>CP106709.1:48401863-49601863 GCA_025503065.1 Gossypium bickii | reverse complement strand
AGAATAGGCATCAGGCCACATATATTAAGGGTTAGGTAGGAACAATTTGGAGGTTTTAAAAATAAAATTGAATGAATAGTGAATATATGGTTCTCTATAGTGTTATAGGCTTTTACAAAACATGCGAAGAATGAAAAAGTGAGCAAATAAAGAAAAAAATTATCAGAGTCAAAAGTAAAGCGAGTGAATAAAAAATATGGTTAGAGATAAAAGCAATTGTGAGCGAAAAGAGTAAAACTTGCAAAATATGCTCAAAATGAGAAATCAAGCTTTTCATTATCATAGTGCACAAGTACTCGCTAAGTTGTTTATACTAGCTACTATCGAACCATATCTTCCACATTGTTGAAGAGAAAAGGAATGTGAAAGAAGGAGAAATAAGGTGGTGAATTTAATGATTACATATGGGGGAATTGGGAACAATGTCATGTGTTATATTGTTCACAATGCTTGAACCATTTTGAATTGATCCTTTCTTTGAACTCATCATACAAACATAAGCCTCAAAACGTTACAAGCCAAAAAGCACTATGAGACCTTAGCATTATTGTTTAAAAAAAATAAAAATTTGCAAAAACTTCACGTGAAATGAATATGTTGAATTCCTACGTGTATAGATAAATCATATATGCACATCTATTTTGATGAAAAAATGTGAAGAATTGTGTTTTTATGGGACTACTTCTATATTTATATACTCAGTAACTTCGTGAACTAGCTTGATTTGCTTCTGAAGTTGTGAATTTGTAATGTATCACTCATAGATTGTATATTAGAGGCATTAGTTACACTTTACATACTCGTTAATTGATTGTCAATTCTAATCATTGTTCAAGGGTCGTCTATGTTGCATGTGTTTTAGGTGTTAGCTTGAGGACATAAAGGCTTAAGTGTGGGGGAATTTGATTTGTTGTAATTTGATTTGTCAAATTAGGCTCTCCATTACACTTGAAGAGCTTATTCTCAAGAAATTTAAATGTCTTTTATATATTTTTATCAATTTTTAGTTTCAAGCATTAATAAACATTTTTGCTAAGTTTTGCCCCTTTTGAGACCCAAATTGGCCAAATGGTGCCATGGGGAACCTAACGATGTGCTTGAGTTTGAGTAGGGAGATGATAATGACCCAACCTCAAGGAAAACATCATTTAGAGTGGGTATCACGACACTAATTCCATAGAATTTGCAACACCCAAACCTTTCACTTTGAGCATGCAAAACCTCAAGATAAAAGTTGACTATAGTGGAAGTCGTGATACTGAGGGATGGATGTCGCGACACCGAGCCTCTGAAGTCGTGATGCCCATAAAGATGTTGAATTGAAGAAATTGAGGCCATCTCCAGTGATGCCACGACACCAACCAGTGGGTGTCACGACACCAAAGCCTGGGTGTTTTTGATACAGTTGCCTAATGGGGAGAAATTAGCTATAAGGGTAGTCTTTTGTCCAACACATTACCCGATCAAAACACAACTTTTAAGGGCATTCTAGTCAATGTCTTTCATTATAATTAGATGCTTATAAGCCACTTTTGGCTGAGAACTAAAAAGAAGCTTTTGTCTTTACTTTTCTTTCATCCTTTTAGCTTTTTATTTAGTCTTATTCTTCATTTTTAAGCTTTAGTTCATAACTTTATTTTTGGTTTTGGTTGTTTAGTTGGTAGTTAGTTTTTTCTGTAGCTTTTTCGTAATTGCAATTTAGTACTAAAAAAAATCTCTTTATATTTTTATTTTAATCCATAACATTTAATATAGCTTAGCTCTATTTCCTTTTTCTTAGTTAAAAATCAGACATTTCTTGGCATTTTTACCTCCATTATTGCCGCCATCATCTTCTTCAAGCAACCATCAAGAAATCATTTGGTTTGGTGGTTAAAATCATGTTAAGAAATTTCATTTGGTTTGGTGGTTAAGTGCTTTGAATGTCTGCTTTGGGTTCTGAGTTCGATTTTTTTTGGGGGAATTTTCCATTAAATTTGAATTATGTTAGACTTGAGTCATAGGGATTATCTTTTCTTTTTGTGAGTTTACTGACAAGATGGGCCTGCTGGTTCAATGGTAAGGTGTCAGCTTCTCTTTGAGGTCCTACGTACAAACCCCTGTGTGCGCAAATGTGGAATTTTTTTTGTTTCTCTACTCATTTGTTAGTGGTTGAGTTAAATTTGAACTCTAAATAATCTGGTGGGTCAAGATATTATCAGATTATTTTTTATTTATTCTGATTTTATTTTCAAAATTATCAAAACTTCCCTATTTTTCCTCCCACACTTACCGTGCATTTCTTTTCCTCTTTTGATTCGCGTTTCTTTTCTTTTCTTTTCTTCTTTTTGTTTGATTTCTGGCTTGCTACCATCTTGCTTTCTTTTGTAATTGTACGTGGTGTTTGTTTCTTTGATCAAAGTCTAGGCATAGTATAAGTATCGTCGAATCTTTCTCTGTTATTAAATTTCAATTGGTTCATTAACCAAGATAGGGGTTGTAATGGTCTTTAATTTTCATTTTTCATTGTGAACGCTTTTTGTGATATTTGAATCAGGCGAAGGGTGTGAGATTCATGATCCTTGAATGGAATAATTGTTGTTTTGAACACTATTTTTGCTGAGTAAGTGCTTGTATAATAGTTTTGGGGACTGATATTTTAATAAAAAGGAATTATCAAGTTAGATGTCAATTTAATTATTAATTGGCGCGATTTTATGTTGTATGTAGGACTCAGGAGTACCTTGTTGTGTGGTTAATCAAGAAAACATCAGATGTGTGTTTCTAACCCGAAAAAATCGTTTAAACCTTAGAAATTCTCAAAAAAGTAAGTTGTTTTAAACTGCAGTCTGTGTCACATGGCCGTGTGCACCACATGGGCTTATGGTCGGTCGTATGCCATGTAACACCTGATTTTGGGGCTAGTTGGAATAGTGGTTTCGAAAACACTAATCTAAGGCTGGAGAAATTAGTTTTAATATTATTTTATGTGTTTTAGCATGATTATATGAGTGTAAGAAAATTTTGGTGCATTAATTTTGGTGAATGCATGCTAAATTGCGAAAAAAGGACTAAATCGCATAAAGTGTGAATGTCTTAGTTTACAAGCTAAAGGTGTCTAATAGCTATAGAATATTAATTGGAGGTCATTAAAGTGCAATTAACCCTTCTAGTAATGGTTGACCGGCCATAGGGGACAAAAAGATGTCAAAATTGGCCAAGTTGGTGGATTAGGTGATAAATTGTCTAGAAATAAAATAAAAGAAAGGAAAGAAAGATATCATCTTTTCTCTCCATCTTCTCCACAGAAAATACAAGCAAAATAGGGGTCTGAAAGCTTAAAAATTTTAGCAACCTGTCCTCTTTGCAAGTAAGTGATTTTGATGATTTTTCTTTATAATTTTTTTACTTTTAGGACCCTTGTGTCATGATCTAGCTAATGAGGGGTCTATTTTGCAAAATGGTTAAGAGTCTAGGGTTTTTCCATGTGAGTGTTCATGTTAATTTCTGAGTTTTTTTGAAAGAAAATGAATCTTGGTTGTTAAATACACAACTTTTGTTAAAGGTGTTTCCATGAAAACACCTAAAAGGACCATTTTGCAAAGGTTATAAAATAGGTGTAAAATGTGAGTAATAATGAGCATTGGTAGTGGCTATAAGAGTCATTAATGTTCATCTAGGCTTGTTAAGGGAGGAAATTTGATTAGAATCGGTTTACGAGCCTAGGGGCAAAATCATAATTTTGCCAAAGTCAAGGGCAAAAGGATATTTTTTTTTCCATGGTATGATTTTTGAGTCACAATGAATAATGTGACTAATGAATAAGCTAAATGTGATGTTATAGATCAAAGAAAATGAGATTCGGACCTAGAACGGGGAAGAGAGAGAAATTGATGAATAGGTCCCTTTTTACCCTTTTGGTATCGAGGTAAGTTCTTATGTAAATAATGTAACCTTATGTGATGTATTTGATATTTTGATATTGTATGAATTGTATATTGTCTGTATGAAATATATTATTTACGAGTTTGACGAGATGTCAAGGAATGAAAATCTTTAATTGAACTTTAAGAATGGATAGAATGTAAATGCCATGATACTAAGGTTGTTAAGATTCTGTGTAAGACCATATCTGGGATGTGGCCTCGGTATGAGATTTCGTACAAGACCATGTCAGGGACAGGGCATCGAATATGATATTGCATGTAACACTATATCGAGAATATGACTTTGATAGGATACCACATGTATGGGACTCATGAGTATCTTTTAGCATTTCGAGTGATTCAACAGGTACGTTGAAAACGAGAAAGTGTGTGACTATGTCACGGGTGGTACAGGTATGTACCTAGAACTCATGTGAAGTGAATTCAGTATATGATGAATTCATGGTAAGTTTATGTGTAAATGATACATCCCTATTACGTATGTTTTAATTATTAATGAATTGTGTGGATGTAATTGATTATTGGTGAGAATTATTGAAATAGTAGAAAATGTGAAAATTCTCAGATGAACCTTTGGAAGAGAAATATAGGTACGGATGAATATCTGTAAATATGTAAATTTTGGTGGGCTGTGTGTGATACCACCTTGTTGTTTATTAACGATGCGCTAAGTGCGATACCATTGTATATTTTATCATTTTGGTGGGCTCTGTGCGATACCACCCTATTATTGCTTGATGGTGGGCTGTGTGCGAAACCACCGAGTATCTTGTATCATTTCGAAGGGTTCATCGAGAAACTTGACTAAGTTAAAATATATGTGGCTTTGTGGTGAGAAGTGCAGGGCATAAGTACAAGTAAATGTGAGCAATGTATATAATATGTGGTTGGGATGTGGTAAGAGTTGATATGAGTAAGCATGATTACGAGAATATAGTAAAATATAAGCATTGACAAATGAAAAGTGGTTATACCAAATGTGGAAATTATGATCCCTCATAAATGATGAATGTGTGATTAAGAGGAGGGAAATAACTTACTAAAGAATGTGATAAGTTACAATGAAAAGACTATCATGTTAAGGCTAATGCCAAGACACGTAAATGGTATCTATAAGACAAAAGAGTAAGCATTATGAGTGATTACGTGGTAATCATGAACTTAAATACAAGTCACATTATAATACCCTTGTGGTTGAGTAAAATAAATGAATGTCAATAGTTGTTTATTATTTGCATGTGGACTTACTAAGCGTTATTGCTTACCCCTCTTCCTTTCCTATCTCTTTAGGTTAATTTAGCTTGTTCAGGTTGAAGATCACTGAAGATGTATTCACACTATCAAGCAGTCATTTTGGGTATAAGTTTTCAAGCTTTCTTGAGATATGGCATGTATAGGGATCTTATCTTTTGATTAATTAAGTCACTGTTAATGTAGCCAAATGTGTTGGCCTAAAATGGTTTATGGTTCAACTTGAATATATCCATGAATGGTGGTTTGTGTTGATTATATATTTATGCATGTGATAGTACTTTCTCATGAATGTGAAAGTACTTTCTCATGAATGTGAAGTTAGTATTGCTATCATAGGCTAAATGTGATGATTAAGTATCACAAATGAGAATATGAGAATGATATGTGATGTTGTACGAATGTGTGCAAGTAAGGGTGGCAAGATGGCTTGGAAAATAGCTTAGAATTTGTGCATTCAGGTAGACACATGGGCGTGTGTCTCAACCGTGTGAAAGATACGACCATAGAGCATGGGTGTGTGCCCAGGCCGTGTGAAGTCTGCACCTGAAATTAGGAATTTAATTCGACACACGGTCTAAGGACATGGGTGTGTGCCTTGGCCGTGTGATCTTATTGAGATGATGACGTCATAAACAGAATGTCAATGTTTTCACACATGGGTGAAGACACGGGCATGTCATGGCCGTGTGAGGGACACGGGTTATGGACACGAGCATGTGTCAGGCCGTGTGAAAACCCCTATAGGCTCGAATTGGAAAATAAATCCACATGGGTGTGGAACAGGGGAATGTGATATTCCACACGAGCGTGTCCCATCCTTCACACGGGCGTGTGGCCCTATTTTGAGCTAAAATTTTCTAAGTGTTTGTAAGATCCCGATTTAGTCCAAACCATCCCGTATGTATGTTTAGGGTCTCGTAGACCCATAATAGGGACGTTGTGAATGTAAATGAGAAGTTCCAAGTTAAACAAAATTTTATGGCACGATGTCATATGTTTGAGTAAGTTTAGTTCGGTAATGCCTCGTATCCGATTCCAGCGTGTAATACGGGTAAGGGGTGTTACATACCAAGTCGTGTGGAGCACATGAGCATGTGCAATTACACGGGCAAATTAGGTAGGCCGTGTGGGCCACATGGTCTGGCTTGTTGAGTCGTGAGCCCACATGGGCGTGTGGGCCATTTTAGCTTTTTTTTTGTGCCCATTTAGGGCCAAAAATAGGATTTTGGGCTCGGACTTGTAAGCATAGTCAGTAAATTTATGAAAATGTATGTTACTATGCATAATTATGACTTATAACTCTGCATAAGCTTTGTGATAAAATCTGTAGTTATGACATTGATGTAAATATGTTATGTCGTTGATTCAATATGATTCTACGTTGCATGGGATTTTAGTATGATCATGTATGTGCATTTGGGGTGGGGTATGATATGTGTTGGAGGAAGTGTGTTTCTGGCAATATTTTTGTATTTTTGACGATATACCTGTCACATTTGAAATGGTATTCGAATTGTGAAAGTATACACGTCGAATCAACTAATAAAATGATAAGCGAGATCATCTCCACAGGGATCGAATTAGGTATTAAAGTGGTCAAGTTATTATAAAAAATTATGATTAATGTTACGGCAAAACCAAGTTAAGTAAGCAGTGGTAAATTAAAGTAGTAAGTATGTGTGCAATATATATTAACTAATACTAAAAAATGCTAAGGCCAAGCAAGAGTAAAAATGCAATGGTAATTACAAGAATAATCACGTAAATAATCTGCGAACGAATAAATAAATAACTAAGACTGCTATGGTAAAGATATTATGGGAAAGGATTAAGGGTCTACGATGTGATTTGGAATGTTGGGATTACTAAAAATCTACCCTTACTTTCAGTAATTCCTCAGCAAAATCGTACTCAATCTACTGCTCAAAAAAGACCTAAAGTGACCTGCTTCTTTCGAGAGCTAGACCTAAAGTTAACTGGACTGTGTCTATAGGCCTTAACACTGTACCCTGAACTATTTTGTCTTCATTCTATACAAACACTACTCTATGTCTAGAGTCTGCTGAAAGTATCCGGTCGAATACCCATTTGTATCATTCAATTCCAGTCCAACTAATATAACCTTTTCGAAATTAGATTAAATTTATAGGCATATTTCACACTCATTTATGTTTAGGGAACGTACGATACAATTGGTGAACATAAACAAATGAATAAAATAGTAGATTAAATCAAATATATGCTTCAACCATTAATGAAAATATAAGTTTCATCATGTAACCCCAACCCTATGAAATTTAGCTAATGGGTTGGCAATTAAAATTCAAGTTCAAAATAACATCCAACATCGTTTCGATCAAATCAATTCATGGGAGAACAGATTAAGAAATAATGAAAGAACTTGCAAAGACGGTTGTCGCCAAGTTAATCCGCAATCCAGCAACACAGTATCCTGTGGTGGCTAAGAGGGACTGCCTTCAATTTCCTTCTTTTGTCTTTACTCAGTCGCTACCTTCTATTTTTTCCTCTTGATCTCTACTTTCTTTAGGGTTTCCTCCTTTGAATTTTTATAAGCTTTTCTTCATAGGGTAACTCCAACAATCCACGATATCTTCTCCTTTTCTTTAGGTAGATTTTTCTGGTACAAGTAGAGTTAGGCTGAAACTGGTATACTTTGAGTGTTGACTCGGTCATCTTCTTGAAATTGCCATGACATTCATGTCGACAAATTGTTCAAACTTTTTCCACGGAAAACCTTCACTCCTTTATTTCTTTCTCCATATTCTGCACTTTCCAAAACACCAAACACAACCCTTCCACATGTAATTAAAAGTACCTAACAATTAAACATAGTCCAAGCTCCTAATGCAATGATAAAAATACCAATGAAATGTCATAAAATGCAACTAAATGTTCCAAGTACAAGCAATTAGCTAGGTCTAAAGGCATAAAATATAACTTTTTTTTTCAAGTGTTATCACACCCTCAAACCTGAGTTATTGCTTGTCTTTAAGCAAAATATGCATGCGTGCATAAATGAAAAAATATTTCCAGTGCATATACCCATCTTGTACTATCAATCTATTCGAAGATCTATATATACATCAGTTTTCAACAATCTTCTTTAAAACTTGTTCGAGTTTCAAAGGTTCATTTTAACAAAGGTAGTGTAGAAATTTGCTCCCTAAAAACAAAATCTCCTAAGTACCATGTGTTTTCTGGCCATAACAAATATCTCCTAATTTACTCAGTTTATTTGTTACCTAAACTCAAGTTACTTTTACTCTAAGCATATGTGAAATGTATAAAGCATTTATATTTGTGTTGTTGTTTTTTTTTTCCAGAATATTAGTATATTAGGGGAATGAGCATGTCACCAAATTTTTTGACTTCATAATCACAATAGAGCATACACCGAATTACCTAGTACTCAAAAATGTCACAATTGAAATAGAAATCACTCTTGAAGCTAAGGCTTTTTGATTTAGAAGATGGATGGATCAAACAACTACCTTCTTAGCTACTTAGCCTGTTACTACAGCAGAATGCCCCAAATTTATTTACTTTCTATTGGACACTCTTACTTAAACTCACCTTTCTAGTCAACAACACGATGGAGCAAACAAAGTGGTGTTGACTTACTCAGCAACTCTAAGCATTAAACTGCCTACTATCCTTTATTTAATAATGTCGAGGCAATATGACTGAATTTGGCTTTAAAAGTCCTTTAGTTCATTAGAAGATACTCACTATAATCCGAAAAAAACAGAGTATAGGACATCTCATTTTTAGAAATTGATTTTCAAGCAGTAAACCTAAGCTAAATTCACCTAATCCACTATCACATGTTCTAGGTGTATTGAAGAATCTAAGCTCATCATCGAATATTATAAGTACAGATTGTACTATTCATAGGAACACAGTACTTAATAGTTACATTGTAGTGGCAAAACAAATTTAACTATACTAAAATGATCATACATACTAAATATAAAATGCAGCCTAAATGCACAACACACCCCTAGACCTAAAGGATCATTGTCCTCAATCCATGAAAAGATATATAAGAGAACAATCAAAAGGGAAATTTGTACAACAAATGCCATGGCAAAAGAAATGAAATTCCAGAGGCGTGAAAGAAATAGAAAACTTAATTGGCTTGAACTAGCATGTAGATACTTCAGTCTACCCGATGAGTGGATTTTCAGGCACAAATTTTATATTGCCATTTTCTCTTTTTGGGGTTTATTTCTTCCCCTTCCTTATTGGTTTTCGTGAGCTCATTGATCAGACGATCAATGTCACGGTCCTGTGCAATTATGGAAGCTGGTGGCAAAGGTGGAACAAGGTCCTTACCTTTGGTGGTGGCAGTAGTGGCAGTGTCATCTTTTTCTTTTTCTTTATCCTTATCAATATTTAGGGAAGACATGTTTTCAAGCTCTACAGTAGTAGATTGAGTAGGCTCCTCAACAGCAGTTTTAGTGGGCTCCCCAATAGCATCAGAAAATGGAAGCAAAGTGGCGGGGAAGACAGGAAAGTCTGGTATTGGCTTTGTAAAATTCTTTTACAGGGATCTCTTGAGAGCCAAATCCTTAGTCCTCACATAGGCACAATATTGAGCTTGTTGCTGCTAGCCCTTGACCATCTTTTCAGCCAGGCGAAACTACTGAATTTCAAAAAGGGACATCCTTTGTTCCAATTGCTTTAAGGAGTGTAATATTTACTGTTTGAGGGAGCTACGTGAAACTGAGGGTGTTGCTGTGAGAGAATGCACAGCAGTGGAAGTGGTGGTCTGACTATGCTGAGTTGCCCTTGGTAGCATCAATGCCTTGAATCTTGGCAAAGATAGTCTTGGATAGTCCACTCTTGTTAGGGGTGATATCATCATCCTTATTGAGTGGGACTTAGGGGATTCGACATAAAGCAGTAATAAGTGAGAGAAAGTTTAAGCTAACAGCATTCTTCTTAGCACACTGGTGTACTTCATGAAAAATGATCCTTCCAACATTAATTTTTCTCCCTTTTATCATGGAGTGTAGTAAAAGCATTCTCTCTTTTGAAATAGTTGTATTGTGCGTAGACGGCATAAGTCGACTCCTCAAAAAATGATATCATATTTTCCCAATAGGCTTCAACAAAGCCCTTTCAACAGTATAACACTCTTGACTGGAAATAGTCCATCGTGTTCCTTCGATACATAAATCATCCAATACTTGGGCTAAACCCTCGACAGTGATACTATCAGCAAACGATGTGTGTTCATCTTGGACACCTTCAAAACCAAACTTTGCATTAATATGATCTTTATCAAAAGGAACGGAAGTGCGCCTTACATAGATAAAAGTGGAATCTAGAGAATTGACATGGGTATAAAATTCTCAAACAATTTTCCCTAAAACGTCTTCGGGGTGCAAACAGAAAATATTTCACCTATGCTTTTCTACTATGGAGGACATATATTCATTATATCCCATGTAAGGTTCATATTTAAACAAGAACCGTTGCTCAAAATAAAAAGGGTGCTTCACGATGTTGTTATTGTATCTCGTGGCTACGACACTGTTAAACAATGCCTTTAGCTGGGCAGCACTAGCCCTTGATGGTTCAGCAGATTTGTTGGCAATTTTGACGCGAGCCATTAGAGAAGATTGAAAGAAATCTTAGAGAATGTAGTGGAAGAAAAGATAAGAGAGATTGAAGAGAAGTTGCTTCACGTGGAGGAGAAAAAAAAAGGAATAAGGAAGATTTGGGTGGGGGAATATGAAGTGCCCTTATCCTTAAACAAAATGTTTAACTTCTCTACCATGAGCTCGCCAAGTAACAAATTTGGTCCTGCTATAAAAAAACACAAATCTCCCCCCTTAGGCTTATTTGCTCGGTCATCCTCATGTTATCCATTTACCCAGTTTGTCGCAATGCTACGAAAACTCCTCTTAATATCGCAACTACTCAGTTCACACTCTTCATTCTATCTCTGGAAATCATAGAAAACTATTCAAAAATAAGAAAACAAAAATGGAAACAATATTAAATAAGTACTAAAAATAAAATTAAAGTGAAACAAGTAAGGAAAATAGAGATAAAAGAAATTGTTATCTCAAACATCTCGTAGGTCAATAGAGTGCTTGTCTCGATCTACATGGGCACCCCAGTAGTGCTTTAAGCGTTGCCCATTAACCTTAAATGTGACCATCTTTTCAAGTCTTAGATATTAATAGCTCCATAAGGATACACTTGAGCTACTTCAAAAGGACTTGACTAGCGAGATTTTAATTTACTAGGGAACAATTTGAGCCTAGAGTTGAAAAACTATACCTGTTGTCCTGGTTCAAATTGTCATGGCATGACTATTTTATCGTGGCAACGCTTGGTCTTTTCCTTGTACAACTTAGCATTCTCATATGCTTGTGCTCGGAACTCCTTCATTTCATTCAATTCTAATAGCCATTTATGGCCAGCAGTGACCCAATCCATGTTCCGCCTCTTAATAGCCCAAAATGCTTTATTGTCAAGTTCATAAAGAAGGTGGCATGGCTTGCCATAGAGAAGTTTTCTACGCAATACGATATGCACACAAAGCTTCATCCAATCTAGTAAACAATCCCTACAAGTAGGATTCACCACTTTTTCTATGAAAAAAATTAATCTCTATTAGAAATTTTAGCTTGAAGTTTGGGGGTGATATGTTGTGGCAATCTTATGTTTCACCCCATATCGATGCAAAGCATTAGCTACCAACTTGCAGTCAAAATGAGACCCCTTATCACTAATAATGGCTCTAGGTGTACCAAATCTTGTAAAAATGTTCTTGTGTAAAAACTTTATTACTGACCTTGCATCATTAGTAGGAAGCGCAACAGCCTTAACCCACTTAGAGACATAGTCTACTGCTAACAGTATGAATAATTTGCCCACTGACAGTGGAAATGAACCCATAAAGTCCGTTCCCCATACATCAAACAACTTAATCTCTAGTATACTTTGCAATGCAATTTCGTGTCTTCTAGATAGATTTTCTGCTCTCTAACAACGATTACATGGCTGACAGAATTCATGAGCATCCTTAAACAGACTTGGCTAATAAAATCCTGACAGTACTTTGGAAGCAGTTCTCATCCCTCCAAAATGTCCTCCGTATGGAGCTAAATGATAATGTTGCAAAATGATATAGATTTCGTCATCAGGGACACATTTTCTAATTATTTAATCAACACAATGTTTAAACAAGAAAGGTCTATCCCAATAATAGTGCTTGGCATAATGAAGAAATTTCTGTCTTCTTTAACTGTTGAGATCGGGTGGCACCACACCACTCACTAAATAGTTCACTATGTCAACATACTAAGATAATGCCGTGGCAACTAACAATTGTTCGTCTGGAAGTTCTTCTTTGATAAGTATGTCATGATCACCTTTACTTCCAGATTCTAACCTCGACAAGTGATCAGCCACTTGGTTCTCAGTCTCTTTCCAATCTCTAATTTCCAAGTCAAACTCCTACAAAAAAAGTATCCACCTAATCATCATTGGCTTAGCATCTTTCTTATTCATTAGATACTTAATAGCATAATGATCTATGTACACTATGACCTTTATACTAACTAGGTACGAAAAAAATTTATCGAACACGAACACCACAGCCAAAATCCTTTTTCGTGGTGGTGTAATTAAGTTGCGCTTCCATTAAAGTACTGCTAGCATAATATATTGCATGTAGTATTTTGTCTTTCCTTTCCCCTAACATGGCTCCCACAGCATAATCGATGGCGTCACACATGAGTTTAAAAGGCAGTGTTTTTGTAAGTTTTTCTTTAACTCTTCAAAGGCTAGCAAACAATGTTCATCAAAATTGAAAGGTCTATTTTGCTCCAACAAAGTGCACAAGGGTTTAGATATCCTCGAAAAATCTTTTATGAACCTTCTATAAAAACATGCATGACCTAAAAAACTACTAATACAATTGACATTGGTGGAAGGTGGCAATTTTTCTATCACTTCAGTTTTTACTCTTTCCACTTCAATTCCTCTCTATGATATCCTATGCCCCCGAGACAATTCCTTCACGAACCATGAAGTGGCATTTTTCTCAATTTAAAATAAGAGTCGTTTCTTCATAGTGACACAAAACCAATTCTAGATTTTTCAAAAAATCCTCAAAATCATTCCCGAACATAGAAATGTTGTCCATGAAGACTTCAAGAAAATTTTCCACCATGTCAGAGAATATAGCCATCATACAACATTGAAAAGTTGTCAGGGCGTTACATAACCCAAACGGCATCTGTTTGAACGCAAAAGGACCATATGGATATGTGGAAGTTGTCTTCTCTTGGTTATTGGGAGCTATGCCAATCTAATTATATCCTAAATAACCATCCAAAAAAATTTTATGCACATAGAATGTAGGGCTAATTCCCTCTATACAAACCAAGGTCCATCCCAAAGCCTTCTTAAATCGACAAAGAACTTCTAACAACCTTGTCTTTTGCTTAGGTGTCAGCTCCCGTAGAAATTACTACCGACAAGATACGATTGTCATCCAAGTAAGCATATTTCAAATGCTACAGCAAAGGTTTTAACTCCAGTGTAGGGTGTTCCTCTATAAAAGGTTTAGGAGAATTGAATGATCAATTTATAAATCCAAGGATTCAAACTTCTTCCCTAGTCTATCCACCATCTGCTTGGCTTCCATAAATTCACCGAATTTGTAACATCCCAAAATTGGGCCTAGTAGGATTAGGCCCCATGGGCCTTGAGCGTGTAACATTTAAAATTTTTGATAACAAGAGATCGGCTTAAATGCAAGTTGGACCTATTAGATAAGTGATTTTGGAAGCTTAGAGGGCTTCTATGAAGTCCCGGGATCAAACTTTGGCTTTGGGGAAAACTTTGGTTTTAGGCGAGAAAAACCCTGGGAGTTAGTAGGTAGGCTTTAAGAATAAAATACAGAGAAAAATGACACAAGTGGAGTGTGTGGTGTAGTGGCAAAGTGACACCACATAAGAGACAAGGGAGTGACGCCACAAGGAAGGAAGGAGGTCCAAGGTTCAAGTCTTGGCTTTTGCATTTTGGTTTTCTTTTTACATGGACCTTAGAATTGGGCTATAGAATTATATTTAGTTGCACATGGTTTAAGACACAAGAGGAGCTTGTGGCCAAGTGGTTAGTGGTTTGGATTATGTTGCAAGGGAGCCTGGGTTTGAATCTCATGAAAAGCAAAGGAGTAATTATTTTGCGAATTGGGCAGGAACAGTTTGAGTTGGATTTAAACTCTGCTGATTGAAAGATCCCACATCGGAAAGATACAAAGAAGGAAGGTGAGAAGCTAGCTATATATATAGCATTCTAGGAAGAGGATGAATACACTTTGGAGGCCGTTTGGGCACAGGAGTGGTCGGAGCGCGGATTAGCACCAAATTCCTATCGGGTGTTTAACTCTCTCTACTCTAGTTGTAGAGCGGCAAATGCTGAAGTGCCGATCACGGCAATAGTAGCCACACGAGCGTGCAAGCGCACGTGTGGGGCTTCGACGCGATAGTTGAGGCCATCAGTAGTATTCTTGTGGGTTGAGGCTGTTTGGGCCACG
This sequence comes from Gossypium bickii, assembly GCA_025503065.1. Taxonomy (NCBI): domain Eukaryota; kingdom Viridiplantae; phylum Streptophyta; class Magnoliopsida; order Malvales; family Malvaceae; genus Gossypium; species Gossypium bickii. The sequence continues at coordinate 49,587,097 of CP106709.1, read as the reverse complement.
ATGGGCCGGAGTGGGCCCAATTGAATAAAATGTATGATGGTATAGTATATAGTGAACTAGTCTAGGAGAATCTCATATACGTGGCTAGATTTGTATTAGGTGGGCCACACGAGCGTGTGGGCCCGAATGGGCTAAAATCGGGTTTTAGGCCCAAAAGTCCGGTACGACCGGAAATGGTAGTTGTGTCGCTCGAGGCGACATTAGGCCTTCGGAAAGGCCATTGCAGGTGCAAAATTACTAAAATACCCTCGATAGGTAAATTACAAAAATACCCTTGGTAGGTAAAATTACTGTTGTACGCTTAGAGGTTGATTAGCTTGATTATGTTGTATTATGTCTATCTGATTATGATGGTAACTCATGTTACTTATATTTGATATATGTTTTGCATACATGACATACTGCATACACGAATTATTATGTCATAATGCATGGGCTTTGGGATATAAATGATTTAAAGGGGAAGTGTATATATATATGTGGGTGACTCTGTCACGATTGATGATGGCCACAGGCCTCATCATGGATTTTTGTGATTTAATCACGTGGATTTAGTGGCTAGACCACTTATGTTGACTTTGAGCAGTGTGTCCACAAAGATATAGGCGCCAAAGAGGTGTGTAGCGGATGGAGGGTTGATTGTAGAAATCCCCAGGTGTGTATGAGGATGGATGTACGGGTGGTGTGTAGCGGATAGAATATTAGGTTGGGTTGGGATTGCATTGCACTCATTATTTGATATGCCATGATATTAGGGCTAAGGCCCAATTTGCTTCTGTGGGCTTAGGACCAATTATCGTTGTAAGGGAATTGCACATCGAGTTTTAAGTAAACTCACCCCCTCTTTTTAAATGTTTCAGGTAATCATTAGATCGCGAATTGGGAGCTGAGGTTGACTTGTGGTGGCCATGCAATGTTTTCTCGTAAACTCATTTCTCTTATTTAGACTTATTTTTATTTGGGTTTTGTTATGTAATAAGGCCACTATAACTTTAATTTTGGTATTTTATTTGATTTAGCTTTTAATTTGATTACTGCCTATTATTATTCAATGTGCGATACGGGATTTTCCTAAACCCTTATTATCTATTTTCTTAAAATGTTAACAACAAGGATAACAATCAATAAATATTTAAACTCGAAATTTTTAACAAACGCGCAGTTTTTAAATAATCCTTTTGTGACATGCCAGATCCGGGCATAACTTCTAGGCCGGGTTGGGGTGTTACAGAATTTCCCAAAACTTACTCTATCACTCTGCTCAAGTGGGTCCTCAACACTGTCGGAATTGTTGTGGCAAAATTTGATGAACTCCTCATTAGCATGGCACGGCATTGAATTCATCATTAGCATCAGCACATTTCAAAGCATTAAATATATTGAAGGTAACCTGCTGATCATTTACCCTCATGGTTAGCTCACTTTCTGCTCATCAATTAACGTCCTGCCAGTAGCAAGAAAAGGTCTTTCAAGAATAATTGGCACATCTTAGTCAGCTTAACATTCTAAAATAAGGAAATCTGCAAGAAAGATAAATTTATCTACTCTTACCAGCACATCTTTGATTTTACCTTTCGAATGCATGTAGGATCAATCAACCAGTTGCAACGAAACTGTAGTAGGTCTTGCTTTTCCAATTCCCAGTTTCCTGATAATAGACATAGGCATTAGATTTATACTCACTCCTAGATCGCATAACGCCTTACCAACATAATGATCCAATTGAACATGGGATAGTGAAACTCTCTAGGTCCTTCAGCTTTGGGGGTAATTTATTCGTCAACATTGCTATGCACCCTTCAGCGAGAGCGACAATCACAAATTCTCCCAATCTGCGTTTTTTTTAATATATATATATATATCATAAATTTCACATAATTGGGCATTTGCTCTAAAGCTTTGACCAGTGGCATGTTGATGTGAAGTTGCTTCAATGCATTCAAAAATCTTTTGAACTAAATATTCTGCTTAGAATTGTGAAATCGCTGAGAAAAAGGTAGAGGTGGTTGTCCTTCACTTTGCTGATATTGTTTTATCGTGGCATTCTTGTTGACAACATGATCTGATTCTACCATAGCATTTTCCTGCTTACCATTTTTAGGTTCAGTATGTTTTTCAGATGACTCTAGGATCTTTACATGGTTGTTATTCGAGTTATCATCTCCTACCGTAGCATCTTGAGCAATGTCATAAAGCTGAGTTGCACTTCTAAGAGTGATGACCTTGCACTTGTAACACCCCTTACCTGTATCCGACGCCAGAACAGGGTACGAGGCATTATTGGACTTATACGCAAGCAATCATACAAAACCGAGATATGAATTTCCACTCAAATTTAAACTTTTCATAAACATTAATATCGTCTCTTAAACGAGCCTACGAGGCCCAAAACATACATTAGGGATGGTTCGGAACTAAACCAAGAACTTTAGAAACTTCTGGGAAAACTTAGGAAATTTTCATAAAAAAGATCCACACGCCCATGTGGGTGAAAGGACACACCCGTGTGGCATATCACACGCCTGTGCTTCAGGCCATGTCCAAAATAGGGGACGTTCTGTTTGTGATGTCATCAACCAAATAAGGTCACACGGCCAAGGCACACGCCCGTGTCCTTAGGCCGTGTGGCGAATTAAATTCCTAAAATCAAGTGCAGACTTCACACGTCCTGGGCACATACCCATGTCTTATAGTCGTGTCTCTCACACGGCTCGTGCCCGTGTGTTTACTACTAGGCTTTCTGTTTCTCAAAACTAAGGTGCAGGGGACACACGACCAGAACACACGCCCTTAGGGCAAGCTGTGTGTCACACACGGCCTAGACACACGCCCGTGTGCCTAACCGTGTGGACAAAATAAGGCTATTTTCCAAGCCATTTGTCACCCTCAATAACACATGCACACTTACATATCTCAATGACATCGAACATGGCATAAGCACTTAAACATTCATAAACATGGGTCATACATGGCAACTCCTTATCATTCGACCATTAATAACTATAGGCCATATCATAATGACATTGGCACATGAATTCATATATGAATAGGTTTACAACCAAATAATCATTATAAGCCATATCCCATGGCCTTATACAAAATGAATTAAATATTATCATAAGCCAACACATTTGGCTAAACCAATATGACATATAACAAAAAGACCAAGTCCCTATACATGTCATACTAAAAATGTTGAGACTAACTATACCCAAAAGTTCCAATTGATAGTGTGATCGAGTCTCCGACGTCCTTCGATCCCTGAGCTAGCTTGGAGATACTATAAGAAAATGGAAAAGAAACGGGAGTAAGCATAAAGCTTAGTAAGTTTGCATGTAATAATTAACAACATTAACCATGCATTATTATACACATAACATAATGTAATTTATCACAATGTCATCAAGTATCATAGATACATTTTAAATCATGTCATTTACATAATGTACAATAAAACCGATGATCATGATTTATTCATTCACTTCTTACCGGCATCTGTCCGATTTATAATCTCAATATGTATGAGCTTTGTGTACATATTTATACCCTTTCAACATGTTCATACCTTGTCATTTCGTTGACATAATCTTTGGACTACACATTGAACCACTTGGAATACTAAAGGATACTGGGGAATCACATACACATAGAACCATACCAATGCCATATCCCAGATATAGCCTCACATGGAATCACATATCGATGTCTATAGCCTAGCTATGGTCTTACACGATTCTCATATCGATGCCATGTCCCAGACATGGTCTTACACGAAATCTCATAATGATGCCATATCCCAGATATGGTCTTACACGTAAACTCAATCCCTAATGTCATGACATTTGTATCCTAACTATTCCTAAGATTCAACCGGGATTTCGAGGTATTAAATCTTCGTCGAATCATCATCGAGTCAACATTAATCAAGTCCACAAAGACAATTACACAATTCATGCAATATTAAAGCATTAAATACCTAATAATGTAATGTTGCATTATTCACACACGAACTTACCTCGGTACCAAAATATGGCTAACTATTTGATTTAGTCCACAACCTTGTTCTTTCCTCGATTTAGGTCCAGACTTCATTTTTCTTGATCTATATTAGAAATTTTAGCTCATTTAATTATCATGTTGTTCAAATCGGTCCAAAAACCATACTTTGGAAAAATTATAATTTTGCCTCTAAACTTTTACATATTTACAAATTAGTCCCTATGCTCGTAAAATGAAATGTGTCCATTTTCTTTGTTACCCAAGCCTAGCCGAACCTAACACATGCTCATAACAGCCCACATTTTCCTTCAAATCAGATTTTTACTACTCATTTTATAACTTTTACAAAAAGGTCTTTTTTAGGTGTTTTCATCAAAAATCACTTAGTAAAAGATGTTTATTACACATCAAACTTTCATAATCTACCATGAAACATCAAAACACATGCATGTCACACATTGGTAAATTTTTAAACATGAACCCTAGCTCAAATAAATGGTAGAAATAGCTAGATCGGTTGATAACAACTTCAAAAACGTAAAGAACATTAAAAACGGGGCTAGGATGTACTTACTATCAAGCTTAAAAAGTGAAGAAACCCTAGCTATGGAGAGCTTCAAAGTTTCAGCCCTAGCTTGAAGAAGATGAGAAAATTTTGCTTCATTTTTCCCTTTTTAATCTTTTATTAACCAAATGACCAAAATGCCCTTTTTACTAAACTTTACAATTTTACCTACTCATGCCCATTTTTGTCCATAAAAATAGAAAGTTGGCAAATTTCTATTTAAGGACCTCTAATTAATAATCCAAAGCTATTTCATACTTAAAGCTTCTAGAATCTCATATTTTGCAACTTTTGCAATTTAGCCCAAAAACTCAAATTGGACACTTATTCACAAAATTTCTTCATGAAACTTTCACACATGATTGCCTTTCACACAATCATGCAATCATGTCATGGACCTTAAAACAATCATAAAACAAAAATTTTTACTTTGGATTTGTGGTCTCGAAACTACTATTCCGACTAGAGCCAAAATCGAGATGTTACAGCGCTGTTCCTATCCTTGTAATCTCAAATTCTCGGTATCACTTGGCAATGCTCCTTGTGGTCTCGAATTCAAAGAATTCTCTATTTTCCCCATTTGATTCTCAAAAGCTCGAAGAGATGCAGCCTGACTCTGAATTACGATATCATACTTGGCCGTATATTCCTTCAGCACTGCTTCAATAGATGATTATGATGATGAAGTCGATTCCTGACACTGTTGGACATTCTGCCTTAACATAGGATGATTATAACCAGGTGGTACACTGTTTGCATTCTGTCTTGCAGCATTGTTAAAATTCCCCACACATTGATTATTCCAACTAAAGTTCAGATGTTGTTTCCACCCTGGATTATATGTATTGGAATAGGGGTTAATGATCCGGTTGAAATTACCCATGTAACACAAAGATGTTGAGTTTGATGGGCATTCATCAAACGCATGGTCTTCACCATAATAAACACACGAAAGCTCGGTTGATTTCATCTCTTGAACTGTTGTAGGGTTCTTTATTTTTTTGGTCATAATAGCCAAAGAAGATACTTGGGTTGTTAACGAAGTGATTGCATCTAGCTCCATGGTACGAACAGCTCTCTTGCTCGTCCCAACTCTTGTGGTAGGATATTCATAATCATTGTCGGCAATATTCTCCAGAATTTCATATGCTTCATTATAATATTTATCCAATAAAGTACCATTAGCAGAAGCATCAACTACTATCCTCGTATGTGCATTCAGCCCATTATAGAATATCTCTATCTGAGTCCAGTGTTGAAATCCATGCATCAGACATTTTTCAATTAAGCCTTTAAATCGTTCCCAAGCTTCATATAGTGTTTCATCCTCCAATTCCTGAAAAGATTGGATGTCATTTCTAAGCTTGGCATTCATATTTGGGGGATTATACCGTAGCAAAAATCTCTAGCAGAGATCATTCCATGACGCCACTATTCTTAACGGTAAAGCATTCAGTCACACTCATACACGATCTCTTAGAGAATCTAGAAACAATTTAAGCCGTAAAGTGTCTTTAGGAACACCCTATTGTCTAAATGAGTCACAGACCTCTAGAGAAAGTCTTAAATGCAATCTTGGATCTTCAGTGGGTAATCCACTAAACTGTCCTACTGTTTGTAACATCTAAAACATTACAAATTTTAGCTCAAACTGCTAAGCCTCTATTTATGGTCTGACTATCCCTGGATTCAGCTCATCCAAAATTGGCACAACATGCTCTCGGATTGGTCTGTCTCGGTCATATATCACCTTACGAACATGAGGATTAGCTTCCTGACCATTCATATTACCATTCAGACTAGGTATCGCCCTATGAATAGGAGGATTAATATCTTGACCATTTGGATTATTAGTAAGATCAAGATCACTCTCGTTCTTAGCCATTTTTCGTAATTTTTTCCACCTTCTTCATAAAGTTCTTTCGATCTCTGGGTCAAAAGGATACTCTTTGTTAGCAGGAATGCCTCTTCTCATGCATTGATGGCAAACCTATAGAAATTACATTAAACTGAGTTAAATAAAACTGATGGAATTAAGTGAAATAACTGTAACACCCCATACCCAAGTCCGATGCTAGGACTAGATACGAGACATTACCATGCTTGATTCACCTAAACAAACACTTACGGGCTTCAAAATTTTGTTCCGACTTAAAAACTTCTCTTTCTTAGTCTAATCATACATTTCATGGGCCTACGAGGCCTTAAGCACTTATCTGAAACTTTTGGGATTTAATCGAAAACTCTTCTTTGAAGCAGGGTTCACACGCCCATGTGACTTGGAACACGCCCGTGTACCCTTAGGCACGCCCATGTCTTCCAACCGTAGAGAGTTACTGACTATATTCACACGGCCTTGACACGCCCGTGGGCTTAGACTGTTTTCTATCTTGACTTAAAATAATAAGGTGCAGGGTACACACGGCCCAGACACACACCCGTGTGTCTAACCGTGTGGGCACTTAGAGGCTATTTACCAAGCTGTTTGCCGCCCTGAAATCAAGATCAACTCAAGCTTAATTTAATAAATTTGTCATAAATAATACTACATGCTTTATTGACCTCAATAAACATACATACATAGTCAATTTTTTTACCAATCACTTAGCCATATACAAAAGAATAATAATTTGATAGTCTATACATTGGCCCTTCTTAAAACATGTTCTCAAAATGAATACTTCCTATACATGCCATACTTAGTAAAATAACTTGGCTATACCAAAATAAAGATTGATAGTATGCTACGAGCTCCGACTCCAACGATCCACAAGTTAGCTTGGCGGGACTACATAGAAAGAAAGAATTAAAGACGTAAGCATTTAGCTTAGTAAGTTTGCATGTAAAGCATATGCCAATATTTACTTGCTTAATAAAAACCATTTGACATAACAATGGTATCATAAATTTCAACTATAGAGCTTACTCACTCATATTGATTCTTACATGTCTCATGATACTTGTTATTCTCATACTTATAAGGTAAACAAGGCACCTATATCACTTGATCACATTGATCAGCATATTGAAATATAATAATCATGATCTCTAATTCATCATTCATAGCATAGATAATACTCAATTTCAACTTGATAATAGCTTTGCTCACTTAGCTTTCTTGTTATCTCATTTTAACTTTACTCATTTGCCCGATGAATTTCTGTGAATAACCGAGGATACTAAATCTCATCTTGGTTTCGAGGCCATGTCTTGACATGGACTTATACGAAGTATTTACTCGTGAACTGGTCAATGCCGAGCCTTGCTGGGACTTACATGAAATCTCTTTCTCTTGGTAGTTTTTCAATGCCAAGACTTGTCATGGACTTACATGATATATGTTCAATGCCAGACTTACATGATAACTGTTCAATGCCAAGCTTGCCTTGGACTTACATGATAACTGTTCAATGCCAAGCTTGCCTTGGACTTACATGATAACTTTTCAATGCCAAGCTTGCCTTGGACTTACATGACAACTGTTCAATGCCAAGCTTGCCTTGGACTTACATGATAACTATTCAATGCCAAGCTTGCCTTGGACTTACATGATAACTGTGCTTGATTTCCGATGTCATGCCTTGGCTTGGTCTTATATGGACTTTCTTATCTCATATGGTGGATCTAGTATCCCGTGCAATCTCACAATCTCAGCAATGTACAATTTAGCTGCTTTATCAAGTGAATAATCATACGTACCGGTATAAAATGATCCAATTTCGTCAATCTATCAACAACAACCCAAACGACATCTTTCTTTTTCGAAGTCAAAGGTAAACCTGTTACAAAATCCATCGTAATCTTATCCCATTTCCACTCAGGCACCATCACTAGCTGAAGTGGACGCAAAGGCACTTGGTGTGCTTCTTTCACTCGTTGACAAATCAAACATCTCGAAACAAACTCTGAAATATCTCATTTCATACCTTACCACCAATACAATTTCTTTAAATCATTATATATTTTTGTACTACCCGAATGCACAGATAAACAACCATTATGCGCCTCATGAAGAATTTTTTGAATAAGTTCATCATTTTTCGGTACATAAATTCTATCTTGGCACATCAAACAATCATCGGATCCGATATGAAAATCTAAATCACTACTCGATTCACAATGAACTTCTTTGGTTTGCAAATCACTGTCACATTTCTGAGCTTCGCAAATTTGTTGAAGGAATAACGATCTAGTTCTCAACTCGGCTAGAATCAAACCATTATCGGACAAAGTCAACCGTGTATCATCACTTTTAAAGCAAAAAAAGTCTTTCTGCTCAACGAATCTGCGACTACATTTGCCTTACCCGGGTGATAGTCAATCACTAGCTCATAATCCTTCAGTAACTCGAGCCATCTCCGTTGCCGCAAGTTTAAATCTTTCTGAGTCATCAAGTACTTTAAACTTTTATAGCCCAAAAATAAATGACATTTCTCACCATACAAGTGATGCCTCCAAATTTTCAATGCAAACACTATGGCCGCCAATTCTAGATCGTGCGTCGGATAATTCTTTCTTGAGGCATAAGCTATCACTTTTCCCTCTTGCATCAACACACATCCTAATCCATTCAGTGGCGCATTTCTATAAATTATGAATTCTTTTCCCGGTTCAGGATGCACTAAACCCGGCACCTCAGTCAATAATGCCTTCAACTTCTCAAACTTTGCTGACATTTTTCGGACCATTCAAATTTGATATCTCTTTGCAACAAATTTGTCATAGGAGTAGCAATCATCGAAAATCCTTTAACAAATCGTCAGTAATATCCGGCTAAGCCCAAAAAGCTTCTGACGTCGGACACATTTCTTGGTGGTTACCAATCAACAATTGCCAAAATCTTACTAGGATCAACCTGAATACCATCACCTGAAACGATATGTCCCATAAATTTGACTTCTCGGAACCAAAACTCACTTTTACTGAATTTAGCAAACAACTTTTTATCTCTCAAAATCTGCAATATAATTCTCAATTGCTTGGCATGTTCAGCCTCATCTCGGGAATAAATCAGAATGTCATCAATAAACACAACCACAAATTTGTCCAAATACGGTCGGAATATTCGATTCATCAAGTCCATAAAAACAGCAGGAGCGTTAGTTAATCCAAAAGGCATAACAAGGAATTCATAGTGTCTATACCTTGTTCTGATTGGGTTTTTGGCACATCCGACTCTTTAACTTTAAACTAATAGTAGCTAGATCTCAAATCAATCTTCGAGAATACCGTTGCCCCTTTCAACTGAACAAACAAGTCATCTATCCTCGGCAGAGGATACTTGTTCTTTATAGTCACCTTGTTGAGCTGTAGATAATCGATACAAAGTTTCATAGATCCGTTTTTCTTCTTCAGAAATAACACTAAAATGCCCCAAGGAGAATAACTCAGTCTCGCCAAACCCAATTTGTCAACTCTTGAAACTGAGCTTTTAATTGTTTCAATTCAGTCGGAGCCATTCTATACGAAGCAATAAATATCGGCGAGGTCCCCGGTACTAAGTCAATACCAAACTCAACTTCTCTGTCCGGAGGCAACCCTGGCAATTCTTCCGGGAACACATCCGGATATTCACAAACTATCGACACTGATTCAATTTTCAACTTAGACACTTTTGTATTCAACACATAAGCAAGATAAGCTTCACAACCTTTCCTTACACACCTCTGGGCAGACATCGAAAAAATCACAACAGGTAACTCGCCCGACTCATCTGAATCAATCCAAAGGATTTCACCATTTTCATATTTCAGTTCAATAATCTTTCTTTTATAGTTTACTACGGCATCATACAATGTCAACCAATCCATACCCAAAATAATATCGAATTCATCAAATGGAAACAACATTAAATCAGCTGGAAAACAGTGACCTCGAATCATCAAGGGACAATTCTTGCAAACTTTATCAACTAATACATGTTAGCCTAAGGAGTTTGACACTCTAACCACAAACTGAGTAAACTCAACTGGCAAGCTCTTACTAGCTACTAATTTTACACAAACATAAGAATAAGTCGATCTAGGATCAATCAATACAACTACATTAGTATTATAGAGAGAAAAAGTACCAGTGATAACCTCAGGAGATATCGCTTCTTCGCGAGCATGGATGGCATAGGCTCTAGCAGGTGCTCGAGCTTCGGATCTCACAGTTGTATCTTTCATCACACCTTTACTACTAGCACCATTTCCCGTATTTCTTGGTGGTCTACCCCTATCAGTAGTATTACTCATCCTCGCACTCTGAAATTTTTCTTTCTCAGCCATTTCAGGACAATCTCAGATAAAATGCTCTTGAGAACCACACTTAAAGCAAGCCCGATCATTCATTCTACACTCGCCGGGATATCTTCTTCCAAAATGTTGACATTCATGTCTATTAGACTTTACATTACCTGATACGAACCGGCTCGGGGTGAGTCAAAACGTATATGAGTTGCCCAATTGTCTACGAGGAGAAATCAAGCCTTTGGAAAATAATCGAAAAATATAAATGAGTTTGCGGAAGCTTAAGTGAATAAAATAGAAGATGGTTCGGTTTGGTGGAATGAAATAAAAATAAATAAGATAGATAAAAGGATAATTTAATGGAGATGGATAAAGAACTTAAACGAGAAGCGATTCAACACTAAAGAGTGTCACCCTGGGTTCTATAATGTTTAAGGTGGATAAATGGAATCGATGATGGAAATGGAAATACGAACTTAACTTAAGAAAGATTCAATACTATATATCAGTGTCACCCCGTTTCTTATATCATTAAGGTGGATAGATGGAGATAGGTTGATGAACGCCACACCAAACGAAATTGGTGATAAGTTCAACAAGTCGAAGACGCCACAAGCAAGCTTGATAAGTCTAACGAAACTTGTACGAAAATGAAGAGGAGATAAACTCACTCAAATGAACAAAGTTCATAAAAATTCATTCAAAAAAATTCTGTATCTCTTTACAAATGAAAATGGCCAAATATTTATAGCCAATGTGCCTTACAAATAAAAATAAATAGCAAGAAATGTTTGTCTTCAATTGCCGTCCATGCTGTCCATCACTTGCTTTTTGTTCATGCTTCTTCGTTTTGTTTTTGACATAAAAAAAAATTCCCATAACATTCTTTTTAGCTCCCAAGGTGGCCATTATTTATTCATCAAAAACTCCTTCATGCCTTCCACGTAAGTACCCATATTCCCCAATTTAATTTTATTCTCACTTACCGTCCAAGCATGCACCCAATACATGCTTTATTCACCTTATTTTATTTCCACTTTGGTTATCCAATTCAAGGCTTGCTGTCCACTAATCAAGGTGATGCTTCAATCATTTTATAATTCTTTAATCCACCCATTTGCACATTTGTTAATTCCACAATTGTTTATATCCACCATGCCGTCCATGCACTTATACAACCACCCATTCTTGCACATTTTAAATTTCAATTGTTTATGGTTTCCTCATGCTCTCCATAGTGTTATTTTATTCCATCTTTAGCTTTCATCAAGTCTCCATGCCGTCCACCCATGCCTTGGTAGTCTCAATTATTTATTCCTTGGATTATTCCCACGCATGGAAATAAGAGATGGTGCCTTTTGTTTATTCAATCCATGTGAATGTTGTTTTGTATATTTAATTCCACATGGCTCCACTTGATTTCATCTTCATTTGCTCCATGTATTTGAAAGTCAAAATCTTCCATGCAATTGCTGCATGCTAATGGTCTGCCTCTCACTTTCAATTGCCATTGCCCAAGTGATTCACATGCTTGAAGAGCCAATTGTCCTACTTAAAACCCATCTACGTGCAGCAACTTGAAGAGCTTCATAGTGTGGCCGAATATCCGAGCTCCACAAATTAAAATTCGTTGGTGCCCCAGGCGTGCTCGTATCATCAAAATTTAAAACTTTTCCAATGCTTTCATATCGTCCCTAGAACGAGCCTACGAGGCTCAATACATGCTTTGGAAGTAGTTCGGGACTACACCGAGAACTTTGGAAAGTTTTGCAAAACTTAGAAAATTTTTCATGTTACAGAGCTCACACGCCCGTGTGTACCAAGGGACATGCCCGTATGACCCTTGGACACGCCCGTGCTACAGGCCGTGTTCAAAATAGGGAGCTCTCTGACTTGTGCCACACGACCGTGCCATACGCCCGTGTGCTAGTGTAACACCCCTAACCCGTAACCGTCACTAGATTTGGGTTAAAAGGCATTACCAATCATTTCCGAACGTTTCATATCATTTCACAACCAAACATGTCAATTCACATTCATATAGTCCCTTATATAGGTCAACGAGACCTTCAACATGCTTTAAAATAGGGTCAGGACTAATCCGAACACACACAAAAATTTTTGAAATTCAAACATTTTTCTAAGTTAAGAGGTCACACGCCCGTGTGGGTAGGCCGTGTGCCTCACACTGCCTCAAACACGCCCATACGTCCAAACTGTGATAAAACAGGGCATACATACTGACTTGTTCACACCTCCTAAGACACGCCCGTGTGCCTCACCCGTGGTCGACACTGACTTGCACCACACGGCCAGTCACACGCCCGTGTATCCAGCCCGTGGTCGAGTCTGACTTGAATCAACTTTCAAACTCGAAAGACACGGTCGAGCCACACGCCCGTGTGCTCAACCGTGTGGGCAATTATAGGCCATATTTCAAGGCCAAATTACCATCCACACTCTGCAATCACTTATAAGCATCAATCCAATACCATTTCATGCCTCAAATGCAATCAAAACATATCAATACAAGTACCAACTAATCATCAACTACATCATTTATTTCCATACTCAATTTCTACTCAATAAATCCATCCAAAACACCAATTTTCACAACTCAAATCATATAAGCTAAGCATCATTTCGTCATGCCACAAATTCACACTTAAAACACTATTCTCATCAACTAATTCAAGCATTAAATATACCAATTCCAATCTTACTATATCATACCACAATAATCATTTCCATAGCTTCAAGTATAAACCAACAACATTCAACTTCCAAGCCATATCACATGGCAAGGTTTATACAACTCAAAACATGCTATATTAACTAGCCTATACATGTCATATTCAAATATACACATCTTTCAAAAGTTCCAAAATATTTAGCCGATAGTGTGGTTGAGTCATTCACGATCCCCGAATCCGAGCTAGCTTTACTGACACTGTAAAACAGAGAAACACGTCACACAGTAAGCTTTTAAAGCTTAGTAAGTTCGTAATATAATACAGTTAACTCATTGAATCAAACCAATCTTACAATTTAAACCATCACATAGATAATTTAACAAAATACACAAGCTCAACTATATCCAATACTTACATAGCCATCCATTCATCTACTTTCAAATTTACCAACCACATAAGTTTCATACATACCTTTTCCAACACCTAGTTTACAACCAATTTTGCTATTCAATGCTCGATACCACATTCTGATCAATCTTCATTATCTCTTTGATTCAATCGCACACTTAGTGCCCAATTCATGGCCGAAGCTTAAATAACATCACACACTTAGTGCCTCAATATAAAACCAAACTCAATTCGGTATCGCACACACAGTGCCAGTCAGTAAAGCTGAAGCTTTCATTACTTCGCACACACAGTGCTATTCAACTCTGTCTCGATTTCAATTACGCACAGTTAGTGCCCCATTTCTCAATCTCATATATAACATTTCTAATTCAATAACTATACATTCATTCGTTTCACATCACATAGATATAAATTTAACAACTTGTACTATATCCGAACTTACCTCGGACGTCGAAATACTGAAACTAGCTAATTAATCGAGTACTTTGTCTTTGCCTCGATCTCGATCCGAATTTCTCCTTTCTTGGTCTATACATATTCAAATTTAACTTATTCAATCACTAATTCATTCAATTTAGTCCACACACACATATTTAAAGCATTTTACAAAATAGCCCTCACATTTTCACATTTCGACACTTTAGTCCCTATTTCATAGAATCACAAAATACACATAATTTCATTTCACCCATGCCTAGCTGAATTCTTCTTATGCTCATACAAGCCAATATATTTCATTTATTTCAAAATTTAGTCCCTTAAAATATTATTTTCACAATTTAGTCCAAATTACTCAATTTCACCAAAAATTCAAAGACAAAACATGTTAATCTTTTACATATCTTTCATATTTCATCATCAACTATCACAAAGCTCAAACATTCAGCAATGACATATCTCAAAATTACCATCAAATTTTAAAATTCTAAAATTAAGCACACAATCGATAAAATTTTCACACAACTTTCACACATGCTCAATCACATATCATAAACACCAAAAATAATATTAAAATATTTTGTTGACCTCGGATTTGTGGTCCCGAAACCACTATTCAGACTAGAGTCTAAACCGGGCTGTTACAACTCTCCCCCCTAGGGATTTTCGTCCCCGAAAATCTTACCAGTAAATAGGTTTGGATATTGCTCTCTCATAACATCTTCAGGCTCCCACGTAGCTTCTTCAACTCCGTGTTTGTGCCATAAAACTTTCACTAAGGAAATTCTCTTATTTCTCAACTCTTTGATTTCACATGCCAGAATTTGAATCGATTTTTCACTATATGACAAGTCTGACTGAATCTCAACCTCAGTAGGAGCAATCACATGTGATGGATCAGATTTGTATCGTTGAAGCATCGATACGTGAAATACATTATGAATCTTTTCTAACTCAGGTGGCAACAACAATCTATAAGCAACTGGTGCTATTCGTTCAATAATCTCATAGGGCCCGATAAACCTCGGACTCAACTTGCCTTTTCAGCCAAATCAAAGTATTTTCTTCCACGGAGACACTTTCAAGACACTTTGTCACCGACCTCAAATTTAATATCTTTTCGTTTTAAGTCTGCAAAGGACTTCTGACGATCTGACGCTGCTTTTAAACTGTCACGGATCACTTTCACTTTCTGCTGAGTTTCTTTTATCAAATCAACCCCGTGAAGTTTATTCTCACTCAGCTCATTCCAATAAAAAGGAGTTTGACATTTTCGACCGTAAAGAGCCTCATACGGTGCCATTTTAATGCTAGATTGAATTTGTTGTTGTACGCAAACTTAATCAATGGTAAATTTTTTTCCCACGTATTCTCAAATTCAAGAATACAACATCTCAACATATCTTCGAGAACCTGAATGATCCACTCAGACTGACCATCCGTTTGCGGATGAAATGTAGTACTGAAATACAACTTTGTGCCTAAAACCTCTTACAATTTCTTCCAAAACTGCGAGGTAATCTCAGATCTCTGCCAGATACAATAGATAGTGGCACCCCGTGCAATCTTATAATCTCAGCAATATACAATTCGTCTAACTTTTCAAGTGAATAATTTGTTCTCACCGGAACAAAATGAGCTGATTTCGTCAATCTGTCAATTATCACCCAGATTGCATCTTTCTTACCCGAAGATAAAGGCAATCCAGACACAAAGTCCATCATGATTCTCTCCCATTTCCACTCTGGAATCATAATCGGTTGTAACAAACCGGATAGAACCTGATGTTTAGCTTTAACTTGCTGACAAACTAAACACTTCGGCACAAAGTCAGAGATATCCCTTTTCATACCATGCCACCAATAAAATTGTTTCAAATCATTATACATTTTTGTACTCCCTGGATGAATAGTCAAACGACTATTGTGAGCTTCATTCAAAATCAACTGAATTAACTCTGAATTCCTCAGAACACAAATCCAATCTCTGAATCTCAAACAATCATCATTATCAACTCAAAATTCTGAATCAAAATTCAAATCACTTTGAGCTCATTTTGCTATCATCTCATCATCACTTTTCTGGGCATCACAAATCTGACGTACGAACATCGGCCTCACATTCAACTCAGCCAAAACTGAATTATCATCACATAGATCTATCTGAGTACTCATAGCTCATAAAGCACATAAAGACTTTCGACTCAAGGCATCAGTAACAACATTTGCTTTGCCCGGATGATAATTAATCACAAGTTCGTAATCTTTCAACAATTCTAACCATCTTCTCTGTCACAAATTCAATTCTTTCTGAGTCATCAAATATTTCAAACTCTTGTGATCAGTAAAAACATGACATTTCTCACCAAACAAGTAGTGAAGCCAAATCTTCAATACAAATACAATTGCAGCTAATTCAAGATCATGTGTCGGATAATTCTTTTCATGCTGCTTTAACTGCCTCGAAGCATAAGTGATGACTTTGCCTTATTGCATCAGCACACAACCCAAACCGTCCAACAATGCATTACTATAAACTATGAATTCTTTACCCGATTCAGGTTGAACTAACATGGGTGCCTCTGTCAACAATGCTTTCAACTATTCAAAAGTCTGCGGACACTTTTCTGACAACTCGAGTTTAACATCTTTCTGTAACAACTTCGTTAATGGAGTCGCAATCATCAAGAAACCTTTTACAAATCGTCAATCATATCCCGCTAGTCCTAGAAAACTACGGACTTCAGACACATTTCTCGGAGGCTTCCATTCTAAAATACCTGAGATCTTACTTGGATCCACTCGTTTTCTCGCAGCTGATACAATATGTCCCAGAAAACCAACCTCAAGCAGCCAAAACTCATACTGAACTTTGCATACAATTGCTTCTCGCACAGAGTCTGTAACACAATTCTCAAATGTTCGACATGTTGCGACTTATCACTGGAATAAATGAAAATATCATCAATAAACACCACAACAAAGCGATCTAAGTACAGTCTGAAAATTCGATTCATCAAATCCATAAACACTGCAGGAGCATTTGTTAGTCCAAATGGCATAACTAATAATTCATAATGTCCGTACCTCGTTCTGGAAGTAGTCTTCGGCACAACTGATTCTTTGACTCTCAATTGATAATAGCCTGATCTCAAATCTATTTTTGAAAACAATGTAGCTCCTTTCAGCTGATCAAACAAATCATCAATACGTGGCAAGGGATACTTATTATTCATTGTTACTTTGTTCAACTGTCGGTAATCAATACACATCCTCTATCTGTCAATTCTTGCAACTGAGACTTCAACTCTTTCAATTCCGTTGGTGCCATTCTATAAGAACGTATTGAGATAGCAGCAGCTCCCAGTACTAATTCAATTCCAAATTCAACTTCTCGTATCAGAGGTAATCTCGTTAGTTCTTCAGGAAACACATCTGGAAACTCACATACTACGAGTACAGATTTAACTTTCTTTTCAGTCACTTTTGCATCCATCACATACGCGAGATAAGCTTCACAACCCTTTTTCACATAGTTCAGAGCTTTCATCGAAGATATAACAGTCGGCAACCCATTCAAATCACTAGATTCAATTCAAACTATCTCACCATTCTGTGTTTTCAAATCAATACTCTGTCGTTTACAATTCACAATAGCATTATGCAAAGTGAGCCAATCCATACCCAGAATAATATCAAATTCATCGAAAGGTAGCAGTATCAAATTAGCCGAAAAGCAATTATCCCGAAACATCAACGGATAGTTCTTGCACACTTTATCAACCAAGACACACTTGCCTAAGGGGTTCGATACTCTAATCACGAATTCAGTAGACTCAACAAGTAGAGTCTTACTTGATACATGATTCACACACACATAGGAATGAGTAGAACCTGGATCTATTAATGCAATCACACCAGTATCAAATAGAGTGAAAGTACCAGTAATGACGTCTGGAGATGATACTTTTTCTCATGCGTGTATAGCATAGGCTCGGGCAGGTGCTCTCGCCTCGAATCTCACAGCTATATTCATCGTCCCTTTCTGACTACCACTCACACTCCTAGTTGTCATATTACTCGGTCCTGCACTCTGAATATTGTCTTTTTCAGCTAACTCTGGCCAATCTCGAATGAAATGATCTCATGATCCACATTTATAACAAGTTATATTATTGTACTTGCCCCAGCATTCTCCAATATGTCATCTTCCACACTGTCTACACTCAGGCTTGTTGCTTTTGACACTTCCAACGCTTGATTCAATTAGAGCTTGGGTTCTCGGACCAACACTTTGTCTCACTCGATCTCTACCCGAATGTCCAAACGAAGCATTTGAACGATTGCTTGCATCTCTAAATCTTTTCGTAGAAGGTTAGGACGACTTACTCATCAATCTTTTTCTTTCATCTCTAGCCTCAGAATCAGCTTTCTTCTTTTCTTTGCTAAGCTCATCGGCTTTGCAGGCTATTTCAACTAACACAACAAATCATACTCAGTAACTGACATACGGTCTTGTTTCAGCTCTAGAAACTCTTTACATTTCTAATCTATGAATCGTTGACTGATATACTTTTTTCAGAATTCAGCTTGAAAGAAATCTCAGGTAATTCTCTCTCTCGAAACCACGAATATCAACGTTGTCCACCAATTATATGCCGTATCTCTTAACAAGGAAACATCACATTTAATGCATTCATCAGGAGTTAATGACATCTTATCAAATACACGGATGGTATTCTCGAGCCAAAACTCATCTCGCTCGGTATCATCATCAGCTGTGGCCCTAAACTCTTCGGCCCCATACTTTCAAATTTTATCTACGGGAGGCTTATTCAATTGGATCATATCTACAACTTGTGGCACAACAGGTATTGTGGGGGTGGAGGTTGTGGAGCAGCCGGATTCGTTCAAACGAACTCTGAGAACCACTCACTCATCATTTGGAAGAAGGCTTGCTTAGCCTATCCCTCGTGGCTACTAACATTCAGCCTAGATGTAGCCGACACTGTAACACCCCTATCCCATGTCCGTCACCGGATTAGGGTTAGGAGCGTTACCGGATAGGTCGAAAAACACTTACAAAAATTCATACATTTATCCATCAATCTAAAATGTAATGTCCCTTAATACGGTCATCGGGACCTTAAGCATGCTTACAATTCGGGTCGGGACTAAACTGAAACACATACAAAATTTCATGGAAAATTAAAACTTTTCTAGGTTTCAGGGGTTACACGCTTGTGTGGGCAGGCCGTGTTCCTCCCACGGCTGCTAGACACCCCCGTGTGTCATCCCCCTGGTCGAAACTGACTTATCTTCCACGGCCACTAAGCACGCCCGTGTACTCTGGCCGTGGTCGATCCTGTAAAAAATCACATGACTACTAGGCAGCAGACACGTCCGTGTGCCAAGACTGTGTACTCTTGTGCTAGCTATATACTTAGCCCACGGTCACTAGGCACGCCCATGTGCCACGACCGTGTGACATTATAGGCTCTTTTCAAGGCCAAAATTCCACCCATTTGGGTCATACCTACAAGCAGTGTCAACCAACTCATTTCATACCCATATGTCAAACAAGAACATACCAATTAACCATCCAATCTATACATTCAATAATCATTTCAACAATGCCAACTTCCAAGACCAAAACATATAACAAAAGCATAATACATTCATTTGCTTAACTCAAAAGCTTGATCATTTCATGAATCAACTAACCATGCCAAAACATGATTCATATATCATGATCATAATGCATAATCTCAACTCATCTCTAACCAAATCCCATGGCTAAGTTCATATAACAACATATACCAAAATACTAGCCTATACGTGCCATATCTAGCTTTATATATTTCCAAAGTGTACCAAAATGAGTTTATTAGTGTGTGATGATCTTTGACAGTCCTGAACCTTCAGTAGCTTTGACGACCTATAAAACAGAGAAAACACACACACAGAGTAAGCTTTCCAAAAGCTTAGTAAGTCATAAACAAATAAACTTAACATGTAAACCATTTAAGCATATATAACCATTGGCACAATTCATATTCATGGTGTATTTCTCTCATAAATGCATTAAATCATAACCTTGGTCATATTTGTCACATTCATCAATTCAAAAGTCTCATATATACAAAGCTCTTTCATGCTTACTATCACACCTCATAATGTTATCCAAATATACAAAATCATCATAGTAAGATCACATAGGAACTTACCTTATATACACACCTAGCGTATGAATCAACGTACCTGAAACGGATTCACTATTTACATGGTCATTTTGTATCACAGACTTGCCCGTTGAACCGTTAGAAATTTAGTAGGATACTCAGAAAACTCGGAATAGTCGTACAATGCCAACGTCCAAGACGAGGTCTTACGTGTACTCGGATAACGATGCCACTATCCCAGACAGGGTCTTACACGAATCAATACAATGCCGATGTCCCAGACATGGTCTTACACGTAAAGCTCATATCGATGCCAACGTCTGAGACGTGGTCTTACACACAAAGCTCATATCGATGCCAACGTCCCAAACGTGGTCTTACATGAAATCTCAAATCAACGCCAACGTCCCACACGTGGTCTTACTTGATAAAACAGAACAGATACCTATGTCATAACATAGCTAATCCTATATATTCCTAGGTTCGTACGAAACTTCTTGGACTTTTCACTATTTTGACCTTTTCTCGGAATTCATGTACATAGCATCTCATAAGCATTCATTATCATTTATACTCATATGAATATGCTCAATTCAGTACAATTACATTTATTTGCAATATGACTTACCTCGGATTCAATTTAGCGGAAATGGAAATGGCTACTCGGTTACTTTCGCTTTCCCGCCATTTAAGTCCGTTTTCCTTGGTTCTTAATCTATACATATTCAGAATTAACCTTTTTTATTCACTAATTCATTCAATTCAATCCATACACATATATTTAGAGCTATTTGCAAATTAACCCTCATATTTGCACAATTTATCAATTTAGTCTATTTTTCTCAAAACATCAAATTCACAAAATCAACCTATACTCATGCTTAGCCAAATGTTCCTACATCTCATACGAGCCCATATTTTTCATCAAATTTATAATTTAGCCCTTCAAATTACTACTTTCTCAATTTAGCCCTAATTAGCTAAATTCATCAAAAATTCAAAAACAAAGTATGTTCATCTAGCTCAAATCTTTTATTTTACACCATAAATCATCACAAAGCTCAACATATCATCAATGACATATCTCACAAACATTATCAATACACAAAATTAATACATGGGTTTTGTAGCTTTCTAAGCAACAATTACAAAAACATAGAAATTATCAAAAATCGAAGTCAAAACTTACCTTTATTCAAGCTTGTATGTGCCGAATGTATGAGAGCTTTTAAACCTTTCTTTTCTTTTGATTTTCGATGAATGAATGCATGAAATAATGTCCATTTTCATGTTTTAATCATTTTGTAATTCATTAATAAAAAAATTTCCAATTTTAGCCTTATAATATAAAATCACAAAACATAAATTCTAAGGTTATTATGGACCATAGTCATCCACTATCTATAAAAATGGCTAATTTTCCATATAAAACCTCCACTTTAACAAAGCCACAACACATTGATACTTTAACAAATAGCAAGCAACTTTCACATTTAATGCAATTCCATCCTTTTGTCAAATTAAGCACATGAATGGACAAATTAGCTTACGGAAATTTAACACATGATTAATTATATATCAAAGACACAAAAAATAATATTAAAATATTATACTGACTTGGATTTGTGGTCACGAAACCACTGTTCCCACTAGGGTATAAACCGGACTGTTACAGGCACTGTCCCTTAAGCGGGAGCAGGTGCATTGCTCTCTACATCATCAGCAACTGCTCGATCGGGATCCATTTTCTATATGAAAACACATTTTTAGCTGTCAATATTCATCACACTATCGCAATAATATGGCATGTATAGTTAGACTCACACGCGCAACGTTAGTCCTAGAATCGACTAAACCGTAACTCTGATGCCAATAAAATATAACACCCCTAACCCGTAACCATCGTCGAATTAGGGTTAAGAGGCATTACCAATCATTTCCGGACGTTTCATATCATTTCACAACCAAACATGTCAATTCACATTCATATAGTCCCTTATATAGGTCAACGAGACCTTCAACATGTTTTAAAATAAGGTCGGGACTAAACCGAACACACACAAAAATTTCTAAAATTCAAACATTTTTCTAAATTACAAAGGTCACACACCCGTGTAGGTAGGTCGTGTGCCTCACACGGCCTCGGACACGCCCGTGCGTCCAAGCCATGGCAAAATAGGGCATACATACTGACTTTTTCACATGGCCTGAGACACGTCCGTGTACCTCACCCGTGGTCAACACTGACTTGCACCACACGGCCAGTCACACACCCGCGTGTCCAGCCCGTGGTCGAGTCTGACTTGAATCAAATTTCAAACTCGAAAGACAGGGCCAAGCCACACGCCCGTGTTCTCAACCGTGTGGGCAATTATAGGCCATTTTTCAAGGCCAAATTACCATCCACACTTTGCAATCACTTATAAGCATCAATCCAATACCATTTCATGCCTCAAATGCAATCAAAACATATCAATACAAGTACCAACTAATCATCAACTACATCATTTATTTCCATACTCAATTTCTACTCAATAAATCCACTCAAAACACCAATTTTCACAACTCAAATCATATAAGCTAAGCATCATTTAGTCATGCCAAAAATTCACACTTAAAACACCATTCTCATCAACTAATTCAAGCATGAAATATACCAATTCCAGTCTTACTATATCATACCACAATCATCATTTCCATAGCTTTAAGTATAAACCAATAACATTCAACTTCCAAGCCATATCACATGGCAAGGTTTATCCAACTCAAAACATGCTAAATTAACTAGCCTATACATGCTATATTCAAATATACACATCTTTCAAAAGTACCAAAATAGTTAGCAGATAGTGTGACTGAGTCACTGACGATCCTCGGATCTGAGCTAGCTTTACTGACACTGTAAAACAGAGAAACACATCACACAGTAAGCTTTTAAAGCTTAGTAAGTTCGTAATATAATATAGTTAACTCATTGAATCAAACTAATCTTACAATTTAAACCATCACATAGATAATTTAACAAAATACACAAGTTCAACTATATCCAATACTCACATAGCCATTCATTCATATACTTTCAAATTTACCAACCACATAGGTTTCATACATACCTTTGCCAACACCTAGTTTACAACCAATTTTGCTATTCAATGCTCGATACCACATTCCGATCAATCTTCATTATCTTTTCGATTCAATCGCACATTTAGTGCCCAATTCATAGCAGAAGCTTAAATAATATCTCACACTTAGTGCCTCAATATAAAACCAAACTCAATTCGGTATCACACACACAGTGCTATTCAACTCTGTCTCGAATTCAATTACGCACATTTAATGCCCCATTTCTCAATTATAACATTTCTAATTCAATAACTATACATTCATTCATTTCACATCACATAGATATAAATTTAATAACTTGTACTATATCCAAACTTACCTCGGATGTCGAAATACCGAAACTAGTCGATTAATCGAGTACTTTGTCTTCGCTTCGATCTCGATCTGAATTTCTCCTTTCTTGGTCTATACATATTCAAATTTAACTTATTCAATCACCAATTCATTCAATTTAGTCCATACACACATATTTAAGGCATTTTACAAAATAGCCCTCACATTTTCACATTTCGACACTTAAGTCCCTATTTCATAGAATCACAAAATACACATAATTTCATTTTAGCCATGCCTAGCCGAATTCTCCTTATGCTCATACAAGCCCATATATTTCATTTATTTCAAAATTTAGTCCCTCAAAATATTATTTTCACAATTTAGTCCAAATTACTCAATTTCACCAAAAATTCAAAGACAAAACATGTTAATCTTTTACATATCTTTCATATTTCATAATCAACTATCACAAAGCTCAAACATTCATCAATGATGTATCTCAAAATTACCATCAAATTCTAAAATTAAAGCATTGGTTTGAAAGAACACGAAGCAACGATTATAAAAACGTAGAAATTATCAAAAATCGAGCTCAAAACATACCTTGATTTTGAGCAACTATGGCCGATTGCCTCAAAGCCCCATTTCTTTCTTTTTCTTTCAAGTTTCGACACCAAGATGATGATAATATGGTCTTTAATTTCTTTTAGTTTTAATTATAATACATTAATACACATTTTACTATTTTTCCCTGTAACATCCGGGATTTAGGGGTTATGCGTTTTAATTTATAATTCATGTTATGGTGTGCTTTATGTGTGGTTTGAATGTGTTTTAGGGACTTCAGGAACTTTAGAATGTAGGAGAATGCCTTAGAAAAATACTGGGTTTTAAGTCTAAAAGGGGAGCTAGGCAAATGAGGCCTTAAGAAAAATTGTGTGGGGTTTTAGACATAAATAATCATGCTAGCAAGGTGGCAAGGGAGACACCACTTAGGGCTTTGGAAAGGTGACGCCATAAGCAGAGGAAAGGGGGCTTGGGTTCGAGCAGCGTAAGCAATATTTTGGCCTTGCATTTTGCGGCAAAGAGGGGTAGTGATGGACGGCACAAGGACTTTAAGTGGATGAGGATGAGACTTAGTCTTATTCTTTTGAAAATTCGGCTAAAGGGAGGAGATAAGTGTTGACTCATTCAAATTATTTTGAATGAGTGTAGAGGAGGAAAAATAGGAGCAAAATAAGGGATAGGAGAGGAGGAAGGGTGGTGGCCGAATGTGGGACTCTAGGGGAGGTGTATTTTCGGTTTTTGGGTTGAAGTGGGGTGTGTGTGCCGAAATTTGGTAATGAAAAGGGGAGTGAGCATTTTTTTGGTATTTCTTTTTCTTCCTTAATTTTCTTGGTGCCAAAAATTTGTTTCTCTCATCTCATTCTCTCATTGTGCCGAAAACTCTTAGGTGTTCAACTTATTTCTTTTCTTTTCTTTTTGACCACTAGCTGAATTTAGGGAGACTATCAAGGTTGTTTCTCTCATCTTTTCTTTACTATTTCTCTTTGCCGAAGCATATCAATCACCATCTAACCAATTTCTTCATCATTTTCTTCTTCAAAGTCAATCACTTTCCTATATAGCCGAATCTCTCTGTGGTTTCAAGCAAGGGTGCAATCGATCTCAGCGTTAGGGGTAAGGATCAACTGTCATTCGTTGTTCTTTCTTTTTCTTTTGGATTAGCCAAAAATTAGGAATCTAATCCCATTTATTCTCTTTGGCCGAAACCTTAAATAGGGATTTCGGGATTTATTTGTAGCCGATTACAAGGGGAGATCTTTCAGGATTTCGTTATCCAAGGTAAGTGAAGTGTGATATTAGGCCGAAGGCCATTTATTTTGGTTCATTAAATGTTAAAATCGAATCTAACATAGACCATGTAGGGATTTCGACATCTCCAAGGACAAGTGACATTTTTGGGAACTAGACAATCAAGGTAAGGGGGTCTTAATATTCGGCCAAAGGCCATATTGTCTATTTCGATTGGCCAATTCTGACTATGACCTTTTAGGGGTAGATCGACAGTAGTATAAAAGGAGTTTCGGGATTTAGTCGACTGTGCCAAACAGGTGTGTAGTTATCGCACTGTTCTCCTATTGTTTGTATTTGTGTTATATATATGTGTATATGATGTGTATGGTAACCGGAAATAATGGCTGAGATGGTGGCTACCCATGATGGGTAATCGGTTAACCAGATCAGTGTTTTATGATATTAATTTACCTATGGTATATGTGTGAAATTGTGGTAAGCATGTGATGTATGCTCATTAGAATTATACTGTTGTTTTGTCATGATACATATATATATGCATGGGGATTGGGATATGATTACTGAAGGACAGGGTGTACATATTTATGTACGTGGACTGATGTTAGCCTTGAGCTACATCGTCGCTTGATGTTGGCTATGTGCTTCATCAAGGTGGGGTGTTGGCTATGTGCCACATCGTGGGCGGATGATAGCTGTGTGCATCACCGTGGATTGAGGATGACTTGGAGTCACCTCGTAGATACAGATATGTGGGGTCACTTAGGTGATCGGTGGCTAAGCCACGACCTTGGGCAGCAGGTCTGCCAAGGAGGTGTGTAGCGGTTGGAGGGTGATTTAGTAATCCCCTGGTGTGTGCGGCAGGTACGGGGGTGTGTAGCGGTTGGACACTAAGTTGGGTTGGGATTCATTTTGCATGATTACGTATGTGGACTGTGTGGATGTGGGCCAAGCCCATTGGTGGAGACATGTGAGATGATTATACACTGGGTCGATTTGACTCACCCTATTTGTTTTCAAAAACATCGCAGGTGATACATAAATCTTGGACCCGGCAGGAGCGGATACGAGGTGGCCACGCAGAAGATGTTTTTATTTATTTCATACACTTTCTATTTTCAGTACTTTTGAATAAATATTTATTGTAATAAGGGCCACTTAAAGTATTTAGGGATTTTTATTTTGTTTAAGTTGGATTGACGATCAAGTTAATATTTGGGAATGTTTTATTTTTAAAAGCAATTTACATCTTAAAAACTTATATTGAAGTTTTAAATCCAGAAATTTGTAACAACATAATTTTACTTAGAATTTCAAAGGTACAATGTTTTATAAACGACGGAAAATTATTATGTTTTCACCCTTATGTCAAATTCTTTTCAAACTTTTCCCTCAGTAGCATTCTAAATTCGGCCGTGGTGTTTGGGCTGGGTTTGGGGTGTTACATTCCCTTTGTTAAAACATTTTTATTTCATTCATTTAATGGCCATTTATGTCCATCTCCACTACCAATGGGCTAATTACCACATAAAGATTTCCCATTTAATAAGCCATGCCAAATAGACACTTTAACAATCAGCACACAGCTTTTACATTTTATGCGATTAAGTCCTTTTTGCTAATTAAGCATACAATCGATAAAATTTTCACACAAAACTTTCACACATGCTTAATCATATATTATTAACACCAAAAATAATATTAAAATATTTTTCTAGCCTAAGATTTGTGGTCCCGAAACCACTATTCTGACTTAGGTCTAAACTGGGCTGTTACAGCTAAGCCGTGTGGTCAATTTAATTTCCATAATTTTTCATAAAATAGGTGCAGACTTCACACGGCTGAGACACACGCCCATGTCCAAGGCCGTGTAGCACACATGGTCGAGACACACGCCCGTGTGCTCAATTCTGGACATTCTGTTTTGCATCAATTAAGGTGCAGGGGACACATGTCTACCCGTATGGACAAAAATAAGGCTATTTACCAAGCCATTTTGCCACCCCTACTTGCACCAACCTACACAACAACAAGCAACACCAATCCAAGCATATACATACAACCAAATCAGCCACAAACAAGATATCAATACATCATTTACACATACTAACATCTACCATGCATAAACATCACATATCTTCTTTTCCATTCATGCCAATTTCATCTTCATGATAGGCATCGTCACATTAACATACAAATGACCAATAAAATTAATATTAGCCAACTCCCAATGGCCATATACAAAATGAATCACTAACCATTACAATGCCAACACATTTAGGCCAAAACATTTATGTACATGTCATAACTCAAAATATTAAAATCAATGGTACCCAAAATATTAAGTTGATAGAGTGAACGGATCTCCGACAGTCTCTGATCCCCGAGCTGGCTTAGTGACACTATAAGACAAGGGAAAAGAAAGGGGAGTAAGCTATATAGCTTAGTAAGTTCCTATGCAAATAATAAGCATTATAATCACACATGTATCATACAAATAAACTTGATGAACTTGGCATAAATAGTATCAAGATCTTTTAATCATAACTTACTCATTCACAACCTTACCGAGGGATTCATCACATATCGAGCTCATTGGTAAATGAGTTTTACGTACGTACTTGTACCAACTCGCAACATAATCATAACCTTTCACAACTTTGCCATACTTGTTGAATTTCCTGTTGAACCACTTGGAATACTAAAGGGTACTCGAGAATCTCGCACACACAATACTATACCAATGCCATATCCCAGATATGGTCTTACATGGGATCTCTTATTGATGCCAATAGCCCAGCTATGGTCTTACAAGAAGTTTCATATTGATGTCATATCCCAGATATGGTCTTACACGTAATCTCAAAAAAACCCTAATGTCATGACATTTGTATCCTAACTATTCCTAAGGTTCAACCGAGATTTCTCACTTGTCAAACTTTATCGATTACATCCAAGGAGTCAATCATAATTCATACAATATTAAAGCATTTAAAACATAATTAAAATAATGCATTATTTACATATGAACTTACCCCGGTACAAAAATAGTAGAAAAGGATTTAATCGTCAAACACCTTATTATTTCCCCGATCAAGATCCGAACTTCGTTTTTCTTGATCTCTATAGCAAATTTAGCTTATTTAATATTCACATTACTCAAATCAATCCAAACATCACATTATGGAAAAATTACCTTTTTGCCCCTAAAGTTTTACATTTTTACAAATTAGTCCCTAGGCTCATAAAATGAAATGTATTCAATTTCTTGATAACCCAAGCCTAGACAAACCAATTTCATGCTTATAGCAGCCCAAATTTTCCATTAAATCAGATTTTTACTACTCATTTTACAACTTTTTCAAATAGGTCATTTTTAGGTATTTTCATGAAAAATCACTTAGTAAAAGTTGTCTATCACACATCAAACATGCATAACCTACCATTAGCCATCAAAACACATACATGTCTAACATGGTTCAAACCCTATACTTCAACCATAACTCAAATTAATGGTAGAAATAGATAGACCGGATGATAACGACTTCAAAAATGTAAAGAGCATTAAAAACGAGGCTAGGATGTACTTACAATCAAGCTTGGAAGTTGAAAAAACCATAGCTATGGTGGCCTTCTAATTTTCGGCACATGGGGAAGAAGATGGACAAAAACTTTGGCTTTATTTTCCCTTTTTATTCATTTATTTACCAAATGACCAAAATGCCCTTAATGCATAACTTTGAAATTTCACCTATTCATGTCCATTTTTGTCCACTAAACTTATCCAATGGTATAATTAACAACTAAGGACCTCTAATTTAAAATCTCATAGCAATTGGACACTTTTAACAAGTAGAACTCAACTTTTGCACTTTTTACAATTTAGTCTCTTTTACTAAATTGAGTGCCCAAACGTCAAAATTTCGAATGAAATTTTTATGAAAATATTTCGTAAAATTGTAGACCATAGAAATGTAATAAAAATAAACTTTACTACGTCGGATTTGTGGTCCCGAAACCACTGTTCTGACTAGACCTAAAATCGGGTTGTTACACTATTGTTCAGAAAAGACCTAAAATGAATTGCTTCTTTCAAGAGCTAGATCTCAAGTTACCTAGCCTGTGTCTATAGGCCTTAGCATGGTACCCTGTACTATTTTGTCTTCATTCTATAAAAATGTTGCTCTATGTCTAGAGTCTGCTGCAAGTATTCGGTCGAATACCCGTTTGTATCATTCAATTCCAGTCCAACTAATCTAGCTTTTTTAGAATTAGATTCAGTTTATGGACATATTCCACACTCATATATGTTTAGAGAACGTATGCATACAATTGAGAAATAAAAACAATTGAATGAAACATTAGATTAAATCAAATATATGATTCAACCATTAACGAAAATAAAAGTTTCATCATGTAATCCCAACCCTATGAGATTTAGCTCATGGATTGGAAATTAAAATTCAAGTTCAAAATAACACCCAACATCGTTTCGATCAAATCAATTCAAGGGAGAACAGATTAAGAAATAATAAAAGAACTTAGAAAGATGGTTGTCACCAAGTTAATCCACAATCCAGCAGCACAGTATCCTGTGGTGGCTGAGAGGGACTACCTTTGGTTTCCTCCTTTCATCTCTAATCAATCATTACCCTCTATTGTTGTCTCTGGATCTCCACACATTTTGGGGTTTCTTCCTTTGGCTTTTTATAAGCTTTTCTTCCTAGGGTAACTTCAACAACCCATGAAATCTTCTCCTTTTTTTAGGTAGATTGTTCTGGTACAAATAAAGTTGGGCTGAAACTGGTATGCGTTGAGTGTTGACTCAATCATCTTCCTGAAATTGCCACGGCATTCATGTTGACAAATTGTCCAACATTTTGTCCCGGCAAACCTTCACTCCTTTATTTATTTCTCCATATCCTGCACTTGCCAAACCACCAAACTCAACCCTTCCACATGCAATTAAAAGTACCTAACATTTAAACACAGTCCAAGCTCCTAATGCAATGATAAAAATACCAGTGGAATGTCCTAAAATTCAACTAAATGTACCAAGTACAAGTAATTAGCTAGGTCTAAAGGCATAAAATATAACTCTTTTCAAGAGTTATCAATACCTGCAATATCTATCTGGTGGCTCAGCTGTATAATTTCTGAATAGCATACGACCACGAGATGGTGTGATGGATGGATGGGATATTATAGTCCTATTTGCTGTGATTGGTTGGAAGGAGATGGTATGCAGTGAATGGGGGTAGGATTATCATATTCTGATATGTTATTCTGATTTTTGCATATGAACATATTCTGGTATGATTTCTAATTGTGGGCCAAAGTACACACTAGGGTTTTTAGCTCACTCTGTTAATTTACCATATTTCAGGTAATCCTCAAACTTAGGGTTTGGCAGCGATCCTGGAGCTCGATTCAGTTATTTGAACTTTAAGTATGTTAGAACTTATTATGGGCTTTTCAGACTTTCAAATTAATTGTTTCATTTTCATGATGTTTATTATGGTTTTTGGTTTTTACTGATATTTATTTTTAATTGGTATTTTTGGACAAGTCAGCATAATCTATGAAACTTAATGTTTTCGAAAATAATAAGTCTAAGAGATTTTTCCGCTGCGAAGGTCTGATTTTGAAATGGGGTTTTACAAATCGAGTAGTTTATGTGGTATGCTTTTGTTTAAATATAACTAATAAAACAATTTATATCAAGATGCAATCACATGAATTTTTGGTAACAACATCACTACTAGGGAGAGACGGCTATAAGTTTTGTTTAACATGTCTTTCAAAAATTGAAGTTTTGTATGAAAATCACGGATAATGTTTTAAATATCAATGCAACCTTCATAATCTGGTCATAACGTTTAGGCCGAGTTTAAGGTGTTACAAACATCGAAGCTAAAAATGGTATTAGTACCTAACAAGGGTATCAATACTTGTTTTGAAATTTTGAAAATTTTGCAATTTGGTCCTATTTCATGTTCGGGTCAACAAAAGAGTTTTTGTAAGCTTGATTAAGGATTTATTTTAATTGTATATCATAACGTGAATGTGCTAATGCATGTTGGAATGTTTTGAATGATTTATGTATGATATACTTAATCTGAAATTTTATAAATGTTGTAAAAATGTCCCTATTTGGTCTCAAGTTGACTTTAAAGCATTCGTATGCTCATATAAGACCCGTGAAAGAATGTTCATGGTGTTCAATATTGTATTATTGTTGATTGCAGGAATGATAATTTTCTTGTGAATTTGATGGTAGTTGCTCTGGCAACGTGTGTAGCATCCCATAACTTGGATCCGACAATCAGGTCGGGCAAAGGATATTACATGACATGTTATCATATATGTGTCCATGCTTATTGATTTCATCATCCATCAACGATTCAAATGTATATCAAATAATCAAAAATAAAATAAAATTGGCTTTAACCAAAGGTTTCCATGGTTCATTTATCACAGTTATTTGATTTTATTATTTTTTGGTTTGCTGCTTCAATTTTTTTTACTATTGTTGTATGGATCTTTGACATATCTGTTCTTTTGGGTGTGCTTTGCTTCAAAATCTTTGGCTATTGATCTGCAGTTCAATTGGTGTTGCTTGAGCTAGTAGTTTGCATATCTAAAGGTTATTGATTTCTGCAGATTGGATTGTTGGCATCTCTTGTATTAGATTCCGTAATTTTTATCTCTAAAGTGAATTTCAAGTTTTTAGTTGATAAATGATAGTTTGCATTCCCTCTTTCTTTATTTTCATTTTTCATTCTTGTTCATCCCTGAGCTAAATCTAAAGATTCTTCACATATACCGATTGGTTTTCACTATTCTAACAATGTTAATCTTTAATCTATTTTTACTCTCTCTTCTTTTTTTTCTTTTTTTTTTTATTCATCTAGTTGCAGCTTAATATGCAATTAGCAGTCATTTTGAACCTTTTTTCAATACCCATGCATTGACGGTGTATCACATATATTTTTATATATAAAAATACTATTAATGAGATTAATATTTCAATGGTCACGAATATATGAATAATTGAAGAATTGGTAGTAAACAATAATTATGAAAGAGATTTTAAACTTGTTAGTTAAGTTTTTAAATATTATATGTACTTAGAATTACTTGTGCAAATTACTTTTCTGTTTCTCCACACATTTACTCATCTGTATTATGACTTTTCATTTCTTTTAACGGCATGTGATAAATGGAATCCAAGATAATACTCAAAATTTTGTGGACAGAAAAAAAAGAAAAGAAAAGTGAAGCAATGAAAAATCTGGGTTTCTTGTATTTAACCTAATTCTGCATTTTAAATTAAAAAATGTTCCAATTTTTGTAATCATGGTGATAGTGGGATAGGTTCAGTTGATTTACTTTTTACCTTTTTTCTTGGTTAATTTAAAACTCAAAGTAAAACCCTACGCCAATAATTTTAGACACCGTAACATGCATGTATCTTATCAAAGATCAACGTAAACTTTAAAATAAAATGCCCAAGTGTGAAAAGGGAAAAGATGTGCTGGAGAAAAAAAAAAGGTGTGATTCTATGGAAAATCCTTGAGCAACATTCATGGTGTCGGCAGGCACATTCTCAAAAGTAATCCTAAGGTTTGTACAATGATGTACCCAATTATCAAACGGTGCTCATTGAGCCATAAACACAAAATCCCTCAGCAACCTCTCTTTTAAAAAAAAAAATCTTCAGGGTTAATTGCTTCACAATCCTCAAATTATGACCAAAATTTTAAATTGATCTCCAAATTTCACCTGACATCCCCAAACTATGACATTCATTCTAAATTGGGCCCTAAACTTCAAAATATTCTAATACATCCTCAAACTATCGATGCTATATAAATCAAGTCATTCCATTATTAAAATCATTAATTTAACCGTTAAAAGACATGTCAAATCTCATATAACATAATTTAAAATGGAGATTTTAAAGAAAAAGTACAACGTTGCCACATAACTTTTAAAAGTAAAAACTAAATATAAAGTAAAAAAAAAAAGAGTTAACGATAAAGCTTCTGTAAAAGTTTTGAAAACCTCGAAACCAAGATTTTTACAACATCAATTTTTACAATATTCATTTTTCTTTAAATTTTTCATTTTAAAAGATGAGACGCGAGATGTGACGTCTAATTTAATGTGTAAGTTAATGATTTTAGTAAAAAATTGACTTTATTATATAATATCAATAGTTCAAGGATATAATTTGAATAAAGTTTGGGGACTAGTTTAGAATGAGGGTCATGTTTGAGGATGTTTGGTGCAATTAACTATTTTAAAATTATAACTATATCGACTTTCAAAAAAAAATCATTACAAGCATTGAATTGAATAAATAACATAACATCTAACTGAGTAACTAACTATAACCACAATAAATACGGAGGAGAACCCACACATTTACATAAGATGTAACCACTGAGCAAGGGATTCATTGACAAATTTTAAAATTTTGTAATTGACTCTTCAAAGTATAAATATATATCAATCAAGCTGCCCTATCAGCCTATTCATTAGCTTGGATGTTAAATGTCAACTAAATTTTAGCATGGAGCATATTAAAACAAGTGAATTAAATTGTAAATACATGTAGATTTATTGCATGTACAACTTGTATCGAACGTATTAGGAAAAACTAGTTTCCCTAATTTCTATTGATAATGTCTTTTTTTATCATGTCACAAGTGTTTACAATTTAATTAACGTGTTTTAAATATGTTCGGCATTGGATTCAAACTAGCATTTAAGGTCTAAATTGACTAGTAGGCTGATAGAAAGACTTGATTGATACAATACTGATAATTTGAGGACACAAATAAAACATTTTAAAGTTCATGAACCAATTTAAAAATTTACACTATTCTTTACTTCATGTTGGTCAATTACCCTTTCTTCAATTGATGAGAAGAAAATGTAGTTATATATATCCTTGGAGCCCTCTTAACCTAATTATTACAGACCTGGAATTTTTCAGTGTTCTTCACCGAATCCAATGGGTAGTTGTTGTTGGGAATCTTTTGTCTGTTTTAAAGGATCATAAGCTAGTTAGGTCATCTACCAATTTAAGGCAGTTAAAAAGAGTTAAAATACAATATCGCAGTGGTGCAAATCTAGTCCAAAGATTCAGGCAAAAAACTCCATTGATTACGGCCATGAATTAAGCTATAGTGGCAAATGCTCTCCAATAATTTGGGAATTGTATTTGGTTAAAATATGTTCCAACTCCCTGTATTTTTTGTATATTTGATATTTAATCATTTTACTTCTATTTCTAAGAATTTAGTCCTTTGCTTTTTAGATTTTAAAATTCGGATTTAATTACTAAACTCGTGAAATCTTTTTTATTAAATTTACTAATGTGATACCTTAAAAAAAAAAAAGAATACCCACTTAGTAGTCACATAACAAAAAAATTAACATTATAATAAACCTAAATTTAACAGAATAATTTTAACCATATTAGTAATTAAATTTGTATTTTTTAATCTTAAAATAATGAAATTAAATTCGTTGAAATAAAAGTAAAATGTCATGTTTTAATCATTGCATTTCTATGATATAATTGTTTACCTTCTCATTGTTAGGGGTAAGCAAAACTCGATTGATTTTGAAAAAATCGAAAAAAAATTCAAATTTTGAGTTAATCGAATCAAGTTATTCGATTTTTTCGAGTGAACTTAAATAAGTAATTTGAGTTTCAAGTTCGAATCGAGTTGAATTTTACAATTCGAATAACATATTGATATAAATACTCATTTGGTCCCTGTCAAATTTGAATATGGACAAATTAGTCTCTCTCTATCAACAAAAATTACAAAAAAAGAATTCAAATAATTTTCAAAATTCAAAATATTTATAAAAAATCTAAAACTTATATTATTTAAAAAATTCTAAAGAATATATAAAGAAAGTTAAAATTTTAAAATTTTCTAAAATAATAATTTTGAGACATAAATAAGTTAATTAATGATTAAAGTTTATTATACTAAAGTATCTGTTTTTTTCTTTAAAAAGGTTTTAAAATATACATGATTTCAAATTGATATGCTCTAACATGAAATTAGTTATACTATAACAATATTTTAATTTGACATATTTTATTTTTTAATTTAACTCAAACAATTTCAATCGATTCAATTTGACTCGATTCAAATTTTATTTCACTTGACTCGATTAAAAAAGTTTAAATCAAATTAAGATGATAACATAAAACTTATCAACTCAAAATTTTCACAATCCATCGAATGATTCACTATTCTGCTAAGCATAATTTTGTGGTGTAACATAACAGGGTAAGCATGGGCTTGGCAGTATGGGTGTAAAATTGTAAAAAGAAGTTACTCAACAAAAATGAGTTGTTGATTGTTATATCTTAATACTTAATTCAAATTATTTACGAGTGTAACTAAAATTTTCATTTAAAATTATATTTTTAACATTTTGATAGTAAATTATTAGTTTGTTTTTTAAAAACAAATTGTATACTTCACAATTATTAAACAAGCCTCATTGGGAAATAAACCAAGCAAACTCGATCACATAATCACATTTGAAGTGGAAACATCATTATATGTTTGGGATAAAAAATCAATATCACTCAACCCCTATTTTAATTTATAATAATTAAACAAAATCAAACTTATAAATTAATATATCATCGACCTTGAGCCCAACTTCAATCAATAAATTTAAAATTAAACTTAAATTATAAGTTTTCACCATTCGAAAGCGTTGATTATAGGCATACCCTACTTGGCGATCTTTTGATGAATTTTTCATAGGTGTTAAATCATTATTTAGAGCTTAAATTTGGCAATAACTCTTACATTTAAATTTGAATATATTTTTTTTTCTCTTAATTAGTTTTTTTTATAAAATAAACAAAGAAATTTAAATAGAGAATATCATAAGCAAATTATCAAAAGAGTTATCATCCTTCAAGATTTCTTTAATCTCCAAAGGGGATCCTCGAATAAGTTCAACGATTAATCAACACTTGACAAAGCCATTTTAGCCAAAGCATCAGCTACCCGATTGGTCTCTCTGGGAACATAATTCAAGGACCAATTCTCTTCAAAGGCTAGAATTTGTTAAATCCTCCTTATTAGAGAGTTTTTTGGACCACCATGCTTGCTGTCACTGATAGAAATTACATTCTCAAGATTGTCCGATTGAATAATGACCTCATCATAGCCTTGTTTCTGAAGGATAAGTAGTCCATCCAATAAGCCCCACGATTCAGCAGTCGCAACTAAGCAATCCCCCAAAAAGCAGTTATAGCCTAGGTTACACTCCCTATTGCTATTACGTATCACACCACCTACAGTAGAGGAACCAGACACAGAGTTAACAGCACCATCTTAATTAGTCTTTAAACTTGGTAAATGTTACAATTTTTAGACATAAATTAGGCAATTTTCAAGGGAATGTCAATAATTAACTTGGACAAAAAACATACAAACCCTAATGCTAGAGTAGTTGTCAAGTCCAGATCAAAAATATATTGGGTAAATTATAAAAATAGTCACCTAACTATAAGTATATTTTTATTTTGGTCATCCAAGTTTAAAATCTTCTACTTTAGTCACTAACATTATCAAAATTTAATATTTTGATCACTCCTCCATTAAATCATTAACAATGATCTTTTTATTGACATAATAATAAATTTAGTTCTCTAATGATTACAAATTGTATCAAGTTAATATTGGAGGATTAAATTATTATTATACGAATAAAAAATAAGAAAAAAAATCACTTTTGATGATTTAATAAATGAATGACCAAAAATATTAAAATTAAATAACCTTAATAATTAAAATAAAAATATAACTATTTTTATAGTTTCCCAAAAATATTAAAATCCTATTCAAATTCAAATAGGAGTATTGTTGTCTGAAACTTTACAGCTTTTGTGCATAGCGGGGTATTTACCTGACTTCGTTAATCTCCGAGCCAAATATTTTGAACCAATCCATTGAAAAAGACAGGTGTATGAATGAAAAACACAGCGTGTTATGTTGTTTTTAACTATTTACTGCATGAGTGGTTTAAAGTTGAAAGCAATAAGAAGATATGATTAGGAAAAGTATAAGAACATAGCACATGGGGGGGGGGGTGATGAGACAGCTTAATTTAATGATAAAATGTTTAATTCTCCACCCAAGAAAGATTTTTGATTTGATGTGAACTTCAAGTCTGATTTAAAGATGATGCAACTTTTTTTAATGTTGGTAATTCTATTAACACAATCATCTTTAAGTTTGAAACGTTTGGAAGGAAGAGTAGAAACATTTTTCAAAGTTAAAATTATTATTAAAAGGTAAAAAATAAATTGGAAGACAAATTAGCTTTGTATAGAGCCAAAAGTATTGCATGTGCAGCCGCACTCCCTTTATGGCTTTCAACAAACCAAATGCTGCTCTACCCAATACCCAAAGATATTACGACAATCCTTCATAATTTTAGAAGAACCCAAGCACTGACTTAACTGCATAAATACCTATTTTTATTACTTCCAACAACCTCAAACTACCCCCGTTGCAAAAATAAAAAACCAAGAACATGGTGATACCAATTAAGTCAATCTACAATACCAGTAGCAGATCAACATTTGGCAACAATAAAATGTATAAAATAGCGAGAATCACGGCCCATTTATTTCGCCAACCAATTTAAGAAAATCCACTCTTTTTTTGTCTACATACAAAGATCATGATTTGGCTAATCATCCCAGCTAATTACCATTGTTTTTTCTTCTCTAAATTACGTCTCCCACTTAATCTCTCTTCACGTGATTTCAAGCTTTCCTTTTGACATCAATGTATTATAACTTCAACACGCGTACGCAGTTTATCTTTTTTAATTAATAACCTTTTTTCTCTTTCCAAACTTTTTTTTTTGAGCTTTTCTAATTTATCATATATTATTATTTTTAATTTATATTTATAAATTCTCTTTTTAAAAAATCAAACATTAGATTAACTTTTACAACAGAAGTGAAACTAAAAATTGTGTTTGAAGTATGGGCGAGTAAAACTCGATTCAATTCAAAAAAATTAAAAAAAAAAGAATTTGAATTTCTAGTTATTCAATTTTTTCGAGCTATCAAATAAGTAATTTGAGTTTCGAGTTGAATTTTACAATTCAAATAATTTAAATAACAGATTATTGTAAATACTTCTTTCGTCCCTGTCAGTTTTGAAAAAGAACAATTTGATTTCTCTCTCAACAAAAATTACAAAAAAGTTTTAAAATAATTTTTAAAATTCAAAAAATATATAAAATTCTAAAATTTATACTTTTTAAAAATTTTAAAAATCTAAATAATATATAAAAAAGTTATTTTTTTCTAAAATAATAATTTTGGGACATAAATAAGTTAATTGACTATTTAAGTTTATCATACTAAAGTATCTTGTTTTACTTTGAAAAAGTTTTCAAATATATATGTTTCAGATTTATGTGCTCTAACATGAAATTGATTATATTGTAACAAGATTTTAATTTCACATGTTTCATTTTTTAGTTTAACTCGAATAATTTCACTCGATTCAACTCGACTCGAAATTCATTTCACTCACTCGATTTGAAAAGATTTCAAATCAAGTTAAGATAATAAAAATAGAACTCGTCGAGTTCACTATTCAAAAAAAAATTAAAGACCAAAATGAAAATTTGCCATTAAATTAAAGACTAAAAAAATAAATTAATTGATTAATTTTTAAGGGGGAATAATTGTTGGGATTAAGAACCAAAATGAACTTAAAGTTAACAGAAGCTTTAGCAACAAGGCTCGATGCTTGCAGAAGAAACAAACAGAATCAAGCTTGAAGAGCAAAAATGAAAAACAAAGAAAATGAAAGAGTTTTTGATGAAATTCAATGATTTCATTAATGAATAACATAAAGGCATTGAGCCATTACATATACCAATTCATGAGCTGGTCAAAATGTTACAAACATTACCTAATCATCACCTACTACCACTAATTATATTGAAACTTGATAAATCAGACATCTCAAAAATTTGCTTCATTTTATCCTTAAAATTAGCCAATATAACATGATTTCCCCCTGTCACCAACAAGTCATCCACATACAAGGATACAATCAGCTGTGTTTCAACACCTTCCTTTTTGAGATACAAGGTTGGCTCACTGATGCTCCTCTCGAATCCTAGGCTAGTCAAATAGCTGTCGGTTCTGACATACCAGGCTCTTGGTGCCTATTTCAAGCCATATAAGGCTTTCGTCAGCTTGTAGACATTGTCTTCTTTGCCTTCAACTTTGAACCTTCAGGATGTTCAACATAAATTTCTTCCTCAAGAAATCCATTGAGGAAGGTTGGTTTTACATCAAGCTGATAGATTTTCACTGCTTTTGTATAGCCAAGGCAATTAGCAGCCTGAAAGTGTCAAGCCTGGCCACTGGTGCAAAGGTTTCAAAGTAGTCAATGCTATAGTTTTGGTTGAACCCTTTCACTCCTAGCCTTGCTTTCAGCTTGTTCAAGCTTCCATCAGTATTATGCTTGGCTCGAAACACCCACTTCACTCCTATGACCTTCTTGTTAACTGGTCTTGGAACCAGCTCCCAAGTCTGATTTTTTTAATCATGCTTATTTCATCAACCATAACATGTTTCCAGCCTTGGTGAGCTTTTGCCTCTTTAAAACAGCTTGGTTCAACTGCATCCAATTGAGCTCTTTCATATATCTCATCCAATGGTCTAGTGCCTCTGACTGGTTCATCATCAATGTCTATTTTAGGACCATTTTGATCAACATCAACCTGGTTTGTTAGAAGATCTTCAACAATAGCCTCTGGCTGATTCTTGTCCCAGTTCGAAGCTAATTTCTCATCGAATACATCCCTGCTCATAAGAACTTTTTTGGATGAAGGATCCAAGATTCTATAGCCTTTCTTAACACTGCTATAGCCCACCAGGATACCAGGTTGAGCCTTCTTGGCTAATTTGTCCCTTTTGACTGCCGGAACATGTGCATAACAAATGCAACCAAAGACCCTCAAGTGAGCAAATGATTGTTTGAACTCAAACCAAGCCTCAAATGGAGTTTTCTAAATCAATACCTTGGTTGGGAGCCTGTTTTGGAGGTACATAGCAGTGTTAACTGCCTCAGCCCACAAGGTTTTGGGAAAATTCCTCTCAAATAGTAAACTTCTGGCCATATCCATCAAACTTCTGTTCTTTCTTTCACTAACACCATTCTGTTGAGATGTGTAGATGTTGGTGAGCTGGTGTTTGATGCCTGCTTCATCACAAAACCCTTGAAACATACTTGAAGTATATTCAGTCCCATTATCAGACCTTAATGTATTTAACTTGCAACCTGTTTAAGTCTCTACTGCAGCCTTAAACTTCCAAAACACTGAGGCCACCTCTAACTTGTGCTTCAAGAAGTAAATCCAGCAATATCTCGAGTAATCATCAATGAAAAGGATAAAATACCAATTTCTATTTAGGGACTTTGTCTTCATGGGACCACACACATCAGCGTGGACCAGCTACAGCCTTTTAGAAGTTCTCCAGGCTTTTTGTTTAAAGGAAATGACAGCCTGGCTTGATTTCTTAACTGACATACTTCACAAACCTCTTCTTTCTCAACTGAATCAGTAAAGTTTTCAACCAAGTCTTCTTTGTTTAGCTGAGCCATTGACTTGTAGTTGGCATGGCCAAGCCTCTTGTGCCATAACTTGGATTCATCTGAAACAACTGTGTAGACACTGTCTAAGCCTTTGTTCCAGTCCACAACAAAACTTTTGTCAGTCATGGTCACTGACATGAGCTTGGATCCATTTGGATCACTAATTAGGCATTGCTTGCTTTTGAACACCACAGAGTAGCCCTTTCTAGCAACTAAGCTATGCTAAGCAGATTTCTGTCAATTTCAGGCACAACCAAGACATTTGAAATAAGTTTGGTACCTGTAAGAGTGTCTATCAGTACATCTCATTTTTCTTCTACTTTAATGAAGTGTCTATTTCCAAATTTCACTCTGATTTTGAAGCTTCTGTCAATTGACTTGAAGATTGCAACATTTGGAGTCATGTGGTTTGTGCAACCACTGTCTAATAGCCATCCATTTGTGGCTTTTCTTTTAGCAGCCGAGCAAGAAACTGCAAAGACTTGCTCTTCTTGGTCACTGCCCTCTTCAGCTACTCTAGTTTCAGCTCTTGGCTGCTGAGGTTGATTTTGTCTCGGCTGGCCTTTGTTTTTGCAAACCTTCTCAACATGGCCCATCTTTTTGCAGACTTTACACTGCACTTCAGGCCTGAAACCAACAGTTTGCCTCTGGATGACCATGCCTTTTGCAATGTTTGCAAGGTTGATCCCTTCTTCCATCTGATCTAGGCTTGTTTTTCCAGGTTTGCTTCCCTTTATAAGCAGAAGAGCTCGAAGGTTGGTCTGCTTTGGGCTTGGAAGGCACCTTCTTGATTGTAACAGCTCGATTTTGGGGCTAGTCGAAATAGTAGTTTCGAAATCACTAATTCGAGGTCTGATAAATTATTTTTAATATTATTTTAGGGGTTATGGCATGATTATATAAATGCATGAAAATTTTGGTGCATTAATTTTGATGATTGAATGCTAAATTGTGAAAAAGGACTAAATCGCATAAAGTGCAAAAGTTCTATTTTACAAGCTATAAGTGCTAAATAGCTATAGAACCTTAAATTAAAGGTCCTTAATGGAAAATTAGACCTTTCTAATGTTGATAACCGGCCATAGGGACAAGAAAATTTAATTTGGTCAAGATTTGGTAGATTAGGTGACTAATTGATAAATAAAATAAAATAAAGAGAAAAGGTGTCATCCTTTTCATCTTCTTCATACTTCCACCGAAAATATCATCAAGGGAGGGGTTTAGAAGCTTGAAAATATTCAGCAACTTCAATCTTTACAAGTAAGTGATCTTGGTGGTTTTTATTGAAATTTTTTGTACTTTTGGAACTCCTAAAGCTTAAGCTAGCTAATGAAGGGACTATTTTGTAAAATGATAGAGAGTTTAGGGATTTTCCATGTGAGTATTCATGTTGATTTCTAAAATTTTATGGAAAAAATGAATCTTGGGTGTTAAATACAAAACTTTTATGAAAGGACTTTGCATTTTGTAAAAGTTATTAAATAGATGATAAATGTGTGAAATTATTGAAATTGTGAGTTGCTATAAGAGAGAAAATGAATCAGATAGGCTTGGATATGTGAAAAATGAGCACATTTCATTTTACAAGCCTATGGGCAAAATCGTAATTTTGCCAATGTATAAGGGCAAAACGGTCATTTTTTCCAAAGTAGAAATTTTGAAGTGTTTGGATTTATGTAGTGATTAAATGAGTAAATTTTATTATTATAGATCAAGAAGAACGCGGAATCAACCTTCACCGGGGAAAAGGCAAGGTTTCAAACTAAACCGCAAGTTAACATATTTTGTATCGAGGTAAATTTATGTGTAAACGGTACATCCTTATTACGTATGCTTTACCTATTAATGCATTGTGTGGATGTAATTGTTTATTGATGAGACTTATTAGAAATGGTAGAAAATGAGAAACTCTCGAATGAACCTTCGGAATAGAAATATGAGTGCGGATAAATATTCGTAAATATGTATTTATTGGTGAGCTGTGTGCGATACCACCTTGTTATTTATTAATGATGGGCTATGTGCGATACCTCCGTAATTATTATTGTTGGTGGGCTATGTGCGATACCACCATAATTATTATTGTTGGTGGGCTGTGTGTGATACC
Organism: Gossypium bickii; assembly: GCA_025503065.1. NCBI lineage: Eukaryota > Viridiplantae > Streptophyta > Magnoliopsida > Malvales > Malvaceae > Gossypium > Gossypium bickii. The sequence goes on along the minus strand of CP106709.1, from coordinate 49,543,564 downwards.
ACCCTATTATTGATTAATGGTGGGTTGTGTTCGTAACCACCGGGTATTTTGTACCATTCTGAATGGTTCATCGAGAACTTGACTAAGTGAAATTATATGTGGCTTTGTGGTGTTAAGTGCAGGGTATATGTGCAAGTAGATCTGAGCAATGTATATGATATGTGGTTGGGATGTGGTAAGAGTTGAGATGAGTAAGCATGATTATGAGAATATGAATTGTTCTTACATAATATGTAATGTTTTGGTTGATTAGCATATGGTATGATGCTTATTGTTTACATATAGACTTACTAAGCTTAAAGCTTACTCCCTTCTCTTTTCCCTTGTTTTATAGTGTCGAAGAGCTAGCTCGGGATACGGAGATAAGCAAAGGATCACCCATACTATTAGTACATCTTGGTATAGTTAGACTTAGCATTTTGAGTATGGCATGTATAGGGACTAGACTTAGTTGAATGTCATATTGTTTTGGCCAAATGTGTTGGCTCATTCAAAGATGAACTCTTTTGTATAAGGCCATAGTTGATGGCTCTTTCTTATTAATCTATGAAAAGATGAGGTTATTCATGAATGTGCAAGATACATGATTGGTTTACTTAGTTTAATTATGCATGAATGAGTTGAAGGTATAATGTGATGTATGTTTGTTTGAGTTGGGGTGATAGAAAGAGCTTGGCAAATATCCTTGTTCTTGTCTACACGGGTAGACACACAGGCGTGTGTCTAAGCCGTGTGTGACACACGGTCAGCCTTATGAGCGTATGGTTAGGCCGTGTATCCCTTTACATGCTAGGTTTACAAGTCAGTATGCTCAGTAGTAAACACACGGGTGGAGACACGACCATGTGTTTCAACCGTGTGGGAGACACAACCATGGACATGGGCGTGTGCCCAGGCCGTGTGAAGTTTGCACCTGAAATTTAGAATTTAATTCACCACACGGTCGAAGGACATGGGCGTGTGCCTAGGCCGTGTGACATTTATGGAGTGATGACGTTAGAAACAGAATGTCCAGGTTTTTACACATGGGCTAAGACACGGGCGTTTCAAGGCCATGTGAGGGACACGGGCCAGGGGCACGAGCGTGTGTCCGGCTGTGTGAAAACCCCTGTAGGTTTGAATTGAGAAATAATTCCACACGGGTGTGGAACACGGGCATGTGATATGCCATACGGGCGTGTGGACTGTTTAGTGAAAATTTTCTAAGATTTTCTGGAGAGCTTCAAGAGAGTTCAATTTGATCCTGAACCATTCCTAAAGTATGATTTAGGCCTCGTAGGCTTGTTTAAGAGGTGTTATAAAAAGTTTTAATTTGGATTGGAAAGTCAGGTCTCGGTATTGTATGGTCATTTACGAATAAGTTTAGTAATGCCTCGTACCCTATTTCGGCATTGAATACGGGTAAGGGGAGTTACATTGATGCTCCTCCAGTCTACTGGCTCTCCTTTGCTCTTGAGCATAAAGAGCATTGATCAACTCTGTCAATGAGATGCTGGTCAGGTCCCTCGAGTCTTCAAGAGATGATATCTTTGCCTCATACCTTTCAGGCAAGGTTGAGATCACCTTCTCCATAATTCTTGCTTCATTAAACTATTCTCCAAGCAGGCTGATGTTGTTTACCATAGCCATGATTCTGTCTGAGTATTGCTTCACTGTTTCTTCCTCCTTCATCTTCAAATTTTCAAAATCCCTTCTCAAATTCAGTAGCTGTTGCTGCCTTGTTCTTTCAATCCCTTGAAACTCCTCCTTTAGCTTATCCCAGGCCTGTTTTGGTGACTCACAAGTCATGATTCTTGAGAAAATCACATCAGACACACTGTTTTGGATGCAATACATGGCTTTGTGCCTTTTGGTTATTTCATCTGCATGTTGCCTTATCTAAGCCACTGTTGGATTGGCTCTTAAAGGTGCTGGTTCAACATCTGAGTTAACAACCTCCCACAAATCAAATGCTTGCAGGTAGGGTTTCATTTTTACTACCCATATGTGGTAGCCTTCTCCATTGAAGATTGGTGGTGCAGTTGGTGAGAATCTGGATGAGGACATGGTTCTAAAGTTTGAAATATGACAGGTCCATTAATAATTGAGCTCTAGATACCAATTGTTGGGATTAAGAACAAAAATGAACTAAAGTTAACAGAAGCTTGAGCAACAAGGCTCGATCCTTGCAGAAGAAACAAACAGAATCGAGCTTGAAGAGCAAAAATGAAAAACAAAGAAAATGAGAGAGTTTTTGATGAAATTCAATGATTTCATTAACGAACAACATAAAGGCATTGAGCCATTACATATACCAATTCATGAGCTAGTCAAAATGTTACAAACATTACCTAATCATCACCTACTACCACTAATTATATTGAAACTTGATAAATGAAACTTGTACACTTTGACAAAGCTGACTGATCAGCTCAACATCACCTAATTACATCAAATACATCACCAACTAAGTTCAAAACTAACTAGATTACATGACATTAACTAAACGAAGAAAATAAAACAGTAGCAAAAAACTTCAGTAGCTGCATGCATGGCTCGGGTTGCTTCTCTGCTCTTTAACTGCTTCATATGCTGCATGCAGACCAACTTCAACAATAATAATAAATACAAAATCAAACTATTTGACAAACGAGATCAAAGTTCATACGTGTTCCCTCGTTTCTCCAATGTTACCAGTTCCATGATTTCTCTATTTTTTATCAGTGTATAAAAATAAATGACGAAATCATTGAAATTCTAAAATTCATACTCTTTTTATAGGATGTCTATTTGCCACAAATTCTAAATTACCTTCAATCATTTCCACTTTATTTATTGTATTCAATTAAAAAAAGTTATATGTCAATAATATCTTGGCACAGTTCGCAAAAGCAGAAACCTTAAATTTTGTGTATTTAGATTTGAAATTTACCATGTACAATTATATACATGAATATTTAAATCTCTTCATGCGATTATTTTAATAATAATATAATATGAATTAATTCTATGTTGGTATTAATTAAAAAAATGTGGTAAAAAATATTTATCAATCTTACATATAGATGCTTATTAGCATTTTTGTATAATAAATTATCAAACTATTTGCTAAACTATGTTATTTGAAGAGAAAAAGGAGTCGATTGAGTACAAGTTCAGTTGACATTTGAAGTTTCAGAATTATGAGTTTAAATAAACTTAGACACGTAATCTCTCAATTAGATGTGTTTATGGGTCAAGTAGTCCGCCCGATCCAATTGGCTCGGTTTGATTTAGTTAGAGCTTGGGCTTAGATTTCCAACCATGGGTTGGTCCAATCCAATCCGTTGCACTATTTAAAAATGATAAAAAATATAAAAATAACTTTATATTATCAATTATATATTTTTATAATTCAATTTATTCTTATTGTTTTTTAACCATAAAACGAACCATTTGGGTGTATTGGGTTGAGTGTAAATCTAAATTTTCTTTAAAATAAGACTTAAACCCAACCCATGAATACTTCTAATTGTACTTATTGAGTATAATTAGTAAATATTTAAGGGTACTTTAAGAAATATAAAAAATAAAATAAAATAAATCAAAATGTACATCAATTTCGTTATTTGGGTATGTGCTTTGCATAGATATACTATTATTGGAAGGGATAACTACAAACTCTTCTTTTAACTATAAATCGAATATAAAAAATGTTAAAAATTGAAAAAAAAAGAGAATAGGAAGTCAATAAATCGAATTAAATAGGTGTAGCCAAAGAAAGATTTGGGTATTAAATTCTTCCACCCTAGTTTAAGTCCTATTTAACGGCCGCAGACAGTGGCCAGTGCCATAAAAAAGAAGAAGCTCATTTAATGTTTTTAAGAAAAATAAAACAAAACAATTATTTTTTCTTTTGTCCCTTTTTGAAAATTGATGTTTTACAAATGAACCATGTGCTTTGGACCAGCTAATAAAAAAACCATTCATACTGTAAAATTAGGGGAAAAAGTTTTACCCACTGTTACAAAATGGAAATACAATAAGAAATTAAAGCATTTTAAATAGTAGAAGTAAAAAAACTAGTTTGCTAGACAGGGACCTATTCACTATATTTAAGGGCAATTTCCCATTTAGAAAACTACAAAAAACCACGCGGTTTCAATTTTCAAGCATAGGAAACACACGCTTTCTAACCTTGCATTGCATGTGCCGTTGCTTTCTTCTTCTTTTTTTGTTGTTCTGCTGAAATTGTACTATTTTTTTCTTGGGTCAATTTAACAAAGTTAAAAAATATGTATATTTATTGTTGAATAAATGACTATAAAAATATAATGAACATACTGTATGATTAAGGACATACGTATGTCCGAGATTAAGCAATTGACAAAACTTGGATGGCGTTTTATTAATTATTTTTCAGTCTCATAATATTCTACCTTTTTGGACCCTTTTATTTTCTTTTTCTAAAAAAAAGGTTGGCCTTTTGCATTATTGGTCCCCAATAGCTGAAAAGTGGCAGTTAATTTTAGTTGTAAGTTAACTGTGGCCTTAAATTCTATAAAACCCCCTTTCCCCCTCTCTATTTCCTCACTCAACTGCCTCACATTTTCTCTCAAAGTTCACTACTTGTGTGCAGACAAAAATGGCTTTTGCTGGGTTTCTCTTCTTGGGTTTACTTTCAATGGTCTCAGCTGTTCATGGATATGGTGGTGGATGGACTAATGCTCATGCTACTTTCTATGGTGGGAGTGATGCTTCAGGCACAATGGGTATGTATGCCTGCCCCCCCAAATTGAGCCAACTTTTGGGGTACAATGGTTGGCTTAATGGACTAAACTCTTTAAGTTTTCATTTTGCAGGTGGTGCTTGTGGTTATGGGAACCTGTATAGCCAGGGATATGGGACAAACACCGCTGCTTTGAGCACAGCTCTGTTCAACAATGGGCTTAGCTGTGGGTCTTGCTATGAGATTAAGTGTGTGAATGATGGCAAGTGGTGCCTGCCTGGTTCCATTCTGGTCACTGCCACCAATTTCTGCCCTCCAAACAATGCTCTCCCAAACAATGCTGGTGGGTGGTGCAACCCTCCCCTGCAACACTTTGACCTTTCTCAGCCTGTCTTCCAACACATTGCTCAGTACAAAGCTGGAATTGTGCCTGTTTCTTACAGAAGGTAACTTCCTTTGAAGTAGTAATAATAATAATAATAAAGGTCAATAGTGAGCATGTTTTTTAACAGGCAATAACTGACTATTTGGTACTGCAGGGTACCATGCAGGAGAAAGGGAGGGATAAGGTTCACAATCAACGGCCACTCCTACTTCAACCTAGTCCTCATCAGCAACGTCGGCGGTGCCGGTGACGTACATGCGGTGGCCATCAAGGGTTCCAGGACTGGTTGGCAACCCATGTCCAGGAACTGGGGCCAGAACTGGCAAAGCAACAACTACCTCAACGGGCAAAGCCTGTCATTTAAGGTCACAACAAGTGATGGCCGTACCGTGGTCTCCTACAATGTTGCCCCAGCTGGCTGGTCCTTTGGGCAGACCTTCACTGGCGGCCAATTCCGCTAGAGAAAAGAACGAAGAAAACACCCATCTTTATTATCTTAGCCTTATCAATTAAATACAATATATACCAATTAACTAGCTTGACTTTTTAGTATATCTAGCTTGTAGGTTATACTATATTAATGTGAAGGGTTTATTTTGAAAATAGCCCCTTTATCAGTTTTTCAACAAAGTATTTGTAAGGGCAGAGGTGGACTTTTACCACCCGCCACCATTGCATTTTGTTTTGGCTTTGTATTTGCATTTCTTGTAAGCTGCTTTGGCTGAAAAGTGTTATTTGGCTTTCATTTGTATGATGAGTAAATTGTAAATTTGCAATTTCCACTAGTAATGAAAAACTGAATTTCTGATTTATAGTCCCATGTTTATTACATTAGATAAAAATATTAATTAACCTACACAAATTTTGGGCTTTGGATTGTTTCCTTTTTAACATAGTTTAGACCAAATTTTCAACAGCAGTTGGGACTTTGGGACCTGCAAAATATGTCAATTGGGTCACCTAAATGTCCAATTTCAGCTCAGGCCCTTTAGCCTAGGCTCTAAACCAATATGGAGAGCTAGTAGGGACTTGGGAGGGCTCAGCAAACAATTTGCAATCTGGAGGCATTTCAATTCAGACTGAATTTTACTATATCTTGAATCAAATCGGGTTGAATTTCTGGAAAAAAAAAAAAAAAAATCCTAAATTCTCAACCTTATTTTAACTTTATTGTTTCATAAAATTATTAGTATGGCAGTTCAGCAAATAATTCATTGACTTGTGGAATTGCACCCAATGAAAGCACATAAAACTTTCTTTTTTCTGTTTTTTTTCTTTACCTTTTCATATTCTTTTATTACAATCACACAAGGTTGTTAGAAAAGGTAAAATATCAAAGCTGAGGGGGAAAAAATCTAATCTGGGAGACATGCCTAAAAGAAAAGCAGTTAATTCAAATGACAATGTTTAAAATCTTTGTCTCATCTACTGTCTAGTTAAATTCTGTTACACCATGCCATTTTCTTGGCATTTACTAGGGAAAGTGACATGCATTAAATCCTGTCACGTAGAAATCTACGTTTGAAGCTGCAAAGCCACCAAGCCTCGTGTGTATAATCACACCCTATCGGGAGGGAAAATGAAAAAATTATATCATTTTTGACTTACAGCTAAATTCGAATTCAAAACTTATCCCACTATACAAAATATGATTAGCAATAAATTTATAATTAAATTTCAGTATGATTATTTGTTATTACACTTGTGATATGTTAAGACAACTATTGAATTAATGAATCTCACTCAATTGAGGTTAATTGAAGTATTGTCATTATTTGTTCCACCTCTTAATAGGGGAGTTGAGAATTAGAAAAATTACACAAGATAATTAGGCATAAGTTATAATTACATTTTTTTCAACGAAATACTTTTATCACTTAATAGGGGAGTTGAGAATTAGAAAATTTACATGAGATAATTAGGCATAAGTTATAATTACATTTTTTTTCAACAAAATATATTTATCAGAGAATTACAATTCCTAATAATTATAAGAGACTGTAATTAGTATTCTAATAATTATGAACAAAAATTAATAAAATCCAGAAAATTTTACTTCTCTTCTTCACTTCAAATTTAATCAAATTCAAAAATCATTAATATATAAAAAAGTTAATGTTAGTGGATTGTACTTTAATGGCAGTGGGAGTAGGGATGGATGGACTACGTAAAAAAAGAATTGGATGGCATATCAAATCAGTGTTTCATTGCTTGCTTGTCCCGTAGCTTACCGTCTTTTTCACTTGAGATTTGCCTCCAATGTTCAAATCTTCTACATAACGTGACTCCTGAAAAACAGAATCTTAGGGAAATTTTCTTTTTTAAAAAAACTGTTTCAAATTTCTTATTGATTTTGAAATAAATAAAGTTATATTTTATTGAAGAAATAGATAATTTTCTTCAAAAAAAAAAATTTAAAACCCGAATTTAAGCTCATTAAGAATTAGTTTAGCATTGTTCTTGAAAAGTACTTTTAAAAAATATTTTGAAAAAGTAATTTTAAGAAGTATTTTTGAAAATTTTGATTTAATATTTTAGTGTTTAGTATTGCTGTCAAAATTATTTTTTGAAAAATAAAATATCTATTTTAGAAATGATATTATAAAGTAACAAATAAACATTTAATTAATATTCAAATTAGTTAATATTATGATACTTTAATAATAATATAGAAAACAATTTATTATAATTTATTGTTAATATTTTAATATATGAAAAATAAATTTTAAATATTTTTTAAGTAATTAATCAAAGAAGAGAGTACCATGTGTTGGAAGGGTGAAAACGTAATTAAACTGTTACAAGTATTTTTAGGAGAGAAAAACTAAAAATTTGAACTTTTTTATTTAGGAAAAAATAATTTTGAAAAGTCAAAAATTCTCTTCATAAAATACTTGTTTAGCATTCTTTTTACTTTAAAAATATTTTTTCATGTTAAAAATGTTTCTAAAAAGTATTACTAAATACAGCCTAAATATGATGGTGATTAAATCTCGTATTGAATATTTGTGTGGAAGGCATGCGGCCGTATCAGCTTAAGAGAAGCTTATGCTTTTAAGCAACCTTGAAGTTTCTAGGAATTTTCATTAATGTTGTATCTTGAAATTCAGGTCGCTTTAAAATGTCGTTTTTTTTTTTTTTACTTCAATATATTAATATTATTTTATTATGTCCTATCATAAATAAATCCTACACCTGCTTTTCATACGTAAACACTTAAGGTTGTCCGGTTTTGCTCTAAAATTAGTGTGGTAAAGATTTCATCATCTTAGTGAAATCATATTAATAATTATATAATGATTAATAATCTTAATACCCTTAGATGTTAAGTTGACCGTTTTTGGTGACGAGCTTTGTATATTTTAATATGTAATGTATATATATAATTAATTTTTACTTGGGAGCGAAGTCCAAATAAATATTTTAGTAGGATCTCGACATCCATGAGTATTAAGTTTAAATGTATTTAAATTTTCATCATTTATTATAGATCTAACCTTAAGAAAGATTTTAGTGGGAACTCAATTACCATAGATGTCGAGTTTTGTTGTAATTGAATTTTAACCATTTACCTAAACCCTAACCCTCGTAAATGAATGATGATGCCTATGGGACTCAACTTCTTCAGAAAACATTTTTTTACCTTGCTTATAAATATTCCTTCATAAATGAATGTTGGGTTCTTAAGCTAAAAATCTCTCGAAACCCTTTATTTTCACCTTAAACTTGATCTTTTAAACTTTACTGTGGCTATGTTGAGGGAAGTGAATCATATGACTCTAGTAATTGTTGATATGATGAATTTTTATTGACTTATTAGTTAAGAATGTATTTATTGATTTGTTGTTAACATTTAATTTGAGTATTGAACTGTTATTTTATTGAATTTAAAATATTTATTAATTTTTGCTTTTAGACTTTCCGTTTCTTACTAGTTTGAGGAATGAAACCTCTAAACTCGAAGTAATGTAAATTATCTAATGCCGGAAGAAGACCACATTCGACTTAGACATTGTCTATATGTAGAGATTCTTTTGAAGGTCGCTAAAGTACCATGTATTCCATTGTGATTGACATTGCTCTCAACCTTGGTGGAAAGGTGGAGACCAAAAACTCTTACCTTTCACTTCCTTGTGGTGAAGCATTTAATACGCATTTTAGGTTATGAGTTTTTTATAATATGACTTGTAACACTCCCTAACCCGTATCCGTCACTAGAATAGGGTTACGGAGCATTACCAGAGTTTACAGAATATTTACAGATAAATCAAGTCAATCACTGTTCATTTTCAGAGATTATTCATAACGTCCCTTAAATGGACCCTCGAGGACCAATATGAGCATTGGAATCGAGTCGGGACTTAATCGAAAACTCTAAAAAATTTTCACGAAATTTCAAAAATTTTCCAAGGTGCAAGGCTCACACGCCTGTCTGGTCCAAGGGACACGCCCGTGCTGCAGGCTATGTTCGACCCCGTGTAACTTTCTGACTTGTGCCACACGGCCGACCACACGCCCGTGTGCTAGGCCGTGTGGTTAATTAAATTCTTCAAAATTAGGTGTAGGTTTCACACGGCCAAGACACACACCAGTGTTCTAAGCCGTCTAGCACACACGGCTGAGACACACGCTTGTGTCTCTGCCCGTGTGCTCAATTCTGAGCATTCTGTTTCTCAAATTTATGGTGCAAGGGACACACGACCTAACTACACGCCCATGTGGATGAAATAAAGCCTTGTTCTAGCTTCATTTCTCACCCAAAATTTTACCAATGGCCTGCACTAAAACTTACATCTATAAACCAACCAATTCTAGCATTCAAATTAAGCAAATTCTATCATTCAACATGGCATATCATCACATGCATACTTGTTTATAATCTTACCTTAGTTTAGTCCACATGTTAGACATAATTTGATCAACTACTTAACATATATGTAGCTACCATAGTATAACATTATAAGTCTATCAAAATAAACCGCTACTAGCCATTCCAATGGCTAGATTACAAGCATCATTTTCAAGCCAACAATGGCCAAATTAGCCTATACATGCCATTATACCAAAATGATTTTACTATATATACCCAAAATAAGCTAGTGGATAGTGTGATGATGCTCCAATTGGTTTCCAACCTTCGCGAGCTTCCGAGCACTATAAAACAGGGAAAATAAAATCTAGTAAGCATTACATGCTTAGTAAGTTCGTATAACGGGAATTAAAACTTACCAATTCACATTTATTAACATTAAGCATTCAATAACAAGATTTTCATCAATTTGGCAAATTTACCTAAACACTTACACTAAATCAAACAAGTTTGTCACATAAATATTCACATATGCATCAAATAAGCATAGATGAGCTCATCATACTATATTCCTTCAAGACATCATTCATTTCGTCCCATAATTCTCTTATCATGCCAAAAGTTTTGTTTGTTGAATCATTGAAATTCTGATGGATACTTAGGTAGTACATTCAAGGTGCACAATTCAGTAATCGTCAATTGTTATTCAAGAGTACCTATTAGGGCACCAAATCAAAGAACACACTCTCGAGCCACATATCGTATAATAGGACTACCAGTCCAAGCTAAATCCTTTATGTAACGTATGCTCAGAAGAGCTCAATTAGGATTACCAGTCCAGGCTAAATTCTAATTGTAGCATATGCTCGAGAGGAATTATATCAAGATTACCCGTCCGAGATAAATCCTTTCTATAACAAGGTCAATAGGATTTGTAACATTCCTTACCCGTATTCTACACCGGAACCGGGTACGAGGCGTTACCGTACATAACTCACATGGTCACATAACTTTGAGCTATCAATGTTCATTCCAATTTAAAACTTTTCCGTTTACAAGTCTAACACTCTTATAATGGGCGTATGAGGCCCCAAACATGCTTCCGGGAGGTTTCGGAAATTAATCGAAAACTTTCACGCACTTAGAAAAATTTTGCCTAAACAGGGGCCATACGCCCGTGTAAAATGGAACACGCTTGTGTGGGCAGGCCGTGTCGTCACACACGCCCATGCCCCTCACCCATGGTCAACACTGACTTATTTCACACGGCCAGACACACGTCCGTGTCCTTAGCCTGTGTCCCCCACACGGCCTCGACACGTCTGTATCTTAGCCCGTGTGCCAAAACATTGGCATTCTGTTTATGACATAATCATCTCACTAAGGTCACACGGCCAAGGCACACGCCCGTGTCTGTAGATCGTGTATCGAATTAAATTCCTAAATTCAGGTGCAGAGTTCACACGGCCTGGGCACACGCCCATGTCCAAGGCTATGCCTCCCACATGGCTGAAACACATAGTTGTGTCTCTGCCGTGTGTTTACTACAAAGCTTACTGACTTGTAAAATTAACATGCAGGGGACACATGGCATGGTCACACACCCATGGGACTGACCATGTATCACACACGGCCTAGACACATGCCCGTGTGCCTACCCGTGTGGACAAGAACAAGGCTATTTGCCAAGCTCTTTTCACCAGCCTAACTCACATAGCATAAATCCATCTAACAATTCACTAAACAACTTAAATTTGCAATATACTCTTCCATGAATAACTTCATCTTTTCGCATATAATAATGAGCCATCAACTATGGCTATATACAAAAGAATCCACCTTTAAAGGGGCCAACACACTCTTGGCCAAAATAACAAAACAAATTACCTAGTCTAGCCCCTATACATGCCATACTCAAAACACTAAGTCTAGATGTACCGAGAGGAGCTGATAGTGTGGGTGATCTTTCAATTATCTTCGTAACCCGACCCGGCTCTTTGACTCTATAAAATAAGGGAAAAGAAAAGGGGAGTAAGCTTTAAGCTTAGTAAGTTTACATGTAAACAATAAACGTCATAACATGTGCTAAACCATAAATAGAATTTCACACTCCAAGATCATGCTTACTTATTCATCTCTTACCACAATCCAACCATAGCACAACCAAATGCTCTTATTATTTAACATACATCCCTGCACTTGATCACCACGTGATCGCATGAAACAACACATCACAATTACGCAATAAATAATTCTTAGTAATATCAAACACTTGGTGGTATCGCACTTAGCCCACCAATTATTGTTAACAGGGTGGTATCGCACATAGCCCACCCACAAGAATATTTACAGTGGTATCGCACTTAGCCCACCAAATAACACTAACGATGGTATCGCACACAGCCCATCATGAATAAGTAATAAGGTGGTATCGCACTTAGCCCACTAACAAGAATTATTAATGTGGTATTGTACACAGCCCACCAATTATTACTACGAATGTTATTTCGCATTTACACATCTATTTCGTCATTCATACGAATTTATTCATTATCTACCAAATTCAATTCACTTGAATCATACATTTTCTCAATCATACAGCACACCAATAAGTAACAACATGTGTAATTTAGATGCATCATTTACACATAAACTTACCTCGGTGCAAAATGCGTCGATTTGCGGTTTAATCCGTAACCTTGCCCTTTCCACGGTCAAGGTTAATTTCGCGCTTTTCTTGATCTATAACAACAAAATTTTATTCATTCAATCATTTTATGATCATAATTCGTCATAATATCTACTTAGGCAAAAATGATCATTTTGCCCTTGTACTATGAAAAATTACGATTTTGCCCCTAGGCTCGTAAATCATTTTTCATCACATTTTCTCTTTAACCAAGCCTAGCTGAACATTTATTACACTTACAACTACTCATAATTCCAATTGTTTCATGCACTTATTACACATTTTCAACCTTTGTATTCAAGTCCCATTTAGGTTTTTTCATGCTAACACCCTTCACAAAAGTTGTTCGTCATCTCACTAACATTCATTTTCTTCCATAAAAACTCAACTAACAACATAAACTCTCCCATGTCAAGCCCCTAAACTTTCAACCATTTAACAAATTAGCCCCACATTAGCTAGCTTAAGCTTTGGGGACTCCAAAAGTACAAAAATTATAAAAAAATAATCATCAAAATGACTTACTTGCAAGGAGATAGCTTAGCTGAAAGTTTGAACCCCAAAAACCTCTATTTTCTCTTCAATTTTCAGTGGAAGAAGAAGAGTGAATAGTGAAAGATGATACCTTTTCTTTTTACCTTATTTTATTAATCTTTTGTCACCTAATTTCACCCAATTTTGACCAAAAATTAAATGCTATTGTCTCCCTAAGTTATATGGCCGGCCAACCCTCATCTATTGGCCTAATTTCACTTTAAAGGCCTTCATTTTAACATCCTTTAACTATTAGACACCTCTAGCTTGAAGTTTGAAACTTTCGCACTTTATGCGATTTAGTCCCTTTTCACAATTGAACATACAATCGCTAAAATTAAAGCACCAAAATTTTCATATAGCCATATATTAATGCCATAACACATAAAATAAGACTAAAATAATTTTCCTCAACCTCGGATTAGTGGTTCAGAGACCACTTTTTTGACTAGCCCAAAAATCGGGCTATTACAAGATTACTCATCCGAGCCAAATCCCATCAGCAACAAATGCAGGACCTCATTCATTTCAGGAAAGCACATATATTCATAGGAATTCAATATTCAAACGGAACTTAACCCCTTTTCATCGTTTTAAGGAAGTATTCAATTATTTATTATAGCAATCAAATAATTCACATCAATATAAGTCATATTACATACAAACACAACATTCGATTTAACATATTTACATGCTCAATTAAGTTACACGAACTTACCTCGACACTTGTTTGCGTTTAAAAATCTACTAATCTAAAACTTTTTTTTCCTATGTCTAACCTCGAATTTGTGTTGTTCGGATCTACATAAATGAATTTATTCATCAATTTATCACATTTCATATTCAAGTGGACTCAATTTACATCCTAGGCAAAATTACCATTTTGCCCCCAAATTTTCCATAAATTCCAATTTCGTCCCTAGGCTCGGAAAATGAAATTTATGCAATGTACTCCCTATTCCAAGCCTAACTGAAATTTCAATATACAATTTACAACACATATATTCTATAAATTTCAGAAATTTTCTTCAATTTTCACAACTTTACATTTTAGTCCCTAAATCATGTTTCCATTAAAAATCACTTTGTAAAAAGTTGTTTATCTATCAACAACCTTTCATTTTCTACCATAAATTTCAAAATTTCAGCATATTCATCCATGACCTAATTTCTATACTTTGATAACTTTTCAAATTGATCCCCCAAATAGATAGATTAAGCTATCCCGGTTTCAAAAATATCAAAATTACTAAAAATGAGACAAGAAAACTTACCCAATTAAGCCAAGAAAGTTTCTTCTCTTTCTCCTAGGGTTTCCATGTATTTTGGGGTTGAAGATGATATAAAATAAGATGATAATCTTTTATCATCTTTTAATTAATTAAATTATTTTAATTTCCAATTTAGTCCTTACACTTTTTCTAAATTTCCATGGATGAGTTACCAAAATATCTACGTACTTTTCTTTAATGGTCTAGTTACCATATAAGAACCTCAAGTTTTGAATTCCATAGCTATTTAATCATTCTAGCTACTATAATTCAATTTTTGCATTTTATGTGATTTCATCCTTCCCGTAATTAAGCACATAATCGGTAAAATTTTCTTATCAGAATTTTCACATGACATTTCTATCATAATACAGACCATGCAATAAAAATAAAAATAAATTTTATTTTCAGCTCGAATTTGTGGTCTCGAAACCCCTATTCCGATTTCACTAAAAGTGGGCTGTTACATGACTAATAAAAAAATGTAATATATTTTTATATTTAGGGTCAATTTGGATCATACAACTTATTATTAGGAGCTTACACAAATCTGAATTAACATTTATAAATATTAAGCTTCAAAGGTTAATTATAAATTTATTTTACTATTTAGTGAATTGATTGTTATCATCATTTTTATTTTTGCTAATTGTTAATATGTATTTGCAATTATGGAGGACACTATATTGGACTAAGAACATTTGTTCTGTAACGACCCGATTCTCAATGGTGTTGGAAAATACAATTTTGAATCGAATTTAAAGAATAAAATTGTTAAATACTTTAAATAGAATAAATATGTGTCGATTACAGAGTTATAGAGTCAAATTATTAAGTGAAATTGATTTAGATTGATTATTTATTATAATATAAGGACTATTTATAAAGTGAGCAAAATAGATAGAAAGAATTAGAGAATAGAGTAGGTCCTTATTAAGTGATTAAACCAAGGCCTTATTAATGAATAACTTATAATAAAATTAGTGCTAGTGGTTGACAATGATCCAAACGATTCATTCCCATTAAACTCACCATTAAAAGATCACGACTTCTGATAATTTATGAATTAGATTTAGTGAAAATTATTATTTTATGTTGGCATGCATTAGTGGGAGGGAGAAAGAGAAAACAAAGTTTTCAAGTTCTCCATTTTATTACCCGAACCATTAAGGATAAAAGAAAGAAATTCTTTAGTTTCTTCCTTCTTGTCGTAACGCCATTGCTTAAGCTAAATACAATGTCGAGATGTCGAAAAGAAAAGGAAAAGCCAAATTCATTGACAAATAAATATTCTAGTTTATGCTATCAGAATTTGAGTTCGCAAGATAATATTAGATGTTATATTGATTTGTTAAATATTTGGAGATGGTAAACTACTTATAAGATTATGCTTGAAAGGTACATATATACTTGAATATGTGAATTGATAACATTTATTGGATTTGTTGTATTTATATATGTTTGCTTGATGATATCGATACTTAATAATAAGATATTGCCCTATTAATGTTATCGGATAGTCATGGGTATAGTTGACATGCCATAGGGTTTATTTTGATAGGAGGGAGATTCAGCGCTATGTGCGTACATATCTGATAGTTCTCTAATATCCTAGGGGTCAAGAATGTATCACCAGCTTCAATAACTTGAGGTACAAGTGTGTTCTAGTGTGATTGGTCGGATCGGTGCATTTATACCCAATTAGCACTTCAGTGTGTATTGGTGTGATGGAAGATTGATCCAGGTATCAAATCATGTATCTGTTTTGGTTAGTAGGGATTAAAAATGTACTACTTCTTATTGTATACACGTGTAACAGAAATGAGATAAAAATGTTGAAACATTACATGATTTGATATGTTAAACTAGATGCAAATACCTTAAGGGCACATCGAAAATTATATTGTGAAATTGAATAAGCATTGATGTGAATAAGATGAATAAATAATCTATGCTATATACATATCTTGGAGGATAAATGTGAAATTGTTAGTTGGTTAACTTGAGTTATCTTATTAATCATGTTAATTAGAATTTGTTATGTTTATAATTGAATTCGAATCATGTTAGCATCACTAAGTATATATATTACTCATAGAATGAGTTTTTTTGTTTCCGTGGGTAGGTTTCGAATAAAAGCTATAAAAGTTTTATGGCTAGGAATCCAACTCTCAGGCTTAGCTCGAAAACCTTTTCAATCCCATTTTTTATGTATATATATGTTTTGAAGTCATATGACATGTACCTAGGTTAGTAGGCTTATTGCCTAAGTTAATTTTGATGCTTTTGGTAAGTGACCTATAATGTTATATTGGTTGTCTTTTGATTACTAGTTAATTATGTTTGATTGTGTGAGTTTGAATGTGCAAATTGGTTTATTTAGTAATGTTTTATTGAAGGTTATAATTTGGTAATGTTTGAACATGTTTAGATAGTCTAATTGGATGAATATATTTTGTAGTAAGTTTTAGGTATGGTTAGGTTTATTTGTTTAAGGCTTTCAATACTTAAAAGTGAAAAATTTTGACCATTTGGTCATTGAGTTTTGAGACATAGAATATGTATCAATATTGTTAGAACAAATTTCACTAAATTTTTTCATTCAAGAGTCTGAAGTCTCAAGACATGTCTATATAGTCTCAAGACAATTGTTCTGAGGTATCGAGAGAAGCGCCCTTTGTCTCAAGTCAAAAGTACATTGAAGCTACATAGATTTTGCCCTACTCTAGGTCTCGAGATAGGAACCTCTTGTTGTGAGACATTCAAACATTGAAGCAAAAATAAGAAAACAGGAAAGGTTGGTGTTGAGCATAAAGAAAGGTTGGTGTCGAGGCATAAAGAACTTTGGCTCGAGACATGACATGCAATGTCTTGAGATATGTTAACTTCAAAACTAAAATTTCCAAAATAATTTTTGACATGTATCAAGACATGAAGGCCCCTATCTCAAGACATAAACTTGAAATATTATATTTTAGTTTGGGTTTAAGTTCTAACTCTGAAATTAATTTATCACAACTCCGTAATTACATGAAATAGATTCTTATGTACTATGAATGTATGTAATTGATTATTATGAATGAGTTTATTATTTTGAATGATGATTATGAATTTAAATTTATGAAATTATGTCAAGTTAATATGAATTGCTTTAGCAATGTAATGTGATGTCACACATTCGGATTCGACGATTTGGTCGGGTGTGTGGTGTCACACAATCTATACTCCCAAGGGTTATAGCTGAAGAGACTCATATATTAGAAGGGCTTGCATGACAATTATATGCTTCCACATTGTTGAATGACAACACAGTGATCAAGTGCTGTGACAATTTTGCATGTGTCAACTTATCTCGAGAGAGTAAAAAAAATATGAGGAAAGTTTAGGATGGTGACACGAGGGATTCGGTGGAAAGAAACTGGGCTCATAAATGTCAATAATAGATCAAATAGTGGCACAGGATTCACAAATTTTTCAACATTAGACAACTAATCTAGGACTTTTAGGTTGACACCACTCCATATTACATGTTTTGGTTTTAAGGTCTAGTAGATTACTATTCTTTTATCCTAACAACGTATATCTATTTATTTCAAGGGCATCGATATTGAGTAGCCATCGAATTTAGCATCAGATAGCTTGAACGTAAATACATATAAAATATGATAACAAGCTTTTCCCACAACCCACTAGCCTAACCCAACCATTAGTAATAGTCTTCATAGCCAATAGCAATGAAGTTGAGCTCGTAGAAGTACACCTATTCTCGATGATCCTACTGACCCTTCATTGATAACCTTGAATCGTTTCAGGTCATCGCTCATTTGCATCTAGATTTTGTGTATTATTTGAGCGAAAAACAAACATCATACTAGTTGGGGAGAGTGCTTCGTGGCTAATTCCTTAACTTGCATCGACGTGTTTTGATATGGCGTGGACATCAAACTTTTCAATTGTTTCTTTACAGCCCGCACACTTTGAGTCACACATTAGTTGAGGAGTCAAATGTAGATCTCTCAATGTTCCACGTCTGTAGAATCCACTACACGATCGACATCTACCAACATGCGAAACACACTCAAAGAGACGTAAATGATTTGGGCCTACATTTAAGTTGTAAGGTTTTATGGTGTAAGATTTTTTTTTATAAAAATTGATGTATGGTAATTTTTTGTTTAATTTGGTAAAAAAGGTATTACTAATTTATTTTTATTTTGGGTTGATGCAATTCATTTAGTAAACAATCAATTTGGATTGATTAAACATATAAATGAATGTTATCTAATATAAGAAAATGACTTTCCAATTACAAAATGGAATATATAATTGATGTACAACATATAATTTGATTTCATAAACATATAAATTATTTATATGGAATTCTCTAAACTGGAACATGTAAACGATATACAACATATAATTGGAAGAAATCTACTATAATTGAATTAAATTAATGAATTCAATATATCAAACTCGAAACAAATAACATATATTGGGCTTATGAACATTGCAACTACGTATTAAAGGCTTGCTAATTAAAATGAATTAAATGGACATATATATTATTTAATATTGAATGAAATTAGAGTTTAGATAATGTAGGGAGTATAATATGGAATCCCAACTCTCACCCTATATTTTCATTGCATTTAGGAGCATAGTAGACATCTACACCTACCATGGCCTTCATTGCAACATTGGCAACACATTTTTCAATGGCCTTTCTCTTTCTCATCCATCCCTGTACATGTTTGAGTTTATTAAGG
Source organism: Gossypium bickii (assembly GCA_025503065.1). Classification (NCBI taxonomy): domain Eukaryota; kingdom Viridiplantae; phylum Streptophyta; class Magnoliopsida; order Malvales; family Malvaceae; genus Gossypium; species Gossypium bickii. The sequence goes on along the minus strand of CP106709.1, from coordinate 49,524,422 downwards.
TTGACATTTTTGTAGCATATAGCGTAGCAAATTTGGAAAAGCTTTATAGGAATTTGGTTTGTAGGAACTTATTCTTGATTTGAAAGCAGTACAAATAAGTGATCATATACCTTCACAATATGATAAAGTGTATACATTTCAACAATATGGGTCATAACATCAAGATGCACCTTCTGGGATGCTGTATAAATGTGTGAAAATGGGTATCTTTGTGCTTGAAAATGCCTACAGCCACATTACCCCTCTTGAAGATCGACTTTACAAAAACTAGGCGGTACTTTCTATATTGGGGTTTAGCTCCACAACTCGAATGTGAGATGCTCATAGGAGCAAGTTAAGACGTAATGGTCATTATTAACATGTGTGTTGGTAACAAGTTCTTCACTACATCCTTACCGAAAGTGTCCATTTCCCATTAGGTTAGTAATTTTTAACCTGATAGTGACCCAAAGTTCGTTAAACTAGTAGTATCTTGCTTCAACTATTGCTATAATGGTTAAACGACATATATATCTCATAACCTTGTTTATACACTCCAAAAGGTTGGTTATCATATACCTATAGTGTCAACCTTCATCATATTATTGCATCTACTACTCTTGCCAGATGCTTTTAATAAAGGCTTGAGCTTTGGTCTCTACTTCCTTCATAAGGTTCACCCTTTAGTGGAATCTAGAGCCAAAAAACTCATACCCTACTCAACATTATGCATTTAGAGTCCCATAACAAAAGCATATTGTAGTCAACATATTGTAATTTATGAAACTATTACTTTGTACTTACATTTACAAGTTGTTGTCGTAGTTCTTTATCCTTTTTCTCATTGTAGAAATTTTGGGTGATATGTCAAATACATAAGACATGAGTTTGTTACGGTTCAACCATTATCCAATTCTACACCATAACCAGAATCCCCACAGCTTGACCAGATATCAAATACAACTCCTTAATGTCTCAAGTTACATATAGTTACAACCGTTATAGAAAGAACGCCAAGGCCTTATCCGAATCTTGTTCCACTATAGTGAACACAAGTGGAACAACTTTCCTAACCCCATCTTGAGAAACAACCACCAACAAATTCTTGTACCATCTAATATACAAATGTGCAACCTTTTGGACAGTGGTTTTACTGTGTCAACCCTTAAAAATGTCCAAACTAGACAATGAAAGAAGCACACCTCCCAAACTTCAAATCTATTGATTCATGGGCATATTTGAAAATTTCATACCCATGAGTGCAAACACCCAACGTTGGATAACAACTTAAGGACTCATATGTATGACTATTATGACTCCTCTAAGCAAGAACTATTAGTCTGTCTTAAAACTTTGGATCATTAGCAACGACAGCTTCAACATATACTAATTCTTATGCTTAAACCTCAACTTTAGCTTTAGTGAACTCACCAACATCATCATTAGGACATTTTGTATTCAAGAAGTTGTCGAATGAGTTCGATTAGAGTTTCTCTTAGACTATATTTCTCAAAGATTGTGCCTTATCATAATAGTTAGGCATCCTAGATGATATAGTCTGACCATAGAGATAGTCTAAACTATGACATAACTAGCATCCTATTATGCAACTCACAAATATTCGACATCGTGGACTCCTAAGTATAGTACTCGAGATAGGCACCAAGAGTATTTAGCATTTTTAGGTTCTTCAACATCATGTACCCCTAATTATAGTAACCAAGATAGATACTAGGAATATTTTGCATTGACAGATTCTCTAACATCATAAATCCAATGCATAATAGTATGAAAAAAAAGACTTGAACTAGAAGTTAGTGATGGAATACCAAGATGTTATATAGACATCAAGATAGTCATTGTGCTTATGTAATTCAAAATATCGTACCCAATATCTACCTCCATTGACAACTCCAAATCAAAATAATCATTTTCGTAATGTCCAAACACTATCATCTCAAAATTTTCATTATTATTGAGATCTATGAAATGTATATACACCTCTTTTTGCAAGACCTTAGAAATCTATACTTGGTGTTGGATATTCCCTTAGTTCTTTCAACTTGTATTTTCCTCAAGATCTTCCTTTTCATGTTTTCTAATGAAGCATCACTCTTAGCTGCCATGTTAACGGTCATGTCCAATTGGAATACAAATATATCATTATTCGAATAGATATCTCTATTCAGATGGATTTGCACCAAGAACCGATCTGCCATCTTGAGGCTACCAATACTGCAATTTGAATATTATAAAAAGAAAACCTCTATCAATTTCAACAATTCTTAAAAATAAAAATCCAAACAAATTATCATTAACTTAATATAATGGGAATTGTACATAATAACATAACTTCTTCATACCGTACTTAGAACATATTAAAAAAATTATTCCAACAATAGTAACATTATAATTCTAATGATTTCAAAAATTCTTAATAATAAAGAATTTAACAAAATTAACACCAACATACTACAATGGGAACCATACATAATAACATAACTTTCTTATGCCATCCATAGGACAAATTCAATAATTGCAAAAATAATAATAACATAACATTAACTCACATACACACTTAGAAATTTACTTTCAACAGTTGATAAGTAAAATAACAACATAATATTGACTATAAAATTGATGACAATTATCATAACACTAATTCAAGAAATACAAAATGTAACACCCCTAATCCGTATCTATGGCCGGAGTAGGGTTACGAGGTATTACCGATCAATACACTAATTTAACATACAATATTCATACATTTATTCATTCATACTGAATTACCATTCAACACAATCATATTGTCCCTTATAAGAGCCTACGAGGCCTTAAACATGCTTTAGAAGTGATTCGGGACTAAATCGATAACATAAGAAATTTTTGGAAAACTTAGAAATTTTTCATCCATACAGGGGTCACACACCTGTGTGAACAGGCCGTGTGCCTCACACGGCTCCAAACACGCCCGTGTCTCAAGCCGTGTGCAAACAGGGCATACATACTGACTTAGATCACAGGGCTGACCACACGTCTATGTGCCTTTTGAAATGGCCACACACGACCGTGTACCGGGCTGCGCCAAACCTGTAGGGTATACTGACTTGTGACACATTACCAATCACACGCCCGTGTGTGAGGCCGTGTGGAGTATACTAACTTCAATTTAATTTCAACACTAAGGGACACACGACTGTGCAACATGATCGTGTGTCGCACACGGCTGAGACACACACTCGTGTCTCTCCCGTGTGGACAAAAATAGGCTATTTGTATAGTCATTTTGCCACCCTATTTTTACATGCATGCACAAGTATAAATTGCAACATTTCAGAACTCAATTGGCAGCCAATACATAACATTTCATACACATATTACTCCCATTTCAACATAGAATTCAAATGGCTAATAAATCACATACATTTTCCATTCATATACTAACCATATATCAAGATAACATTTGCATATTTCCATTCCATCTATTACTAACCAAAAAATACCATATTTGAGTACTTAAACACAACCAAAATACTATACCTAGTTAAGCCAAATCACATGGCTTCAACTCATACCATAATATGTACCAAAATCAATATCTCTAGTAACCTTAACTATCATTCTTATAACTAGCCTATACATGCTATATTTACAAATATCCAAAAATTCATAAGTACCAACCGGCAACTGGATAGTGTGATACGTAACTTCGACTCTATAAGGCAACTGGATAGTGTGATACGTAACTTCGACTCTATAATACACGGAAAAGAAACAGAGTAAGCTTTATAGCTTAGTAAGCCCATATAATTCAGAATTAAACTTACCATTCTTACATAATCAAGGCAACAAGTAATGTAAACTCAATTAAATTTCCAAATGCCTAACACAAAGCATTCATCAACAAGTTAGTCACATAAATACATGTAATCATCCATTATCTCAATCTCAACACTCAATACATTATATCATACCAAATTCATATATCATGTACATCATATTCAACATTTCACTCTCAATCATATAATCAATAATTCATTCAATAACAGTACTCATATTTATAAATAGTATTTATGCCCGTTGAACCCATTATAACTTCAAAGGATACTCGGGTGATATACATCAGTAATCTATCAATTCATTATCATTTCTGCTTTTTCGAACTATGATCAGTAAGCTCCTCCTGAGCTGATGGACAGTAAGCTCTATTGAGCTGAAACGGTAGCTCTAACGAGTAAAACGATAAAGCTCTTACGGTGATATCTGCGATAGCTCATACAAGATGTGGTGAGTCCGCAACAAATGCAGGAACTCGACCAAAACGGTAACCCTAGTGACATGTAAACTCTTTTTAAATACTCAATTTATAAAGATATATGAATGGGTTGATCCAAGATCTATCAACGCAACTATATCAGTATCAAAAATAGAAAAAGTACCGGTAGTAATGTCTGGCGATGATGCCTCCTCCCGTGCACGAAGCTCGGGCAGGTGCTCGTGCCTCAGATCTCACAGCAGAATCTCTCGTAGCACCTCAATTACCACTCGTATTTCCAGTGTTTCAGGGTGGTTTCCCTCTAGTAGCCGTATTACTCACTTTCGCTGGTTGATCTCTTTCAGCTGTAGACTTTTTTGGACAGCCTCAGAGATAATGATCAAGAGATCCACATCTAAAACAAGCTCCGCTCACTATTCTGTATTCACTATAATGTCGCTTGTTGCAATGCTTACATTCAGGTACAACATTTCTAACACCACCCGCACTGGCAACAGATGTCGTCTGAGGTTTAGAGCTGAAATTTCTTGCATCTTTTTCTCTGATCGAAATCCCCGTAGAAGCAGTAGAACGAGGATGATATTCTTTAGATTTCTTTGATGCTGACTGATGTGATTTGCCAGCAAATCTTTTTCTAAAGTCTCTAGCCTCAAAATTGGTTTTTCTTTTCTGTTTGCTAAGCTCTTCAGCTTTGCAGGCTCTGTCAAATAGAACAACGAACTCCTCTAACTCAAGAATCCCCACTAATAGTCTAATTTCTTCATTTAACCCATCTTTGAACCTTTTACACATTATAGCCTCCGAAGAAAAATATTCACGAGCATATTTGCTGAGTCGTACAAACTCTTTTTCGTATTCCGTGACTGACATACGACCCTGTTTCAATTCAAGAAATTCCTTTCTATTTTGATCAATGAACCTTTAGCTAATGTATTTCTTTCTAAATTCAACTTGAAAGAATTCCCAAGTAACTCTTTCTCGAGGAACTACGGATATCAAGGTATTCCACCACTGATACGCGGTGTCTCTCAACAGTGATACAACACATTTTAAACATTCTTCAGGTGTGTAAGACAGTTCGTTAAGTATCTGAATCTTGTTCTCAAGCCAACACTCAGCTCTCTCAAGATCATCAGTAGCTCTAAAGTCTTTAGCCTCGTATTTCCGTATCTTATCAATAGGTGGCTTATTCAATCGCAAAGGATCCATACCTTGAGGAACTACAGGGATCGATTGGGGAATAGGTGGGGATGGAGGTTGTTGAGCAGCCGGGTTCGTACGAATGTATTGTGTAAACCATTCGTTCATTCGTTCATCATTTGGAAGAAGGCTTCTTTAGCCTCTTCTCCTTGGCCAACCGTTACGGATCTAAAATCAGATGGCGCTGTCCATTGCGCAGGAGTAGGCGCGTTACTCTTAACCTCATCAACTACGGCTCGATCAGGATCCATTTACTATATAAAAACACATTTAAAAATGTTAGGAGTCATCACACTATTACAGTTTATATATATATGGCATGTATAGCTAGACTCACATACGCTATGTTAGTCCTAGAATCGACTAAATCGTAGCTCTAATACCACCCCTAACTCGTATCTGTCAATGGAGTAGGGTTACGAGGTATGACCGATCAATACACATTATTTAACATACAAGATTCATACGTCTATGCATTCATACTCAACTGCCATTCAACATAATCATATTATCCCTTATAAGAGCCTACGAGGCCTTAAACATGCTTTAGAAGTGATTCAAGACTAAATCGATAACATATGAAATTTTTAGAAAACTTAGAAATTTTTTCATCCATACAGGGATCACACGCCGTGTGAACAGGCCGTGTGCCTCACACGGCTCCAAACACGCCCGTGTCTTAGGCCGTGTGGAAACAGGGCATACATACTGACTTAGGTCACACAGCTGACCACACACCCGTGTGTCTAGCCCGTGTGCCTTTCGAAATGGCCACACATGCCCGTGTACCAGGCCGTGTACTAGGCCGTGCCAAATCTGTAGGGTGTACTGACTTATGCAACACGGCCAAGTCACACTCCCGTGTGCTAGGCAGTGTGCCATTTAGGGGGTATATTAACTTGTGACATACAGCCAATCACACGCCCGTGTGTGAGGCCGTGTGGAGCATACTGACTTCAATTTAATTTCAAAACCAGGGGACACACGGCCGTGCAACATGTCCGTGTGTCGCACACGGCTGAGACACACGGCCGTGTCTCTGCCCGTTTGGACAAAAATAGGCCCTTTGTATAGCCATCTTGCCACCCTATTTTTACATGCATACACAAGTATAAATTGCAACATTTCAGAACTCAATTGGCAGACAAAACATAACATTTCATACACATATACTCCCATTTCAACATAGAATTCAAATGCCTAATAAATCACATACATTTTCCATTTATATACTAGCCATATATCAAGATAACATTTGCATATTTCCATTCCATCTATTACTAACCAAAACATACCATATTTAAGTACTTAAACACAACCAAAATATTATACCAAGTTAAGCCAAATCACATGGCTTCAATTCATACCATAACATGTATCAATCAATATCTCAAGTAACCTTAACTATCATTCTTATAACTAGCCTATACATGTCATATTTATAAATATCCACAAATTCATAAGTACCAATCGACAACTGGATAGTGTGATGCGTAACTCCAACTTATCCGAATTGAGTGAGCTATCGAACCTCTATAATACACGTAAAAGAAACAGAGTAAGCTTTGTAGCTTAGTAAGCCCGTATAATTCAGAATTAAACTTACCATTCTTACATAATCAAGACAACAAGTAATGTAAACTCAATTAAATTTCCAAATGCCCAACACAAGCATTCATCAACAAGTTAGTCACATAAATACATGTAATCATCCATTATCTCAATCTTAATACTCAATACATTGTATCATACCAAATTCATATATCATGTACATCATATTCAACATTTCATCCTTACTCATATAATCAATAATTCATTCAATAACAGTACTCATCTGTATAAATAGTATTTATGCCCGTTGAACCCATTATAACTTCAAAGGATACTCGGGTGATATACATCAGTAATCCGTCAATTCATTATCATTTTTGCTCTTTCGAGCTATGATCAGTAAGCTCTTCCTGAGCTGATGGACAATAAGCTCTATTGAGCTAAAACGGTAAGCTCTAACGAGTTGAAAATAGTAAGCTTTTACGAGCTGATATATCGGTAAGCTCATACGAGCTGTGGTGAGTCCGCAACAAATGCAGGAACTCGACCAAAATGGTAACCCTAGTGACATGTCATTCGTATTCTACGAATTCTTACTGTTCAAACGAGGCTCGGTAACCATCAATTTATATCAAATAGGCATTCATATTCCAAGTATATCAATTACTCAATTATATTCATACATTTCAAATAATTACAAGTATTCAAAAGTTTGATTCTAATTATACAAACTTACCTCGTATCAACTCAGATAGCAATATCGGCTATTCGTCAACTTTCCTTTTCCCTGATCTAAACCCGATCTCAGATTATCTTGATCTATATATTATCAATATCAGCTTATTTAATCAAATATTTATGCAATTTAGTCCAAAACACACATTATGGCTATTTTACATATTTACCCCTAAACTTTCACATTTTTAAAATGGCCACCCATAGTCCCAACTTTCCCTCCATGCTTTCTTCATTTTAAAATTATGTTGGATAGATTGGAAGTTTTTCTCTCAAAATTTCTACGTTCTTTAGATTTTCTTGGCATCCAAACACCCTCTACTTCTTCAACTTTACAAGAAAATTGTTGCGTTGTTGAGAGCACCAAAAATATCCTATCCCTATAAAATAATGAAAAGAATAGTATAAGGGAAGTAGGGTCAAATCCTCGGGGACTGGATTTGCACAAGTTCCTGTTCCTCGAGATCCCGGACAAAGTCGTGCCTAAGAAAACTTGCGTACCTAGAAAAAAAATAAAAAATAGAATTAAAAGTTTGATTGAATTGAAATTGCAAAAGTTAAAATTAAAATTGTAGAGATAAACAGAGTTGAGGAAATTTTTTTTTTTATGGAGAGATTCCAGCCTCTGGATGTCTCGATCCGCCTTGGGTTCAATCCTAAGCTTTTAGGTGATCCTTCTCGAACAAAATAAGCAAGTTATAGTGGAAGAGGATGCCTACGACCACCAGCTCCACTTAGATTTTAGACTTACGATTTAAAGGAACCTGACTATAGCCAACTGTCGCTTTTGTGGGACTGTCATACACTAGATCATCACTTCTCAATGGCGAATGTCACGCCATTTTGTCTCTTGTGCTCAGCAACCATTGACGCAGTAAGCTAACAAACCGACTGTGCAACCTTTCCAAAACATACAAAGCGGCCTTTTTGTGCACAAGTTGAAAAGATCACCTTTGAAGGGACATGGACAGAAGCGTCAGCCCCGTAACGCGGAGAAACGACGAATACTCGTTGAGAAGGCTAAGAGCGGATTCTAAGCCTCATGAACCCTTTTTGGGGAATTTTGACAACCTTTGGCTAGATAAATTTAGTGGCTCATGCTTTTTGGGGAAAAAGAAATAAACGTAATGAAAATGGAATTTTTATTGAATAATATGAAAAGAACAAAGGTTAAGATTTTTGGGAGAGAGAGTGTTTACAGAAAAGATGAGTCAAATTTCTATCACTCTATCCCCTATTTATAGTACTAGGAAACCTAGCCCATTTCTAATTAAATTCTAAAATATAAATAAAAATAAATAAATCTAAAAGCTAAAATTAAATCTAAATAATAATCTTAACAATTATCCTAATATAATTAAAATTTAAATAGAGTCTTATATTTATAAAATCTCTTGTTTGCACTTTTGCCCCCAAGTCTTCCATACTTTGCATTTTCGGCACCACTCCTTTCCTACTTCACATGCTGGGCAAATTTATCTTTAAATTAACGCTTTTTGCCCTTAAATTTCCTTTTGCCTTCAATTTAGTCCCTACAAGATAAAAAACCATAAATATCTCAAATTAGTAGGATCATACTCAAAATAAATATGTAATTAATACATAAAAAATATGTCATTCTAGAGTATTATAAAAAATCACTCTTTCTGAAATTAATTCCTACATTTTCCTATATAATACTTACACATGTAATTTTCTTTTGAATAATTTCATTATAGGTTTTGATCATATCTGTTCTTTTTGATACAATGTCTAGAATTACCTATAACCCCTCCCCAACCCATAAATAGGAGTATAATGCATTTTAGCAGACTCAAACCCACATCCTATTGCATTGACAACAATGTTCATGCCAATTAAGTTAGAAGCATTCTTATCTTCACTAGGCTTAGAAGCATTCTTATTCTTCACTAGGCCTTTCAAATTCTTCATGTTGGGTAATTGAACCATTGTATGGTATTAAGATAATCTATACTTGCTTAAGCCTAGATTGGCTTAAAATATGAGCCTTACATTTTGCCAAGTCTATCAATATTTGCCAAAAACTAATTTATACCCATTTTAGGCTCACCCATATTTCTTTTAAAAAAATTATTTAATAATTAATTATGTTATTCCAATTTAATTTTTAATAATTTTCTTTTATTGAAAATTTTAAACATAGACAACATAATTTTTAAGGTTTACATTATATTATTACAATTTTTCTAACTAGATTTAATTTTTATGTGATATAAATTATATAATATATAAAAATAAATAAAATAATATATTACAATATTAAAAATTTCTTAGGTTTGGGCCTAGAATGTTTGATCTCAAGCCCAATTCATATTTTAAATGGATTTAATTTTTTTGTCCAAGCTCATTTTTTGAGTCTAATATTTATTTAAATTTTTTCGTATTTGATTGTGCTCGTTAAGACTTTCAAAATTATATTCGTAAAATTTTACAAACATATTCATATACATATAATTGAATATATTCGCAAATAATTATAAATTTAATCATAAATAATAAAAAATGATTTTTTAAGATATAAAATGATCAAAATTAATAATTATATTATAAAATATAAAATACTTATTTAATAGTAAACAATAAACAAGTTTTATATGATTGATTAAATGAATAAATCAACATTCAACAAATTTATTCGTGAATATAAATGAAGGAGTTAATTACACCATATATTTCTAAACTATAACATTTATTCTAAATTGGTCCCGAAACTATAAAATATTCTAATTAAGATTATATCAATAAAGTCATTCCATCTCTAAAAACAATAATTTAACCGTTAATTGTGATGTCAAATCTTATGTGACATAATTTAAAATGAAAAGTTTAAAGAAAAATAGAAATTGTAAAAAATTAATGTTTTAAAAATATTTGTTCTGGGGTTTTCAAGTCTTTTACAAAATTTTTATTGTTCACTCTGTTTTTTTCAGTTTTACTTTATTTTTAGTTTTTACTTTTAAAAGTTATGAGGTAACGTTTTACTTTTTTTTTTAATTTTCATTTTAAATTATGTCACATAATACTTGACGTGTCACTTAATAGTTAAATTAACGGTTTTTATAATTGAATAAACATCAATAGTTTGAGAATGAAATTAAAATGTTTTGAAGTTTGGAAGCCAATTTAAAATGAAGATCATAATTTAGGGATGTCTAATGCAATTAACTCTAAATGAATTGAACATGTCATTTTTCGTTAATTTAACAAATAATCCTTAAATTTTGTTGATATTTATTTATTTAACTCGATAAAAAATATATAAATGATTAAATTATGTTGTTAGTCCTTGTATGTTATGAAAGTTGTAGATTTAGTCCATGTACTATAATTTGATCAATTTTAGTCCATGTACTTTTCAAATTAATCAATTTTAGTCCATGTACTTTTTGAAATACATTTATGTTAAACTAAGCTTTAGTTAATAATATGTTTTGATATAAAAAAATTAAAATTGAACAAAATTGACAAAATGATTTTTCAAATTGAAGTTTAAGAGATAAAATTTTGAATCTTTATTTTGAACTCCTAGAAAAAAAATTAATCAACTTTAAAATCAAGGTAAAATGCTTTTAACCAAGTAAAAACTCTTTTAGCAAGTTAAACTATTTTTCAAACAAGTTAGAACAACTTCAGGTCAAAAAGTATCGATGTTTTCAAAATATCGATACCCCTTGATAAAATGGTACCAAATTGGCATTTTGTTTTTCACAAATTCAGCTAAGTATCGATCCGATATCGATACCTTTTATATGGTATCGATAAAATCTTTCTGGTATTGATATTTCAGCTCCAACGGTCATTGAATTCAGCATTTATTGCAAAAAAAATGTCGATACCTTTTTATTTGGTATCAATACTCACTGTTGTAGGTGAATTAAATGCTCTGGTTTTCACATCCCCAACGACTTTATTCATATCTCCAACAACCACAACGGTTGAAATTCAATTCAGGGATATAAATACCAGCTTCCAAAAATCCTACAACAACAAGAAAATATATTCAAGCAAAAATCATGAATCAAACAACCTTTGTGCCAAATACTTCCATATTTTTCTTTCATACACTTGTGAGCTTTATTTCCATTCTTTTACTCAAGTGTTTTTAATTGTAATTGAGCTTAATTTCCAAACACTATGATCTTGTAAAGATTATTTCTTTGGTTTGCTTCTTTGTATCTTTTTTAGAGGGTTTACGTCTTAAGATTTGTGTAGAAATCTTAAGGGAGTTGTAAGGTTAAACCTTGTCCTCAAAGGTTGATCAAATTAGTTAATTTGAGAAAATGCTTAATTATGGAAAGCTAAGGTAGTGGAGTAGACAATTGAGGCCGGACCACTCTAAATTCTTGTGTTCAATTTCTAGCTTTCTCAAATTTTTTAAAAGTCAATTCACCCTCCCTCTTTGCAATTTCGGTTTGATCATTTGAGCTAACAATTTAGTCCTGACTCAAATAGTAGCAGTTAAATCTGTTTGGTTAAATTCAATTAAGTCCTACACTAGGCGTACGTTTGTAGATTTAGTCCATATTCTCCATTTGGATCATTCTAAGTCCTTATACTTTATGAGTTTTGAAATTTCAATTTTGACGCAAATGAATCGTTAATATATTAACTGAACTTTTAGCAAGTAATATATGGAAATAACAAGCTAATATAACATTAGACACATGATAATATGTTTGCCCCATCAAATTTTGAAAATAACAAAACTTAATAATTATAAGTGAAATTTTAAAATTTTTTAAAAATACAGAAATTAAAATTATCAAATTAAAATGAAATCGTAAAGTACAATTAAGGGTAACAGTAGAATTTAACCACATATAAACACGACTATTTTACCCAAATGATCCCAAAAAATAATTATTTACGTAAATGACTCTGGTTAAAAAATAATAAGCTAAATAACTTAAAAATGAACAGTAAAATTAGGTTATGGAGACTAGATGGTCGACACCACTATTTTTCCTAACACAATAATTGGTTGATGATTGTGTTAGGGGTTAAAAATATAATTTTTGAGATTTTGGACACTAGATGGCTGACACTCATATATTTTTTTCAAACCGTATCATACTAGTATATATTTATACCATTATTTTAAAAAAAAGATTGGGGTGTTGGCACACTGATGGCCGGCATCCTTTTATCAAATAAAATAATAATTTTTTTGGTTATTGGCACACTAATGGCCGACATCCCTTTGTCTGATTAAAAAAATATTTTGAGTCAAGTGCTGGCCAACAAAGACCCAAAACAGTAGGCTTGCTGACATGTCAGGTGCTGGTTAACAAAGGCCCACGCTGACACGTTGAACTAACAAAAGGAGACGAGAATATTGCAACATTAACCCTTCCTCGTTTTTCCATCTTTTTTATTTCCCAAGTTTATTACAAATTTTATATTTTAAAATAACATTGGACCACTTATCATGTTGTTAATTATTATTGCATCATTCATATTATTATTAAATTTAAAAATCAATTTAAATTTAATATGCACAATTAAATTAGATTTTTTTCCATAAAATTAGAACCTACTTTATTGATTTTCATCTTTTATAATAATTCAAATAAACATTGGTAAATTATAATTTATAATTTAAAGTTACAAAATCATAATCTATAAGGTAAGTTTTATCAACAAAATAAACAATATTTTCTTTAAAATATACAAGATAAATTTATTTATATATTTTAAAATATAAAAAAAACGTAAATATTTTTAAATATTTTTTATAATTAATTTAATTTATAAGATAAGTTTCTTTTATAAATATACTACACATTATTTCTAAATTTAAAAATTTTAAATCTATTTAAAGTTAAATTTTTTAAATACTATTTAATTATTTTTAAATTTATAAATATATTACATGTTACTTTTTAAAATAAAAGAAATAATAATTTAGTACTGTTTATTTAAATTATTATATAAACACACACGAAAACTAAACCAAATGTTGTATTTATTTATAACATTAAATATAACCCAAAATTCCAAATAAATTGAGTTATAATAATTTGGACAATAATGTATTGGGGTTGGAGAAAAAGGACAATAGAAACAAAAAGAAAATCATGTAGATATTGGTGAATGAAAGGTCACCTCTATTCTATCTTGGGTGCATAACGTGAGCCTGACCTGACAAATCTCGAGCCACGTGAAAGTTTGTAGCTTTATTTATCTGATATCATATGCACCACCACTTTGCTTTCCTGGTTTTTTTCAGACCGTATCTACTGTTCCGTTTTTCCGACGGTTATAGTTCGTATTTGTTTTCATTTTATAAAAAGTTTATGTAAAAAAAACCTTAAAAAATTATAAAAAAATTAATTAAGTTTCTGTATTAAATTTATATTCAATTAAGTTCTTATCGTTAATTAAAATAATCAATTAAGCTTATCCGTTGATGGCTTCCATCATTGATCATCTTGACTGTTAAAATAATTTATGAACCAATAAATGGTGACAAGTGGCAACTTCTAGATTAATCTAATAGTTTTCTATAAAAATAATTAAAAAATCATAAAAAATTATAAAAAAAAGTATAAATTATAAAATTAATAAAAATATATTTAAAATTTTATAAAAACATATTAAAATATATGAAAATCATAAAAATTATCAAAATTATTTAAAGTATTAAAATTGATATAAACTTATCAAAATTATAAAAGAAAAATCATAAACACTTTGATGGATATATTGAGTGGAGAAGATAGATCAGGAGACAATATTAAATTAAACAATAGACTTCAAGGAGCGGGTGACGCTTTCCAAAGAGAATTATTTGCCCCCCCACAAAGTTGTCAATGGTTAAGACAAAGGTCCTCCCGGGATACAACGAAGCTTTTGAATTTCAACAAAACTGATTTTATGATATTTTATATCCTTATATTACGGATAATTGATTTGATGAGGTTTGGGCAAGATCAAGATGAATTAAAGATTACTTTATGAAAACAGATTTGTGCTCTAAATATGGAAGGCTTGTTCAATCTTGGTAGGTATCTTATTGTCAAGGCAAGTTTTTTTGAATTGGTTGTCGAAGTGCCAATGGTAGTGCTCACGATGGCTAGCACAATGACGAACAACATAACTTGCAATTTTTGAAGTTTACAACCTTTTCAACAAAATTAGTTGGTTAGCAACTTGGATAATTTTGTAGATGTGTGTTAGCTCATATTTGAAGACCTATCTTGTGGAGCAACAAATCTTTAAGATTGAATCAATCCAAATCAAGAAAATCAGATCCCTTGATTTGTAGATATTGACTTAACTTATTTGAAGACTTATCTTTGAGATCTTTGATTTATTTTGGGCTTTATGAGAATATTTGTAAAGCCTTTTTATAAGGATATTTTAGTGGGAACTTAAGTGTAATTGTTCTTTTATCTGAGCAAGCCTTAATCTATTATATATTATAGGCTTAGGTAAGTTAGAAGGGTGTAGTTTTTATAAAACTCATCTATTTATTGAGGAGCTAATATTTGAGAGTGAATTGAAAGTATAAAACAAGTTTGTTACTTGGTTTTACAGCTTGAGTTTTCAGGGGGAACTTAGAGATGAGTGACCTAAACCTTTAAGTATAAAAGTGAGGTTGCTGTACTAGGATGCGATTGGACTTAAATCACTTTTTGTATTGGGATTAAAGACAGTGAATTTTCTCATTAAGCTAGGCTTCATAGATGTAAGGAAACTGATCTGCACAAACAATCCTTATACTCACTATACTATACAATTCCTTAGTCACTCCATTTTTTTTTCTTTTCTTTTGAAACCACCGTGATGTATTTACCTAATCTCTCAATATCAATGGTGTAATAGCCCGATTTGAGCCTAGTCGGAACTGTGGTTTCACGACCACAAATTCAACGTAGTAAAATTTATTTTTATTACATTTTTATGGTCTACAATTTTATGGAATGATTTTATGAAAATTTCGTTCAAAAATTTTGATGTTTGGGCACTCAATTTAGTTAAAAGGACTAAATTGCAAAAGGTGCAAAATGTGTGTTCAAGAAGCTAGAGGTGTCTAATTGCTATGAAATTTTAAATTTGAGGTCCTTAAATGGTAATTAGACCATTATACTCTAGTATGGACAAAAATGGACATGGTTAGTTGAAATTTTGAAGTTTCGCCTTAAGGGCATTTCAGTCATTTGGTTAATAAAGACAAAATTAACCAAATAAAAGATGTCATCTTTTTTAATTTCATCCCTCATAGCCAAAATTCACAAGCGGAAGCCATAGCTAGGGTTTTTTCGTCTTCCAAGCTCGATTGTAAGTCCGTTCTTGTCCCTTTTTTCATGATTTTTATGTTTTTAATGTTGTCTCAACGTAATCTAGCTATTTCAAGGACTAATTTGAAGAGATGTCAAAGTTTAAAATTTTTCCCATGTTATATATTTGTGCATTTTGATGTTTAATGGTAGAAAATGTATGTTTGGTGTTAGGTAAACAACATTTACCAAGTGATTTTTGATGAAAATGCTTAAAATGACCTATTTGTAAAAGTTATAAAATGAGTAGTAAAAGTGTGATTAAATGGAAATTGTGGGCTTTTATGAGTATAAAAATGGTTCGTCTAGGCTTGGGTTTTAAAGAAATTGAATATATTTCATTTTATGAGCCTGGGGACTAAAATGTAAAAAAGTCAAACTTTAGGGGCAAAAATATAATTTTTGCAATAATGCGATTTTGGACTGATTTGAATATTATAATGATTAAATAAGTTAAATGTGATATTATAGATCAAGAAAAATGAGGTTCGAAATTAGAACGGGGGAAAAATAAGTATTTGATGGTTAGGTCTTTTTTACCATTTCCATGCCGAGGTAAGTTCGTATGTAAATAATGCATTGTTGTATTTATGTTTTAAATGCTTTAATATTGTATGAATTGTGATTGACTCTTTGGACATATTCGACAAGGTTTCGACAAGTGAGAAATCCCGGTTGAACTTTAGGAATAGAATAAGATACGAGTGACATGTCACTAGGAACCCATGTGATTATGTGATTTATGAGTCCCGGGTGCTAGTCCTGTACGTCCTACCGGTGGCTGGGTATACCGATATATGTTGCGGATACTTGACAGCTTGTGTGAGTAGCACCGCGTAGTTACGTCTCGACTGACAACTTGTGTGAGCAGGCCCGCGGATAGCTCGAGAGCGAACCTATATGTGTTATGAGATATGAGGTAGCATTGACTACATATGTGGCACGTATGTGCAAGATTTTCCGTGTATCCGATAGTATTCCAAGTGGTTCAACGGAAAATTCAACGGGTATGTCAAAGAAGAGAAAGAGCATGTAAGTATTACGAATTAGTATAGGTATGTACATAAAGTTTATAAGCATTGACTTTATGATATTGTGAGTTCATGGTTTCCATGAGAATGTTTTTGTGAAAATCTTGTGATTATTGGTCTATACTTGTGATGTATGAAATACATGGTAAATTCAATTGACGATTGTGTGATTGACTTTCGGGCCAAATTAAGTTATGATATATCATGTTTTATTCACACAAATTGTGATTTATCCGATATGAGAAAAAGGGAGGATTGGCATAATTGCCTATTAAAATGGTTATGAAAGTATGGGAAGATAAAAGTTTAGGCAATTGAAAGATGTTAAATTATATGCTTGAAACGTAAATACTCATAATTAATGTGTATGTTTTCTATGAGGTTTAAAATGATTTGTTGGTTGTGGTAATATGTTATAATGGAGAGATTGTGGTTGTTAGGCTAATGCCAAGACATGTTAAAGTATGCTTACAAATTGATAGAACAAACAATGTGACTGAATTAAATTATAACTGTGAGATTTTATAGCAATTTATATTATCTTATGTTTATATTGTTGGACTTGGTAAATGATTGGTAAGAGTTTCTTATTATATTCATACAGACTTACAAAGCTATATAGCTTACCCCCTTCCTTTCCCATGTTTTATAGTGTTATCGAGCTTACTCGGATTGGAGATCACCGGAGATCCTATCACACTATCAAGCTATCACTTTGGGTATTGATGAATTCAAGTATTTGGAGTTTATGACATGTATAGGGATTTGGTCTTTTGGTTATATGTGTCATTATTAATTTGTCCATATGGGTTGGCTTATGATGGTTTATAGTTCATTTTTTTGTATATAGCCATGGAAGTTGGCTCGAATTGGTTATGAGTATATTTATATATTAATATCATCTGTGAATGTGGAATCTTGCATGATTTGGAGTGGAAAGGTTCATTTTCTAAGCATGATAAATAATGGCATGAGGATGACATTGTCTTGGTTGTAGTTGTTTGGTTGCTCTTACATGCTTGAATTTGTGCCATGTGATGTTGTGTAGATGTGTGCAAGTGAGGGTGAAAAAATGACTTGGTAGATAGCATTGTTTTTGTCCACACGGGTAGACACACAGGCGTGTGTCTAGACCGTGTCCCCACGGGCATGTGTTCTGGCCGTGTGTCCCCTGCACTTTAATTTGGCAAAACAGAATGTCTAGTATTAAACACACGGGTAGAGACACGGCCATGTGTCTTAGCCGTATGAAGGACACGGCCCCGGGACATGGGCATGTGTCCAAGGCGTATGAAGTTTGCACCTATTTTATAAAAAATTATGAAAAATAAATCGACCACACGGCCTAGCACACGGGCATGTGGCACGGTCGTGTGGCACAAGTTAGAGAGCTCTCTAAATTGAACACGACATGTAGCACGAGCGTGTCTCAGGGTCACACGGGCGTGTCCCTTAGACCACACGGGCGTGTGAGCTTTACTTTTAGCAAAATTTTTCTAAGTGTTGTAAAATTTTCTAAAGTTCTCGCTTTAGTCCCGACCATTTCCAATGCATGTTTTGGGCCACGTAGGCTCGTCTAAGGGACTTTATGATTGAATATGAGTGATTTTAATTTGGACGAAAATTTATGACTCGAAATTGTGTGAATGCTTGTGTTATAAGTCTGGTAATGCCTCGAGCCCTATTCTGGCGTTGAATATGGGTAAAGGGGTGTTACAAATGGTCGATTGTCTAAATCCGTGCAAGGACCAAGAAATAAAGGATCAAATAAGTTATCTATTAGGCTTAAGGTTTCATTTTTGGTTCATCAAAACAATTGATTAAGGCTCAAAATGGGTACTAGGTTTTAACACCCCTCACCTGTTTTCAACACCAGAATAGGGTTACGGAGCATTACCGGACTTACGAAACAATTAAATAACCATTTAGTATACAATTATTCAATTCAACCATTCATCATTCAATATCAATCAACTTGTCTCTATTAAGAGCCTACGAGGCTTTAAACATACATTAGAAGTGGTTTGGGACTAAACCGATAACTCGGGAAACTTTTCCATACTTAGAAAAATTTTCTCAAAACAGGGGACACACGCCCGTGTGGCCAGGTCGTGTGTCTCACACAGCCACCAGACACGCTCGTGTCACAGGCCGTGTAACACCCTTTACCCGTGTTTGACGCTGAAACAGGGTACGAGGCGTTACCTAACTCAAACACATACTAACATACATTTCCGGTTCATAAAAGTTTGTTCAAATTTAAAACTTTGTCTTAAAATCCCTAATATGAACCTACGAGGCCCCAAATACACTTTAGAAATGGTTTGGGACCGAACTCAGTTCTTTAGAAAAAAACTTTGGAAAATGTCACTAAAATCAGGAGCACACGCCCGTGTGGAAGGGAAACACGCCCGTGTGACCTAATTACATGGCCATGTCCTTAGTCCGTGCACGCATGCTTCGCGAAAAGTCAGGATGTCACACAGCCTGGCACATGCCCGTGTCCATGGCCCGTGTCCCTCACATGGCCATGACACGCCCGTGTCTTAGCCCATGTGTTAAAACCTTGACATTCTGTTTCTGACGTCAGCAACATTTTAGGGTCACACGGCCAAGGTACACGCCCTTGTGCTAGGCCGTGTGGAAAAATTAATTTCGCATTAAAGGTGCAGACTTCACACGGCCTGGGCACATACCCATGTCCTATGGCCGTGTCTTCCATACGATTGAGACACACGATGGTGTATTAGCTCGTGTGGTTACTACTGGGCATTCTGTTTACCAAATTAAGGTGCAGGGGACACACGGTCGGACTACATGCCCATGGGGCAGACCGTGTGTCACACACGTCCTAGACACACGCCCGTGTGTCTATCCGTGTGGACAAAAACAAGGCTATTTACCAAGCCCTTTTGCCACCCTTACTTGCACCAACATAAGCCACATCCAAGATGTACACACATCAAGGCCACTACATTCCATTCACATTCAAAACTTATCACATACTTTATCAATTCAATTATCACATACTTTATCAATTCAATCATGCTACCTACTCATTCATGCATTAATATACCAAATACTCAACCATGCAATTTGCTCAATCATGAAAAACATCATCATTTGCATAAATCAACAACAAATATTAGCCATCGTCCATGGCCTTACACAAAATGGATTAATCTTCAAGGCAAGCCAACACATTTGGCCAAAACAATATGACACTTGAAAAAAGACCAAGTCCCTATACATGCCATACTCAAAATGATAAATCTAACTATACCAAATGTTTCAATTGATAGTGTGATCGAGCCTCGAACGTCCTTCGATCCTCGAGCTAGCTTGGCGATACTATAAGAAAATGGAAAGGATAGGGAGTAAGCATAAAGCTTAGTAAGTTGCATGTAAATAAGTAACAACATCGACCATGCATCTTTAAACATATAGCATATTATAAACCAGCACATCATTCTTGATTTAGAAATGGTAGAATTACTCATATTTACATATCACAAATATAAGCCAAAGATTACAAGATCATCCCGAAATCATTCTCATCGATAGAACTTACTCAATTTCATCCTTACCATTAAGGCATCACAACTAAGCTCATATGTCATGAGTTTCGAGTAAGGACTTGTACCACTCACAACATGATTATATCCTTTCATATCTTTATCATAAGCTTTAAATAACCAGTGGAACCATATGAAATACTAAAGGATATCTGGTAAACCTCACACAAGAGGGTAAAATGCCGATGCCATGTCCTAGACATGGTCTTACACTGGCTTACATGTTGAGGCCGATGCCATGTCCTAGACATGGTCTTACACTATCTCTCGTCTTAATGCTGATGCCATGTCCCAGACATGGTCTTACACTAGCACACATATCAACGCCGATGCCATGTCCCAGACATGGTCTTACATTGGCTCTCTTAATGTGGCTGATGCCATGTCCTAGACATGGTCTTACACTAGCACACATATCAACCAAATGTCATGGTGTGGATATCCAATCTATTCCTAAGGTTCAATCGGGAGTATACCACATCAAATTTCGTCATGCATATTCATAACAATAATCAAACGTTTTATGCAATATCAATTGTTTAATACATAATAATGAAGTTGTATTATTTACATACAACTTACCTCGGTATACAAAATATAAGCGACTAGTTCGATTTAGTCCAATAGCTTGGTTTTCCCCTGGTCTAGGTCCGGACTCTGTTTTTCTTGATCTATAATGACAAAATTTACTAATTTAGTCACCACATTAATCAAGACATTTCAAAATTCCTACTTTGGAAAAATTACCGTTTTCCCTTAGATTTTACATAATTACGATTTTGCCCCTAGGCTTTTAAAACGATTTTAATCAAATTTCCTCTTTTAATAAGCCTAGTCGAACCTTTATTACTCTTATAGCAACTCACAATTCCAATTATTTCATACATTTACTACCCATTTTATAACTTTTACAAAATGATCATTTTAGGTGTTTTCATGAAAAATCCTTTCACAAAAGCTAATTATTAAACAACCAAGATTCATTTTCTTCCATAAAAATTCAGAAAAAAACATTAATGTTCTCATGGCAAAACCCTAGACTTTCAACCATAGTGCAAAATAGTCCCCTCATTAACTAGATTAAGCTACAAGGGTTTCAAGAAACAAAAATCAACAAAAATGACCATCTAATTTTCTCTGAGTTCGGCCTAATACAAGGGCGTTCGGCACTTACGCCCATACAAAGCCTCGTAAGGCGCCATTTTCAAACTCGACTAATAACTATTGTTGTAGGAAAACTCTACCAATGGTAAGTACCTTTCCCAACTGTCTTGAAACTCAAGAACACAATACTACAACATATCTTCAAGAATCTGAATTACTCTGTCTGACTGACCGTCAGTTTGCGGGTGGAAAGCAGTACTAAAATTCAGTTTTGTCCCCAACGCTTCTTGCAACTTTTTCCAAAAATGTGATGTGAACCTCGGATCTCTATTCGAAATGATCAATAAAGGTACCTCGTGAAGTCTCACAATTTCAAAAACATACAAATTGGCCAATTTCTCAAGTGGATAGCACCGGTATAAAATGAGCCAACTTTGTTAGCCTATAGACCACAACCCATACAGAATCTTTCTTCTTTGGCATCAACGGCAATCCAGACACAAAATCCATGGTAATACGGTTCCATTTCCACTCGAAAACCATCACGGGCTGAAGTAAACCTGAAGGTACTTGGTGTTCAGCTTTCACTTGCTGACAAATTAAACACTTAAAGACAAACTCTGAGATGTCTCTTTTCATTCCTGACCACCAATACTTTTTCTTCAAGTCATTATACATTTTCACACTACCTGGATAGACAAACAACCATTATGGGCCTCTTGTAAAATCTTCTGAATAAGCTCTTCATCCTTATGTACACATATCCTCTCTTAGAACCTTAAATAATCGTCGGTACCAATCTGAAAATCTGATTCAATACCCATCTCGCACTAAGTTATCTTGGCTTGTAACTCTTTATCACTTTTCTGAGCTTTACAAATCTCTTGTAGAAACATCGGTCTAGCTCTTAACTCTACTATGACCGAACCATCATCAGTCACAGATAACTAGGTATTCATAGCCCCAAGGTAAACAATGATTTCCTACTCAAAGCATCAACGACCACATTTGCCTTTCTAGGGTGATAGTCAATTATCAACTCATAATCCTTTATCAACTCTAACCATCTCCGCTGCCGTAGGTTTAACTCCTTTTGAGTCATTAAATACTTTAAACTTTTAGGGTTAGTGAATA
Source organism: Gossypium bickii (assembly GCA_025503065.1). Classification (NCBI taxonomy): domain Eukaryota; kingdom Viridiplantae; phylum Streptophyta; class Magnoliopsida; order Malvales; family Malvaceae; genus Gossypium; species Gossypium bickii. The sequence continues at coordinate 49,501,534 of CP106709.1, read as the reverse complement.
CCCTACATTTCTTGCCATACAAATAATGTCTCCATATCTTCAATGCGAACACGATGGCGGAAACTCTAAATCTTATGTCAGATAGTTTTTCTCATGTGGCTTCAGCTGTCTCGAGGCATAAGCTATTATCTTGCCTTCTTGCATAAGCACACACCGAATCCATTTAAGGATGCATCACTATACACCACAACTTCCTTTCCTGATTCCAGTTGCACTAAAATTGGGGTTTCAGTCAACAATGCTTTTAGTTTCTCAAAACTCTGTTGGCACTTCTCTGTCCATTCGAAATTGACATCTTTCTGTAGCAACCTCGTCATCAGTGTAGCAATTATGGAGAATCCTTTAACAAACCATCTGTAGTATCTTGCTAAACCCTAAAAGCTTCTAATCTCTGACACATTCCTCGACAGTTTCTGATCAACGATAGTCGATATCTTACTCGGCTCAACTCTAAATCCATCACTCGACACGATGTGGCCCAAGAATCTGACTTCTCGAAGCCAAAATTCACTTTTCCTAAACTTAGCATACAACTGCTTATCTCTTAAAGTTTGTAAGACAGTTTTCAAATGCTCAACATGTTCAGTCTCATCACGAGCATAAATCAGTATATCATCAATAAAAACAACAACAAATTTATCCAAGTACGGTCGGAAAATACAGTTCATCAAATCCATAAATACAACAGGAACATTCATTAAACCAAAAGGCATAACTAAAAATTCATAGTGACCATACCTCGTCCGAAATGCAGTTTTCGGCACATCCTGCTCCTTAACTCTCAACTGGCAATAACTGGACCTCAGGTCCATCTTAGAAAACATTGTGGCTCCCTTCAATTAGTCAAACAAATCATCGATCCTTGGCAAAGGATACTTGTTCTTAACTGTAACCTTGTTGAGCTGTCGATAGTCTATACATAATCTCATTGAACCGTCTTTCATTTTCACAAAAAGTACTGGAGTACCCCACGGAGAATAGCTCGGTCTCGCAACTCTTGTAGCTGAACCTTCAACTCTTTTAACTCCAACGGTGCCATCCTATACGGGGTAATCGAAATAAGTGCCGTACTAGGGTCCAACTCAATACCAAACTCGACTTCCCTAGTTGGAGGCAATCCAGGTAACTCCTTCTGAAACACATCCGGATACTCACATACCACTGGCACTGACTCAATCTTTACTTCTAACACTTGAGTATTCAACACAAACGCGGGATAAGACTCATACCCTTTTCTTATACATTTTTCAGCCACTAAAGAAGAAATCACTACAGGTAAGCTATCTGATTCACCTAATTCAACTCGAAGGATATCCCCATTTTCACATTTCAGTTCAATAAAGTTTCTCCCACAATTTACTATCACATCATGAGCTGCTAACCAATCCATACTAAGAATCACGTCAAATTCATTAAACGGTAGCAACATAAGATTAGCCGAAAAACAATGACCTCTAATTGTTAAGGGACAATTTCTACACACTTGGTCAACTAGCACATGCTTACCTAAAGGGTTTGACACTTTTACCACAAATTTAGTAGACTCAACATGCATATTTATACTAAACAAAAATTTCATACAAATATACGAATGGGTAGACCCCGGATCAATCAATGCAACAACAAAGATATCATGAAGAGAAAAAGTACCTGTAATCACATCTGGGGATGAAGCCTCTTCGCGAGCGCGAATGGCATAGGTCCTTGCAGGAGCTTTACCCTCTGATCTCACAGTGGAATCTTTAGGCACACCTCTACTGTTATCCCCACTTCCCGGGTTCTTTTGTGGTCTACCTCTAGAGGGAGCATTACTTGCTTGCACGTCTTGCTTTCTGTCTTTCTCGTCCATCTCGGGACAATTTCGAATGAAGTGGTCTAGTGAACCGCACTTGAAACAACCTCTATAATTTCATCGACACTCACCAAAATGTCATCTACCACACTGCAAACACTTCGATTTATTTGGTCGAGCACTACTAACACTCGCAATAGAAGTGGTTTGAGCTTTAGACGCCGTGTACTGCTTATTCTTATTTCTACTCGAGAATCCCGCTGAAGCATTTGATCGGGTAGTGAATTCTCTCGAGTTCTTGGATGAAGACTGAAATGATTTCCCGAACTGTCTTTTCTTTGAGTCACGAGACTCAATATCAGCTTTTCTTTTCTCTTTGGTCAATTCCTCGGCCTTACAAGCTCTTTCAACGAGCACCACAACCTCCTTTAATTCCAGGATGCCAACTAATAGTCGGATGTCTTCATTTAATCCATCCTCAAACCTCTTAATCATGATTTCTTTAGTGGATAGCAATCTCGAGTGTATTGCTGAGCCTTACTAACTCACGCTCATACTCTGTTACTGTCATTCGACCTTGCTTCAATTCTAAAAATTCCCTCCTCTTTTGGTCTATAAACCTCTGACTAATATACTTCTTCCAGAATTCCCCTTGGAAAAACTCCCATGTAATCCTTTCCCTTGGTACAACCGATACAAGGGTGTTCCACCATTGGTAGGCCGAGTCTCGCAGGAGTGACACTACACACTTCATGCACTCCTCTGATGTGCAAGACAACTCATTGAATACCCTAATGGTATTTTCTAGCCAGAATTTTGCTCTCTCTGGGTCATCATCTATATTCGCTCTAAATTTCTCAGCCCCTTGCTTTCGAATTCTTTCAACTGGAGGTTTTTCCCTTCTTCTCTACCACTTAGGGAGCTACAAGGGCAGACTGGGGGATTGGAGGAGGTGGAGGAGGTGGAGCGTTCGGGTTTGCACGAACAAACTCTGAATACCAGACATTCATCATATGGAGGAAGGCTTCCTTAGCCCCTTTGCCCTGACTCAATGTCATGGGCCCACTTTTGACTGGCACAGTCCTTTTTGTGCGAGTCGGCGTATTACTTTCGACATCATCTGCCACTGCTCCGTCGAGATCTATTTACTATATAAAAACACATTCTAAATTGTCAAGAGTCGTCACACTATCATAATTCATATATTGCATGTATAGCTAGACTCGCACACACACTAGGTTAGTCCGAGAATCGACTAAACCATAGCTCTGATACTACTAAATGTAACACACCTTACCCGTGTTTGACGCTGGAACAGGATACGAGGCGTTACCTAACTCAAACACATACTAACATACATTTCCTGTTCATAAAAGTTTGTTCAAATTTGAAACTTTTCAATCTTTGTCTTAAAATCCCTAATATGAGCCTATGAGCCCCCAAATACACTTTAGAAATGGTTCGGGACCAAACCGAGTTCTTTAGAAAAAACTTTGGAAAATGTCACTAAAATTAGGAGCACACGCCCGTGTGGAAGGGCAACACGCCCGTGTGACCTAATTACATGGCCATGTCCTTAGCTCGTGCGTGTGCCTGACTTGTGCTTCGCGAAACGTCAGGATGTCACACGGCTTGGCACATGCCTGTGTCCATAGCCCGTGTCCCTTACACGGCCATGACACGCCCGTGTCTCAGCTCATGTGTTAAAACTTTGACATTCTGTTTCTGACGTCAACAACATTTTAGGGTCACACGGCCAAGGCACATGCCCGTGTGGTAGGCCGTGTGGCGAATTTAATTTCACATTAAAGGTGCAGACTTCACACGGCCTGGGCACCATATCCTATGGCCTTGTCTTCCACACGATTGAGACACACGACGATGTCTCAGCCAGTGTGGTTACTACTGGGCATTCTGTTTTACCAAATTAAGGTGCAGGGGACACACGGCCAGACTACACATCCATGGGGCAGACCGTGTGTCACACACGTCCTAGACACACGCCCATGTGTCTATCCGTATGGATAAAAGCAAGGCTATTTACCAAGCCCTTTTGCCACCCTTACTTACACCAACATAAGCCACATCCAAGACATACACACATTAAAGCCACTACATTCCATTCAAGTGCAAAACTTATCACATACTTTATCAATTCAATTATGCTACCTATTCATTCATGCATTAATATACCAAATACTCAACAATACAATTTGCTCAATCATGAAAAACATCATCATTTGCATAAATCAACAACAAATATTAGCCATCATCCATGGCTTTACACAAAATGGATTAATCGTCAAGGCAAGCCAACACATTTGGCCAAAACAATATGACACTTGACAAAAGACCAAGTCCCTATACATGCCATACTCAAAATGATAAATCTAATTATACCAAATGTTTCAATTGATAGTGTGATCGAGCCTCGGATGTCCTTTGATTCCCGAGCTAGCTCGGTGATACTATAAGAAAATGGAAAGGAAAGTGAGTAAACACAAAGCTTAGTAAGTTGCATGTAAATAAGTAATAACATCAACCATGCATCTTTAAACACATAGCATATTATAAACCAGCACATCATTCTTGATTTAGCAATGGTAGATTTATTACATATTTACATATCACAAATATAAGCCAAAGACTACAAGATCGTCCCGAAATCATACTCATTGATAGAATTTACTGAATTTCATCCTTACCATTAAGGCATCACAACTAAGCTCATATCTCATGAGTTTCGAGTAAGGACCTGTACCACTCACAACATGATTATATCCTTTCATATCTTTATCATAAGCTTTAAATAACCCGTGGAGCCATATGGAATACTAAAGGATACCCGATAAACCTTAGACATGAGGGTAAAATGCCGATGCCATGTCCCAGAAATGGTCTTACACTTGCTCACATGTCGAGGCCGATGTGTCCTAGATATGGTCTTACACTAGCTCTCGTCTCAATGCCGATGCCATGTCCCAGACATGGTCATACACTAGCACACATATCAACGCCGATGCCATTTCCCAGACATGGTCTTACACTAGCACACATATAAAACAAATGTCATGGTGTGGATATCCAATCTATTCCTAAGGTTCAACTGAGAGTATACCACATCAAATTTCGTCATGCACATTCATAACAATAATCAAACATTTTATGCAATATAATTTTTAATACATTATAACAATAAATTTGTATTATTTACGTACAACTTACCTCGGTATACAAAATATAAGCGACTAGTTTGATATTGTCCAATAGCTTGGTTTTCCTCTGGTCTAGGTCCGAACTCCGTTTTTCTTGATCTATAATGACAAAATTTACTAATTTAATCACCACATTAATCAAGACATTCCAAAATTTTTACTTTGGCAAAATTACCGTTTTTCCCTTAGACTTTAACATAATTATGATTTTTCCCCTAAGCTCGTAAAATGATTTTAATCAAATTTTCTCCTTTAACAAGCCTAGCCGAACCTTTATTACTCGTATAGAAACTCAAAATTCCAATAATTTCATATATTTACTACCCATTTTATAACTTTTACAAAATGGTCCTTTTAGGTGTTTTCATGAAAAATCCTTTCACAAAAAGTGTGTATTAAACAACCACGTAACACCTCTTACCCATATTCAACACCGGAACTGGGTAAGAGGCATTACTAGACTAATATGCAAACAATCATACAATAACGAGACATGAATTTCCATTCAAAATTTAAAACTTTTCGTAACACATCTTGAACAAGCCTACGAGGCCTAAATCACATATTAGGAATGGTTCGGGGATCAAATTAAACTCTTTTAAAGATCTCTAGAAAGACTTAAAAAATTTTCTTCAAGCAGTCCACATGCTAGTGCGGAGAAAAGGGCACGTCCTTGTGGGACTTCAGACGCCCGTGTTCCACACTCGTGTAGATTTATTTCTCATTTCGAACCTACAGGGGTTTTCACAAGGCCAGACACATGCCTGTGCCCCTGGCCCGTGTCCCTCACACGGCCACGACACGCCTGTGTGCAAAAACCTTGGCATTTTGTTTCTGACGTTATCACCTCATAAATGTCACACGGCCAAGGTACACGCCCGTGTCCTTCGACCGTGTGGCGAATTAAATTCTCAATTCAGGTGCAGACTTCACACGGCATGGGCACATGCCCTTGTCCATGGCCATGTCTTCCACACGGTTGAGACAAACAGCCGTGTCTCTGCCCGTGTGGCTACTACTGAGCATACTGACTTGTCAACCTAGCATACAAGAGGGACACACGGCCTAACCACATGCCCATGAGGCTGACCGTGTGTCACATACAGCCTAGACACACGCCCATGTGTCTACCCGTGTGGACAAGAATAAGGCTATTTGCCAAGCTCTTTCTACCACCCCAACTTATACAAACATAAATCTCATCAAATCATCAAATCATTCATGCATATTAAACCAAGTAAATCAACCATGCAACTTACACATTCATGAATAACCTCATTTTTTCGTAGATTAATAAGAAAGAGCCATCAACTATGGCCTTATACAAAAGAGTTCATCTTTGAATGAGCCAACACATTTGGCCAAAAAAATATGACATTCATCTAAGTATAGTCCTTATAAATGCCATACTCAAAATGCTAAATCTAACAATACCAAGATATGTTGATAGTGTGGGTGGTCCTCTGGTTATCTCCGTATCCTGAGCTGGCTCTTCGACACTATAAAACAAGGGAAAAAAAGAAGGGAGTAAGCTTTAAGCTTAGTAAGTCTATATGAAACAATAAGCATCATACCACATACTAATCAATCAAAAACATTACATACTATGTAAAAATAATTCATGTTCTCATAATCATGCTTTCTCCTTTCAAATCTTACCACATCCCCAAACACATATCATAAACATTGCTCATATTTACTTGCACTTATGCCCTGCACTTATCACAACAAAGCCACATATAATTTCACTTAGACAGGTTTCTCGATGAACCCTTCGGAATGATACAAGATACCCGGTGGTTTTTCACACAGACCACCATTAATCAATAATAAGGTGGTATCGCACACAGTCCACCAACAATGACAATTATGGTGGTATCACACACGCCCACCAAATTAATAATAAATACGATGGTATTGCACACAGCGCACCTACAATTACATATTTACGGATATTTATCTGTACCCATATTTCTATTCCGAAGGTTCATTCGAGAATTTTTTCATTTTCTACCATTTTCAATAAATCTCACCTATAATCATTTACATCCACACAATGCATTAGTAGGTAAAACATACATAATAAGGTTGTATCGTTTACACATAAACTTACCTCCATGCAAAATATGTCAATTTGAGGTTTAGTCCGAAACCTTGCCTTTTCCCCAGTCAAGGTTGATTTCACGTTTTTCTTGGTCTATAGTAATAAATTAACTCATTTAATCACTGCATAAATCAAGACACTTCAAAATTTCCACTTTGGCAAAAATTACTATTTTGCCCTTATACTTTGGCAAAATTATAATTTTGCCCCTAGGTTCGTAAATCATTTTTTATCAAATTTCCTCATTCAACAAGCCTATCTGAACATTTATTACTGTTATGACAACTTACAATACCAATCATTTCATGCATTTACTACTCAATTTACAATCTTTATAAAAAGGCCCCTTTAGGTGTTTTCATGGAAACACCTCTCACAAAAGTTGTTTATTTAACAACCATGTAACACCTCTTATCCATATTCAACATCGGAACTGGGTACGAGGCATTACTAGACTAATATGCAAACAATCATACAATAACGAGACATGACTTTCCATTCAAAATTTAAAACTTTTTGTAACACATCTTGAACAAGCCTACGAGGCCTAAATCACATATTAGGAATGGTTCAGGATCAAATTAAACTCTTTTAAAGATCTCTAGAAAGACTTAAAAAATTTTCTTCAAACAGTCCACATGCTCGTGCGGAGAAAAGGGCACGGCCTTGTGGGACTTCACACGCCCGTGTTCCACACTCGTATAGATTTATTTCTCATTTCGAACCTATAGGGGTTTTCACAAGGCCGGACACATGCCCGTGCTCCTGGCCCGTGTCCCTCACACCGCCATGACACGCCTGTGTGCAAAAACCTTGTCATTCTGTTTCTGACGTTATCACCCATAAATGTCACACGGCCAAGGTATACGCCTGTGTCCTTCGACCGTGTGGCGAATTAAATTCTCAATTCAAGTGCAGACTTCACACGGCATGGGCACACGCCCTTGTCCATGGCCATGTCTTCCACACGGTTGAGACAAACAGCCGTGTCTCTGCCCGTGTGGTTACTACTGAGCATACTGACTTGTCAACCTAGCATGCAAGAGGGACACACGGCCTAACCACATGCCCATGAGGCTGATCGTGTGTCACATACAGCCTAGACACACGCCCATGTGTCTACCCGTGTGGACAAGAACAAGGCTATTTGCCAAGCTCTTTCTACCACCCCAACTTATACAAACATAAATCTCATCAAATCATCAACTCATTCATGCATATTAAACCAAGTAAATCAACCATGCAACCTACACATTCATGAATAACCTCATTTTTTCATAGATTAATAAGAAAGAGCCATCAACTATGGCCTTATACAAAAGAGTTCATCTTTGAATGAGCCAACACATTTGGCCAAAAAAATATGACATTCATCTAAGTATAGTCCTTATAAATGCCATACCCAAAATGCTAAATCTAACTATACCAAGATGTGTTGATAGTGTGGGTGGTGCTCTGGTTATCTCCGTATCCCGAGCTGGCTCTTCGACACTATAAAACAAGGGAAAAAAGAAGGGAGTAAGCTTTAAGCTTAGTAAGTCTATATGAAACAATAAGCATCATACCACATACTAATCAATCAAAAACATTACATACTATGTAAAAATAATTCATATTCTCATAATCATGCTTTCTCCTTTCAAATCTTACCACATCCCCAAACACATATGATAAACATTGCTCATATTTACTTGCATTTATGCCCTGCACTTATCACAACAAAGCCACATATAATTTCACTTAGACAGGTTTCTCGATGAACCCTTCGGAATGATACAAGATACCTGGTGGTTTCGCACACAGACCACCATTAATCAATAATAAGGTGGTATCGCACACAGTCCACCAACAATGATAATTATGGTGGTATCGCACACGCCCACCAAAATGGTAATAAATACGATGGTATTGCACACAGCCCACCCACAATTACATATTTACGAATATTTATCCGTACCCATATTTCTATTCCGAAGGTTCATTCGAGAATTTTTCGTTTTCTACCATTTTCAATAAATCTCACCAATAATCATTTACATCCACACAATGCATTAATAGGTAAAACATACATAATAAGGATGTATCGTTTACACATAAACTTACCTCGATGCAAAATATGTCAATTTGAGGTTTAGTTCGAAACCTTGCCTTTTTCCCGGTCAAGGTTGATTCCACGTTTTTCTTGGTCTATAATAATAAACTAACTCATTTAATCACTACATAAATCAAGAAACTTCAAAATTTCCACTTTGGCCAAAATTACTGTTTTGCCTTTATACTTTGGCAAAATTATAATTTTGCCCCTAGGCTCGTAAATCATTTTTTATCAAATTTCCTCATTCAACAAGCCTATTTGAATATTTATTACTCTTATGACAACTTACAATACCAATCATTTCATGCATTTACTACTCAATTTACAACCTTTATAAAAAGGTCCCCTTTAGGTGTTTTCATGGAACCACCTCTCACAAAAGTTGTTTATTTAACAACCATGTAACACCTCTTACCCATATTCAACACAGGAACTGGGTACGAGGCATTACTAGATTAATATGCAAACAATCATACAATAACGAGACATTACTTTCCATTCAAAATTTAAAACTTTTCGTAACACATCTTGAACAAGCCTACGAGGCCTAAATCACATATTAGGAATGGTTCGGGATCAAATTAAACTCTTTTAAAGATCTCTAGAAAGACTTAAAGAATTTTCTTTCCTAAAAACTCAGCAAAAAACATAAGCACTCTCATGGAAAATCCCTAAACTTTCAACCATTTTGCAAAATAGTCCCCTCTTTAGCTAGTTTAAGCTTTAGGGGTTCTAAAAGTACAAATATTATTAAGAAAGACCATTAAAATCACTTACTTGCAAGAGGATAGCTTAGCTGAAAGTTTGAGCTTAAAAATCCCTATTCTTGCTTGAATTTTCGGTGGAAGAAGAAATGAGAATAGGAAAAGAAGATAGCTTCTTTATTTTATCTTATTTTATTCAATTAAGTCACCAACTCACCTAACCATTGACCATGTCTCTAATTTGTCCCTTATGGCCGGCCATCACTTCCCCAATGGCCTAATTGCACTCTAAGGACCTCAAATTTAATATTCTATAGCTATTAGACATCTCTGGCTTGTAAAATAAAACTTTTGCACTTTATGCGATTTAGTCCTTTTTCACAATTGAGCATGCAATTACAAAAATTAATGCACCAAAATTTTCATGCACTCATATAATCATGATATAAAACATATAATAATATTAAAAATAATTTTTTGGGTCTTGGATTAGTGGTTCCTAAACCACTGTTCTGACTAGCCCCAAAATCGGGCTGTTACAACTCTCCCCACCTTAGAGATTTTCGTCCCCGAAAATCTTACCGGTAAAGAGGTTTGGGTACTGTTCTCTCATGGCTTCTTCTGGTTCCCACGTAGCCTCTTCTACACCGTGTTTTTGCCACAACACTTTCACTAAGGCTATCCTTTTGTTCCTCAACTGTTTAGCCTCTCAAGCCAAAATCTTAATTGGTTCCTTTTTATAAGTCATATCCGGTCGTATCTCAATTTCGGTCGGAGGAATCACATGCGAAGGATTGGAACGATATCTTTGCAACATCGACACATGAAACACGTTGTGTATTCTCTCTAACTGTACCGGCAAAGCCAACCGGTAAGCTACTGGTCCAATCCTGTCAATAACTTCATATGGTCCTATGAATCGCGGACTCAATTTGCCCTTTCGACCAAATCTCAATATTTTCTTCCACAGAGATACTTTCAGGAATACTTTATCACCCACCTGAATCTCAATTTCTTTCTTTTCCAAATCAGCGTATGATTTCTGTCGATCTACAGTAACTTTTAGACTATCACGGATCACTTTCACTTTCTCTTCAATTTCTCTAACTAGATCAACCCCGTGAATTTGCTTCTCACTGAGCTTGGTCAAATAAAAAGGAGTCTGCCACTTGCGACCATATAATGCTTCGTACAGTGCCATCCGCATACTCGACTGGTAACTATTGTTGTAGGCAAATTCAATCAAAGGTAGATATTTTTCCCAACTACCTTCGAACTCTAAAACACAGCATTAGAGCATATCCTCGAGAACTTGAATCACTCTTTCGGATTGGCCATCAGTTTGCGGATGGGACGCGGTACTGAAATTAAATTTTGTACCCAAGCTTCTTGCAACTTTTTCCAAACCTCGAAGTAAACCTTAGATCCCTATCCGAAATTATGGACATAGGCACTCCATGTAATCTCACAATTTCGGCAATATACAGTTCAGCCAACTTGTCAAGTGAGTAATCAACACGTACCGGTATCAAGTGAGCCAATTTCGTTAATCTATCAACGATAACCCACACATCATCTTTCTTTTTCAGAGTCATAGGTAACCCCGTTATGAAATCCATCGTGATTCGGTCCCACATCTAGTCAGGAACCATCACTGGTTGAAGTAATCCCGAAGGTACTTGATGCTCGGCTTTCACTTGTTGACAGATCAAACACTTTGTAACAAACTCGGAGATACCTCTTTTCATACCCGACCACCAATACAACTTCTTCAAATCATTATACATTTTTGTGCTGCGCGGATGTATTGACAAACAACCATTGTGTGCCTCATGTAAAATTCTCTGAATCAACTCATCATCTTTAGGTACACAAACTCTATCACGAAACATCAAACAATCATCTAAACCAACCCGAAAATTAGATTTATTTCCCGATTCACACTGAGCTCTCTTAACTTGCATTTCACTATCATTCTTTTGAGTTTCACTAATCTGCTGAAGAAACAACGGTCTAGCCCTCAACTTGGCCAAAATAGAACCATTATCTGACAATGCTAAGATCGTACTCATAGCTCTCAAAGCATACAGGGATTTTCTGCTTAAGGCATCAGTAACCACATTCACTTTCCCCGGATGGTAATCAATTACTAACTCATAATCCTTCAATAACTCGAGCCACTGTCGTTGTCGCAAATTCAAATCTTTTTGGTTCATCAAGTATTTCAAACTCTTGTGCCCGGTAAAGATTCGACATTTCTCACTGATACGGTCCGTCTCGGGTTTGAAGATGAATCGTAAATATTGCCCGATTGTAAATTTGGTCGTTTTCCTTTTTAATTAACAAAAGGGATAATTTTAATTGGAAATAATATCTTCGAAAGGTAAAGATATGTGAAGGGTTGAGATGGATACGTATTTGAAACAAGAAAGAACCTTTAATAGAAATTAGAGACCCGAATCTTATAAGTTTCAAATTGATGAAAAGAGTTTTGAAACAAAACCGAGACCCACTATCTAGCAAGATAGGAACCAACGGTATAGGTAAATGAACGCCACACCCGAAAGGATGATAAGTTCAGATCAAGGATAAAACGACGCCACTAGAAAACTAGATAAGTCAATTCAACCTTGAGAATTAGGAGAGTGAATACTCACCAAAAGAAATTCTTCTTTCATTAAAATTCCAAAAAGTTCCTTACAAAATGAAATGTGCAAAATATTTATAGGCTTTTCCAATAATAGCCGAATAGGAAAGGAATAAACTTGAACTTCCAGAAAGGAAAGAGGGCTTCAATCTCTATTTGTGCACACGAGTAGTTGACTTGGTGGGGGCATTTGTGAGTATTCGGCCAAGGGAAGGGCTTAGTCATGTTGGAGATAAGGTGTCATGTAAGACAAAAAGATCATGGAGCATGAAGGTATGGCCACTTGCAATTAAATTAAAGCACTTGAATGTTGTGGCCGTTCAACCTAAACTCCACCAAAGCTTGTTGCCGTATGCCACTTGCATTTTCCATAAGATTGACTAAATTATCTTAATTTAAAAGTGCTTAAGCCGTCCACTATGCATGCTTTCCCCTTTGCTTATTATTATATGCACACATGGCCTAATTTAGGTGTGGCCGTCCACTTCCATGGTGACTTATTTTGATGTTGCATGTTTTCATCCTTTCAATTGTTTATTCATTAATTCCTCTATGGTGCTTCATGCTTTGCCGTCCCATGCCTTGCTTAAATTAAGAATTCTTCAATTGTTTAATTCATTCAACAAGCATGCCGTCCATCCACTTTGTCTATAAAAGACAAAGTTCTTAATTTATGCTCCATATTGCCGCATGTCCATCTTGTAAAACCCACCATGATAATTTCAAATTCAAGGCGTGCATTTCCACCATCACCCACTTGCACATTTGTTAGACTTTCAGCTACCATCTTCCATGACATCTTGTCAAAGACGTGAAGCACTACAAAAAAAAGCATAAATCTCATTAATTAAAATTTGACTAAACATAGTTAGACAGAATTTTAATTACCTTATTTAAACACTAGGTAAGAGCATACTAATATTCAACTTTGACAAAGACTGTCTAAAAACTTGTACTATCTAAACAAATAAATATGAAATACGAAAATGAAGTTACTACTGAAAATTAAAACATGCGTAAATTAAAGTGTTAAATAAACTAGCAGTCAGACTAGCTAGTATATTCAACTTCAAAAAAAGTTGTATGAGTTCAGCATGTTTTTGGGCTCTCTTCTATGGTCATCCCAAATTTGTGTCACCAACACCATCGCGGCATCTTTGAATTGTTTGGTTCGGGAACGTGTAATTGGCCCATTAGGTAGCCTCATCGGGTCATGGTTGACGTCCGTCACAGGCTTCGTAGGTGAGCTCGTATCAACCCCTCCCTCTTTAAGTTGATTCATCCTCGAATCATCACCTACATCGAAAGGAGAAAGATCAGAAACATTAAAACTTGCGCTCACGTTATAGTCACCTGGCAAGTCCAATTTGTATGAGTTGTCATTTATGCGTTCAAGAACTTGAAATAGACCGTCCCCCCTTGGGAGAAGTTTAGATCGCCTTTGTGTGGGAAACCTTTTTTTTCGCATATGAACCCAAACCCAGTCCCCTGGTTCAAAGAGAATGCGTCTACGACCTTTGTTAGCTCGTTGGACGTATTGCTTGGTTCTTGCTTCAATATTCTCGCGCACCTTTTGATGTAGTTCCTTTATGTATTCTGCCTTTTTTCTAGCATCAGAATGGATAAATTTATCTGAAGGTAATGGCAATAAATCAAGAGAAGTGAGAGGGTTAAACCCATAAACAATCTTGAAAGGCGAAAATTTAGTTGCAAAATGAACAGCTCGGTTGTAAGCAAATTCGATGTGGGGCAGACAGTCTTTCCACGTTTTGAGGTTTTTTTTGCACCAATGCTCGCAACAAGGTTGATAGGACTCGGTTCACTACTTTGGTTTGTCCATCCGTTTGAGGATGACAAGTGGTCAAAAATACCAATTTTGTCCCTAACTTTCCCTACAGAGTTCGCCAAAAATAACTTAAAAATTTTACGTCCCGATCAGATACGATTGTTTTCGGAACTCCATGCAATCGTATGATTTCCCTAAAAAACAAGTTTGCAATATGCACAGCATCGTCAGTCTTAGAACAAGGGATAAAATGGGATATTTTAGAAAAACGATCAACTACAACAAAAATCGAGTCCTTCCCGATTTTTGATCTCGGTATTCCAAGGATGAAATCCATGGAAATGTCGACCCACGGAGTGTCTGGAATAGGAAGGGGCGTATATAAACCATGAGGCTGGACCCGTGATTTTGCTTGTTTGCAAGCTATGCAACGTTCACAAATCCGTTCGACATCCTTTCTCATTCTTGGCCAGAAAAAATGTTCTTGAACAGTGGACAATGTTTTGTCTCTTCCAAAGTGTCCCATAAGGCCACCACAATGTGCCTCTATCACCAGCATATCTCGCATAGAACCTTGCGGTATACACATCTTGTTTTCCTTGAAAAGGAATCCTTCATGCCTGTAAAACTTATCAAAAGCACCACTCTCACAAGCATTATAGACATTGCCAAAATCAGCATCATTAGCATACAATTCCTTAATGTGATGGAAACCAAGTAATTTAGAATCAAGAAAGGTTAATAAAGTGTACCTTCGTGATAACGCATCCGTTACTACATTTTCCTTACCTTTCTTATACTTAATTACGTACGGAAATGATTCTAAATACTCGATCCATTTTGCATGTCGTTTGTTGAGCTTGTGCTGACCTTTCATATACTTGAGTGCTTCATGATCTGAATGAATAACAAACTCTTTCGGCCTCAGGTAATGTTGCCACGTTTCAAGCGATCTTATTAGAGTGTACATCTCCTTGTCATACACGGGGTAATTAAGTGCAGCTCCGTTCAATTTCTCGCTGAAGTATGCCACCAGTCTTCCATTCTGAGTTAGAAAGGCTCCGATCCCTACACCTGATGCATCACACTCAATTTCAAAAGTTTTAGTAAAGTCAGGAAGGGATAACAATGGAGCTTTAACAAGACATTCTTTAATGGCAGTAAAAGATCGTTCTTGCTTATTGGACCAATGGAAAGCTGAATTCTTCTTGATCACGCTTGTTAAAGGAGCGGCTTTCGTGTTGAAGTTGGGAACGAATCGGCGGTAAAAACTAGCCAACCTATGGAAACTTCAGTGCCAGCTAACTGCCAGTGTAGGCGGGCCATTCTTAGATTGCTCGAACCTTCTCTTAGTCCACCTCTAATCCATTTGCACTTATGACGTATCCTAAGAAAATAACCTTGTCAGTACAAAAAGAACATTTCTCGAGATTGGCGTACAATACCTCTTTCCGCAGTGTTTCTAAGATCGCACGTAGATGTTGGAGGTGATCCTTCAAAGATTTACTGTACACTAATATGTCATCAAAATAAACAACACATGATTTGCCAATGAAAGCTTGTAAAACATGATTCATAAGTCACATAAAAGTACTTGGAGCGTTTGTAAGTCCGAACGGCATTACCAACCATTCATACAAACCTAACTTTGTTTTGATAGCCCTTTTCCACTCATCGCCTTCCCGCATCCTAATTTGGTGATAGCCACTTTTGAGATCAATCTTTGTGAAGATTCGAGCTCCGCTTAACTCGTCGAGCATGTCATCGAGTCGGGGTATTGGGTGTCGGTATTTGACGGTAATCTTGTTGATGGCGCGACAGTCGACACACATTCGCCACGAACCATTTTTCTTTGGCACTAGTAACACCGGTACCGCGCATGGACTAAGGCTTTCTCGGATATATCCCTTTTCTAGCAATTCAGTGATTTGCTTTTGGAGCTCTTTTGTTTCTTCAGGATTGCTCCAGTACGCAGGTCGATTGGGTGGAGAAGCTCCCGGCACCAAGTCAATTTGGTGTTCTATACCTCGAATGGGCGGTAAACCACTTGGTATCTCATCCGAAAAGATGTCCTTGAATTCCTGAATCAGAGACAACATAGAAGAGGGAAGATTCTCGGGTAAGTCGTTAGTGTTCAATAATGATTCCTTGTATAGTAGGACATACATCGGTTGTCTCACACACAAAGCTTTTCGAATATCTCTTGCTTTTGCAAAAACACTCATTTTTCCACTTTCCTTTTCATTCTCTTCCTTCGTTTCCCTTTCTTTTTGTTCACATTCTCTTGTTTTATCACTTATTTTCTTGCCCCTCTTTTTTTTTAAATTATTTTCTCTTTATTTCTCATTTTTCCACTCGCTTTCTTTTGATTTTTCCATTGATGCCTTTATCTTCAACTGATCTTCGTAAACTTGCTTGGGTGTTAGCGGAGCTAGTGTCACATTCCAGCCCAAGTATTTAAAAGTGTACCGATTAGTGTAGCCGTTATGGATTGCTCGCTTGTCAAATTGCCAAAGTCGTCCAAGCAGGAGATGTCCCGCTAGCATCGGAACCACATCGCACAAGACCTCATCTTGATACTTCCCTATTGCAAAGGAAACCAAAACTTGTTTTGTGACCTTAAGTTCTCCCGCGTCGTTAAGCCATTGTAGCTTATACGGATGGGGATGTTTGGTGGTAGTCAATCCAAGTTTCTCCACCAATATGGTGCTAGCCACATTAGTACAGCTTCCTCCGTCAATAATGACGCAACAAATCTTCCCTTGTACTTGGCAACGAGTATGGAAGATGTTTTTGCGTTGTTGTTCATTTTCGACACCTTGTAAGCTAAGGCTCCTTTTTACCACCAAGATCTCTCCATTTTCGGCTTGTTCTACTTCTTCATTGTCTTGGGATGTCTCACTGGCATCATTTTCCTTTTCACTTTCAGATTAAATCTCGCCATTATCTCGAATAAACATAGTGTTTCGGTTTGGACATTGACTTGCAATATGGCCTCGTCCCAAACATTTGAAACACTTAATGTCTCGGGATCGATTCGGAAGGGCTTCCATTTTGCCTTTGCTTGTTTCACTGATCGACTTGTTAAACTTGGGTGCGCCACTTGTTTCTTTGGCTCGGTTCGGTATGTCCTTTTTGTTGGTCACTTGCCCCCACTTAGATGTTGAAGCATGATTGGGGTTTGCTCTAGGCGTAGCTTTTCGTTTTAGCTGTCTTTCGACCTTTATTGCCATGTTAACCATTTCGATGATATCGATGTAATGGTGTAATTCTACAATATTTGTGATATCTCGATTGAGGCCAGCGCTAAAACGTGCCATGGTGGCTTCTCGTTCTTCTTCTACATTGGCTCGGATCATGGCCACTTCCATTTCCTTGTAGTAATCCTCCACGCTTCGGTGACCTTGAGTTAGGCTTTGCAACTTTTGATGCAACTCGCGGTGATAGTAGGTTGGGATGAATCTTTCCCGCATTAGTGCCTTCATTTCCGCCCATGTGGATATTGGGCGTTCACCATCCCGTCTTCGACTCGTTGTTAATTGATCCCACCAAATAAGGGCGTAATTAGAAAAATTCGATGGCAGCAAGTTTTACCTTCTTATTTTCTGAATAATTATGGCATTCGAAGATTAACTCCACCTTCTTTTCCCACTCAAGGTAGGCTTCCGGATCGGACCTCCCTTGGAAAGTAGGAATCGCCATTTTAATATTCTTCAAGTTGTCATCAGCCCATTCTCGATCTCTTCGCTCGCGGACTCGTGGACCTTCTCTCATTTATTGTATTCGAAAGCCGGATTGCTGTCGGCTTAACTCGGTTCGTAGATGTCGTTGTCATGTAACCAATGGTTGTTCTCGTCCCCTTCTCGGAATCGGAGGGGTGTTTGCTCGAGGCCTCCGTTCATCTCTTCGATCCAATCGTTCGTTGATTGATTGGACCAAACGTGTGATTTCGCGCATTACGGTTTGCAAATCCGGATCTCTCCTTTCAGGATCATTTCTTCGGGGATGCAATCCTCTTCCTCCTCTGGCGGCGTCAGATGCTTCGTCGCTTATTATTCGACGTTCGGGGCTCCTAGACATATTTTTAAACAAAATTAATGAATCCTCACTACAATCCTCACTTGTTCACTCACAAAGAAATTATCAACACTCACACTCGTGTTTTCACTCAATTTCTGGCTTTTTCCTTAATGTAATCACTCTTGCCTTTTACCGCTTGAATTCACTCTTCTAGATTCTAGAAGGTTGTCTTCGACTTACTAGCAACTCGTAGGTCGTTTCAAGAGTTAAAAGGGTAAGATTGGTTTCGGGAATGGGTAGGCTTAGAAAGGATAGAAATGTTGATAGGTGGTGGGTCGAAAATAAGGCTCGATAGTGGAGGTGGTGAAAAATGAAGAGTTTTTTTAAAAAAAATCCAGATACTACGATAATTTTTTTAAACTTAAAAAAAATTCGAGATGATCAAAACGTGCCTAATTTAATTGGCTCTGATACCAGATGATACGGTCTGTCTCGGGTTTGAAGACGAATTGTAAATGTTGCCCGATCGTAAATTAGGTCATTTTCCTTTTTAATCAACCAAAGGGATAATTTTATTGGAAATAATATCTTCGAAAGGTAAAGATAGGTGAAAGGTTGAGATGGATACGTATTTGAAACAAGAAAGAACCTTTAATAGAAATTAGAGACCCGAATCTTATAAGTTTCAAATTGATGAAAAGAGTTTTGAAACAAAACCGAGACCCACTATCTAACAAGATAGGAACCAACGGTATAGGTAAATGAACGCCACACCCGAAAGGATGATAAGTTCAGATCAAGGATAAAACAACGCCACTAGAAAACTAGATAAGTCAATTCAACCTTGAGAATTAGGAGAGTAAATACTCACCAAAAGAAATTCTTCTTTCATTAAAATTCCAAAAAAGTTCCTTACAAAATGAAATGTGCAAAATATTTATAGGCTTTTCGAATGATAGCCAAATAGGAAAGGAATAAACTTGAACTTCCAGAAAGGAAAGAGGGCTTCAATCTCTATTTGTGCGCACGAGTAGTTGACTTGGTGGGGGCATTTGTGAGTATTCGGCCAAGGGAAGGGCTTAGTCATGTTGGAGATAATGTGTCATGTAAGACAAAAGATCATGGAGCATGAAGGTATGGCCACTTGCAATTAAATTAAAGCACTTGAATGTTGTGGCCGTTCAACCTAAACTCTACCAAAGCTTGTTACCGTATGCCACTTGCATTTGCCATAAGATTGACTAAATTATCTTAATTTAAAAGTGCTTAAGCCGTCCACTATGCATGCTTTCCTCTTTGCTTATTATTTTATGCGCACATGGCTTAATTTAGGTGTGGCCGTCCACTTCCATGGTGACTTATTTTGATGTTGCATGTTTTCATCCTTTCAATTGTTTATTCATTAATTCCTCTATGGTGCTTCATGCTTTGCCGTCCCATGCCTTGCTTAAGTTAAGAATTCTTCAATTGTTTAATTCATTCAACAAGCATGCCGTCCATCCACTTTGTCTATAAAAGACAAAGTTCTTAATTTATGCTCCATATTGTCGCATGTCCATCTTGTAAAACCCACCATGATAATTTCAAATTCAAGGCTTGAATTTCCACCATCACCCACTTGCACATTTGTTGGACTTTCAGCTGCCATCTTCCATGACATCTTATCAAAGACGTGAAGCACTACAAAAAAAAAGCATAAATTTCATTAATTAAAATTCGACTAAACATAGTTAGACAGAATTTTAATTACCTTATTTAAACACTAGGTAAGAGCATACTAATATTAAAGACTATCTAAAAACTTGTACTATCTAAACAAATAAATATGAAATACGAAAATGAAGTTATTACTGAAAATTAAAACATGCGTAAATTAAAGTGTTAAATAAACTAGCAGTCGGACTAGCTAGTATTCTCAACTTCAAAAAAGTTGTATGAGTTCAGCATGTTTTTGGGCTCTCTTCTATGGTCATCCCAAATTTGTGTCACCAACACCATCGCGGCATCTTTGAATTGTTTGGTTTGGGAACGTGTAATTGGCCCATTAGGTAGCCTCATCGGGTCATGGTTGACGTCCGTCACAGGCTTCGTAGGTGAGCTCGTATCACTCACCATACAAATAATGACGCCAAATCCTTAAAGCAAAAATGATAGCAGCCAACTTCAAATCGTGAGTCGGATAATTCTTTTCATGTGGTTTTAGTTGTCTCGAGGCATAAGCTACTACTTTTCCCTCTTGCATTAGCACACATCCAAGACCATTCATTGACGCGTCACTATAAATTACAAACTCCTTTCCCGACTCTGGCTGTACTAAAATCGGGGCTTCAGTCAACAATGTTTTCAGTTTCTCAAAACTCTGTTGACACTTCTCGGTCCATTCAAACTTAATATCTTTATGTAACAATATCATCATCAGTGTAGCAATCATGGAGAACCCTTTAATGAACCGTCTATAGTAACCCGCTAAGCCCAAAAAGCTCCTAATTTCTGACACATTCCTCGGCGGTTTCCACTCCGCAATAGCCAAGATCTTACTCAGATCAACTCTAATTTCATCACCCGGCACAATGTGTCCTAAGAATTCGACCTCTCGGAGCCAAAACTCACTCTTGCTAAACTTAGCCTACAACTGCTTGTCTCTTAGAGTTTGCAAAACAGTTCTTAGGTGCTCCGCGTGCTCACTCTCATCTCGAGAATAAATTAGTATGTCATCAATAAAAAAGACTATGAATTTATCTAAGTACGGTCGGAAGATAGGGTTCATTAAATCTATAAAGACCACAGGAGCATTCGTTAAGCCAAATGGCATGACAAGGAACTCGTAATGGCCATACCTCGTCTAGAATGCAATTTTCGGCACATCTTGCTCCTTAACTCTCAACTGGTAATAGCCAGACCTGAGGTCTATCTTAGAAAACACCGTAGCTCCCTTCAATTAGTCAAACAAATCATCAATCCTTAGCAAAGGATACTTATTCTTCACTGTCACCTTGTTGAGTTATTTGTAGTCTATACACAATCTCATCCACCCGTCTTTCTTCTTCACAAAAAGTACTGGAACACCCCACGGTGAATAGCTCATCCTTGCAAAACCTTTATCCGTTAACTCTTGCAATTGAACCTTCAACTCTTTTAACTCCAACGGTGCCATCTTATACGGGGCAACCGAAATAGGTGCTGTACCTGGAACTAACTCAATGGCGAACTCGACTTCTCTAACTGGAGGCAATCTGGGTAACTCTTGCGGAAACACGTCTAGATACTCGAATACCATAGGAACTGATTCAATTTTTACTTCTGACTCTTGGGTATTTAACACAAATGTGAGATAGAACTCATACCCCTTTCTCATGTATTTTTCAGCTACCATAGACGAAATCACTACAGGCATACTATCCAATTTACCTGATTCAACTCGAATGATATCTCCATTTACATATCTTAATTCAATAAACTTACTACCATAATTTACTAAAACATTATGAGTAGTCAACCAATCCATACCAAGAATTAGGTCAAATTCATCAAACGGCAACAACATGAGATTAGCCGAAAAACAATGACCTCTAATTGTCAAGGGAAAATTTTTACACACTTTATCAACTAGCACATGCTTGCCTAACGGGTTTGACACTTCTATCACAAATTTCATAGACTCAACAATCATATTCATGCTAAATACCAATTTCATGCAAATATAGGAATGGGTAGACCTCGGATCAATCAAAGCAACAACAGAGATATCATGAAGAGAAAAAGTACTTGTTATCACATCTAGAGATGATGCTTCTTCGTGAGCGCGAAAGACATAAGTCCTTGCAGGTGCTCTACCCTCTGATCTCACAGTAGAATCTCTAGGCGCACCTCTACTACTAGTCGCACTCCCCGGGTTTCTTTGTGGTCTACCCCTCGAAGGTACATTGCTCACTCTTACTTCTTGTTTTCTGTCTTTCTCATCCTTCGTAGGACAGTTTCAAATGAAATGGTCTGGTGAACCACAGTTGGAGCAAGTTTGATTGTTTCCCCAACACTCTCCAATATATTGTCTACCACAGGTTGGACACTCCGGTTTATTTAACTTCGCATTGCCCATGCTTGCCATCGAGGTGGCTTGAACTCTCGAGCCTGAATATGTGTTACCTCGATCTCAGTGTGAATACCCCACTGAAGTAGTTGCCTGAGGGTTCATTTCCTTGGACTTCTTTGATTGGGTTTGGAATGACTTACTCATCGGCCTCTTCCTTGCATCTCCGGCCTCAAACATAGCTTTTCTCTTATCCTTATTCAACTCTTTAGCCTTGAAAGCTCTATCGACCAATACTACAAATTTCTTCAATTCCAAGATCCCAACTAGCAATCTGATATCCTCATTCATCCCATCTTCGAACCTCTTGCACATAATAGCTTCTGTAAACACACACTTTTGAGCATACTTATTGAGTGTAACAAATTCGCGCTCATACTCTGCCACAATCATCTTGCCTTGCTTCAATTCAAGAAACTCTTTTCGTTTCTGATCAATAAATCGTTGACTTATGTACTTCTTTCGGAACTCTTCTAAGAAGAAGTTCCATGTCACTCCCTCCTTTGGAACTACAGATGTTAGTGTTTTCCACTAGCGGTATGCCGAGTCCCTCAGTAACGACACAACACATTTTAAGCTTTCTTTGGGTGTGCAAGAAAGTTCATCAAACACCCTCATAGAATTTTTGAGCTAGAACTCTGCTTTCTCAGGGTCATCATCTATATTAGCTCTAAATTCCTTGGCCCATTATTTTCGAATCTTATCGACCGGGGGTTTGGTCATTCTTACCAAATCTATACCTTGAGGAGCCACGGGGACTGGCTGAGGTATAGGTGGGGGTGGAGGAGGTTGAGCATTAGGGTTTGCTCATACAAACTCAGGGTACCAGTTACTCATCATATGGAGAAAGGCTTTTCGAGCCTCTTCTTCTTGACCCAAAGTCTCGGGTTTACTTTCTATAGGCACAGTCCCTTGAGCGGGAGCCGGAGCATTACTAGCAGCGTCATCAACAGTAGCTCGGTCGGGATCCATTTACTATATGAAAATACAGTTTAAATTGTCAGGAGTCACCACATTATCAATATATTTTTATGGAATGTATATTTAGACTCTCACACACGCTACGGTAGTTCAGGAACCGACTAAATAATAGCTCTGATACCACTAAATGTAACACCCCTTACCCGTATTCAACATCGAAACAGGGTACGAGGCATTACTAGACTTATACGCAAATAATCATATAATATACAGACATGACTTTCCATTCAAAATTTAAAACATTTCATAACACATCTTAACGAAGCCTACGAGGCCTAAATCACACAATAGGAATGGTTCGAGATCAAATCGAACTCTTTTAAAGATCTCTAGAAAGGCTTAGAAAATTTTCTTCAAACAGTCCATACGCCTGTATGGAGAAAAGGGCACGCCCGTGTGGGACTCCACACGCCCGTGTAGATTTATTTCTCATTTTGAACCTACAGGTGTTGTCACACGGCCGGGCACATGCCCGTGTCCCTCACACGGCCACGACACGCTCGTGTGCAAAAACCTTGGCATTCTGTTTCTGATGTCATCACCCCATAAATGTCACACGGCCATGGCACATGTCTGTGTCCTTCGACCATGTGGCGAATTAAATTCCCAATTCAGGTGCAGACTTCACACGGCTTGGGCACAAGCCCATGTCCATGGCCGTGTCTTCCACACGGTTGCGACACACAGCCATGTCCCTGTCCGTGTGGTTACTACTGAGCATACTGACTTGTCAACCTAGCATGCAAGGGGGACACACGGCCTAGCCACACGCCCATGAGGCTGACCGTGTGTCACACACATCCTAGACACACGCCCGTGTGTCTTCCCGTATGGACAAGTATAAGGCTATTTGACAAGCTCTTTCTACCACCCCAACTTATACAAACATAAATCTCATCAAATCATCAACTCATTCATGCATATTTAAACCAAGTAAATCTACCATGCAACCTACACATTCGTGAATAACCTCATCTTTTCATAGATTAATAAGAAAGGGCCATCAACTATGGCCTTATACAAAAGAGTTCATCTTTGAATGAGCCAACACATTTGGCCAAACAAATATGACATTCATCTAAGTCTAGTCCCTATACATGCCATACTCAAAATGCTAAATCTAACTATACCAAGATGTGTTGATAGTGTGGGTGGTCCTCTAATTATCTCCGTATCCCGAGTTGGCTCTTCGACACTATAAAACAAGGGAAAAGAGAAGGGAGTAAGCTTTAAGTCTATATGAAACAATAAGCATCATACCACATACTAATCAATCAAAAACATTACATACTATGTAAAAATAATTCATGTTCTCATAATCATGCTTACTCCTTTCAAATCTTGCCACATCCCCAAACACATACCATAAATATTGCTCACATTTACTTACACTTATGCCCTGCACTTATCACCACAAAGCCAAATATAATTTCACTTAGATAGGTTTCTCGATGAACCCTTCGGAATGATACAAGATACCTGGTGGTTTTGCACACAGCCCACCTTTAATCAATAATAAGGTGGTATCGTACACAGTCCATCAACAATGATAATTACGGTGGTATTGCACACAGCCCACCAAAATGATAATAAATACGATGGTATCGCACACAAACAATCATTAATAAACAACAGGGTGGTATCGTACACAGCCCACCCACAATTACATATTTACGAATATTTATCCATACCCATATTTCTATTCCGAAGGTTCATTCGAGAAATTCCCATTTTCCACCATTTTTAATAAATCTCACCAATAAGCATTTACATCCACACAATGCATTAATAGGTAAAACGTACATAATAAGGATGTATCGTTTACACATAAACTTGCCTCGATGCAAAATATGTCAATTTGAGGTTTAGTCCGTAACCTTGCCTTTTCCCCAATCAAGGTTGATTCCACGTTCTTATTGATCTATAATAATAAAATTAACTCATTTAATCACTACATAAATCAAGACACTTCAAAATTTCTACTTTGGAAAAAATTACGATTTTTCCCTTAGGCTCGTAAATCGTATTTCATCAAATTTCCTCATTCAACAAGCCTTGCTGAACTTTTATTACTCTTCTGACAACTTACAATACCAATCATTTCATGGATTTACTACTCAATTTACAACCTTTATAAAAAGGTCCCCTTTAGGTGTTTTCATGAAAACACCTCTCACAAAAGTTGTTTATTTAACAACCATAATTCATTTTCTTCCCTAAAAAATCAGCAAACAACATAAGCACTCTCATGGCAAATCCCTAAACTTTCAACCATTTTGCAAAATAGTCTCTTCTTTAGCTAGCTTAAGCTTTAGAGGTTCCAAAAGTACAAATATTATCAAGAAAGACCACTAAAATCACTTACTTGCAAGAGGATAGCTTGGCTGAAAGTTTGAGCTTCAAAAACCCCTATTCTTGCTTTAATTTTCGATGGAAGAAGAAATTTGAATAGGAAAAGATGATAGCTTCTTTGTTTTATCTTATTTTATTCAATTAAGTCACCAACTCACCTAATCATTGACCATGTCTCTAATTTATCCTCTATGGCCGGCCATCACTTCCCCAATGGCCTAATTGCACTTTAAGGACCTCCAATTTAATATTCTATAACTATTAGACACCTCTAGCTTGTAAAATAAAACTTTTGCACTTTATGCAATTTAGTCCTTTTTCGCAATTGAGTATGCAATTACAAAAATCAATGCACCAAAATTTTCATGCACTCATATAATCATGATATAACACATATAATAATATTAAAAATAATTTCTCGGGTCTTGGATTAGTGGTTCCGAAACCACTATTCCAACTAGCCCCAAAATTGGGCTGTTACAAACCAAGATGCATTTTATTCCATAAAAATTTAGCAAACAACATTAATGCTCTCATGGAAAAACCCTAGACTTTCAACCATTGTGCAAAATAGTCTCCTCATTAGCTAGATTAAGCTACAAGGGTTCCAAAAACACAAAAATCAACAAAAATGACTATCAAAATGACTTACTTGCAAGGGTTGTAAGTTGCTGAAAATTTTCAAGCTTCCATGGCTATTTTCTTGGAGAAAAATCAGTGGAGAGAAGAAAAGATGATAGCCTTTTCTTTTTGTTTTATTTTATTATTAAACAAGTCACCTAATGTCACCTAATTTTATGACTTTGTCTCCAATTAAAATTTTCATGTCCAGCCACCATAATTTTATTGGTCTATTTACTTAATAAGGACATCTACTTTAGTGTTCCATAGCTACTTAACACCTTTAGCTTGTAGAATAAAACTTTCACACTTTATGCGATTTAGTCCTTTTTCAAAATTAAGCATAAAATCATTAAAATTAATTCATCAAAATTTTCATGCACTCGTATAATCATGCTATAACATATAAACTAACATAAAAAATAATTTCTCTGACCTCAGATTAGTAGTTCTGAAACCACTGTTTCGACTAGCCCCAAAATCGGGCTGTTACAGGCCGTGTGAACATTCGAAATGGGAGTACATGGTCGTGTTTCAGCTCGTGTCCTACCTTATGTCCAAACAAGTGAGGTTACTGACTTAGGTCACACGGTCGACCACACGCCTATGTGTCTAGCCTGTGTGCCCTTCGAAGTGGCCTCACACGCCCGTGTGCCAGGCCGTGTGCTAGGTCGTGCCAAACCTCACTTTGCATAGAATTACTTCTCACGCAGAGTCTGTAACACGATTCTCAAATGCTCGGCATGTTGCGTCTCATTACAAGAACAAATCAAAATATCGTCAATAAACACAACGATAATTCGATCCAAATACGGTCTAAATATCCGGTTCATCAAATCCATAAATACTACAGGAGCATTTGTTAGTTCGAAAGGCATAACTAAAAATTCAAAATGCCCGTACCTCATTCTGAAAGCAGTTTTCAGCACATCTGATTCTTTGACTCTCAACTGATAGTATCCCGATCTCAAATCTATTTTTCGAAAACACTGTAGCCCTTTTAACTGATCAAACAAATCATCAATTCACAATAGAGGGTACTTATTATTTATTGTCACTTTATTCAGCTGTCGATTGTTAATACACATCCTCATAGTACTATCTTTTTTTTTCACAAACAATACAGGAGCACCCCAGAGCGAGAAACTTGGTCGAACAAATCCTCTATCTGTCAACTCTTGCAACTAAGACTTCAACTCTTTCAGTTCTATCAGAGCCATTCTATACGGAGCTATTGAGATAGGGGTCCTCCCCAGCACTAACTCAATGGCAAACTCAACTTCTCGTATCGGAGGTAAACTTGGTAATTCTTCAAGAAACACATTAGAGAAGTCACAAACCACAGGCACATATTCAACTTTCTTTTCTCTCACTTTTGTATCTATCACATATGCAAGATAAGCTTCGCACCCCTTTTTCACATAATTCAAAGCTTTCATCGAAGATATTACAGTCGGTAGCCCATTCAAATCACTGGATTCAATTCGAACTATCTCACCATTCTAACTTCTCAAATCAATACTCTTCCTTTTGCAATTTACAATAGCATTATGCAAAGTTAGCCAATCCATAGCCAACATTATATCAAATTCATCAAAGGGTAGTAGCATCAGATTAGCCGGGAAACAAATATCTTGAAACATCAACAGACAATTCTTGCACACTTTGTTAACCAGAACACACTTGCCTAAGGGGTTTGTGTAACAGCCTAATTTTGGGCCTAGTTGGAACAGTGGTTTTGGGGCCACAAATCCAATGAAGAAAATCTTATTTTTATTATATTTTTATGGTCTACGATTTGACAAAAGATTTTCGTGAAAATTTCGTTTGAAAATTTTGACGTTTGGGCACTCAATTTAGTCAAAAGGACTAAATTGTAACTAGTGCAAAAGGTGAGTTCCAATTTAAAATTGGAGGTCCTTAAATGGTAATTAGATCGTTGGTTAAACTGTTAGACAAAAATGGACATGAGATAAGTGAAATAGGATATTTTTAAGTTAGTGGCATTTTGGAAATTTGGTAATTAAATGGATTAAAAGACAAAATAAAAGCCAAAAACCCTTGTTCATCTTCTTGCTTGGCCGAATTTAGCATGGGGGAAGCCATGGATAGGGTTTTCAAGCTTTCAAAGCTCAATAGTAAGTGCACTCAAGCCCTGTTTTTAATGTTCTTTACATTTTTGAGATCCCCGTAACTCGGTTTAGCTATTTCTACCATTATTTTGAGCTAGGGTTTGTGTTTAAAAATTTACCCATGGATGACATGCATGTTCTTTGATGTCTAATGGTAGAATGTGAATGCTCGGTGTGTAGTAAACGACTTTTACTAAGTGATTTTAGATGAATCGCATAAAAGGACTAGTTTGTAAAAAGTTGAAAAATGTATGAAAATGTGTGAATGAATGCAAATTGTGAACTGCTATAGTTATGAAAATTGTTTGGCTAGGCCTAAAATATAAGGAAATTAAATGAAAATCATTTTACGAGCCTAGGGGCGACAAAGTTTAGGGGCAAAAATGTAATTTTACCATAATATGATTTTTGGACTGAATTGAATAGTATAATAACTAAATAAGTCAAATGTGATATTTTAGATAAAGAAAACAAGTTTCGGACTTAGAACACAGGAAAGACGAATATTGGGACGACTCGATCCCTTTCGCCATTTTAAGTCGAGGTAAGTTTGTGTGTAATAATTCAACATCATGTTATTATGCTTTAAAATGTTTGACATTTCGTGAAATGTATATTATTTCTATGAAATCGACTAATGATTACTCGATGAGAGTATGATGAAAATATGTTAAGATGAAGTCCCGGTTGCACATTCGGAATAGCAAGGATACCAGTGTCACAACATGATATAAGGAAGGTCCCTTATAAGACTATGTTTGGGACATGGCATCGGTGCTGAATGTAGGTCTCGTTTAAGACCATGTCTAGGACATGGCATCGGCCCCGAAAGAGGGTCCCATGTAAGACCATGTCTTGGACATGGCATCGACACCAAGTAAAAGAGGTCCGGTATATGACCATGTCTGGGACATGGCCTCGGCACCAAAGAAAGATCTCATGTAAGACCATGTCTGGGACATGGCATCGACATCTATATACGATCTTGTATAAGACCATATCTGGGATATGGCATCGACATCGAGGTATGAGATCCCGTGTAAGACCATATCTGGGATATGGCATCAACATCAAGATGTGATCCCATGTAAGACCATATCTGAGATATGGCATTGGCATCGTGATACATGTATGATGAGATTGAGTATCCTTCTATATTCCGAGTAGTTCAACGGAAAAGAGCTAAGTTTATGTTCAAGAAGGAAAAAGTGCTAGCTAAAGTTATGTGATGAAGTGATACAGATACATATGAAAAACTCACAAGATATGGGCCCGATATGTGATATGTGATGATTAAGTGCAAGTATATGTATGTATACATTCATGAGCAATGTGCTCGGGATGTGATCGAATTTTGGTAAGAAGGTAAATGAGTAAGTTATACCTATGAGAATGACCTTGTGATTATAAGATCATGCTTATGATGTAGGAATAAGTGGGAAATGTGATTGATGATCATGTGTGAGGCTTTTAAACCAAATTAAATTGAGAAATGAAATGTTCAAGTCTTTGTTGTGGATGTATAGGTTAAATTGGCCAATGAATGGCTTGTAAATATTTGATGATGACTAGCTATTGGCATGGCTAACTATGGATATACTTTAGTGTTATATGTGTGTGAATGAGAATTAATATAAAGGAAACATGATAGAGTAAAATTAGCAACAAAATAGTTTGAACAGAAGCAGTTGTATCACTTTGAAAAATTCACCAAAAATGGTGGAAATTTAAGTATAAGTTGAATAAGATATGAAATAAAAACTTATTGAGTCTGTTGTTTCATAAAAAAATAGAATAAACAAAAGAATTTCATATGATGAGATATTGGGATTTTAATGAGACAGGGACAGAATGATTTTGAAATCCTCTGTTCTGACTTGGGAAATTCATTAAAATTTTAAACAAATAATCAAGAGATAAAATTTATATGCTTGAATTTCTTAATGAGTCTATTTTAAAGAGAAATAAACGGGAACATAATTCAAGTTCTGTACCACAAGAAAATAATTTTTTAGTGAAGATGGGTCAGAACTATTAGACAACGAAACAGGGGAGACTTTAAAGAATAAACTGTACTGATTGGCTGAACCAAATATTCTGGAAATTTTATGATAAGAAGATATGTGAGTCTAGTTTCAAGGAAATTTAGAGGATCTTAATTTGGAGTTTCGTATCTCAGGATAAAAATAATTTAGTGACTGTAAATGGAGTAGATAACTCAAGATGAACATAAATGAACTGTGAAATTTTATGCAATTATGATTGTATTACCTAGAGAACATATTGTGAGAATTGGTGAAAATGTTAATAAGTTGCTTATTATTTTCATACAAACTTACTAAGCATTGTAGCTTACTCCCCTTCCTTTCTCATATCTTATAGGGTTTTATGTTAGCTCGAGTTGGAGATTGTCGGAGATGTTATCACACTATCAAGCTATCATCGTGGGGTAAAAGTGAATATAGACCTCTTAAGTTTATGACATGTATAGGGACTTAGTCAATTATGTATGTGTCATTTGATTAGGCCAAATGTGTTGGTTCATAATGGTAATATGAGTCATTTTGTATATGGCCATGAGATGTGGCTCATATTGGTTAATGAGTTGTAATGACGATTTATATGTGTGTGCTTATACTAAAGGTTTCATGTGATGTGGTTATGTGTGTTTTGTATGGATGGATTTAGGATGTGTTGATGATAATAATGGCATGAAAGTTTGATAAGTTTAAGCTAGGCAAAGTATGGTGCCTTATGCATGAATAAGATTATATGAATTCACTATGATAATAACTTGTTTGAGGATGTTTAAGTGCTCAATTATGCCATAAAAGATGCCATTGAGGTTGTGTTTAAGTATGTGCAAATAAGGGTGCCAAATGGTTTGGTAAATAGCCATTTTCTTGGCCACACGGGCAGGGACACGGCCATGTGTCTCAGCCGTTGGAGGACACGGCCCCGGGACATGGGCGTGAGCCCAGGGTGTGTAAAGTCTGCATTTATTTTTCAGAATTTAATTCGCTATACGGACTAAGCACACGGGTGTGTGACTTGGTCGTGTAACCCTATTTTGTTGATGACATCATAAACAAAGAGTTACACGGGCTGAGGACATGGGCGTGTGTGACCACACAACCCGCCCATTCGGGCGTGTGTGACCACATGACCCACCCACACGGGCGTGTCCCAAGCCACACGGGCGTGTGACCCCTTTGATGAATTTTTTTTTAAGTCTTCTTAAAGTTTCCTAAGTTCTCAGTTTAGTCCCGAACAGTTCTTGTCGAAACCATTTTTTAAGTTTGAGGAAAAACGCAGGGGTTGACTTTTTAAAAATGAAAATGGAGTCGCTACCAATCCCTTTTTGCTTAGGTGTGATTGGATCACCTTATAAAATGTTTTATTTTAAATCATTGATTTTGGCCTACGAAATACAAGAAAACGGGTTCGGGAGTCGGTTACGTACGAGGAAGGGTTAGCACCCTCGTAACGCCCAAAATTTAGTACCTAATTGATAAACTCATGTCCCAATGTTGAGAATTTTAAAAATTTAAAATACGATCCTTTTATTTGAAAAAAAGTCAAGACTCACTTATCTCAAAGAAATAAAATGCTACACGTAATGAGTTAGGGTGCAACATCTCATAATTTCGAAACTAGGTTCGCCTTCATTTTAAAAAAATTCTTACCTCGAGAAACAAAATATCATATCCAATAAGTTAGGATACAATTTCTTGAATTCCCGAGAATAAATTTTGATTTGAAGTTTATGGGTTTTAAAAAAAAGAGGATACTTGATACCTTTAGTTCCAAGAGAAAAATTAAAACCCAGTGAGTTAGGGTATAGCTTTTCCCGAAATCTCCAAATATCATGTATCGCTGTATAAAAAACTTTTAAATAAACTGCGACAATTTAACAAAATGTGTTAAAAAAATGGTTTGAGTAAGATATTGCATTAATACATTACAACATACATACCAAATAGCACTTCACCATAACTACAAATCATATTAACAATTACTACTAATATAGATAATTCAAGAAAGAATGATGCGGAATAACAAGTGATAATAGAATAACTGTACTAAAGCAAACATAAAAAATCATAAGCAAATAAAAGCATGGACAAAGAATATAAGATATAAATCAGTAAATAACGAAAGATAAAGAAAAACTACTAAATAAACATTGAACTTTACATGCAAAATTAAGTGTAAAATAAAATAATAACAGAGAATGAGTAATATAGAATAATAGATATTGCAAATTAAAAAAACCATATATAAAAAATAATATGGCATAATCTAAAAAATAATATATATATTCATGAGAAAGTAAATAAAATACATTTTTAAATAAATAAATTATATATAAGTAAAAATATATTTATAGTATAATAATTTAATATATATATATAAAACTACATATTTAAGAATAAATAATATAAACAATATACAGTATTCAAAATTATATACGATATTAAGAATAGAATAATTTAAAAGTTATATATAAAATATAATATAATGTATAATATATAAAATAAAAGTGTATTATAATAACTAATACGCAAATTTTAAAATAATGTATAAATAATATTAATAAAATAATCAAATATAAATAATGAATACATATAAAAATAATATGCATTTAAAATAATTAATATACAAATCTTAAAGTTTAAAATAATACAGAATTTTTAATAAAAATAAAATAATTAGATATAATGTTAAAATAATTTAAAAATAAAATAAAATAAAAATTTATAAAAACAAAGAATCAGGGGTTAAATAGAAATAAAAGTAAATGTAAAAGGACTAAACCAAAACACGCGTCACACTATAAGGACCCATTAGGCAATTATGCCTCATCTCCTAAACGACGTCGTTCTGATATTGGCCTTTAAGTAGCCCGAGGACCAGATTGAAACAAAATATAAATTTTAGGGTTAATTTAATAAAAAATAAAAAATTAAATTGGACTAAATTAAAAATTATGAAATTGCATAGGGTCAACGCGCGGGTCTGGCCCTTAAACGACGTCATTTTGGGAAATAATGGCTAATCCTAAAACGACGTTGTATGATGGCATTATAAAAGCTAAAATCAGCCCCCCAAAAAAAATTTTTCTTGCTGTTTAATAAAAAAACAGAGAGTCTTCTCTGTTCGCTCTCCCTCTGGCGATTTCCGGCTAAACCCCGGCGAGGACTCCGGTGATGTGTCGCTGCACGCGCCGCCACACGTGCCACCTCAGACGGCGGTTGGAAAGCCAGAAACCTCCTTTTCAATGCCAATCAAAATGGTAAACTTCTTTTCTTTATTTTTAAGTAGAATATATAATAAAAATATTGCATGAATCGAAAGAAAATAAAATAAAAAAATGAAATGGTAGAATAATAAAAAATCACCTCTTCTTTTGGTTGTTGTTTTTATTGTATTTTTGTGTATTCTGTGTATATGCGTATGGTTTTACATATTATATCGGAGCTTTTATAGCCCCAAAAAATAAACCGAAAGTAAATACAAGATATGGTCTTCCGTTCTTGCTATTTTCTGTCGTTTTCTTTCCTTGTTTTGTAGGTGAATGGCGAAAAGCACGGCGGTGGTGTGATGACCTGCGCGTTGATTGTGGCGTGCCCAAGGGTCTGGTGTTGGGGCTTGCGGCTCGAGGGTTTCCCAGAAACCCTAGGTCTCTGTTTCTGTTTAGGCATTGGGCCCCGTAGGTTTTGGGCTTATTAGGTGTAACGAGTTTTGGGTATTAGTTTGGGCTAGGTTTTAGTGTTTTGGGTCTGTTTTAAATGGACTGTAATAAACATTGGGTTTTTATTTTATTTTTTTATTTGTTCAAACCCGGGAAATAATGGGCAACTTCAGTTCCTAATGATATTTTTGGGCCTCGTGGGCCCATATAAGGGACGATTTGCATGTGAATGAATGATTTTAAATTGAATGAAATTTTATAGCCCAAATTTGTATAAGTGTTTATGTTTAAGTCCGATAATGCCTCGTGTCCTGTCCCGGCGTCAGACACGGGTAAGGGGTGTTACAGTTTGATACTCTAATTACAAACTCAGTAGACTCAACAGGCAGAGTCTTACTAGATACTAAGTTCACACACATATATAAATGAGTAGATCCTGAATCTATCAATGCAATCACATTAGTATCAAAAAGAGTAAAAGTACCAGTAATGACGTCTGGAGATGACACTTATTCGCGAGTGCAAATAGCGTAGGCTCTGGCAGGAGTTCTCGCCTCAGATCTCACAACTGTATCCATTGTTCCTCTCTGACTACCACTCACATTTCCTGTATTTTTGGGTGGTGTACCCTTAGCTACCGTGTTACCAGGCCTCTCACTCTGAGCATTATCTTTCTCAGCCAACTCTGGGCAATCCCGAATGAAATGATCTCATGATCCATATTTATAACAAACTCTATTATTATACTTGCCCCAGCATTCACCAATATGACGTCTCCCACACTGTCTACACTCAGGCTTATTGCTTCTGACACTGCCAACACTTGATTCCATTGGAATTTGATCTTTAAAACTCGTATATTGTTTCACACGATCTCTACTCAAATATCCAATTGAAGTATTTGGACGATTAGTTGCATCTCTGAATCTCTTTGACGATAAGTGATACGACTTACTCATCAACCTTTTCCTCTCATCTCTAGCTTCTGAATCTACTTTCCTCTTTTCTTTACTAAGCTCCTCAGCTTTACAAGCTCTTTCAACCAATACCACAAATTCATTCAAGTCAAGAATTCCGATCAGAAGTTTAATTTCTTCATTCAACCCTTCGATAAATCGTTTACACATAGTAGTTTCTGTCGAAACACATTCTCGTGCATACTGGCTCAATCTCACAAATTCTCGCTCGTATTATGTAACAGACATACGACCCTATTTCAACTCAAAGAACTTTTTACGTTTCTGATCTATAAACTGTTGACTGATATATTTCTTTCGAAATTTAGCTTGGAAGAAATCCCAGGTGATTCGTTCTCTCGGAACCACAGATATCAATGTTTTCCACCAATGATATGCCGTATCTATCAACAGCGAAACAACACACTTAAGACATTCATCTGGAGTGCATGATAATTCATCAAACACTCTAATGGTATTCTCAAGCCAGAATTCAGCTCACTCGGCATCATCATCAACTGTGGCTCTGAACTCTTCGGCCCCATACTTACAAATTTTATCAACTGGAGGTTTACTCAGTCGGATCGTGCGGGGGTGGAGGTTGTTGAGAGTCAGATTCGTTCAAACGAACTCCGTAAACCACTCACTCATCATTTGAAAGAAGGCTTCCTTTGCCTCTCCCTCGTGACTACTAGCAATCGGCCTAGATTCAGCTGGCGTTGTCCTTTTAGCACGAGTAGGCATATTACTCTCAACAACATCAGAAACTGCTCGATCGGGATCCATTTATTATACAAAAAGACATTTTTAACTGTCAGGAATCATCACACTATCGCAGATATATATAGCATGTATAGCTAGACTCTCACATGCTACATTAGTCCTAGAATCGACTAAACTGTAGCTCTGATACCAATAAAATGTAACACTCATAATTCGTAACCATCGCCGAACTAGGGTTACGAGGTATTACCGATCAAATCATAACATTTATACCATTATAGCTCACACCTCAACACATCATAGTAATCAATAGAATAAAGTCCCTTTAATAGGTCTACGAGAACTTATACATGCTTTAAAGAAGGTTTAAGACTAAACCAATCTCATTCGAAAACTTTACAAAACTTAGAAAATTTTTCATCGTAAACAGGGCACACGCCCGTGTCGCTAGACCATGTGCCTCACTTGGCCACGCCTCAGACCATCTCTTACCCCGTACGCAACTCTGACTATAATCACACGGCCTGTCACACGCCCGTGTGTCTGGCCTGTGTATAACACTAACTTGAGTCACATGGCCTATCACACGCTTGTGTGTCTGGCCCGTGTGTAAGTTTGACCTGCATCGAATAAAAATAGTGATGGGCATAGGTGAGACACACGCCCGTGTGGACAATTATAGGCCATTTTAAAGGCCAAATTGCCACCCATTTTGGGTCATCCCTACATGCTCAATTCCAACCTTAATAACATACATTTCATTCACTATTCTCAACTATTAATCAAGTACAAAACATATCATTTCTAACTTACCAAAACATATTATATTGGCCATTCACACAAAACTATATATATACATCACATACACTATTTTCTCATAGCAAAACATGTACCAAAATCATTCCACCACCTTACTAGCCTATACATGCCATATACCATATATAAAACTTCCAAAAAGGTACCAAAATAGATGTCCAATAGTGTGATTGAGTCACTAACGATCCCCGGATCCAAGCTAGCTTTAATAACACTGTAAATCAGATAAAGACTTCACACAGCAAGCTTTAAAGCTTAGTAAGTTCGTAATACAACACAAATAACTCAACATTTCAAATTCAATATGCAAAATTAACTAACACATAGATCAATTTGCATCATCATTCAATCTCACTCATGACCATTACTCACTTTCATACCATATCTATAGATTTATGTACAAGCGTTTATAATGCTTCTCAATACAATTATTTTCATCAATCATTCACATAATTATCCATCTATTTCATACATGATATCATCAACAACATAGGTTCTGTACATACCTGTACCATCATATATTTATTTATCACATTTACCACGTAATGCTGGATGCCATAACTCGTCCAATCTTCTTTAAATGTTCAATGAACTCGCACACTTAGTGCCAATTACTTAGCTGAAGCTAAAATATCATCGCACACTTAGTGCCATTACATTAAACCGAATTTGTTTTGGTATCGCACACATAGTGCCAAATAACATAATCGATGCTTTCCTCATCTCGCACACTTAGTGTCGTTCATCATTGTATCGATTTTATTTACGCACACTTAGTGCCATATATCTTCAAACTCACATTTCACATTTTCGAATTCCACAATCACATTTCCATTCATTTCAACACATAAGAACATCGTTTAAACAATATGTATTATACACGAACTTACCTCGGGCGTAGAAGCAATGTCACTAGTCGATCAATCGAGCACTTTGTTTTTGCCTCGATCTCGGTCTGAATCTCTCTTTTCTTGATCTATAAAATATCAAATTCAACTCATTCAATCACATTTTCATCCAAAACGATTTACAACACATAGTTAGGGAAATTTACACTTTAGCCCTCATACTTTCACACTTTGACATTTTAGACCCTATTTCACAATTACACAAAATACATATAATTTTCTCACACCCAAGCTTGACCAAATTTTACATTAGTCCGTAGCAGCCCATATCTTTCATTTATTTCACATTTTAACCCTTCAAAGTTTCATTTTCACAAATTAGCCCTTAATAACCAATTTCATCAAAAATTCCTAATACAAACTATGTTTAACATCCATCAAGCTTTCATCTTTCACCAACTATCAACACAAAGTTCATATATCCATCAATGGCACTTCTTAAAATTATCATCAAATCTGAAAATCAAGGTACGAGCTAGCTAGTACTCAAAACAACGATCACAAAAACGTAAAAATTATAAAAAACCAAAACAAAAACATACCTTAATCACTCAATATTATTGCCGAAATGTTTGAGCATTCAAAACCCTATTCTTCCTTGATATTTTGGTTAAAACAAAGATGAATGTAGCATATTTTGGCTTTGTTTAATTAATCATTAACTTAATTATCATTTTACCAATTTAACCTTATTATTAAACTTATAAAATCATCCATTATAAGGTCATTTATGACCACTTACACAACTAATGGTCCATTTCCATAATAAGGACCTCACACATCTCAAAGCATAGCATTTAAGCACTTTAATCTCTAGCACAGAACTTTTACATTTTATGTGATTAAATCCTTTTTCACAATTCAGCACACAAACGATAAAATTTTCACACAGAATTTTCACACATACTTTATCACATGCCATAAACACTAAAAATAATATTAAGTTATTTCTTCGACCTCGGATTTGTGGTCTCGAAACCACTATTCTGACTAGGGTCTAAACTGGGCTGTTACATACCTCGTGTACGGAAATGATGAAATGGACCAACTATTCAATTACTTTGCTTTTTCCCCGATCTAAGTCCGAATTCCTCTTTTTTTTTATTATCTTAATAGCCAAATGAAATTGCCAAAATTTCAAGCTTAAAATGGCTAGGTTTTTAGGTCTACAATCAATGGAGGAAGAATTAAAAGATGATAGTTTTATTTTGGTTTTATTTCATTAACCTTATTTAACAATTTACATATTTAACCTTAATTTATAAACATATAATTCATTTAATGGTTGTCCATACTTGTCCACTAACTTTTCAAATGGTTTAATTACCATTTAAGACCGCCATATTTAAAAACTAAAGCTATTTGACACTGTAAACTAATAGAACATGCATTTTACACTTTACGCGATTTAATCCTTTTTAACAAATTGATCAACCAACCGATAAAATTTCTTCACAAAAATTCACACATACATACCATCATGCTGTAAACACTTAAAATAATATTAAATAATTTTACAACTTTGGATTTGTGGTCCTGAAACCACTATTCTGATTTGACTAAAAATGGGATGTTACATATGGAAATATTTACGAGATAGCTTTTTTATTCGAAAGTTTGTCTACCAAACAGTGTCTTCGGTTATCCCTAGGTAATTCAATACATAGACTAAATCGGCCAAGTCCATCAATTTCTACAACCTATAATCCAATTAAACATGCATGTTATTTATATATCTATTTATCATGTGGTATACTTGACATCTTAAATCTATTCACAGTTCAATAAATTGAACTAAGTAGTCTAAAATTAAAATTTCAGAATCAATTATTATCAAACTAAAATTATAGATTTTTTTACAAAATCGTATTAACATGTTCCTAACCAATCACTTGTATTACTACAGGCTCAAGCATATAGAAAACATGCTAAAATAAAAATTTAAAAAATACTAAAATCAAAGAAAAATAAGATAGAATAACAGAAAAATTTAAAAATTTCCCCAAGTCACCCCCAAACTTTATTCGGCACATTGTCCCAAATGTGCAATAAAATTATAAAGGAAAGAGGTTACCTATTGACATGATTCGTGCAACTCTATTGGTAGGACTACTCCCCCTTTTTGGTTTTACTCTATATTATTGTGCCTTCAAAAATTTAAGGTTCCTACTAAGAAAAACTAAACACCACTACCTATATAAAATATTAAAGTCTTAAATAATTAAAAACCAAAACAATAATTAAATTATCCTAAATAAAAATAAAAAACTAAGTCCAAATAAAAATGAAAACTAGTGAAATTTTTTAAAATTAATCGGAATCGGGATCCGACGCTTCATTTGTTTTTCTCGGTTCACCTTTCAAATCCTACTCCGAATCTTCTTCGAGGTCTTCCTCTTCTTCTAATTCCTTCTCTTTCTTCACTTTTATTAGTTTGATCTTTACCTCGTACTTAACTACTAGGAATTGTAGTAGCTTCAACCTATTTTTCCTTGCATAATCTTCAAAATTGGCCCAGCATTTTGTATCCATCGAACAATCCATTCGAATCTAGTAGATTATTCTCGCCTAGATGTGATTTTCTCTTTGTCACTCTCTTTAAAACGATATTCCACACTCGGTTCCAATATCGAAAGCTTGCTTGGTTGTAAAACATGACTCGATCATCTTATTGGCACCTTCGTTTGTGGCATAAGGTTGTCACTAAGTGTGGGAAAAGTAATTCTACCTCGTTTTTCCATGAGCATTGGAGCATGCTCCGATATATCCCTGTTCCTACACAAACTCTTTCCTTCATTAAAATCGCATAAAAAAAATGTTGTCTAGAATGTATCGACGTTGGACATGTCTGTCGCAGGGAAAATTCTAGAGCTGATAAATTTCAGCCACATTCAGACCTTCAAAGTCAATTTCGTCTAGAATAATAATATGAGATACTCTATTCGTAAGTGATGTTTCCACTCACCCTTTCTGTCCGTAAGGAGCTTAATTATATCTTCTATATTTTCTCTCGGAAAACACATTAAATCCGTGCATTGTACAAAATCATAGAGATATAATGGAATATCATAATATCTTGCTATCTTAAGAGGCGAGATAGAAATTCCTTCGAACTAATATCTGTATCCACGGAACCTCTATCGGTCTATTCACATCTACCTCCTTCAACGCGACGTAAAATTTGTGCACAATCGGAAGGTACATCGAATCGGTCGGGGTTGTACAGAACTTCTCCCATCGATGAAATTGAATTAACTCTTGTGTCTTGCTTTTCAATGCATTTAGCAAATCGAAACATTGTTCTTGCAAAGGGAATTTTCATTGGACCACCCGAAGATTATTATCGAGCTCCATTTCTTGGATGCTTTCATGGTTATTCACTACGGATTCACCTTTGAAATGGCTGCTACGCATGATGTTGGGGTTATGAAACAAATGAAAGATAAGGAATTTAAAAAATCCTAAAGAAAAGAGTTGTGAATGATGATTTGGTTCGTTATGACGGCTTAAAGGATGTAGTAGTTGGTAAGGGAAATATATAGAATTCATTTAGTTCTTTACTTACAGTGCAAACTTGGTGAATATCTCTGAAGATCACGGCGAACCAAGAATGTAAAGTTGCGAAAAATGGCTTGCATGTCATACCATAAAGGGTGCATGGCACGACACAACTCTATTTTGTCTTCTATTTCTGCTGAATTCTAGGATATGTCACGCCATAGGTAAGGCATGGCACGACATGAAAACAAAATTCTACATTTTTAGGATCGAAGGGGTTGTGTCACACCATGGAATTGTTGTGTGACGTCATGACTTCAATTTGGCCTCTTCAGGACTTGTAAAAGGCACTCGGTTGCCCGTACATGCACCTTACTAATGTCTAGCTCCTCCGCTGCTATCGGAAACATGTTTCCTTCTAATTCTAACATAATAACAAATCTAATTCCTACCTCTAACAAATTAAAAACAAATTTGTATACAATATTTACAAATTAATGAAGTTCGATAGGTTACAATCTACATTGTGCTACTGGAATTGTCTTGCAATTCCTTGAACTTTACCATCATCTTCATCCGTCGTTCTCTACCATCTTGGCTCTGCCAACCTATTCCTTTTCTTTCAGGATCTCTCCGTTTCTCTCGTTCTCTTGCATTCTACGTACCTACAATTGCACAACTCAGAAAGTAACTTTGATTAAGGCCGTTAGGGATTAAATTGAATAGAATGTAACATTCTTCCCTAAGCAACCCCTCATTTTGGGAATCTTGGAAACATTTGAACACTTTTATCTTATCATTGATTTTTATAATCAGCTCGTTTGGCTCAAGATCGATTATTAATTTAGAAGTGGCCAGAAAGGGCCTACCCAATAAAATGGGGATTCCTCAAAGTTGAGGACTACAAAATCAATAGGGATTAAGAATCCCCGTAATTTGACCAATATATCCTAGAGTGCACCTTTTTGATGCACCAAGGATCTATCAACTAATTACAGCGTTATCGAAGTGTTTTTTAGTTTCTCAACTTTGAGTTTTTGATGGATCGATAAGGGCATTAAGTTTATGCTAGCCTGTAAACCACAAAGGGCTTTATTGAAATGATATTCCCTATCTCAATTGGAATTTTAAAGCTACCTGGATCTTTTAATTTTTGGGGTATCGATGTCAATTTCCTTACCTTTTTTAATCTTTTCATGTTATGCCATGACTTGTTTTAGGTACTTGGCATATTTAGGGCTTTTATTGATAAGTTCCAAGAGTGGCAAATTTTCATTGAGGGACTTAAAAAAATTAAGAAAATTAATAAAATCTACCTCATCTCTCTTTTGCTTGTCATCTAGTCTAGTCGGGAACGGTACCTTTGTTGTGCTTGGGTTTGATATTATCAAATTAGACACCAGTTCAGTTGTTTCCTCTACCGGCTCGTGGTGCTCGTCTTCTTCCTCTTCTATGGGTTCGTCGACCTCTTTGGAAACCTCCTTCTTTACATGTGTAACACCCCAAACCCGGCCCAAACATTACGACCGAATTTGGTATGTTACAGAGGAAAACATTTTGAAAATCCCTTTTAGCTGATACAATTTTTGGTGAAAACATTTCATTTTTAAT
Source organism: Gossypium bickii (assembly GCA_025503065.1). NCBI lineage: Eukaryota > Viridiplantae > Streptophyta > Magnoliopsida > Malvales > Malvaceae > Gossypium > Gossypium bickii. The sequence goes on along the minus strand of CP106709.1, from coordinate 49,458,791 downwards.
AGGATATTGTCTTGTTTATAACAATTGAGGTGTATGAAGAAAGCAACACTTAGCTTTGTTGTAAAAAAAAAAATCTATTAAGTCATGTTGTTACCAATTTTGTCGATGTACCCGATGGCACAAAAAAAAAAAACATTTATGTTTGAATTTAAGAAAACTTGTTTAACCATATTAAAGTCATTAAGTAATTTAAAATTTCATCCAACATGTAAAATAATCGAAACGTAATTTTAGGAGGCCTTATTACAACTTGCACCAATGAAACCGAAAATAAAATGAAAATAACTGAAAGTTCGTTTAAACCACATTTCCACTGCATGGCCACCTCGAGTCCATCCGGCTCCTCATCCACGATCTACGAGTCACCTGAAAAAGTTAAAGGAGAAGGTGAGTCACCAAGACTCAATGTGTAACCCTTCCCTCGGTTTAATGTAACATCATGCACAAATCATATCTAAGTTCAACATGAACCCAACCTAGCCATCCAAAACACCTTTCTCTACCCCGTGTGGTACCAAACCATTGGTGGTGCCAAACCACTGGTGACCCAAAGTCACGATATCCATCAATATTGTGGTGCCAAACCACTGGTGGTGCCAAACCACTCGTGACCCGAAGTCACTAATAATAAGTTGTGGGGCCAACCCACATGTGATACCAAATCACTGGCGACGATCCCATAATATCAACCGTGGGGCCAACCCACTGTGGTGCTAAGCCACTGGGACAAGTCGCTATGAGGTGCCAAACTTCTGGTGACCCAAAGTCACGAAATGTGGTACTAAACCATTGGTGTCCAAAGACACGGATATCACTTCCCCCTCCACTCAGATCACCCACCATAGCATAATATGCATGTAAAAGAAATCATGCCAGTCATGCTTAAAAATAATAACATACACTGAATAGGTCATAAACCATATTTTTACGTATCACATATACCAAATATGTCATGCATCCATATGCATTATATCCTAAGCTCATATCGACAATGACTTACCTGAATCCTTGCTCATACCTTTACGGTAATAAATCCAAATCTACATAAATCCGGTTTAGCATATACAATATATTAGCACTTTTATTAGTTATGAAGTGTGTATGTACACACCTGTTACTAACGAAAGCCCTAAATCCTAAAGAGTCGATCTGCCACACTAGATTTCCTTGCTCCTATATTCGGCCAAACATAAAGATTAGTACCAAGGCCATTCGGCCAACCCAAATAAACCCAAAGGGTTAACGCTTGAAACCCGAGACCTTACCTAAACGCCCCTTGGATACTAGCCACCACACGCTATGTGATTCTACTTCACTTCCCTACAATCGGCAATCATACATCCATATTAATAGCCTTCGGCTTTCGATTACTTAAAAGAATTAATGATCTTAAAATGGATCCTTACCACCCTTACCAAAGCCGATTGTCAAAGAATAGAGGTTTGGATTGTGTACTTCAAAATCCCGGAGTACATTATGAGAATCGATTCCAAGGAAGAAAATAAGTTAGCCACACCATCAACAAATGTCGGATTTCGGCTTTCCTCTTATCCAAGTCGACAGAGAACAGGAAAACATGGGAGGAGAGTTTCGGCAACCACATACCTTCACAAATCGATGGGAGAGAAAATCCTGAAAAGTATCTACACCCACTTGCTATTCGGCCAAAGTTGATCTACTAGGAAAAAGGGGATTTCGGCACACCAATAGAGTATATTCGGCTAAAGAGAAAGAAAGAAATAGGGAGATAGGGGTTTAGGCAAAAAAATTGGTGTTTAGCAAAAAGAAGAAAAAGAGGAAGATGAAAATAGTGGTTTCAGTTTTGAGAAAATGAGAAAGAAGAGAAAAAAATAGAAGATGAGAGAGAGGGAAATTCGGCTATTTCCAAAGGGAAAAAAGAAAAAGAATCAAATGACGAATATGTGCCTTAAGAGAATTCGGCACTATCCCCCTATACTCAGTCCCTTAGCCGTCCACTCCTCTTCAACAAGGAGTTTAAAATTCGGCCACCTCCTAAAAAATGCTCCTGGCCACTAATTCAAACAAGTTTGAATTAGTCACCTTCTTAAATTTTCTCTCTGCCAACCATTTGAATATTTTGACTTGGTCCATCTTTATCTGACAGAAGTTGAGCTGCACACAACTCCTTCCCCTCCTTGGCGTCAAAATAGAAAGCAAAAGGTGGGATTTCTGTTGCTCGAACATGAGACCTCCTTCCCTTGCAAGTGGCGTCAATCCCAGGCTCTAAGTGGCGCCTCTTTGCCATTTTGCCAAGCCCTTTTAGTGTCAAATATCCCTTTTTTGAAACTTGTAACCCCAATTTACTATGGCTTCTTGTTTTATTAAAGCTTACAAATAAAATTTTCTACCACTCGAGCCTACTCAAGGTCCATAACTAAGTCTTATTACACCATAAATAGTATTACAGCAATTCCAATCATATGCACAACAATACAATCACAAATAACCCCTAATTTAGGATGTTACGGTTCTACCCCCTTAAAAATAATTTCGGCCTCGAAATTACCTGATCAGAAAAGTCGGGGGTATTGCTGCCGCATCACATCCTCGGGTTCCCACGTAGCCTCCTCCGCACCATGGTTTCGCCATAGCACTTTCACCAAAGGTACTGACTTCTTACGCAGAACTTTGACATCTCGATCTAAGATCTGGACCGGTTCCTCTTCGAAAGATAAGTCCGAGTTCACCTCAATCTCTGCCACTGGTACAGCGTGTGATGAATCTGATCGATATTGTCTAAGCATTGACACATGGAAGACGTCATGAATCTGTCTTAACTCTGCTGGCAGCTCGAGCTGATAAGCTACCGGTCCCACACACTTCAACACTGTATATGGCCCGATGAACCTAAGGCTTAGCTTCCATTTACGCCTAAATCTCAATACCTTCTTCCAAGGCGACACCTTCAGAAAAACTTTATCTCCTACTGCATATTCCATTTCCTTACACTTAAGATCAGCATAAGACTTCTGCCTATCTGACACTTCCTTGAGACGAGCCCGAATCACCTTAACTTTATTTTCAGTTTCTGTCACCAACTCTGGACCCAAAACTTGTCGTTCATCTAACTTCGTCCAACACTAGGAGTACGACATTTTCGTCCATATAGTGCTTCATATGGTGCCATCTGGATACTCGCTTGATAACTATTGTTATAAGCGAATTCTGCCAACGGTAGATACTCCTCCCAACTACCACTGAAATCCAAAATATAGCCCCTTAGCATATTTTCCAAGATCTGTATCACCCTTTCCGATTGCCCGTCAGTTTGTGGGTGAAAAGCTGTACTGAAATCCAACCTCGTTCCCAAAGCCTGATGCAAAGCTCTCCAAAACCTTGACGTGAACCTTGGATCCCTATCCGAGATAATTGATGTTCGCACACCATGCAATCTTACTATTTCAGCCACATACAATCTTGCTAGCCTCTGAAGAGAATAATCCACTCTCATCGGTATGAAATGAGCTGACTTAGTTAGTCGGTCTACAATTACCCAAACCGAGTCCTTTTTACTAGGCGTGAGGGGTAGTCCGCTGACAAAGTCCATGGTGATCCTCTCCCATTTCCACTGAGGAATCTTCACTGGTTGAAGTAAACCCGATGGCAACTGATGTTCAGCCTTAACCTGCTGACACATCAGGCACCTTCCCACAAATTTAGTTACCTCACGCTTCAGCCCTGGCCACCAGAATTGTTTCCGCAAATCTCCATACATCTTACTACCTCCAGGATGCATAGCGTATGGGCTACTATGTGCATCCTGAAGAATTCTTTGTCTCAATTCCACATCCTTCGGCATACAAGCTCACCCTTGAAAGCATAATACTCCATCACCAGACAAACTATACACTTCTAAACCACGATCTTGAACTTGCAATCTCAGCGCATTCAAACTGTCGTCTACCAATTGTTTTTCCTTAATCTCCTCGATCCAAGTTGGCTTAACCTGCAATTCTGCCAAAAGACTTCCAGTCGTTATACAAACTAAGATGGGCAAACATCGCCCTTAAGTCCATCACGACCTTCCAGCTCAACGCGTTAGCCACTACGTTAGCCTTGCCCAGATGGTACTTAATTAAACAGTCGTAGTCCTTCAACAGCTCAATCCATCGGCGCTGCCTCAAATTCAAATCCTTCTGAGTCAAAAGATACCTCAGACTTTTGTGATCTGTGTAGACTGTCGACTTTTCTCCATACAAGTAGTGCCTCCATATTTTCAAAGCGAAGACTACTGCCGCTAATTCCAAGTCGTGAGTTGGATAGTTAACCTCATGCGGTCTTAGCTGACGGGATGCATAGGCCACTACTTTCCCTTCTTGCATCAACACACATCCCAAACCAGTATAGGACGTATCACAGTAAACCATGAACAACTTCCTGCCTCAGTCGTATTGTAAGCCGAGCTTCCGTCAGAATCTTCCTTAGCTTGTCAAAACTTTCCTGCTGTTTCTCCGACCATACAAATGGAACTCCTTTTCTTAATAACTTAGTCAACGGTGCCGCGATTAAAGAGAATCCTTCTACAAATCTTCGACAGTACCCTGCCAGACCCAGAAAACTCTGAATTTCTGCTACCGACCTAAGTGGTTTCCACTCCAACACCGCTTCAATCTTGCGAGGGTCCACTCTAATCCCTTCAGCTGATACTACGTGACCTAAGAAAGCCACCTCCTTAAGCCAAAATTCGCACTTACTGAATTTGGCAAATAACTGTTTCTCCCTCAGAACTTGTAGAACTATTCGCAAGTGCCTGTCATGTTCCTCCTCCGTCTTTGAGTAAACTAATATGTCGTCTATAAACACCACTACAAATTGGTCCAAATATTGCTAAAACACCCTATTCATTAAGTCCATGAACGCTGCTGGTGCGTTGGTCAACCCAAACGGCATCACCAGAAACTCGTAATGCCCATACCGAGTACGGAATGCCGTCTTGTGAACATCAACCTCCTTCACTTTAAGTTGATGATACCCCAACCTAAGATCTATCTTCGAGAAAATCGATGCATCCTTCAGTTGGTCAAACAAGTCATCAATCTGGGGTAACGGATACTTGTTTTTGATCGTCAGCTTGTTTAGTTGGCAGTAGTCGATACACATCTGCATTGAACCGTCCTTTTTCTTGACAAACAGCACAGGTGCTCCCCACGGAGATATACTTGGTCGGATAAACCCTCGGTCCAAGAGCTCCTGAATTTGAGCCTTCAGCTCCACCAACTCCTTCGGCGCCATTCGGTATGGTGCTATAGACACAGGCGCTGTTCCGGGCAACAAGTCTATACCGAACTCAATTTCTCTATCCGGAGGTAGACCCGGAAGTTCTTCTGGAAACACATCAGCGAATTCCTTTACTGTTTGGACCTTCTCCACTGCTGACTCCTTAGCCTCCAAGGCACATATTTGAACCAAAAACGCCTCGCAACCCTTCCTGACCATTTTCTCCGCCTTCAATTCAGAGACCACATTTGATAGGTATTCCCTTCTGATACCTATCATTACCACCTCCTTGCCTTCCATTGTTCTCAACACCATGCGCGTAGCCGCGCAATCCAAACTGGCGTGGTACCTCACCAGCCAATCCATTCCGAGAATCAGATCGAACTCCTTATATGGTAGCTCCATCAAATCCGCTAAGAACACTACCCCTTGGAGTTCTAGGAGTACATCCCTATACAACTTGTTTACTTCTACAGAGTGACCTAAAAGGCTAATTACTGTCATCTCCCTAGTAGTAGAATCAAAGTCTAGGTTCATAGTCTCTACTATACTACTAGCAACGTATGAATGCTTCGAACCCACATCAATCAATGCAACATATGGAAGACCAAAAATTAGGAACGTACTGGTTATGATGTCTGGTGCGTCACCCTCCTCTTGACGCCTCACTGCATAGACTAAACCAGGCTGCCTTGCTTCTGTGTTGCCTGCACCTCTGCCCGGTATTTTGCGACCTCGACTAGAACCATTGCCTCCTCTACCATTGCCATGACCTCTCTGTGGTGGTCCTTCATTTCTAACCTGAGCACGATTTTGACCCTCTGGCTAATTCTTAGCTAACTTCCGAGGACAATCCCTCACACGGTGATCCAACGATCCACATTCAAAGCATCCTCTTTCACCGGTCCAACATCCTCCCCAATGTGATTTCCCACAACGATTACACTGAGCCGGTCTCTGATTAGCACCCATGGACCTTCCTGCCTGATTCGGCCCACTCTGCCTAGCCCTCTTCTGTGCATTACTACCCGATCCAGATGACCCGAAGCCTCTTTTCTGCTTGTTCCTTTCGTAGTTCTGTCTCACGGACTCCTTGATCCTTCGGCTACCTTAGCCTTTTCCACTTGGACAGAAAACTTACGCTCCTACTGTGGAGCAATAAGTAACCTTATATCATCCCTAAGTCCATCTTCAAAGCGGACACAATGTTCATGCTCCGTTGACACAATTCCCCGAGCATAGCGGCTCAACCTCAAAAACTCTGCTTCATACTCAGACACGGACTTATTCCCTTGCACCAACCTCAGAAAGGCTTTCCTCTGTGCATCAACGTAACTGGTGCCCACATACTTCCTCTGATAAGCTGCTTTGAAGTACTCCCAAGTAAGATCATCTGTCGTGGCACCATCCCAAACCGTGAGCCACCACTGATAAGACTCATCCTTGAGAAGCGACACCGCTCCTTTTAGCTTCTCCTCATTCGTCAGATCGAGATCATCCATGATCCTTTCAGTCGATTCCAACCAATACTCCACCGTACTGGGTGCCACTCCCGTTACACCCCAGAATACCTCAGCTCCGTTGGCTCGGAGTCGCTCGGGTACAGATTTCTAAGCTCCCATTCCTCCACTTGCCCCAGCCACCATCTCAAGGACTCGCAACACAGCCTGCGATACTGCCTCACCTCCCGTCTGATCCTGTTTCTCCTCTAAAAGTTGGGGGTGGTGGTGGCGGTGGTACCTCATTCTCAGACCCCTGACCCGACCTAACGGGTTCTGACACGGTCATCCTGCCCCTACCGCGTCCACGACGGCCACATCCTCTAGAGCTCATTTCTAACTATTGCGCTTTAATCTGATTAAGAAATTTTATGGATTAGTACTTGTTTCATTAATTATCCGCGAAGGAATCTTATGGAAGAGTTTAGAAGTTGTTCTTTCGATCAATCAAAGTTTCAAGTCCTTTATCCTAGTTCACAGAAAAGCACATCCATTCCCTAATACCTTTCATACACATTCACTCTTCGGACATTTCTGTCCATTCCTATCCTAGGGGTATTTTCATCATTTTCCTACAGGGGTATGTTCGTAATAAATCAGGGAAATTTTGAAAACTTTAATGAATCAGGACAGCTTGAAATTTCCAAGACTGGAGAGTATTTTCGAAAATTTCTCAAATTAAGGGTGTGGCGAAATTTCGAAAACCAGGGGTATTTTGGTAATTTTGTCAATCTGGGGTAATTTTCTAAATTTCCAAAGTCAGGGTCTTATTTTGAAATACAGGGTTTTTGGATACTTTTGCAAAGTAAAAGTTTTATTGAAATCGGGGTAATACGGTAATTTAAGAAACCAAAGGCATTTTCGTAATTTTGCCACTAGGGGCATTTTGGTAATTTTGTAAATTGAAAGTATTTTGAAGATTTCCCAAAAATAAATTTTTGCTACTATTTAAAGGGGTACTTTAATGATTTTAAAACTAGAGTTTTCATAAAAACATGGCTAATCCCTTTCGGGTTTTATTTATTGTGTTTAGCCTATGACCGAGTCCTCTTGGTTAGGGTGAACCAAAGCTGCGCACCAGGTAGGATTCCTGCGAAGAGGAGGTGAGTCACTAGGACTGCTTAAGTACCAGGCTCTTCCGGATCCAATCCTCGACATTTGCACCAGGGTTACCACACCCTAACTCGGAGACTTAGTCATAGGTTTGTTTAATTAGGCACTTAAAGTCTTATGTGATTTGTTGGGGTAACTAGTCCTAAGGTTCAAACACTTATCATACTATTTACGTTCCATACCTACCTTTCTATAGATAATAATTCATATAGTAGTTAGAAGTACTTACCTGGGCGGATTGGTGCCGGAGACTCGATGTCATGCTGTTCAAACCAAAAACTATTTCCATAACTTTTCTCAAAGGCCTATGAAAACATCTTGGGCCTTGGGCCCCTACAGCCGAGTTTTGAACTGGGCTCTGATACCAATTTTTTAACACCCCAAACCAGGCCCAAACATTACGACCGAATTTGGTATGTTACAGAGGAAAACATTTTGAAATTCCCTTTTAGCCGATACAATTTTTGGTGAAAACATTTCATTTTTAATAGGATATTGTCTTGTTTAAAACAATTGAGGTGTATGAAGAAAGCAACACTTAGCTTTGTTGTAAAAAAAAAATCTATTAAGTCATGTTGTTACCAATTTTATCGATGTACCCGATGGCACAAAAAAAACATTTACGTTTGAATTTAAGAAAACTTGTTTAACCATATTAAAGTCATTAAGTAATTCAAAATTTCATCCAACATGTAAAATAACCGAAACGTAATTTTAGGAGGCCTTATTACAACTTGCACCAATGAAACTGAAAATAAAATGAAAATAACTGAAAGTTCGTTTAAACCACATTTCCACTGCATGGCCACCTTGAGCCCATCTGGCTCCTCATCCGCGATCTACGAGTCACCTGAAAATGTTAAAGGAGAAGGTGAGTCACCAAGACTCAATGTGTAACCCTTCTCCCGGTTTAATGTAACATCATACACAAATCATATCTAAGTTCAACATGCACCCAACCTAGCCATCCAAAACACCTTTCTCTACCCCGTGTGGTACCAAACCACTGGTGGTGCCAAACCACTGGTGACCCAAAGTCACGATATCCATCAATATTGTGGTGCCAAACCACTGGTGGTGACAGACCACTGGTGACCCGAAGTCACTAATAATAAGTTGTGGGTCTAACCCACGTGTGATACCAAATCACTGGCGACGATCCCATAATATCAACCGTGGGGCCAACCCACTGTGGTGCTAAGCCACTGGGACAAGTTGCTATGAGGTGCCAAACCTCTGGTGACCCAAAGTCACGAAATGTGGTACCAAACCACTGGTGTCCAAAGACACGGATATCACTTCCCCCTCCACTCAGATCACCCACCATAGCATAATATGCATGTAAAAGAAATCATGCCAGTCATGCTTAAAAATAATAACATACACTGAATAGGTCATAAACCATATTTTTACGTATCACATATACCAAATATGTCATGCATCCATATGCATTATATCGTAAGCTCATATCGATAAGGACTTGCCTGAATCCTTGCGCATACCTTTACGGTAATAAATCCAAATCTACATAAATCCGGTTTAGCATATACAATATATTAGCACTTTTATTAGTTATGAAGTGTGTATGTACACACCTGTTACTAACGAAAGCCCTAAATCCCAAAGAGTCGATCTGCCACACTAGATTTCCTTGCTTCTATATTCGGCCAAACATAAAGATTAGTACCAAGGCTATTCGGCCAACCCAAATAAACCCAAAGGGTTAATGCTTGAAACCCGAGACCTTACCTAAACGCCCCTTGGATACTAGCCACCACACGCTATGTGATTCTACTTCACTTCCCTACAATCGGCAATCATACATCCATATTAATAGCCTTCGACTTTCGATTACTTAAAAGAATTAATGATCTTAAAATGGATCCTTACCACCCTTACCAAAACTGATTGTCAAAGAATAGAGGTTTGGATTGTGTACTTTAAAATCCCGGAGTACCTTATGAGAATCGGTTCCCAGGAAGAAAATAAGTTAGCCACACCATCAACAAATATCGAATTTCGGCTTTGCTCTTATCCAAGTCGATAGAGAACAGGAAAACATGGGAGGAGAGTTTCGGCAACCACATACCTTCACAAATCGATGGGAGAGAAAATCCCGAAAAGTATCTACACCCACTTGCTATTCGGCCAAAGTTGATCTACTAGGAAAAAGGGGATTTCGGCACACCAATGGAGTATATTCGGCTAGAGAGAAAGAAAGAATTAGGGAGATGGGGTTTTGGCAAAGAAATTGGTGTTTAGCAAAAAGAAGAAAAAGAGGAAGATGACAATGGTGGTTTCGGTTTTGAGAAAATGAGAAAGAAGAGAAAAAAATAGAAGATGAGAGAGAGGGAAATTCGGCTATTTGCAAAGGGAAAAAAGAAAAAGAATCAAATGATGAATATGTGCCTTAAGAGAATTTGGCACTCTCCCCCCTATACTCAGTCTCTTAGCCCTCCACTCCTTTTCAACAAGGAGTTTAAAATTCGGTCACCTCCTAAAAATGCTCCTGGCCACTAATTCAAACAAGTTTGAATTAGTCACCTTCCTAAATTTTCTCTCTACCAACCATTTGAATATTTTGACTTGGTCCATCTTTATCTGACAGAAGCTGAGCTGCACACAACTCCTTCCCCTTCTTGGCGTCAAAATAGAAAGCAAATGGTGGGATTTCTGCTACTCGAACATGAGACTTCCTTCCCTTGCCAGTGGTGTCAATCCCAGGCTCTATGCAGCGCCTCTTTGCCACTTTGCCGAGCCCTTTTATTGTCAACTATCCCCTTTTTGAAACTTGTAACCCCTATTTACTATGACTCCTTGTTTTATTAAAGCTTACAAATAAAATTTTCTATCACTCGAGCCTACTCAAGGTCCATAACTAAGTCTTATTACACGATAAATAGTATTACAGCAATCCAATCATATGCACAACAATACAATCACAAATAACCCCTAATTTAGGATGTTACAACATGGATAGGCTTACTTGGTAACTTAAATTCTTTACCCAATCACAATGTGATTGCTGTTACATATTCTTTCCCATCTCTCCGAGGATTGTTTTATGTGTTACTAGGGAAACAGTATCCATTTTTTTTAAAACAAAGTCATTAACTGGCTTATCTAGTCGCAGAGGCTATCCGTTTGGTATTCGAGTTGTCCATATGTAGTTTAGACTTGTCGAATGTTCAGCTTCATTGTTTGCATCTCCCCTTTTAGTCGATCAAATTGTTGACTACACACAGCATGGTCAGTCCTCATAGTTCTTTTTTGTAGTGGTGGAGGTTGGTAATAAGGGTTTTGTCAAGTTTGTGCTTGATTTTCTCCTCCTTGGTTGCCTCCCTGTTTGAGGTTCAAATGATCCCTCAAATTAGTGTTATAGGTATTTGAGTAGAGATCTCGACCCCTATTACCTATGTAACTTGCCGCCTCTGATGGGTTCTCAGAACATGGATCCGTTCTCGTCGACTTGAAAGGCGTCTACAAACAGTTAAGCTTTTCTACGATTCATTGGAATTGATTATCATCGTTATCTACATTTAGAGCTTTTATCATTAGAGGTTTGGATTTGTACATAAATATCTCATTAGGCCACATGTATAAATTCATGGCCATGTCATTTATGATTTTGTAGGCTTGTTCATACGTATAAAACATGAGAGATCCTCCTGCCACTCTGTCTAGGTTAGATCTAATATGCCCGTCAACACCATTGTAAAATATCTGGATCTGGAGCCACGCTTGCAATAGTTGATGTGGGCACTTTCTTAGCATCGTGTTCAAGTGTTCCCATGCCTCATATAGAGACCCACCTTCGTATTGTTTGAAATTGACGATTTCTCGCCTAAGCTGAATAGTTTTACTTATCGAGAAAAATTTATATAGAAATTTTTCCGCTAGATCTTTCCATGTTGTAATGGAACCTAGTTCTAATGAATTGAGCCAATCAGCCGCATTGCTACACAACGAGAAAGGAATAATTGAAGACGCACAACATCATCGAATACCTAATTGTACTTAAAGGTGTCGTAGAGTTGTAAGAACTTCTTCAAGTGTTAGTTCGGGTCTTCCACCATATTTCCCTTGAATCGCAGTGTATTCTGGCTTATCTGAATAGCGGTCATCTTTATCTCAAAATTATTGGCATTAATCACTGGCCATTTGATGCTTTCACACACCGTATCGAGTCTAGGCAAAGCCTATTCGCACAACGTCCTTCGATCCATTGGGACATCTTCCTGGATATTTTCTTGTAGTTTTCATGGATCTCCAAATAATGGATTTTATAACAGTAAATTTATTACAACGGATGGATCGATGCTCATTAAATAACGATTGTGCCTAAGTATCTGCTCCAGATCTAGGTATGGTTCGATTGGGGCGTTAGAAGTCATAAACAACCTAAAAATTTAAGGGTTAAAAAGAAATTAAACAAACAATAATAAAAATAATTAATTAATTAAAAATATCGTATGTTTAGGCTTTAAAGTTCCCATTTATCTTATTAATTGTAAAAAATATTTTCTAGATTTAATGTCAAAACCTTCATGGCAAAGACACCAACAACTTGACTACCTATAAATATGTTATTGTTTATAGTAAAAATTGTACATAAAAAATATATAGAATTGAATCGGCGATGTCCGCAAGTATACGGGTCAAATTGTAATATAGTAATTGTGTATAACGAAACACAAGAAGTATTCTGAGGATTGATGGTCACTAAACTAACTATAAATACGACAAAGGCAAGTGCACCTAACGAACAATAGTATAGCTATGGTGAGTAGGGAATATCATATCCACGTGGACTAAAAGTACTAGTAATTACCATCTTCTTATTATCTAGTTGACAAATTGGGGTGATATGTTTTAATCTAAAATTACTAAACTAATTTATCTAAGGACGCAATAAAGAATAAATCAAGGAGATAATCGAATAATATCTTATAAGATAGACAATAGCCAGGAAAGAATCCACCTAGACTTAACCTTTTATTATGAATCTAAATTAAACGATTTATTCATTTGTGTCTTGATCCATAGAAATCCCTAAATTATGTTAATATCTCTTTAGAGAGTAGGAACAACTGACTCTAGGTTGATTAATTGAAATATCTTTCTAATTAAAACCCCTATTATTGCATTAACTCGATCTATGAATTCCCCTATTAGATTTGATTCTAATTCGGTAGATTCTAATTCGGTAGATTTATGTCGTCCTATTTCTAGGATTGCATGCAACTCCACTCAATTATGCTAGATCTACTCTTAAACAGGGCATTTTGCTCCACTGAATTAAGCACATTAAACATGAATTAATATATCAAAAATATTAAAACAAGAAATAAGCATACATAATTGAGAACAAGAATCAAGTATTTATCGCATAAATCAGAAATCAAATGATAAGATTCATCATAGGTTCCATCTTCCCTAGGTATCTAGGGAATTTAGTTCATAATCCTGAATAGAAACATCTTAAAGTTAGAATAACCGCAAGACATAAAGAAACTTAATAAAACTTCAAAAGAAATTAAAAGGAGATCTTTGATCTTGATGGAGATCCGCTTTCGAGTTGATTCCGATGGCATTCCTTGAGTGTTTTCTTCGATCTTCTCTAATTTCTCCCTTCTCTATTCTTCTAATTAGTATTTATAGTCTTTAGAATGCTTTAAAAATTAGGTTTTTCCACGTATTTGAGAAATAGAGTGTGGAATCGACACGGGCTGGCACGTGGGCATGTGGCCAGCCTGTGTGGCTCACACGGGCATGTGTCTAACCCGTGTGGAAATGCCCAACCGATGTGGATCCTGAAAGCAGTTTTTTTGACCGATTTTGGCTTGTTTTTCGCTCCCAAATGCTCTCTTAAGTATAGAAACATGAATTTTTAGGAGCACCAAATTCACTAATTTGCATAATTAATCATCCAAAAATGTATTATGAATGAGATTAAAATATGTTACTTTTATAGCTTATCAAGGATCTTACCCAAGAGAGGATGGAATAAATCTATAGAAAATCTCTTTACAATAATAAGTCTAAATAGTAGTAATTAATTTCTATATTATGATAAATCATAAAATAGATTAATAAGATAAATTAAATAACTAAAATAAATAAATGATAAAATAAACAAATGACTTAAATGTAACAGTTTGGTTTAGACCTAGGTCGGAATAGTGGTTTCGGGACTACAAATCCTAGCCAGAAAAAAGTATTTTTATATTATTTTATGTGCTTATAGTAAGTGAATTGATATGTGTGAAAATTTTGTGATTTAATTTGATTGTTTGTGTGTTCAATTTGTAAAAAGGACTTATTTGCATAAAAAAGGTAAAAGTTATGTTCTAAATAGTTATATGTCAAATTGACATGGCTTATTTATTATGAAGTCCTTATTATGTAAGTGAACCATTAATATGGTTAATGGACATTATTGGCCTTGATTATATATGTTTAATATGTTTATTAAAGGTTAATTTGGGAATGAATTAATAAAGCTATTATAATTAAAACAAAACATGAAAATTGTCATTATATTCATCCACTATTACTGAAATTAAAGAAAGAAAAGCTAGGGCTCATATGTTTTGATATTCGGCTACTTCCAAGCTTGATTAAAGGTCTATTTTTGTTCGGTTTTTGATAATTTCTATGTTTTTGTGATCGTTGCTTCGAGTACTGTAACATCCTAGAATTAGGGGTTCTACATTTTATGTTTCTCTATGTGCTTGGCCTATTTTGATTGTTATTTAGATGTGTTTGGGGGTCTTGGGGAGGCTCGGGTTCAAGCTAGAGCCTTGGTGAAATTTTGGTTTTGGGGCTTAAAGGGGGGAGAGCTGGTGGAGGCAGGCCTTAAGATTATTTGCGTGTGCTTGTTGACATAAAGGCGCTTGTGTCCAGGTGGAGGTGGCGTCACCTATAGGAGAAAAGGGGAGGGGTTCGAATTCCATATGCCACATTATGGAGCTTTATTTTTGGCTTCAGGATGGAGAGGAGGTAGCCTTCGGCTGAGACTCTTCTAGGAGGAGTTTGAATGAGTCAACAAGTTCAAAATGGGTGGTGGAGAGGTGCTCAACCAATTCAAATAGGTTATGGAGAGTGAAACGAGGATAGGATCGTGGGATTCAAGTTGGTGGAGGTGTTGGCCGAATGTGGAGGTCTTTGAAGGGAGAATTTCGGTCAAGAAAGGGGTCTTTGGTGAGAGCATATTCGGTTGGTGAGTGTGTGTGGGTGTGCCAAAATTCCCTTTTGTTTCTTAGGCAATTTGGGTAGCACATTCGGTCATAAGGGGGTAGTGGAGTGCCGTTTTTGCAAATTTCATTTGAGAGAAGAGTAAAACTGAAACCATCCAAGGAGCCCTCCCTTTCCTTTTGCACTTCGGTCATTTTGTTTCAGTTCTTTTGTTACCAAAAATCGTAGCATTCTTACTTCTACTCTTTTTCTTTCATCTCTTCTCCTCTACTTCTTTTTCCTATAACTGAAACCTCTTCTAGTCTTTCTTTTCTTGTAGCCGAACCTACTCAACCTTTTGATATCCTCTATTTCTTACTTCTTGCTTGTGCCGAAACTTTCATCTCATTTTTGCTTCATCTTTCTCCTTGTCTCTTTGGTGTTAGCCGAACCTAAAGAGTGACCATTTGTACATTTCTTTTCCCCTTCATCCATATTTTTCAACCGTCTTCTTCTCTTTTCTCATAGCCAAAACCTTGCTGCTTCCCCATTGTTATCCTTCTATTTCTTCTCTTAAGCCAAATAGTTCCCTTGGTCCCAAGTGAATCGGGTTATCTTGGTTACTCGGTTGTTGAAGGTAATGGGTTCTTCTTTTATTCGTATGCCATTCCTTCTTCTTTTTCTTTCTCTTTGTTGAGGCCCAGTGGGCAAGCCTTCAATGTCGGGTTGTGTTCTTTTCCTTACTATTGTTTTCTTTCTCTAGTGCTAGTATAAGCCGAACACTCCTTACCTCGTACTGGTGTGGTGTCGGTTATCGTCTCTGAAGGGTGCAAGGGTTCGGTTCTCATTTGATCAAGAACCTGTTATTGCCGAAACTAGGGGTAAGTAGTGCTATTCGTTATATGAGTTTTCTCTTTTAAGTCGGAATACTCAGGGGTAACCTTTGACTGTTAGGCCGAACCTCTGCTTCTCTCGCGACTCATCTCTGATTCGAGGACGAATCAGTTGTTGTACGGTTCATCATTTATCATGGTAAGGAGTCACTTCTTTTTGGGTTCTCTGCTGTTGTTTCCTTTTCGTTGCAGTTTGCCTTAACCAAATTCCCTTATTAGACAACCGACGTTTCACTCTGAGTACTGATCAAGTCTCTTTATGGATGAAGTACCAGTCAAACTAAGGAGGGGAATGGACCCGTAGTGTCTGCCTCTAAGTTTAAACGACGTGCTGTGACGGTAGTTCAAGATTTTTCACTGGGTTGTGGTAGAGAGCTGACATCGGCTTGGGATAGGCAAATCGCTGTTATTCCTGCTAGTGAGAGTGTCGACGATATAGAGAGTCTAGTTCTTCGGGTAATCAGGTGTGTAATTCTCACACCTTCCTTCGTTTGTTTTGTAATAAAAATATGTATTGTTTAAAAGCCGAAACTTCGGTAATGGCAATTGAGTTACCTTTGGAGGGTAAAATCGGAGATACCAGGTTAGTTACCTTCTGACTATGTCATGTAAATACCTTAGCATGAATATACGTATGCTATGATTATTCGATGTATGCTGATATATGTTGCATCCATTCCATTATGATTATATGTTGCATGGGATTAGGGATATGATATTGATTTAAAGGGGCAGTGTATTTCAGTGGTTTAGTACCACATATATCGGTGACTCTATCACACCATTTCAGTGGTTTGGTACCACATATCGGCTTTGAGCAGCATGACTGTCAGCATGACTGCCAAGGAAGAGTGTAGCGGATGGAGAGTTGATTGTAGAAATCCCCACATGTGTGTTAAGGTTGGACATATGGAGCAGTGTGTAGTGAATGGAACACTAGGTTGGATTGGGTTGCATTGCATACACTTTTTGATATGCCATGTTGTGAGGGCTAAGGCCCAATGTATTCGGTGGGCTTAGGCCCAGATTGCTTTCGTAAGGGGAATTACACACTGGGTCTCGGTGACTCACCCCTCTGCTTAATCTTGCAGGTAATCCTTAGATCGAGGATTTGGAGCCCAGGAGAACTTTGAGGTGGCCATGCGTATTTCTTTCGTAAACTCTGCTTTCTTTACTTAAACTTAGTTTTAACTTGGGTATATTTTATGTAATAAGGCCTTCAAAATTTCGATTTGGTTTTTGGATTTTAATGTGGTTATTATATCATGATATGTTAAGTATGGAGTTTTCTAAAAATATAAACACTCATTTTTCCAAAATATCAACAAGCAGATAACATGCTGAATAAATAATGAAATTCGAGAATTTTCTTAGAACTACAAGCATTGCTTTTTTCAAAATCTCACGTTGCTGAAATCCGCTAGTCTCGATTTTTTTCGTATCACAAAACCTGTTTACTACTGTTAGTATTATTAATGAATATTTGCAAGAAAACCTTAAAACAGAATTTGATTTTCAAAAGGAGAACCGAATGCTAAGTTTTAGAAATCGTAAAGTTTTTAACAACCTTTCCATGTGACATACCAGATCTGGTCGTAACGTTTAGGCCGGGTTTGGGGTGTTACAAGTACTACAAAGCCCATGTTTTAATTTTTGAATTTGATGATGATTTTGTGTTTTGACATTATAGCTTGTGATTTTTTTTGTTTGATGATGGAAAATAAAAGTTATGTGATAGATTAATATGTTTTATTTTTGGACTTTTGATGAAATTGAGTAATTTGGGTTAAATTGTGCAAATAATATTTTGAGGGGATAAAATGTGAAATAAATGGAATATGTGGACTTATATGAGCTAGATGAATATTTAGCCAAGCTATAGTGTGGTTAAATTTTGAATGTTTTGTGTTTTGTGAAATAAGGACTAAATTATAAAACTATGTAATTATAAGGGCTAAAGTGTAAAAAGCCTAAATATGTGTTTTTGGATTAAGTTGAATGAATGTGTGATTAAATTAGTTAAATTTTAATTTATTTAAATCAAGAACGAAAGAAATCGGAATTAGATCGGGGGAAGTCGAAAGTAGTCGAGTAGTCGATTTCATCCGTCAATATCTGAGGTAAGTTCATAAGTAAATAAATGTCATTAAATTTGATTGTATATATTTTATTTGTACCAAATTGAATTATTACTTGTATATATATGTGTGATTGCTGAATTGGTAAAAGTGTGGAAGAATTGTTTACGAGCTTGAATCGATCGAGTTACGAAGTCCGAAAGCCCCGTACGAACCTTAGGAATAGTTAGGATACATATGTCATGAAATAGGATTTTCGATATGTGTTTTTGTGTAAGACCATGTCTAGGAAGTTGGCATCAACTTGTGTTTACGTGTAAGACCATGTCTAGGACATTGGCATCATATTTGATTCGTGTAACACCCTGTCTGGGACAGTGGCATCGATATGTGATTACATGTAAGACCACGTCTAGGACGTTGGCATTGTACGAGCCTTCCAATTATTCGAGTATCCTTATTAATTCTGAATGGTTCAACGGGCATTATTGAGATGAGATCAGATGTGAAAACAAACTAAAAGATTCAAGTATGTGCTTGTAATATGTATATGAGAACAAGGTAAGTATATGATTATGATGGATACATGAATTGGAAATGGTAAAAGATAAATTTATATGTGTTTATGAATATATGTGAGTTTAAAAGTTGATGTTATTTGGATATTGTAAATGAGATAATATTTGAGTTGTAAACATATTAATTGTGTAATTGGTTAATGCATATGTGATTTTGGTTGGTTGATTTAAATGCAAATGTTTATTTATTCTTTATTTGCTTATGACTTACTAAGCTATGAAAGCTTACTTTGTGTGTTTGATTGTTTGATTGTTTTATAGATCATTAAAGCTACGAGAAGCTCAAGGATCGTTGAGGATCATCACCATACTATCGAACTACCTTTTGGTACCTATTGAAGTTGTATATATTAAAGTATGGCATGTATAGGCTAGAGTTTTAGGTTGATGTTTTGAAATGTGTAAATATAGCCATGTGATATGGCTTGATAATGAATACGTTTATGAATGAGTAGTTTATGCTACACGATGCATAATTTGGTATGGTGAGTTCATGGTTGGTCTAATGAAATGGTCAAATTATGGTAAGTTTTATAGTTGATTTGGGAGTTGATGTGATAAGAATTGCTATGAATTGAATTGGATTAAAATGATGAATGATTTTTATGTCTTTATTGTGAAGTTGGTGTTTTTGAATTAGTATGATTGAGTTAGGATTTGTATATGAAATGAATGATATTGATAAGAGGTAAAATATTCATGGTTTGGTATGCCTTGAATGCATTGGAGGTATGGTTTTGGAATGGTTGATGCTTGTAGGTGTGACCCAAAGTGTGGGTGGCAAATTGGCCTTGTAAATGGCCTATATTTGCCCACACGGTTAAGCCCACGGGCGTGTGGCTCGACCATGTCTCTTAAGTTTGCAAATTGAAACAAGTCAGATCACACATGGGCTGGACACACGGGCGTGTGACTGGCCGTGTGAAAAAGTCAGTGTCGACCACTGGTTAAGCACACGAGCGTGTCTTTGGCCGTGTGGACAAGACAGTATATATGCCCTGTTTTGCCACGGCTTGGACACACGGGTGTGTCTGAGGCTGTAATAGCCCGATCTAGACCTTAGTCGGAATGGTGGTTTCGGGACAACGAATCCGAATTAGAAATGTATTTTAATTGTTAATTTGATATCTATGTTATATGGTCAAGCATGTGTTAGAATATCATATATTAATTCGTGTGTTTGGGTGACTAATTTAAGTGAAAGGACTAATTTGAATAAGTGTGAAAATAGTAGCTATTGTGGAATTAAGTGGTCAAATTGATAGTTTTCTTTTTTGCATGGAATTTAAGATGCAATTTGACCTTTAACTTGATGGTAGTGGACGGCATAGACCATGGTTTAATATTAGTATATTTATTTAATGCATATTTTATTAGTTAGTGGGTGATATGAAATAAACTATTATTACTTTTAGAAAGACATGTTTATTCTCCCCAATTTCTTCATCATCTTCACGAAAATAAAGAGAAAGAAGAAGAACTTAAGCTATCATATTTTCAATCATTGCATGCCACCTAAAGGTTAGTATTTGAGCTTGTATTTTGAAAATTTTTACATTTTTGAGTTAGTTATCTTGAGTACTATCAAAACCATGTTGAAATTTTAGAGTTTGAAGCATGTGATTGATTCGGCCATGGATGAATGTTTTTGCTTTGTTATGTTTGATGGAAGAAGGTTGAGCATATGTTTGAAATCAACTTGTTTAGAGTAGGAAATTTAGATGAAATGAAGCATGATGATTTAAATTGTGAAAATAAATAGTTGACGGTCTAAAATTGCAAAATAAATGGTTTGTATAGACTTGTGTAAGGATGAAGAAAATTCGGCCCTTAAGAGGTTAATCCAAATTCCATGTATTTTGTGTTTTATAGGGGTAAATTATGAGTTTTGGATTAAATTAAATAAAAATGAATTTGAATAAGCTTTACTTGGCATTGTTTAGATCAAGAAAAAAAGGAAAATGAGATTGGATCGGGGAAAAGTTAAGTTAAACGAATAGCCGAGAAACTCAAATTCATCGACTTTCGAGGTAAGTTTTAAGCAATCGGATTAATTTGAATTATCTCTATATTAAAATGTACATGTTCAAGTGACATAATAAATTTTATTTTCAAATTGCCGAATAAGGCATAGGAATTGTTATATGTGATAGCCGAATGTGGATTAGTAAATACATGTGTATATGTATAACCATTGAATAATTGAGTTGGCCAAATATATGCACTTGTGATAAGGGATATATATATATATGGAAATGGAATATTCGGATATGGTGACTTTAAATGTGTTTGTCGAATATGATAGTATCAGGAACATGTATTTATTTATATAAATACCTTGGATGGTTGAAATATGTATAAAGGTATATAAATTTTACCAATGTGATAGAGTATAAGATTAAATATTTGTATTGGCCGAATGTATGTTTGACCTATGTATGAGATTTTGATATGTTTGGATTGGATAAATATTTATGGGTTGAGTAGTAGTTAATTGTGGACCATGAAATAGGTGATGGTGGTGAATGAATAAATAACTATGTGTTTAATTGAGTGTGGCCGAATGTGATGGTAAATTATAGGAAGAAAGATTTGGTTTGAATATGTGTATTTAGGTATGTTCATATTTATAATATGTGAATATATATGTTATGTTTAAGAGAAGAAAATCAGGTAACAAGCACTGTGTGTGCGGATAAAATAGTAATGGCACTATGTGTGCGATACATTACTAATAAATGGCACTGTGTGTGCGGATAAAATAGTAATGGCACTATGTGTATGATACATTACTAATAGTAATGGCACTATGTGTACGATACATTACTAATAAATGGCACTGTGTGTGCGGATAAAATAGTAATGGCACTATGTGTGCGATACATTACTAATAAATGGCACTGTGTGTGCAGATAAAATAGTAATGGCACTATGTGTGCTATACATTACTAATGAACAGAACTGTGTGTGCTCTTTTACAAGTAACGGCACTAAGTGTACGATACGTTACGAAATCTTGGCACTAAGTGTGCGAAATCGGTTACAAGGCACTATGTGTGCGAATTTTCAAAGTAACGACACTAAGTGTGCGATACGTTACTAAATTCTTGTAACAGATATACAGGTTTGATGCTTTTTAATAGACTCGTATTATTAATGTTGATAAGGATAATAAAATGTTTGAGTATACAATCATATGTTATGCTTGGGTGGTTAAGGTTGGAGAGGTAAATGATCCAAAAAGGTATGTATTAATTTTAACAACTTGTGATTGATGGTGGCTTGAAATGTAAGTAGGAATTTGGTAAGTAAAAGAGGCATATGCTGTTATTTTATCATGTGAGGGTGATGTATGGATATATACATATTTATACATGCATATAATGTTGTTATGAAATCTATTTAGTATGTTTGACTATTCGGCAAGGAAGTTGTAAATGAAATAATTTATTAAATCATGCTAAAGCGTATATGTGAGTTAAAATGCTTAAAACTTGCTAAGCTTAAATAGCTTACTTTGTGTTTCCTTGTCGATTATTTTGTTTTATAGATTTTGGATTCGTTACGATCTCAGGGATCGTCAGCAGGACTATCATACTATTGACAGCTTACTTTGGTATTTTGGTTATGTTAATTACAAATATATGACATGTATAGATTAGAAAAAAAGGGTAGATATGAATTGAGTATCTATGTATATAAGTAATAGCCATGCGAAAATGGCTTGTCCATCTTGTTAATCTTGAAATTTATATTTTGGCTTGATGATTATGTTTGATTTGGTTTAGGTATATATATAAGTTTGGTTAGAGTTTAAATGAAATGGAGTAAAGATGTTATAAATTAGTTAACCATATTTTTACAATGAAACAGTTTTTAGTTAGCAGCAGTGATGTGAATTTGAAAAATCACCAAAAATAGGATAAATGGAATTAGATGGTGAATAAGATATATAATTAAATCTTATTGTGTCTATTTTTATATGAAAGAAACATAGTAGTCAAAGGAATTTTATATTATGAGATATTTAAGTTTTAATGAGACTGGTTCTGAATGAATTTATGATCTCCTGTTCTGTATTGGAAAAATTATTAAAACTTGTACAAAAATAATCATGGAGCATAGTTTATATTCTTATAATCCTTAATGAGTCTATTTTTTATTGGAATAAATGAGAACATTATTTGAATTTTTTACAATAAGATAATTGAGTTTTTGTAAAGATAGGTCAGAACCATCAAACAGTGAAATAGGGGAAACTTTAATGAATAAAATGTACTAATTGGATACATGAAAAATTCTGGAAATATTATAGTAAGAATATATTTGAGTCTAGTTTCATAGAAAATTTATAGATCTCAATTTCGAGTTTTTTAACTCATGCTATAGTCAATTTAGTCAATATGACGCAGATGGACAGTTTCAATTTTTATGCCCCGAATTAGTAGTTAAGTCTAGTAATGCCTTACGCTCGACTCCGGTAACGGTATCAGTAAGGGGTGTTACAGAGGCCGTGTGAGGCACACGGCCTGCCTACACGGGTGTGTGACCTCTGTAACTTTGAAAAATGTTTGATTTTCAGAAAATTTTGTATGTGTTCGGTTTAGTCTCGACCCCTTCCTAATGCATGTTTAAGGTCTCGTAGACCTATTTAAGGGACTTTATAAATATGATTTGCTATGATATGTGATAAAATATCTTATGATTGTGAAATGCTCATAAAAGTTCTAAAATGTCTGGTAACTCTTCTTAACCCTATTCCGGCGATGATTACATGTTAGGGGTGTTACATTAAATTAATAAAATAAATCAGGAAGATTAACTCGTTTCAGGGTTTGTAATTAACTTTAGATTAGGTTTTTTGGGTGGATTAGCTAATGGGTAACCAATTATTACCTCCCGACCTCTAACTAATTAATCAATTGTTTGATACTCACTTATCTCCCGACCTCACTTTCTCAACTAGAATAAACTATAATTTACTCGATTCGACTTATCTCCCCATCTCGTCTAACCTATGATTACTTCCTAAGGTTGTCAAGCCCAGGGTTTAGGAACACATTATTTATAACAACTAATACTCTTAAAAAACCCTAAATCTTTCGTTAATCATGTCCCTAATGTGCAACTCAAAAAATAAGACAAAGAGACTACCTGAATTAGCATTGATGTTCTTCAGATGTAGTCGAGTGGTCCTCCTCGTATCGATTTAGCTCCAAATTGTAGTGCCTCATAATTTGTGAGGTTCCTACATAGAATAGACACATTTTTTTAAAATTTATATTTAAATTGAACAAAAGATAACTAAAATTTTCCAAATCCTAAAATTAACTAAAGTTTCAAAATAAAATAAAATTCATAAAAACAAAATCTAAAAATTAAAGCCTGAAGTTAGTCATAATAGGGTTTCGACTTCTCCGTATCCCCATTGTCACTATTTTCCTTCTCTTCTTTTGGGTATTTTTCCTCATCAGTATTGTTGTTTTAGATTTGGTCATCTTTGAGAGGTAAAAATTTTGGCATCTTCAGGTTGTGCCTCCTTGAATAATCCTTGAATAACGATCTTACCTCATGCATCCATTGCTCTATCCATTCAAAAGTAATACGATTGGTACTCCTATTTTGTTGATGTTGGGTCACTCTTTGCTTTTTCTGTAGAGGGAAATCTTCTTTTCGTTTTGCTTGTGTCCTCTTCCTATCGGTAACTTGTTTGTGATGTGATGCGATAAGGTGCTTATAAATTGAATCTCCGATTGTATTCATAGTTGGGTGCAACCACCGTTCTGATCTACCCATGGGGACCTTCGCCTGTTTACATAAGGCGGTTATGGGATGTGTAAAAAAGAGTCCCACTTTCTCTTCTTTAATGCAATGAATCATGCTTCAATATATCCATGTTTCAATGTAGAACTCTTCTTTCTGTAAGGCAGTGTGTAACATTATAGCTAGAAAAGTGGTTATGTTAGAACAATTCATAGTAGGGTAAATTTGGGTGCAAACGAATTGCACCCATAGCTTAGCTAAAGGGATCATGCTCGATGGATGAAATGATATCTGCGAATTAGTAGCTAAATCACTTTTCCATTCTCATTTCCCTTTGGTTAAGTAGTCTATGACATCATCTAAACTGGTACTTGGGCAAAAATTCAGGTCGGTTCTCTAGATAAATCATACATGTAGAATGGAACGCTGTAAAACCTACAAATTTCTAGTCCAAAAATTAAAATTCCCTTCCCTCTTACAGTAACATAAGACCATGATTCGCCCAACGGTCTCTTTGCTTTGTAATATTTAAGGGAGGCATAGAATTCTTGAACCAATGGAAAGCATGCTGGTTCGGTTCGGTTGGGTGTTTGCTGAAATTTTCCCACTTATGGGCATGCACTATTTTCCAAACTTCACCTCCACTATCCATTGGGAATTCAAATCTCCATTCTTAGAGGATAATTTTCTTTCGAATACATTATAAGTGTGTGTCAAGCTCATTCATTTTCATGCTTATGAAATTGCCGGCTACCGACGATTCGTTGCTCAGCACTCTTCGAACGTGTTTGGCATCCATAACAACAAATGCAAGTTTACTAGTTTCACACTTAACCAATGACAGGAAATATAAATAACTGTGAAAATTAAATAGGTTAAAGTTTAGAATCCATAACCTCTTGTATCCCCTTCGTGGAGTTGTTGATGATGTGTTCGCTATAAAAAGACTCTCTATGTATGCGGCCACGAGGATGAATGAAGAAACAATTACTATGCAACATCCTAAAAGGTTGTATGTTGTTTGTAGGGAACAGAGAAACAATGGGGAAGGATTTTTTTTATGTGCTTTGCGATTGCTAAGTATTTAAGAAGGCTTTAATGAGGTATTTAAGGGGTTTAATAAGGGTTTTTAGGGTTAAACCGACGTGGTTTATGACCGCTTAGTAAAAATAGCACACCAAAAATATATAAAATTCAATTAGAGGTGTCCCTAAGTATACGGGTCAAATTGAAATATAATAATTGTGTACAATGGAACACAAAAAGTATTTTGAGGATTGTACCCAAGGGACGATGGAATAAATATATAAAAAAATCTCTTTACAATAATAAGTCTAATAGTAGTAATTAATTCCTATATTATGATAAATCATAAAATATATTAATAAGAGAAATTAAATAAATAAAATAAATAAACGAGAAAATAAACAAATGACTTAAATCAATAAAACCAATCAAGAAGATTTACTCATTTTAGGGTTTGTAAGTAACTTCGAATTAGGGTTTTAGGGTGGATTAGCTATCTGTTAACCAATTATTACCTCCCAGCCTTTAACTAATTAATCGATTGGTTGATACTCGCTTATCTCCTAACCTCACTCTCTCAACCAGTATAAACTACATTTTAGATTAAGGAAATCCGTAGGAAAGATAAATTTATCTACCCTTACCAATATGTCTTCAATTTTACCTTCCGGATAGGCATAGGATCGATCGGCTAGTTACAGTGTAACCGTACTAGATCTCGCTTTCTCTAGTCCTAGCTTCCTAAAAATAGATATAGGCATTGGATTTACACTCACTCCTAAATCACATAATGCCTTACCAACATATTGATTTCCAATGAAACATGGGATAGTGAAACTCCTTGGGTCCTTCAACTTTGGAGGTAGTTTGTTCATCAACATTTTTGTGCACCCTTCAGTGAAAACAACAGTCTCAAATTCTCCTAATCTGTGATTCTTTGATAGTATGTCTTTTACAAATTTCGTATAGTTGGGCATCTGCTCCAAAGCTTCTACTAGTAGTATATTGATATGGAGTTGTTTAAGGACATCTACAAATCTTTTGAACTGGGCCTCTTGTTTACAATTCTGGAATTGCTGAGGAAAAGGTAGAGGTGGTCATCCTTTAGGTTGCTGATATTGTTTTGCTATGGCATTTTTTTTGGCAGACTGATCTAGTTCTGCCATAGTATTCTTCTGCTTACCCTTTTCAAGTGCAGTATGTTTTCCAGATGACTCTGTGATCTTTACCTAGTCACGTCTTGAGTCGTACTCTTCTACTGTGGCATTTTGAACAACATCATCTAGCTAAGTCCCGCTTCTAAGAGTGATAGCCTTACACTTCTCCTTCTCTTCTGTTCTCAAATTTTCGATATCACTTGGTAATGCTCCTTGTGTCATTAAATTCAAAGCATTCACTATTTTCCCTACTTGATTTTCAAGAACTCAGAGAGACGCAGCCTAACTATGAAGCACAACATCATTTTTGGCCATATTCTCCTTCAACAAAGATTCAATAGAATTAGAAGATGATACTTGATCTTGTTGAGTGTTCTGCCTCGGCATAAGATGGTTATAACCAAGTGGTGCATTGGTGGCATTTTGTTTTGCAACATTGTTAAAATTCCCCGCACCTTGATTACTCCAACTAAAATTCGGATGCTGCTTCCGTCCTGGATTGTAAGTGTTGGAATAGAGGTTATTATTCTAGTTAAAATTACCCATGTAGTACACTAAAGTTGGGTTTGATATGCAAAAAGCACATGCTAGCTTTGTTGATTTCATCTTATGGACTACAGTTGGATTTTTCATGGTTTTAATCATATTAGCAAGAGAAGATACCTGGGCTGTCAATGAAGTGATTGCATCAAGCTTTACGGTACCAGCAGCTCTCTTACCCATCCCAACTCATGTAGTCGAATACTAGTAATCATTGTTGGCAAATTTTTCCAAAATTTTTTATGCTTCATTATATGTCTTATCTAACAAAGTACTATTTGCTGAGGCATCAACTACCATTCGTGTATGCGCATTTAGCCCATTGTTAAACATTTCCATTTGAGTCCAGTGCTAGAATCCATGCATCAGACATTTCCTAGTTAACTCCTTAAGTCGCTCACACACTTCATATAGTTTTTCATATTTAAATTGCCAAAAGGATGGGAGGATTATACCTTAACAAAAATCTCTGGCACGGCTCATTCCATGATGCCACTGTTCCTAACGACAAAGCATTCAACCATGCTCTTGCATGACCCAGCAAGGAATATGGAAACAGTTTAAGCCACAGGGCATCTTCAGGAACACCCTGTCGTCTAAACGAGTCGTAGACTTCTAAGGAAAGTCTTAAATGCAGTCTTGGGATATGTAACACCCCAAACTCGGCCCAAACGCTACGACCAGATCTGGTATGCTACAGGGTTTATGTTAAAAACTTCACTTAGATGATCTTTGGAAATTCAGTTTCTTTATACAAGTATTCGTTAAGTAAGTGATATTGGAAGAAAACCTTTGCTCTTTTGCTGAACATAAATTTAAAAAAATAAATGAAGACATTAACAATTATAAATTGATAACCTAAGCTATGGAGGCCTTATTACATAAATAGTCCCAAAATTTAAACTTAAAGAAAAACTGAAAATAATTTATGAAAATAAAAAGACTTGATGGCCCTTCGAGTCCGCCTCGGCTCCCATATCCACGATCTACTGCTCATCTGAAAAGTCAGGGAAATTAAAAAGGTGAGTCACCAAGACTCAGTGTATAAATCCCGAAACACAAAACGACCTAAGGCCCACAAACACATTATGAGCCCTGGCCCATACATGAAAGCATCAATCATAATTACATGATAAATAATAAAGATGAATAGCCCAACCCATCCTAGAATTCCATCCTTTACACACCAACCCGTACCAACCATCACACCTCGGGGATTTCTACAATCAACCCTCCATCCGCTACACACCATAACGATAGCCGTACTGCCTATTCCTTTTAATCAGGAATCATTATACGTGGCATAGCCACCGATTACTATGTGACCTAACATTTGAATTTGTGGTTTAACCACCAATCACCAAGTGACCTATCATGCACTTCCCCTTCATTATCATAATCCCACCCCATGCATACACACATAAGGAAAACATCACACAGGCATTCATATATATTTCGATACGCATAGAGATTTCTATGATTATGTACCTGGCATCCTTGCCTAACCCCTGTTAGGGTTTCATTCGACTGTCTACACAGCCTCTTTCCGGCTTTTTAGCTCATAACTTATATATATATAGACATACATACAGGTTTAATAGTGTGTTAGAGATCTACACACTTGATTATTGTTAGAACAAGACTTTCTACGTCGACGCTAGCCGTAGTCGACACAACCGCTATCTGCCTAAGGTGTTGTTCAGAGGCTAGTAACGAAACATTAGGTTAAGGCACAACTAACGAAAAGGAAACGGTTGATCATCTTAAGGAGAATTGAAATCCTTACCTTGAAATCCCGAAAATTGATATGAGATTTAGGGGCTAGTGTTTCCGGTTGATCTACTTCAATTCCCGAATGTCGCCCAACAAGAGAATACATAAAACCATTAAACCATTAGCTTTTCAGCTTTGTCTTCCAAAACCCAAAAGAGAAAGTGAAGAGATAGAAAAATCAGCACTCACCTTTATAAAAAGAATTCGACTACCCCTTAGAGATTTCGGCTTTTTGAGAAGATCAGAAGAAAAGAAGAAATCTAAGTAGTTTCGGCTTTTTGGTTGAAGAAATCGGCAAAAGGAAATAGGGAGTTTGGCTATGGAGATGAGAAGAGAGTTCAAGGTTTCAGCTTTTGAAAGAAAAGATGTTGAGAAGATTGGGAGATTTCGGCTTCTGAGGAAATCAAAAGAAAAGAACTTGCAAAGGGAGACTGAGAATTTCGGCACAGGGAAAGAAGAAAAGAATTAGGGTTCCAAATGCCGGAATTGGTGAGCTATCCCCCCTATTTATATAAATTTCAGCACTTACCTATCAAAAACTGAAAGTGCCCTTTCTGATAACTAAGAATTAAGCAAATAAAAAGGGAAAATTCGGCACCCCTTTGCCATAAAGAAACCGATTTCTTCCCTCCTCGAGGTGATGGAATTTCGGCCAACACCTAGCCTTGCAGATAGCTCCTATCTTTTCTCCTTTTATCTTCCATATTATCAACTATAATATCTACATTATCCCATTCACATAAATCTTCCTATTTTTGAGCCTTGTTGCCGTCCACTCCACCTAACCCTAATGCTGAACATTAGCTAACTTAAATTAAAAGAATTGGGCTCCTTGAAACTTAAATTTGGGCCCCTTACTCCCTTGTATGGCGTCACCTCCTTGCTCCCTAAGTGGCGCCACTGACCACTATGCCACAAGCCCATTTTGATATTTTAAACACAGATACCACCTTTTAAACCCTATAGTGCCTAAACAAAAATTTAACCAAGGCCTTGACCACATCCTGAGCCCAATTTGGATCCCTAATAGTTAAATTATCACATTAAATATATCCACACACTAAACGCATAGGCCCATTAATTTAGGATGTTACAGGATACTTAGTGGGTAGTCTACCAAATTGTCCTACTGTTTGTAACATCTGAAATATTACCAATTTTAGCTCAAATTGTTGAGCTTGTACATTTGGTCTAACTATTCCTAGATTCAAATCATTCAACATTGGGACAACATGCTCTCTGATTGGCCTATCTCGATCATCCACCACACACATTCTCATTGTGATCATTTGGATTGCCATTGAGATCATTCCTGTTTCTAGCCATTTTTCTCAATTCATTTCTTTTTCTTCGTAAAGTTCTGTTAATCTCTGGATCAAAAAGGTATTTTATGTTAGCAGGAATGCCACTTCTCATGCACTGATGGAAAACCTGTACAAATTAAATTAAACTAAATTAAATAAAACTACTAAGTAAAATAACCAAACAAGATTTCACCAAATTGCTGATCCCCGACAACGGCACCAAAAACTTGTCGCGTGTGAAATGATATGCGATTTGTGCAAGTATACAAGTCAGTTTAAGTAATAAAGTGCTCATTGAGTATCATTCCCATGAGGATCGAATTGAGTCACAAAGTTGGTCAAGTTATTTTAATAAAGTTGGGTTAATATTATGGCAAAACGATTGAATGAAATGTTATGGCAAAACTAAGGTAAATATGCAATGATGAGTAATATATGGAATTAGTAAATAACTGGAGATGCTATGGCAAAGGTGATAGTAGGAATGTAATGGCAAATATGAGAGTTATATGTTAATATTTTATAAATAAATAAGTACTAAATATGTTGTGGCAAAGATACTTCCACAAAGAATAAAAATATAGTGTCTATGATATTTGTGCGATAGGTTGGGATTATTCAAAATCAACCTTCACTGTCGGTAATGCCATGGAAAAATATTTATTAACTTACTGTGTAGAAGAGTCCTAAAGTGGTTTGTCTCTTTCAGGGGCAAAACCTCAAATTACTATCCCTGCTCATACAGGGTCTTACTACAACAGCCTGTGTAATTCTTTTTGTATGATGCAAGCATCATTCGAATGCTTGCTCATGCCATCCAATATTAGTTAAATTAATCTAACATTTTCCTTATTAAATTAACTTAACAAGAATAATATGCCATCGACTATTCCTATGGATTGCACTTAAACAATTGAATGAGCAGTAATATAATCAGATTTATACCATGAAAATTAAAAATGTTAAGTGTCATCAAAATAATCCCAACCCGATGAGATTTAACTCATCAGTTGGGAAATAAAATTCCAAACCATCACCATCGTTTACAACCAAATCAATTCACAGGAGAACACGATGGAAATATTGGTATAAATCTGATTATCTTGTTGCTCATTCAATTGTTTAAGTGCAATTAGCTAGATCTATAGGCAAATTTATTAGTCCAAGATTTATCTCTTAATATAAAACCAACAGCCCAAGATTAATATAACTCTTTTCAAGGGTTACAGAAGGGTAAGGGGCATGTTAGGGTTTTAAGTTGTATAATCTATATGTCAAATACAAGTTTTAAGCATTATTTTAAACAAATTTTGGTAGAAAAATAGTTAATTAATATAAGATAAAGTTTTTATTTGAAATTCATTTAATAAATAAAACTTAAAAAGTTAATGTATTTTTCATCAAACCTCTAAAATTAAGTATTTTTATTAACTATAGGAAGGAAAGTAAAATTTTTTTATCAAACCAAAAGGAGTTTGAACAAATTTCTTTTATTATCTATGCTACTATATACAAAAGGATGGCCCTAAGTGGGGACACCCAGCTTACTTTGTTTTTTTTTTTTTTTTTTAATTTACATTCTCAACAATAATGGTTTGGTTCGTTTACCTAGTTATACAAAAGGATTAAATTTTAATTCCAATCCTTATACTATGTTAAAATTTGAGATTTGATCTTTATACTTGAATATTTTATATAATTTGTTACCTCAATGTTTATAATGTCATTAGTTAGTTTAAATATTTTATTCTAATTAAAATATTGACGTAAATTTAAAGAATTATTAACATCATGATTTTTTTTGTTAAATTCAAATACATTATAATGTCATTTTTGTGACATGATTACTATTTGAGTACTTTTTTTAAATTTTGGAATGTCACACCAACAAATTCAACAGAAAAATTTTAATGGTGTTAATAATTGACTTGAATTTTTAAATTCAAAAAATAGAGGGACTAAATTCTTGAAAATAAAAAATCGGAGATTAAATTCCAAATATACAAGGAGAACAAAAACTTGAATCATATTGTAAATTTTAAATTTTACTATTTAGTTAAAAATAATTAACCTTAAGTAAAGCATATATCGAAAATCATACTAGCTATATATTAATTGAAAGACTATCATTGGTTGTTGAGTATGACTCCTATTTTAGTCAAATTTGAGAAATAATCTTCCAGTTAAACTCTGTTTATATGTTTCAATCAAACTCTAATTAGTCTAGATTATTTTATTATTAGTTGACCTATGAATTTAGCCAATAAATAGGCTCTTTTACAACCTTAGAAACTACACCCATTAGAGATTAGAACTCATAACACTTTTGGAGAATTTTTGTGTTTACATTTTGAAGGTTCTTTTTTTTGGGGTTTCGGGGTTTAGTTTTTATCTCCATCTTTGTACTTTTCGTTCTTTTGCCATTATAGTAAAATTATCTTTGCCCATGGTTTTTTATCCTCTTTGGAGGGGTTTTCCACGTTAAATTTGTGTTCAATTTCTCAATTTCTTCAGCTATTTTTTACTTGTTCCTTGCTTAATCAAGTCGATCCCCAACAATTGGTATTGGAGCTAGTTCAATTTTCATAGATCAGCCCGTTCAGAGATGGTAGTAACAATGTTTGAAATTGAGAAGTTCGATGGTGTCACAAATTTCAACATGTGGCATGTTCAAATCATGGAAATTCTAGTTCAAACCGGCTTGAAAAAGGTTGTTACCGAGAAAAAGCCTGAGAATCCTAATCAAACAGAATGGGAAGAGCTTGATGAAAAGGCCTTGTCTACAATCCAGTTGTGCCTCACGAATACGGTATTGCAGGAGGTAGTGATAGAGAAGACATCATCCACCTTGTGGAACAGGTTAGAAACTCTTTAGGCGACTAAGTCTTTGGCTAACCATTTAGTGTTGGAACAACGTATATTTACATTTCGCATGAACGAAGGCGAGTTTCTTAGAGATCATGTAAAGTCCCAAAAGTTAGGGGTTTGTAATTTTTCTTAAACTCATGTTGTGCTTGAACGGCTAGCTATTTGAATGTGTTTGGGGGTCCTAAGGAGGTCTGGGTTCGAGTCTGAGCTTTGGAAAAAATTTTGTTTTTGGCCCTAAAGTGAAGAGGGTTGTTAGCTGTAGGAATTAAGTATATTTGTGTGCGTTTAAGTGTCACAAGTGAGCTGGTGGCAAGATGGTTGTGGCGTCATTAGGAAGGCAAGGAGGGAGGGGGTTCAAATCCCATGACTAACAAAAGGGGACATTTATTTTATGAACTGATAGAGCAAGAGGTAGAGTTTGGATCAAACTCTACATAGGAGGTTGAAGGCTTGGTCAACAAGTTTGAATGGGAGGCTAGGAGTGATCCAAGGAGGAAATAGTAGAGAAAATCAAAGATGTGATGAGTGAGGGAGAGTTGGTCGAATTTGGGAGTGTGGCTATGTAGGGGATTTCGGCTAGAGGTGTGTCATTTAGGGACATTTCTGCAAGATAGAGTGAGAGTTGAAATCGAAATCTCTTTTACTTTTGAAGTGTTCTTTTAGCTCTTTTCGGGTTTTCTTTCCGGAGTGACATTTCGGGTTCGTTTCGTTTGTTTCTTTTTTTTCTTGACCTTTGCCGAATTTAGTTCTATTTCTCTACTCTTCTTCATTCCTTTGTTATGGCCATTCGTTGAACTGTTAAGCCTCTCATCTTCCACTTTATTTTCTTCGTTTCATCATTATTTCGCGGTTGCTGCTCTTTACTACCGAACCTCTCTTCTCCATTCGGCTCTTCTCTGGCCGAAGGTAACGTTTTCTTTTCCTCTTATTTTTCCCCTCTCTTTGCATATCTAAAGCTGAAACACTTAACCTTGACTTCTTTTTGTCTAGGCTGAATCAACGTACCCTTTTCCATCCTGAATCCCATTTGTTCTCTGTTGTGAGGGCCGAAACCTCTTGTAGGACAACTGCCAAATTTTGTGGTGCTTTGGTAAGGGTGGAGTAATGCTAATAATTCTTGTAATCCGGTATTAGTTAGATCGCTTGTATTTCTTCGAGCAAACTTCGGTTTCTCCTTTTTCCCTGAAGGGGGGCGAATTTTGGATAGTTGCTAACCCTCTCTCTTGTTCTTCAAAAATTGCTAGAGACCCGTTTTCATTAGCCAAAGAATGGGCCGATTACCGTTGCACGGTTGAAGATCGCGTCTTGTGGTAAGTGAATTTGGTTGAGTTGTACATTTCGATATTATGGATCTTCAATGGCATTGAGACTAACTAATGGTTCAATTGTTATCATAGTGTAATATCCGGGACTTTGGGCTTGTGCATTATTGCTTAATTGTATGAAGTAGCATGCCTATGTGTGTTGTGAATGTGTTTTATAAATTTTGAGCACTTTAGAAGGTAGGAGAATGCCTTAGAAAATATCAGATTTTAAGTCTTGAAGTAGAGCCAAGCTTGATAGGCCTTAAGAAAATTAGTAGGGGAAATTGGAGATAAAAATGGGCTTGATAAAGTGGCAAGGAGGCGCCATTTAAAGCCTTAGGAGGTGACGCCATAATCAGGGTAAAAGGGCTCAAGTTCGAGCAGCAAGGGAAGCAAAAGGGGAGTTTTATTTTGCAGCAAGGAGAGACAGAGGTGGACAGCAATGGGACACCAAGGGGATGAGCTTTAGATGTGGTTAATTTCTTTTAAAATTCGGCTAAGGTGAAAGGATATTGATGGACTCATTTAAATTATTTTTGAATGGGTAAGGAAGAGAAAAAAAGGGAGAAAAAGAAGGAGTTGATAAGGGAAGAGGAGTTGGCCGAATATGAGGCATAGGAGGATGACATTTTCGGTTGGATGATAGTAAGATAGGTGTGCCGAAATTGCTTCTCTTTTTATCTTTTTCATGTGTGCCGAAAATCCCAAAGAAATCTACTTGTGTTCTTTTTCTTTTCTTCCTTTTTGTTACTCACTTTCATAAGTCGAAACTCCTCAAATTACATTCTCTTTTTCTTTTCATCAAAGGCCTAATATCCCTCTCTCAAAACTCATCATTGTCGATTCTCCCTAAGCCCCATACTCTTCCTTTTCATTCTTGTTGAGGCCGAATCCCCATCATCAACCTTCTCTTCTTCTTTTTCAAATTCACTCAAAGCCGAACACTCAAGGTAACCCCTAGCCAATTGTTCAGTAAATCCTAAAGCTGAAAGATTCACTTCATTGTCACTCTTTGAATCGATTTCTTCTGCAAGCTCTCTTGCCGATTTCTTGAAGGTAGTGATCAGTTGCGTTTTGGTCACTCTCTTGGTAAGGATCTCTCTTGGCCGAACTCTTGTTCTTTTCTTTCCCTAACTGTCGAAAATCAAGGCACTAATCCCATTAATGTTCTTTGGCTGAAACTATGAAGGATCTTTCAGGATTTCTAGTGTAGCTGACTTCTAGGGGAGATCATTCGGGATTTGGTTATCCAAGGTAAGTAAAAGTGTGGTTTAGGCCGAAGGCCATTTATTCAAATGTTGGAATCGGATCTAACATAGATCATGTAGGTATTTCGACATCTCCATTAACAGATAGCGATTTCGGGATTTAGATCCACAAGGTAAGAGGGCATGAACATTCGGCCAAGGCCATATTTAGTGATTATTGAGTGGCTGATTCTAACATTAACTGTTTAGGGAGGAGTACAACTTGTTCGGTAGACCTTTCCGAGATTCAGTGAAAACGTTAGTAACTAGGTGTGTAGCCCCACACTGATTCTTAATTGATTTATGGTATTAGTTTAATATACGTGTTAATGGAAATATGGAAAATATGGCAAAAAGGTACCATTCAATGGTACAGAGTATCCAGGTACATTAACCTACTACTACTATGTTAATAATGTTATGAATATCTGTTATGACACATATGTGAATTTGCAACGAATATGAATATGAAATAAGGAATATGGCATGATTTATGCATGTTTGTATGACACATGGGGCATATGGGTGAATATGAAAAGGGAAGTGATCTGGTGGTTTCTTTTTTACCATAATATCTGGTGACTCATGTCACATAAGCTGAATGTAGTGACTTATGTCACGTATTATTATCTGGTGACTTTGTCACATTATCTGGTGGCTATGCCACAATTTATAAGGGCGATGTGCATGTCGACTGCAGCGACTACCTTCGATGGTGTGTAGCGGATGGAGGGTCGATTTAGTAATCCACACGGTGTGATGGCAGGTACGAGTGATGTGTAGAGGATGGATATCTAGGCTTGGGTTCGGGATTGCATCATTATTTATATTTGTTATATATGTATGATTTGATATGCCTAAATCTTTTGGGACTTTGTGTTGGCTGTTACACACTGAGTCTGTTAGCTCACCCCGTTGTGGGATATCTTTTCGTGTGACACTCAATAAATGGACCGGTCGCCGGAACTTAGTGGTGGCCATGCTCATTTCAAAGATTTATTTTATTTTGAATTTTATATTTAAGTATTTTGGATTTATTTCGGGTTTTGCTTGATGTAATAAGGCCATTATTATTAACTGTTTTATGCTTTCATTTTTAAATTTCTGTTATGGAACGATTAATTTTAAACCATATATTAAACAGTTTTCTTAAAATAAATTCAAATGGGTTGAAATTCGGCCATATCTTATAACTTATGGTTTTCAATTACGAAGATAATGTTTTAATAAAATACGGACTCCAATAAAGACAACGTTTTCAATTTAATCACAACACAAATCGATTTCTCTTCAAAATGATCAAATTTTCCAAATTAACAAACAAGCTTTGAAAGTGTTTTACTCTAGGAGCATGCCAGATCCGATCGAGGCTCGTGGGCCGGGTTTGGGGTGTTTCAATTTGGTATCAGAGCCCAGTTTTAAACTCTTAGCCTTGGGTTTTAAAGCCCACAACATTTTCAAAATTGAGCCCAAATATGTTTTGTGAAAATTTTTTTGAAATAAGCAGGTTTTTCTGGCATGGCACCTAAGTCTCCGACCCGAAGTCCACCAGGTAAGTACCCCTAACTGTTGTATGATTTATTCTATGATTTGTATGTGGGAATAACGGGAACGTAGATTAGTATATTAAGTTATTGAACCCTAGGATTAGCTACCCCAACACAAGAATTACATAAAATTTAAGGCTAATTAAACAAACTTGTGAGTAAGTCGCCGAGTTAGGGTATGGCAACCATTGTGCGCATGTTTAGGATTGGATTCAGGGAGAGCCTGGTATTTAAGCAGTCCTAGTGACTCACCTCCTCTTCGCTCGAATCCTACCTGGTGCGTAGTGACGGTTCACCCTAACCAAGAGGATTTATTCATAGGCTAAATTCATTAATTAAAACCCGAAAGGGACTAACCATACTTTTTATAAATCTTAGTTTTTAAAATTATCAAATTACCCCTTTGATTTGTAAAAACTATTTTATAAAATTTTTCCAAAATATTCCCGAATTACAAAATTACCCAAATACCACTGGTTGTAAAATTACTAAAATACCCTTAGTTTATAAAATTACCATACTACCCTCGATTTTTACTAAGATATTCTTACTTTAGAAAATATCCAAAAACCCTCTTTTACGAAATATCCAGATACCCTGATTTGGAAAATTACCAAAATACCCCTATAGGAGAAATTACGAAAATACCCCTGGGATTAGAACGGACGAAAATGTTCGAGTGATGAATGTGTGTAGTAGATACTATTGAATGATTGTGCTTCTCTGAATTAGGGTAGAAAACTTGAAACGAAAACTCTAAAATGATCAAAAGAACCACTACTAAACTCCTTTAGATAAAATTTCTTCGTGGGTAATCAGTGGAACAAAGACTAATGCATAAAACTTTTTAAATCAGATTAAATCGCGATCGTAGATATGAGCTCTAGGGGATGTGGTCGTAATGTGCGAGGATGTGGTAGAGGCAGAATGACCGTATCGGAACCCGTTAGGCCTGGTCAAGGGTCCGAAAATGAGGTACCACCACCCCCACCATCAGCTGCTAATGTTGAGCATCAAGATCAGACGGGGGATGATGCAGTATCGCAGGCAGTGCTGCGAGTTCTTGAGATGGTGGCTGGAGCAGGTGGAGGTATGGGAGCTCGGAAATCTGTACCCGAGCGACTCCGAGACAATAGAGCTGAGGTATTCCGTGGTGTATCCGGTGTGGCACCCAGTACGGTCGAGTATTGGTTGGAGGCGATAGAGCGAATTATGGATGAGCTGGATCTAACTGCTGAGGAGAAACTGAAAAGAATAGTGTCGCTTCTCTGCGATGAGTCATATCAATGGTGGCTCACAGTTCGAGATGGTGCTACAGCTGAGGAACTCACTTGGGAGTGTTTTAAGGCGGCGTATCAGAAGAAGTATGTTGGTACTAGTTATATTGATGCGCAGAGAAAGGCATTTCTGGGGCTGGTTCAAGGTAATAAGTCTGTAGCGGAGTACGAGGCGAAATTCTTAAGGTTGAGCTGGTATGCTCGAGGAATCGTGGCTACGGAGCATGAACGATGTGTCTGGTTTAAGGACGGACTGAGGGATAACCTGAGGTTGTTGATAGCTCCACAGTAGGAGTGGGAGTTTGCCGTGTTGGTAGAAAAGGCTAAGGTAACTGAAGGGATTAAGGACTCTGTGAGACAGAATACTGATCAGAATAGGCAGAAGAGAGGTTTTGGATCATCAGGGTCATCCGGAAATGTTCAAAAGAGGCCTAGAGTTGATGGGCCGCGAGGTCAGCAGGCTGTTACGGGAGGATAATACCGTACTTGTACTCAGTGTGGGAAGATGCACCTAGGAGAGTGTTGGAAGAAGACAGGGAGATGTTTCAAGTGTGGGTCTAAGGAACACATGATTAAGGACTGTCCTATAAAAATAGACGGGAGCCGACCAACAGGTCAGGGTTTTAATCAGGCTGGGAGAGGTGGACAGCAGCCTCAGCGGGGTCGTGGTCTGATTAGCAGAGGTAATGGTTCTGGAAGAGGACGTGGAACACTGGGTAGAGGTTTGGTAATACAGAGGCAAGACAGCCGGGTCTGGTGTATGTAGTTTGCCGAAGGGAGGATGGAGACGCACCGGACGTCATAACCGGTATATTCCTTATAGCTGACAAGCCTTACTTTGCTTTAATTGATGTTGGCTTGACCCACTCTTATGCTGCATGTAAAGTAGTTGAAACACTAGACATAGCTTCTGAGCTGTCTGATAGAAAGATGACTATAGTAAGCCCGTTAGGTCAAACTGTAGTGGTGAACAAGATATTTCGGAGTGTACCTCTAGAGATTCAGGGAGTGGTATTTCCTACCGACTTGATGGAACTACCTTTAGGAGAATTTGATCTCATTCTTGGCATGGACTGGCTAGTGGAACATCGGGCTATATTGGATTGTGTATCTAAGCGAATGGAGTTAAGGACCCTGGAGGATGAGGAGATAATTATGATAGGAGAAAAAAGGAACTACTTGTCTAACGTAGTCTCCGCACTAAAGGCTGAAAAGATGGTTCGGAAAGGGTGCAAGGCATTTTTGACTTTCTTCAGTGCGTTGGATGTAAAAGAAGCGGGAGTTCGCGGAGTTAGAACAGTAAGGGAATTTGTAGATGTCTTTCCGGATAAGTTACCTGGAATACCCCCGGACAGGAAGGTGGAGTTCGGGATTGAATTACTGCCAGGTACAGCTCCTGTGTCAATTGCCCCGTACAGAATGACACCAAAAGAATTGGTTGAGCTTAAGGCTCAGATTCAGGAGTTGCTTGATTGTGGGTTTATTCGACCCAGTGTGTCTCCGTGGGGAGCACCGGTCTTGTTTGTGAAGAAGAAGGACGGAACTATGCGCATGTGCATAGATTATCGTCAGTTGAACAAGTTGACCATCAAGAACAAGTACCCTTTGCCAAGGATAGATGACTTGTTCGATCAGCTTAAGGGGGCCGGGGTGTTTTCAAAGATAGATCTAAGGTCTGGATACAATCAACTTAAGGTGAAGGAAGCAGATATCCATAAGATAGCTTTCCGGATAAGATACGAGCATTATGAGTTCTTAGTAATGCCGTTAGGATTGACGAACGCCCCAGCCGCATTCATGGATATGATGAATCAGGTTTTTCAACCTTACTTGGATCGGTTCGTCGTTGTGTTCATCGACGACATCCTAGTGTATTCCAAGTATGAGGAAGAACATGATGAGCATCTCCGGGTGGTGTTGCAAGTATTAAGGGAGAAGAAGCTTTATGCCAAATTCAGCAAGTGTGAATTTTGGCTGAAGGAGGTCGCATTCTTAGGGCATGTAGTGTCTGCAGAAGGGATAAGGGTGGATCCTAGGAAGATTGAGGCAGTGTTGGATTGGAAACCACCTAAGCCTGTGGCTGAGGTTCGTAGTTTCTTGGGATTGACAGGCTACTACAGAAGGTTTATAGAAGGGTTCTCATCAATAATTGCACCTTTGACAAAGTTGTTGAGAAAGTAGGTACCGTTCGTATGGACAGATAAGCAACAGGAGAGTTTTGAGAAGCTTAAGAGGGTTTTGACTGAAGCTCTAGTTTTGATTCAGCCTGAGGCAGGGAAGGATTTCGTGGTGTACTGTGACGCTTCTCACACAGGATTAAGATGTGTTCTGATGCAAGACGGGAAGGTAGTCGCTTATGCGTCTCGGCAATTAAGGCCACACGAGGTTAACTACCTGACGCATGATTTGGAATTGGCGGCAGTGGTCCTTGCTCTTAAGGTCTGGAGGCATTATCTTTATGGAGAAAAGTCAGTGATCTACACAGACCACAAGAGCCTTAAGTATCTGCTGACTCAGAAAGAGCTGAACCTGAGACAGCGAAGGTGGGTGGAGTTGTTGAAGGACTACGATTGTTCTATAGAGTATCACCCGGGCAAGGCAAATGTAGTGGCAGATGCCCTAAGTCAGAAAGTAGTGTCGGATCTGAGAGTGATGTTTGCACATCTTAGCTTGTATGACGATGGAAGTTTGTTAGCAGAGTTGCAAGTTAAGCCGACGTGGTTGAATGAGGTGAAAGAAGGACAGTTGGCAGACGATGATTTAAGTGCTAAGTTGCGGCAAGTGCAAAATGGGAAGTTAGAGGATTATGGTGTTAACAGCGATGGAGTATTGTGTTTCAAAGGTAAAGTCTGCATGCCGAAGAATAAGGAGTTAAGGCAGAGAATTCTTCAGAAATTGCATAGTAGCCCTTATGCTATGCATCCTGGAGGTAGTAAGTTGTATAGAGATCTAAGGGAACAGTTTTGGTGGTCTGGTCTTAAGCGGAAAGTTATCGAATTTGTAGGGAAGTGCTTAACGTGTCAACAAGTTAAGGCTGAACACCAAGTTCCGTCAGGATTTCTTCAACCGATAAAGATTCCGCAATGGAAGTGGGAGAGAATCACCATGGACTTCGTTAGTGGGCTTCCCCTTACGCCTACTAAGAAGGACTCGGTATGGGTGATAGTGGACCGATTGACAAAGTCCGTGTATTTCATTCCAGTGCGGGTTGACTATTCTTTGCAGAAGTTAGCGAAATTGTATGTGGCAGAAATTGTAAGGTTGCATGGAGTTCCGGTATCGATTATTTCAGATAGGGATCCAAGGTTTACGTCTCGGTTTTAGAAAGCTCTACATCAAGCTTTAGGCACCAAATTGGATTTCACTACGGCATTTCATCCGCAGTCAGACGGTCAGTCTGAACGAGTGATCCAAGTGTTAGAGGATATGTTGCGGGGCTGTGTGATAGACTTTAGAGGAAGTTGGGAGGAATATTTGCCTTTAGCGCCAGTATTCGGATGGCACCGTATGAAAAGCTGTATGGATGGAAGTGTCGCACTCCTACATGTTGGACAGAATTAGGGGAACGTCGAGTTTTGGGTCCAGAGATTGTGGCAGAATCCGAGGAGAAGGTAAAAGTAATTCGAGCACGGTTAAAGGAGGCATCTGATAGGCAGAAGTCGTACGCAGATCTTAAGCGCAAAGAAATAGAGTTTGCTGTGGGAGATCAGGTGTTTCTTAAAGTATCGCCTTGGAAAAAGGTGATGAGATTTGGTCGCAAAGGGAAGTTAAGTCCCAGGTTTATAGGACACTATCGGGTATTGAAGCGAGTTGGACCAGTGGCATATCAGCTAGAATTGCCTCCGGAGTTGAAGCAGATGCATGATGTATTCTATGTTTCTATGCTACGTCATTATCGATCGGATCCATCTCATGTAGTACCAGTTGAAGAGCTAGAGCTAAGGCCAGATTTGTCCTACGAGGAGGAGCCGATTTAGATTTTGGAACGAGATATGAAAGTGTTACGGAGGAAGTCAGTTCCTCTAGTCAAAGTGTTATGCGTAATATGGATCGAAAGAAGCTTCGTGGGAGCCGGAAGAAGCAATGCGACAGCAATACCCTCACCTATTTTAGCCAAGTAATTTCGAGGTCGAAATTATTTTAAGGGGGGTAGAACTGTAATATCCAGGACTTTGGGCTTGTGCATTATTGCTTAATTGTATGAAGTAGCATGCCTATGTGTGTTGTGAATGTGTTTTATAAATTTTGAGCACTTTAGAAGGTAGGAGAATGCCTTAGAAAATATCAGATTTTAAGTCTTGAAGTAGAGCCAAGCTTGATAGGCCTTAAGAAAATTAGTAGGGGAAATTGGACATAAAAATGGGCTTGATAAAGTGGTAAGGAGGCGCCACTTAAAGCCTTAGGAGGTGACGCCATAATCAGTGTAAAAGGGCTCGAGTTCGAGCAAAGAAGGGAAGCAAAAGGGAGTTTTATTTTGCAAAGAAGGAGAGACAGAGGTGGACGGCAATGGGACACCAAGGGATGAGCTTTAGATGTGGTTAATTTCTTTTAAAATTCGGCTAAGGTGAAAGGATATTGATGGACTCATTTAAATTATTTTTGAATGGGTAAGGAAGAGAAAAAAAAGAGAAAAAAGAAGGAGTTGATAAGGGAAGAGGAGTTGGCGAATATGGGGCATAGGAGGATGACATTTTCTGGTTGGATGATAGTAAGATAGGTGTGCCAAAATTGCTTCTCTTCTCATTTTTTTCATGTGTGCCGAAAATCATCTACTTGTGTTCTTTTTCTTTTCTTCCTTTTTGTTACTCACTTTCATAAGTCGAAACTCCTCAAATTACATTCTCTTTTTCTTTTCATCAAAGGCCGAATATCCCTCTCCCAAAACTCATCATTGTCGATTCTCCCTAAGTCCCATACTCTTCCTTTTCATTCTTGTTGAGGCCGAATCCCCATCATCAACCTTCTCTTCTTCTTTTTCAAATTCACTCAAAGCCAAACACTCAAGGTAACCCCAGCCGATTGTTCAAGAAATCCTAAAGTCGAAAGATTCACTTCATTGTCACTCTTTGAATCAATTTCTTCTGCAAGCTCTCTTGCCGATTTCTTGAAGGTAGTGATCAGTTGCGTTTTGGTCACTCTCTTGGTAAGGATCTCTCTTGGCCGAACTCTTGTTCTTTTCTTTCTTTAACTGTCGAAAATCAAGGCACTAATCCCATTAATGTTCTTTGGCCGAAACTATGAAGGATCTTTCGGGATTTCTAGTGTAGCCCACTTCTAGGGGAGATCATTCGGGATTTGGTTATCCAAGGTAAGTAAAAGTGTGGTTTAGGCCAAAGGCCATTTATTCAAATGTTGGAATCAGATCTAACATAGGTCATGTAGGTATTTCGACATCTCCATTAACAGATAGCGATTTCGGGATTTAGATCCACAAGGTAAGAGGGCATGAACATTCGGCCAATGCCATATTTAGTGATTATTGAGTGGCCGATTCTAACATTAACTGTTTAGGGAGGAGTACAACTTGTTCGGTAGACCTTTCCGGGATTCAGTGAAAACGTTAGTAACCAGGTGTGTAGCCCCACACTGATTCTTAATTGATTTATGGTATTAGTTTAATATACGTGTTAATGGAAATATGGAAAATATGGCAAAAAGGTACCATTCAATGGTACAGAGTATCCAGGTACATTAACCTACTACTACTATGTTAATAATGTTATGAATATCTGTTATGACACATATGTGAATTTGTAACGAATATGAATATGAAATAAGGAATATGGCATAATTTATGCATGTTTGTATGACACATGGGGCATATGGGTGAATATGAAAAGGGGAAGTGATCTGGTGGTTTTTTTTACCACAATATCTGGTGACTCATGTCACATAAGCTGAATTTGGTGACTTATGTCACGTATTATTATCTGGTGACTTTGTCACATTATCTGATGGCTATGCCACAATTTATAAGGGCGATGTGCATGTCGATCGCAATGCATCGCCGATGGTGTGTAGTGGATGGAGGGTCGATTTAGTAATCCCCACGGTGTGATGGTAGGTACGGGTGGTGTGTAGAGGATGGATATCTAGGCTTGGGTTCGGGATTCCATCATTATTTATATTTGTTATATATGTATGATTTGGTATGCCTAAATCTTTTGGGACTTTGTGTTGGCTTTTACACACTGAATCTGTTACACACGGGTCGGCAGGAACTTAGTGGTGGCCATGCTCAGCTCAGCATTTATTTTATTTTGAATTTTATATTTAGGTATTTTGGATTTATTTCGGGTTTTGCTTGATGTAATAAGGCCATTATTATTAACTGTTTTATGCTTTCA
Organism: Gossypium bickii; assembly: GCA_025503065.1. Taxonomy (NCBI): domain Eukaryota; kingdom Viridiplantae; phylum Streptophyta; class Magnoliopsida; order Malvales; family Malvaceae; genus Gossypium; species Gossypium bickii. The sequence goes on along the minus strand of CP106709.1, from coordinate 49,414,063 downwards.
TTTTTAAATTTCTGTTATGGAACGATTAATTTTAAACCATATGTTAAATAGTTTTCTTAAAATAAATTCAACTGGGTTGAAATTCAGCCATATCTTATAACTTATGGTTTTCAATTACGAAGATAATGTTTTAATAAAATACGGACTCCAATAAAGACAACGTTTTCGATTTAATCACAACACAAATCGATTTCTCTTTAAAATAATCAAATTTTCCAAATTAACAAACAAGTTTTGAAAGTGTTTTACTCCAGGAGCATGCCAGATCCGGTCGAGGCTCGTGGACCGGGTTTGGGGTGTTCCACATAGGTGCCTCAGAAAGCGTCTCAAGCCATAACTCATAACAGGTGTGTAATCTCACACCTCTGTTGATTCTGTTAATGCGATGTTCTGTGAATCGGCTAAAAGCCAAAATACCGAAAAGCCAAAATATCGGCACCTGAGATCGTTCGAGCGTGCGAGCACTCGTAGAGATAAACCGAGCCACTAGTGTTGGCGATAGACTGTTGGGAGTGTCACGAACTATCTCGTGGGACTGAGGCTGTGATGGGCCTTGTTGAGCAGCAGTGGGCTTAGTAGGCCCAAAGGGCTAACGGGCCCATAGGGACGAAATTTATGGTAAGTGTCGAATAATAGATGTGGCCGCGATGTTCGTAGAATCATAGCCGAGAAATGGGCTGAATGGGCCACACGAGTGTGTGGGCCCACTTGGGCCAAAAATTGGGTTTGGGCACAATTGCATCGTTTCGATCAAAAAGGGTATCCGTGCCCCTCGAGGCGACAGTGGGCCTTCAGAGAGGCCATCATAGGGGTAAAATTATGGAAATACCCTTCACGGGTAAAATTACCGAGATGCCCTTAAAGGGTGAAATGATCGTTTTATCCCTAACCGTCTAAATGATCATTGTACTCTTAGTGGTAGTACCAGTATTGTATGTGTATTAAATGTATGATTGATTATGTTTGAGTTGCACTGCATACATAGATTAACTATGACATGACATACTGCATTGGGGTGGGTTTTCGAATTTGGAGGAAGTATCATTATAGTGGCATCGCCACATATTCTGATTCTAGTGGCTCTGCCACATATATCGTTATTAGTAGCTTGGCTGTATTATTGGATAATTGGTTGGGTGGGTCGACTTGGTCCCCACATGGATAGATGGTTGGTACGGGTGGAGAGTTGGCTGGACAGGGTTGGGTTACATGATTGTTGCATTGATATGATATAGGAACTATATCATATAATTATTGATTGTGCGAGAACAACTTTAATTACTGTCTTTCATAGTATATTTGTTAATAATTATAAGAACTATAAGCTGATTCATAAAACTCTTAAATCAGATAAGTACGCTATATCGATATGAGCACAAGAGGTCGCAGAAGGGGTACACGTGGCCGTGGTAGAGGCCGTGGTGCAAGGGCTGGATTGTCAGCATCAGGGCACATGCCGGATAGGAAAGCACAAGCCTCACCAGTGACTGAGACAAGGTCTCATGATCGAGCCGGTGGGTTGCTGGAGCAAATACTAGGTTAGTGGGTCGAGGGTCAATTTTTGAACGACTTCGGTCGAACGGGGCAAAAATTTTCAGGGGCATCTCTGGTGTAGCCCCAAATGTAGCAGAATATTAGTTGAGGCTGTCGAGCAAATAATGGATAATCTTGACTTCACGGTGGAGCAAAAACTGAAAGGAGCATTGTCTTTACTACGAGATGAGGCATATCAATGGTGGCTTATCGTGAGGGAAGGCACGCAGGTCGACTGATTGACATGGGACTTCTTTAAGGCGGCTTTCCAAGGAAAATATGTTGAGGAAAGTTATGTGGATGCCCGGAGGAAGGAACTTCTGAGTTTGGTTTAGGGAAATAAGTCTGTAGCAGAGTATGAGGCAGAGTTTCTGCGGTTGAGCCGGTATGCTCGGGGCATAGTCGCGACTGAGTATGAGCACTACGTGCAGTTAGAAGATGGTCTCCGGGATAAGTTGCAGGTACTAATAGCCCTGCAGAGGGAAAGGGACTTTGCTGCCCTGATTGAGAAGGCAAAGATTGCCGAGGAAGTGAAACGCTCTGAGCGTCAAAATCGTGAGAAGGAAAGGGGCAAAAATAAGAGCGATTTTGGGCCCTCAAGTTCTTCAGGTGGGCTTAAGAAGAGGCTTAGGTTTGATGGGCCAGCTCGAGCTGGGGTTCCAGTTGTTGCTGGTCGACCGCAGCCTTGCGTTGAGTGTGGGAGACCTCATTCGGGAGAGTGCTGGAAAAGAACTGGGGGGTGTTTCAGATGTGGGTCCAAGGATCATCAGTTTAGAGACTGTCCTCGAAGGCCATTCAGATGCAAGCTGCAGGTCAGGGCTATGTGCAGCTAGGAAGAGGTGGCCAGCAGACATCGTGGTCCACTTAGAGGGGGAAATGGGTTAGGACGAGGTCGTGGAGCACCGGGCAAAGGTGCTGGTAATACAGAGGCGAGACAGCCAGCGTTGGTTTATGCTGCTAGGCGTCGAGAGGATAGCGACGCACCTGATGTCATAACTGGTACGTTCTTCATTTGTAATACCGCTTTAATTGATATTGGGTCTACACACTCGTATGTTGCATGTACTGTATCTGGAACTTTGGGTATACAATTCGAAATTACTGATAGGGATATGTCAGTGATTAGTCCACTAGGATAGTCGGTTAGAGAATAAGCTGTTTAGAGATGTGCCCCTAGAGGTCCAAGGGGTTGTCTTTCCGGTGGATTTGATGGAACTGCCGTTTGGCGAGTTCGATCTCATTTGGGTATGGATTGGTTAGTTAAACATCGTGCGAATTTGGATTGCGCTGCTAAGCGTATGGTATTGAAGTCTTCGGAGGTTGAGGAGGTGGTCATGATAGAGGAGCGAAGGGATTATTTATCTAATGTGATCTCATCGCTTAAGGCCATGAAACTGGTTCGCAAAGGTTGCGAGGCGTTTCTAGCTTATGTCAGCACATCTGATGTTAAGGCTTTGTCCGTTAGGGATGTTAGAAAAGTAAAGGAGTTTCCGGATGTATTTTCTGAAGAGCTTCTGGGGTTGTCTCCAAACCATGAGATTAAATTCGGCATTGAGCTTCTATCGAAAACGGCTCCAGTGTCCATCGCCCCTTATAGGATAGCGCCGAAAGAGCTGGTAGAATTAAAGGCTCAGATCCAGGAGCTATTGGATCGAGTATTCATCCGACGGAGTGTATCTCTGTGGGGAGCACTGGTATTGTTCGTGAAAAAGAAGGATGGGTCAATGCGCATGTGTATTGATTATCGTCAATTGAACAAACTGACGATTAAGAGCAAGTACCAATTACCAAGGATAGACAATTTGTTTGACCAGCTGCAAGGAGCTTCAATATTCTCCAAGTTATATCTAAGATCGAGGTATCATCAGCTAAGGGTTAAAGAGGCAGATGTGTACAAGGCTGCATTCCGAACTCGTTATGGACATTACGTGTTTTTGGTCACGCCATTTGGGTTAACGAATGCACCAGCTGCTTTCATGGATATGATAAACCGGATCTTCCAACCCTATTTAGACCGGTTTGTGGTGGTCTATATAGATGATATTTTGGTGTATTCAAAAATCGAGGAGGAGCATGATTCACATCTCCGGGTCGTTCTGCAGATATTGAGAGAAAAGCAGCTTTATGCCAAATTCAACAAGTGTGAGTTTTGGCTACGAGAGGTGACATTTTTGGGTCATGTCGTGTCTGCCGAGGGGATTAGGGTTGATCCTCGGAAAGTTGAGGCCGTATTAGATTGGAAGCCACCGAAGTCGGTATCTGAGATTCGAAGTTTTCTGGGTCTAGCTAGGTATTACAGATGGTTCATTGAGGGGTTTTCACTGGTTACTGCACCCTTAACTAAGTTACTGCGTAAGGGAGTGCTGTTTGTTTGGACTGATAAACAGCAAGAGAGTTTTGAGAAACTGAAAAAGATTCTGACTAAAGCCTCGATATTAATACAGCCAGAGGCTGGAAAGGAATTCATGGTCTACTATAATGCGTCGCACACAGGTTTGGGTTGTGTGCTGATGCAGGAGGGTAAGGTGGTGGCGTATACCTCTCGTCAGCTTAAGCCGCACGAGGTGAATTACCCCACTCATGACTTAGAATTAACTGCGGTGGTATTCGCACTAAAAATTTGGAGGCATTACTTGTACGGGGAGAAGTCAATCGTTTATACCGACCATAAAAGTCTCAAGTACATCCTTACTCAGAAGGAGTTGAATCTTAGGCAACGAAGATGGATAGAGTTGCTTAAGGATTATGATTGCTTGATCGAGTATCATCCGAGAAAAGCTAATATAGTAGCGGATGCATTGAGCCGTAAGGTTGTATCTGAGCTAAGGGCAATGTTTGCTCGTCTCAGCCTGTTTCAGGATGGTAGTCTGTTAGCTGAATTGCAGGTAAAATCGACTTGGATTAGTCAAATTAAAGAGAAATAGTTGTTGGACGAGTCATTGATTCTTCATTTTCTACTGGTGAAGAAGGGAGAGACTATGGATTTTGGCTGAATAGTGAAGGAGTATTATGCTTTCGTGGGAGAATTTGTGTACTGAGGGATTCTGAGTTAAGGTAGTTTATTCTGCGGGAGGCGCATAGAGGTAAATTTCGAGGTTGAAATTTCTTTAAGGGAGTAGAGTTGGAACGTCCCAAAAGTTAGGGGTTTGTAATTTTGTTTAAATTCATGTTTTGCTTGAACAACTAGCTATTTACGTGTGTTTGTGGGTCCTAAGGAGGTCTGAGTTCGAGTCTGAGCTTTGAAAAAATTTTAGTTTTTGGCCCTAAAGTGAAGAGGGTTGTTAGCTGTAGGACTTAAGTATATTTGTGTGCATTTAAGTGTCACAAGTGAGTTGGTGGCAAGATGGCTGTGGCGTCATTAGGAAGGCAATGAGGGAGGGGTTCGAATCCCATGACTAACAAAAAGGGACATTTATTTTATGAACTGATGGAGCAAGAGGTAGAATTTGGATCAAACTCTACAGAAGAGGTTGAAGACTTGGTCAACAAGTTTGAATGGGAGGCTAGGAGTGATCCAAGGAGGAAATAGTGGAGAAAATTAAGGATGTAATGAGTGAGGGAGAGTTGGTCGAATTTGGGAGTGTGGCTATGGGGGGATTTCGGCTAGAGAGGTGTTATTTGGAGAAATTTCTGCAAGTTGGAGTGAGAGTTGAAATCGAAATCTCTTTTACTTTTGATGTGTTCTTTTAGCTCTTTTCGGGTTTTCTTTCCGGAGTGACATTTCGGGTACGTTTCGTTTGCTTCTTTTTTTTTTCTTGACCTCTGCCGAACTCAGTTCTATTCCTCTACTCTTCTTCATTCCTTTGTTGTGGCCGTTCGTTGAACTGTTAAGCCTCTCCTCTTCCACTTTCTTTTCTTCGTTTTATCATTATTTCGCGGTTGCTGCTCTTTGTTGCCGAACCTCTCTTCTCCATTCGGTTCTTCTCTGGCCGAAGGTAACGTTTTCTTTTCCTCTTATTTTCCCCTCTCTTTGCATAGCTAAAGCCGAAACACTTAACCTTGACTTCTTTTTGTCTAGGCCAAATCTACATACCCTTTTCCATCCCGGATCCCTTTTGTTCTTTATTGTGAGGGCCGAAACCTCTTGTTGGACAACTGCCGAATTTTGTGGTGCTTTAGTAAATGTGGAGTAATGCTAATAATTCTTGTAATCCGATATTAGTTAGATCGCTTGAATTTATTCGAGCAAACTTTAATTTCTCCTTTTTCCCTGAAAGGGGGATGAATGTTAGATAGTTGCTAACTCTCTCTCTTGTTCTTCAAAAATTGCTAGCAACCCGTTTTCATTAGCCAAAGAATAAGGCCAATTACTGTTGCATGGTAGAAGATCGCGTCTTGTGGTAAGTGAATTTGGTTGAGTAGTATATCTCGATATTATGGATCTTCAAGGGCGTTGAGACTAACTACTGGTTCAATTGTTATCATAGGTGCCTTGGAAAGTGTCTCAAGCCATAACTCATAACAGGTGTGTAATCTCACACCTCTGTTGATTCTTTTAATGCGATGTTCTGTGAATCGGCTAAAAGCCAAAATATCAAAAAGCCGAAATATCGGCACCTGAGATCACTCGAGCGTACGAGCGCTCGTAGAGATAAACTGAGCCACTAGTGTTGGCGATAGACTGTTGGGAGTGTCACGAACTATCTCGTGGGACTGAGGCTGTAATGGGCCTTATTGAGCCGAAGTGGGCTAAGTGGGCCCAATGAGCTAACGGGCCCATAGGGGAGAAATTTATGGTAAGTGCCGAATAATAGATGTTGCCACGAGGTTCGCAGAAACGTAGCCGAGAAATGGGTTGAATGAGCCACACGAGTGTGTGGGCCCATTTTGGCCAAAAATTGGGCTTAGGCCCAATTGCACCGTTTCGATCAAAAAGGGTATATGTGTCACTCAAGGCGACAGTGGGCCTTCAGAAAGGCCATCATAGGGGTAAAGTTACCGAAATACCCTTCACGGGTAAAATTACCAAGATGCCTTTAAAGGGTGAAATGGTTGCTTTACCGCTAACCGTCTAAATGACCGCTGTACCCTAAGTGGTAGTACCAGTGTTGTATGTGTAATAAATGTATGATTGATTATGTTTGAGTTGCACTGCATACATAGATTAACTATGACATGACATACTGCATTGGGGTGGGTTTTCAGATTTGGAGGAAGTACCGTTATAGTGGCATCGCCACGTATTCTGATTCTAGTGGCTCTGCCAGATATATCGTTATTAGTAGCTTGGTTGTATTATTGGATAATTGGTTGGGTGGGTCGACTTGGTCCCCACATGGATAGATAGTTGGTACGAGTGGAGAGTTGGCTGGACAGGGTTAGGTTACATGATTGTTTGCATTGATATGATATAGGGCTCAGGCCCAAACTGTTACCAAATAGGACTCAGGCCCAGACTGTTACCAAATCGGGCTTAGGCCCAGATTAATATCGTAAGGGCTCAGGCCCAAACTGTGACCTTATAAGGGATTACACACTGAGTTCTCGTAACTCACCCTCTCTTTTAACTGTGCAGGTAATTCCTAGCCTTAGAGGATTTGGAGTTGCGAGGGACTCGGAGGTGGCCATACGTCAGTTATGCTTTAAAGTTAAACTTAGCGATTTTGGTTTAAATTATTTCATTTTAAAATTATTGGGTTAATAATTTTTGTAATAAGGCCATTGGGATTTTTAACTTTATATGTTGTTGCTTTTAATTATAACCTGCTAGTCTATTAAACAAGGGTTTTTTAAAAACAACAACCATCGTTTCAAAACATCACGTATCCACAACTGTTTTGATTTAAACTTCCAACTAAACAAACAAGGCTTTAGGAATTATAACATTTTGTGAGAAAATGTCTTGAGTGAATCGTGTTTTAAAAACATTAAGCAACAAAATCTGAGGTTTTTAATAGTACTAAGTTTTAAATTGTAGGAAGGGTTCCGACGAGAGCTTAGTTTTCAAACATCACTTTGATGTGACACGTTAGATCCGGTCATCATGTTTACGCCGGGTTTAGCGTGTTACAGATCACATTAGTTAATTTATTACTATTTTAAATGATTTAAAGAATGTTGAGGTTCAGATTGACGATGAAGATTAGGCTATGCTGTTATTGTGCTCTTTACCCCCTTTATACAAGTCTTTTAGGGAGACCCTGATTTATGGAAGAGACAAACTCTCGTTTGAAGATGTGAAGGGTCATTTGTTGAGTAGAGACAAACTCAACAATGAGTTTGGTTCGAGTAGCAAGGCAAATATGCAAGCTTCCGTTTTGGTAGCATCAAAGAAGCGAGACAAAAGGTGTCGCTATTGTAAAAAGTTAGGTCACGTCAAAGCAGATTATTATAAACTACGAAATAAAAAAGTTGCTGAGAGTAACGAGGAAGATGTAGCTGATGCTAATTTGGCCGATGAAAGTGGTGATGATTTGTTGTTAGTGTGAACGAGCGATAAATCCAAACTTATGTCTAAGTGGATCTTAGATTCAGGATGTTCTTTCCACATGTGTCCCAATAGATAATGATTCTCCACATACAGTTCGGTTGAAGGTGGAGTTGTACGTATGGGAAACGATTCATCCAGTAAGGTATTTGGTATTGGTACTGTTAAAATTAGGATGCACGATGGGACCATTAGGCACTCTCAAATGTCAGGTATGTACCTGATTTACGAAAGGATATCATCTCCTTGAGTATTTTAGACTCGAAAGTTTGCACAATCAACATCGAGTCAAACGGCATTAAGGTATCTCGTGGAGCTCTCATTTTGTTAAAAGGTAAAAGGATCGACATTCTTTATATTCTGAAAGGTTCTATAGTGACCGGTGAAATCGAACATCCCTTGTCCATTACGGAGTCGAAGTTAATTCGTTTAGAGCAGAGGCAACTTGGTCATAGGGGGAAAAATGTATGACCGTTTCGTTGAAGAGAGGTTCTCTTTTGGATGCAAGTTTTGAAAAGTTTGGGCACTGCGTTCGTGAAAATCAAACCCAAGTTAGTTTTAATTTGGCAGTGTACAAGTCGAAAGCTAGAAGTCTTCCAGTTTCTAAGCACAGATTTCACTTAGTTAATTCCCTGCATAGTTCAAGATAGGCCCGTGGCGGGCTTTGACAAAGATGATGTTGTGGAAATATGAGTCAAGGTGGAGATTTGTTAAGTATAACTCCTATTTCAGTTAAAAAATTTGAGAAATAATCTTCCAGTTAAACTCTGTTTATTTATTTCAATTAAACTCTGATTAGTTTAGGTTATTTTATTATTATTTGACCTATGAATTTAGCCTATAAATAGTATCTTTTACAACCATAGAAAATACACCCATTAGAGGTTAGAACTCATAACACTTTTGGAGAATTTTTGTGTTTACGTTTTGAGGGTTCTTTGTTTTTTTTGGTTTCGAGGTTTAGTTTTTATCTCCATCTTTGTATTCTTCGTTCTTTTGCCATTATAGTAGAATTATTTTTACTGTGGTTTTTTATCCTCTTTGGAGGGATTTTTTTCATGTTAAATTTGTATATTTAATTTCTCAATTTCTTCCGCTATTTTTTACTTATTCGTTGCTTAATCGAATCCATCCCAATATTGATAAATAATTTTGTTAATTAATGTCAAATCGTTCTATAAACTTGAAATTTGAAATTCTCTCTGTCATTTAGAATATGAAATGCTTATCATCAAAATAGTAATTCTTTTGCTACTTCGTGATTAAAAAATAATCAACTTAGCTTCATTATTTGAACTATTTTCTAAAGACTAACAAATTTTTAATTTTGATTTGGATTAAGTAATAATAATAAGTTAAATTATATCAAATTAAAGTGTTAAATTTATAAATCGTATACAATTCAATATTAAAACCATAATTTACTCAATTAAATATTTTTTTTAAACTAATTATACAAATATTTGAGTTTTTCTAAACATTTGTTGGATTGAGTGGTAAGTAGCTTAATGTCTTTAAATAATATATTGGGTTCGAGCTTTGTGGAAGGAAAAAACAACTTTGGAGTCTTGAGAATAGAGAAAACAATTTTAGGAAAATTATGTTCCTCGTTTAGGGGTTCAACTCAAGTGAACTTTAAATATGACTATCGAATACCAAAATATCACATAAGGAAACTTTGAGTTGTCTAAATTTATATTTGTTTTCATTCTATTTTAAAAAACAATTTTTATGATCTTGTTGTTAGTTGTTAAGGGTTAGGACCATTGCACTGCATTGTATCATGTAGTGTGCCCTCTTCTCCCCCCAGGGTCCCCTGTCCCCGCTTCCTTATCTCAAGTCACAATCGAAACAAGCCAACACCAACTTCAATTTTGCATGATTCATGTTCTTTTCTCTCAAATCCAGCTGAGCTGTGGAGATGTTTCTCGGGACAAATTTCTAGCTATCTTGTCCATGCTGGCTGTTAGCACGTCAAGTGTTTTCTTGTCCTGAGAATATTCACCGATTAAGCCCTTTTCATGCCAGCATGAGATATGAATCGCTGCCTGGGATCGTAGAAGATTTAGAGACATTAATTTTGATGATATGATTTCACAAGAAGTCTAAAGGTGATTTAATTTAGTCTGATCCAGCTTGGCTTGGTGGGGGACAAAAGGGCTGTTGTAATGTCCCAATCTGGACCACATTGTTGAGTCCATGCATATTTTTACGTCAGTACCAAATCCAGTCAGTGAATAAGTTGCTGTCATGCATTTTTACATGTTAATCATATGATTTACAATCAATGTCTTGCTATTTGTTTTATTTACAGCTTAAAGTTGACATTGAGGAAAGGCAGTGAGCGCCATTAGTAAACTCTAGTAATCAAAAGATGAAAACAAAAATAAGTTAAAAAGAAAATCTACTACTAAATATATTAGTATACAGAAATGTGGTGCCTCATTTGATTGGAATTAGCAGCACTTGGTCTGCATTTTACCACTATTAAGGTAACCATATGTCGTGCAGTCGAGCTATCATCTCATCATCCGAGTACGAGTTTTACTTGGTACTAACAAAATGTCTAGGCAATTTTTGAGGATTTTGGGTTAATTCCGCATTGTATAGTATAGTTCTCCATAGTCTGCTTAGTGGATGAAATGAATTGTAGCATCACTCTTCTGCATCTCAGTTTAGTTGCTGCAACAGACGATAACATGAATTTGAATTATGTCGAGAACATATACAATTTCCAGTTTGTGGATCTAAGAGACCATGCATATACTATATAGATGAGAGATGCATACGTGCACATGCCTCTTCCTATGGTCCACATATATGTGAATGTACAGACATTCATGCAGGTAAAATAGTACGTGACACATGCCATGTTGCTCAAGAATTGAAGGCATAATGAGAGTAATGGCGAAAGACTTACTCCAGTATATAATGGCTCATCAAACATGGTAACAGCACAAGGGCCAGAAGTGGAAGCCCAACTACCTTGGTTTGGATCATATCCAGCTCTAGGCCCTGCTAGAACTCCGTTAACATGATAATCTACAGGAGTTTCCGGAAAGTTCATCTCTGCCACTGGTGGGAATCTGCGATCATTCAGTATGCTAAGATCGTACGAGAAGAAGGGGCATTGTCCACCTAGTTGCAAATCATTAAGGATGCCATTTTCTTGTCCAGAACTCGATAGTTCAGAACTTTTAGGTGTGCCAAAGTAACCCGAATAACTTCCAAATGAGGAACTTGCAGAACACTCCACATCCCTGAAATTACAAATCAACATCATAATGCATCAAGGAAGGCCTTTTTCATCAACTTTTACATGTGACAAAAATAAATAAATATAACTATTACTAATTAGAGACTTGTACATGTATTTCATGCTTCACAAAAGATTTATTTAAACAAATGTTCGCATCCGAAAGTAGGCATTTATTTCAGTTTCAATTTGTAGAAAACAAGATTATATGTATCAGTGAAAGTTTAGCAAAAAAAATATTTCTAGAAACTCCACTCACCTAGAGGGAATCAGATTTGGGTCCTCAGGTAAGGCCATGTGTCTACTATCATTATTAGGCATCCATGCAAGAGATAGGAGCTGTTGCTCAATGCCCATTCTAAAAGGTACATGCATTTCATTTTGGAACTGCAATAAAAGGATCGTTAAGATATTATGTTCTTGCTACTTTAAAGAGCAAGCTGAGCAGGAAAATATTTCAAGCAAATCAGACATTCTTACCTGACCTGTGCATTCTATTGGTAAAAGCTGCTGCTTTCCTAAATTTTCCTGCCAAAAGAAGGTAGATAAGGTAGTTTTAAGTGAAAAAACATATTTGGCATTCATCATTTGAGCTTTTAAAGAGAAGATGAAAAGTATGTGATTCCATTCATCGTTCCACTGCTTGCATCAGCTATTCTTTTCTCTTTTTGCCTTGGTTTAACTAAGCAAACTCAAGCGCATCTTGTTGTAAAAGATCTAACTACTTAGAGAAACGATAGGCATACCTTATGGGCTCGAATTTGATTCAGATAATCCTTCAGTGAATCTTCCATTTTCCCCAAATGTTCGACATTATTGATCTTGTCTACGTCAGTCCAACAGCTGAGTAGTCAATAGTAATATTAGCACAAGTTAAGACAAAAGGTTGCACATTTAAGGATCAGACAACTAAAACATTCGAAAATATGTAGGCCTTCACCTCAGTCTCCTGTGTATTTCAGAAAGCCGAGCCTGCAATAATCTGGCTTGGTTGGTCAGATCCTGACCATAGCAATTACAGATATACAAAAAGCTTGTTAGAATGATAAACAATATGATCTAAGAATCTCAAATTATCATAATAGATTAAGGTAACAGGTCATCATGCATGCATACCTCTATTGTTTGCGTACTGCAGAAAAAGAAAGAAAGCAGAAAAAGAAAGTCATAACCCTATCAGAACATTTTGTAGAATATATTAAATAAATAAAATTAACTAGGAGTAATTTTGCAAACAAAAACAAGATTGTCATGTACCTTGAACCCAGAAATTCATGAATATTTACATCATGGTCCAACTTCTTGAACGTTTTTTTCAGTGCCTAGACTCTCGAAGAAAAAACAAACTATATAACTCATAAGGGTGATGATATTTCATACATTAAATGAGTTAAAGAAAACAAAACAAAGACGGTAACATTGCTAAAAGGTAGATAACCGTATGAAAGAACTTACTTCAAGGCTTTCCAACTTCCTGTCCCAAGAAAATAGAAATTAAAATATGAGTTAATTCCGCTTCAATAAGTTTAAAATTAAACTCTTAAAAGTATGAAGACCATTAACGTCATTTTTGAACTTGGAAAATTTGACTGCACCTTTTGGCCCGTTCTTGTGGAGTTAGTTGAGCAAACTTTTCGATTATCTCCTCAATGCTGCTGAAACCACACGGAAGAATAAAATATATTAATGTTGCTACAGTAGGTAATAGCCTTCCACATAAATCAAACCAACCAAAACTGCTTTGACAAAAAAAATGTACATTACATATGAACACTGAATCAAATTAGTGGTGTGCAAGGAAATCTTAAGCAATCCAAGTTCCTTCACATCAATACCATGTATGGATCTACATTGCTTACTTCATTTGATAATAGCTCATATATACCTTAGCATAATTTGCACCCATCATGAGACTCTCATAGCCACCACTAATTCGCATCATTTGAGCATTATTTGATGATTTTGCGTACATAAACACTTCTTAAGAATGGAGACACATATTTAGTATTTATACCGTACCCGACTATTTTGCCAAAATAGAAACCTGTCTGTCCCTTTTGAAAATGGCATTGGCTAAGATCAAATTCTAGAAATTATTAGAGCATTGTTTCCATAAGCAACCTGTGGTTCCATATATTTTTTCCATGTAAAATGCCTAGGTAACCGTATTCATCAAGCTATCTAAAGTCTAATTTAGAGAAATAAACCATGTAATGAACTCTTATCTGATTACAAAAATGAACAAGTAGAAAACATATTAGCGAAGTTCTTGGACGTTTCATCCTTGTAATATGTATTCACTTTGATATTCATTACCAAGAAGTTTATAGTACAATACTTCACCAGAAATGACATCATTTTTACTTGCCACAAAACGCAAACCAGAGAATTTATCTTCGGATATTAATGGAACTTCCTCTAAATGCACTATACAAACCAAATTTGGTGCTTAATCAATCCTCTTTAAAGCTAAAGTATGAACCCCTAAAATTTAAAAGATAAAAAAGGGAACTACATGCAAAAGGAAGATTTAAGAATATGGCCTACCTACGCTTCCCAATGCATACTGAAGGTTTGTTAGTTGGGGAGAACATAAGGAGGATAATTTCTACATCACATAGGATGGAAAGCTCATTAGCCTTCTTCATGATCCCATGTTTCCTTTTGGCATAAGTCGCCTGACGGCCATTTGTGTTCTCTAACTTCTTTATCTTTAGCTTAACCCTTCCCATCCTGCATATTCAAATACTAATATGTTCACCATAGAAATATCCTTAAATTAATGGTATTTGTGAAATAAGCACAAAAAAAAAAAAAAAAAAAACATTAGGAATGGGGTTATCTTAGAAAAGAAAAAAAGAAAAACCCCAGTATAAGATTCATGTAAAGATCAAATATTTTCCCATTCTTCTTTCTGGGTTCTTTTTGCTAGAATGAATAAAACAGATAAAAGCGAAACATACCCAAACGAGCAAAATTAAATGACGAGTTGAAAGTGCATGATCCAAACGTCTTAATGGAGGGGGGAGAGGTTGATTATTCAGCCAAAGAAGAGAACACGAAAGGGCACAGAAGAGATAAGAGAGGAAAGAAAAGATAGAGAGGAAAGAAAGATGGAGAGAAATGGGTATAGAGCGGTGTGATATGATGATGAGCATAGAAATAGGATTGCATTTACACGACCGGGTGAGCGGCAAAAGCGGTCGTGGGAAACGAGCTTGAGAATAGGGGATTAGTCAAGACAACCGTGAGCCAACAACTCTCTCTATCCTCACCCCCAACCCCCCAAAAATTCCAAACCCATCCATTGCGCCATAACAAACCACTATCAAAAATCAAATAACCAAACCTTTTCAAGTTTCAACTTCACATCTGTTTGGACAAAACTACTGTCTTTCAGTTTTTGACCATGTTATCCTGCATTGTTTTGCATTGGTTTGATAGTTTTGGCCAACAACAAAAACAGTACGTTTGATACTAAGCATTGCTAAGGATTATCACTTTAAAATCATTGAATATCACCAAATATTTCTACTTTGATAAATGAAAACCTGAAAATATCTATTTAAGATATTTAAGTGATTTTTCAGAGTGTACAAGATAAAGAATATCTTACTTGCAAAATCATAATATTATATCATAAGTTGGTTATTGACTTGGTTTTTGTTTTTTTTATAGTTATTTATTGGTTTTATATAAAAATTATACATAAATTTTTATAGAATTTGTAATGTTATATATCAACTTTTAATTTAATTTGGTTGTTTAGTTTAGATTTAAATTTCACACTTTACTAACTTCATTATCTATGATATAATTTCATGTTAAATCATGCGTAAATTATTGATGTGGCATTTTATTAAGTTAACAAATAAATAAATTATTTAAATTATTTTCACTTAGATTGAAAAAATAGATTTTTTGGGAAATAAGAAATCCTTTTTCCTAAGTGTATTTTTTTTAATCTAAGTGGAAATAATTTAAATTTTTTTGTTTATTTTTTAAGCTAATAAAATGCATTGTCAAGAATTTACACATGACTTAACAGAGAATTGTGTCATATATATAACGAACCACATAGATAATGAGATTAGTGAAATGTAAAAATTGAACCAAAATTAAAATTTGATGTATGCAACTGCACCAAATTAAAGATGATTTATAACCTTACAAATTTTATCAAAGTTATGTATAATTTTGGTATTTATCTCTTTTATGTATCTAATAAAATTAACCTTATAAAATTTTAATAATTAATTATTATATGATATAAGGTTGATTTTTTTATATAATTAGTTCCCAAGTCACATGAGTTGCAAATGATTTTTACATGTTTTTTTTTTAATTTATTAAATAATATATCTTTATAATTTATAAAAATATATATTTGCTAATTAAATGGGGTTTTCTACATTAATAATACAAAATAAATAAATAAATACTAGAATAAGATAACGGGATTAATATTTACGAGAATAGGCAAATGAAATAGTTAAATATCGATGTCGTTTGACCAATCGGTGGCACCATTTTATTTATAAAAAAATTCGGGTGCAGCCTGACCAATCGGTGGCACCAGACTAAAATGTGATGGTCTAAAAACTCTAGGGACCTTATATGCAAATTTTCTATTTTAATTGGTAGCTGAAAAACCGATTAAAGAGTGCGCCTAACAGAATGGCGGCACCAAACTTTAAAAAAGGGTAAATTGCACCCTAAACCCCCTTGTTTATTATTAATTTTTATTCTCTTTTAACACACAAAAAATAGATTGGCCTCTTATCAATTAGTCTAAAAAGTTTTTCAACCAAAAAGTATTTTTGCAACACCCCAAACCCAGCCTAGACGTTATGGTTGAACCTGGCAATGTCACACGAAATGGAATTTGAAAACAAATTTATCAAGTTAAAACTGTTTCCGTTTCTTAGCTTTTATTAATCTTTCATCAATTTCAAAACTATTTTCTCGTTAATTTGATTCGTTTTAAAGAAAATCGTTCGCCTTTAAGAAAAACGTTATGTTTAAATAAACCGAGTTTCGTTGCGGTTCAAAAGTTCATGAAAACAGTTAAAATCCCAAAACAATGGTAAATAGTCCAAAAAGTCCCGAATTACATAAAAGAATACCCAGAAAGCAAATAGGAATTAAAGCCATTAAAGAAATTAAAACCGTTCAATAGACTTGTGGTCACCACTAAGTCCTCGGCCGCACCAAACTGTCTAAGTCTGGAGATTACCTGTACAGATAAGAAGAAAAGGGGTGAGTTTACGTAAACTCAGTGTGTAATCCCCACAGAGGACATGCATACAGTCAAACAACAGTCATCAGTCAAATGTAGTTTGGGCCTAAGCCCACTACAGATTCAGTTCCAGATATAAATTAGGGCCTTAACCCATCAGTATGCATACAGTATCAAAAATCAGTATCCTACCCACCAACCTCTACACACCATCTCTGATCATCCCTACACACCATGTGGGGTTTAAAACACCCACCCAACCCTACACACCAAGTCGTACCGAATGCAACGCATATCAGTAATATTGTACATGAGCTACCAGATAATAGGCATGAAAGCCTTTCAGTACACTTCCTCCAATAATCAATCATCCCACCCCAATGCAGATGCAACTAGACATGCTCAATACAGATATACAGAATACATGCGTACATGCTAGCATTCAGTTATGAGTCATACATACAGATCAGTAAAAACGCATGGATCTAACAAGCTTAGTACATATGTTGTATATTCAGATCACACAATTTACCGTCTGAGTAGCGTTTACCGACCCTACAGTAGGTTCACAATCGACTTGGGCGACCCATGCAACCCTAGGATACATTTTAGCTAAATGAGCCCACATGTCCATGTGGTTTGCCCATATGGGCCTACATACCTAGATTGGCCTTGTCTGTGTGGATCACACAGCCTGGCCTAGATATCACACGCCCGTGTGGCCCACACGCTTAGTTCAGTTTAGCCCTGTGGCCCACACGGCCACACCTCGGCCATCACACAACCGTGTTTTGTGCACGACCTGGCCTTCATTGATCACACGGCCGTGTTGTCGCACACGACCTACCACACGGCCCTGTGACGTCGACAGAAAGGTTTTTGGCTTTTACCAAAAATGCGTATTCTTGCGATTCAGGTAAACACCTGATTCATTTTCGTAGCAGAAGCACTCCCGAGACCACCGAGCCTAGATAACAGCCACCAAAAACCCACCAACAACAGAGATTCCCTTAACGATCAAATTACTGGAAACGTACCCTTTGCTTCATGACCTTCTCCTAACCGAGAACAGTATAGACAAAAACCCCTATTAGAACACTAGCCATTAAACATAAAGATCACAACAATGCAAAACTTACCAGTGAACATAGTCAAACGTTGCACCGAACAGATGTGAGTTTGGAAAATCGAAAGATGAGAAAGAAAAGTAAAAATAAAAATTTGGTAGCAGAGAAGATGGAAGAGTTGACGTCAAAAATTTCGGGAAAGAGAAAATTTTGAAAATAAATTAAAATAACATAGTGATAATACCAAACTAACTCCCCTATTTCTCAAATCTCTCCACTAATCCACTACTCAACCTCCTCAGTATTCCTGTTTGACCAAAACTCTCTCGGTCAAATGAGCAAAAATAAATTAATATGAGCCCCCTGGATAGAGATAAGGCTTTATTCAGAAAAAACCCAAAATTTGCCAAAACTTAGGCTTGAACTTGGAACCTCCCATACAACCTACAACACATAACCACTGAACTAGATACACAGTTGTGTCATGTTTTAACAGAAACAAAAATAGGAATTTTGGAGCGTTACAACTCTACTCCCTAAAAGAGAATTTCAACCTCGAAATTTACCTGATCAGTACAGATGATGATACTGCTAACGCATCGCATCCTCAGGCTCCTACGTGACCTCCTCGGTGCTATGATTCTGCCACAGCACCTTTACTAATAGGACGGACTTCTTCCGAATAACCTTTACATCGCGATCCAGAATCTGAATCTGTTCCTCCTCGAAGGTCAAATCTGGTCTAACCACAATCTCCTCAACAGGGACAATATGAGTAGGATCAGAGCGGTAATGCCTCAACATCGAGACGTGGAATACGTCATGAATATGGTCCAACTCTGGAGGTAGCTCCAACTAATAAGTGATCGGTCCCATTCGCTTCAGAATTTGGTAAGGCCCAATAAACCTAGGGTTCAACTTGCCCTTGCGATCGAACCTCAAAACCTTCTTCCATGGCGAGACCTTAAGAAACACGAAATCCCCCACATAATACTCAATCTCACGTCTCTTTAGATCAACATAAGATTTCTGTCTATCAAAAGCCGCCTTCAAACGATCCTGAATCAATCGTACCTTATCCTCAGTCTCAAAAATCAGCTCAGGACCCAATACTCGACGCTCACCCAACTCAGTCCAACACAAGGGAGTACGACACTTATGACCATATAAAGCCATGTAAGGTGCCATCTGAATACTCGACTGAAAGTTGTTATTGTAGGCGAACTCGGCTAACGACAGATAATCCTCTCAACTACCTCGAAAATCGATAACATAACTCCTCAACATATCCTCTAGTATTTGAATCACCCTCTCAGATTGACCATCCAATCTCGAACCCAGAGCCTTATGTAACATTTTCTAGAACCGAGATGTGAAGCGATGATCTTTGTCAGAAATAATCGATACTGGAACCCCATGCAGTCTCACTATCTTGAAAATGTAGAGTTTTGGCAATTTCTGAAGAGAATAGTCGGTTCTAACAGGGATGAAGTGCACAGACTTGGTCAATCGATCCACGATGACCCAAATAGTATCCTTCTTAGTGGGTGTCAAGGGAAAACCACTAACAAAATCTATAGTTACTCGTTCCTACTTCCATAAGGGAATCTTGACTGGCTATAATAAACCCGAAGGTAACTGGTGCTCAGCCTTAACTTGTTGGCACGTCAGACATCGAGCCATAAAGTTGCTAACCTCACGCTTCAAACCCGGCCACTAGTACAACTCATGAAGATCTCGGTACATCTTATTCTCATTGAGATTCATAGCATAAGGGCTACTATGCGCTTCTCTCAGAACAGACTGTCTCAAATCAGTATCATTCGGTACACAAATCCGACCTCAAAAATAGAGTACCTCATCATTATTCAGCCCAAAGTCCGCAGTGCTGCCACTCTCAATATGACAAAACCGTAAACTCAGACTCATCTCTCAACTGTTTATTTCAAATCTACTCAATCCAAGTTGGCTTAACTTACAACTCGGCCAACAGGCTCCTATCATCAAACAAACTAAGGCGAGCAAACATCACCCTCAAATTAGACATTGATCTTCGGCCTAGAGCATTGACCAGCGCATTGGCCTTACCAGGATAGTACTCGATGGTACAATTATAATCCTTGAGTAGCTCAATCCATATACGCTGTCTAAGGTTCAACTTTTTCTGAGTAAGGAAATACTTGAGACTCTTGTGATCGGTGTAGATGATGTACCTCTCACCATACAGATAATGTCTTCAGATTTTCAACGCAAAGACCACTGTAGCCAACTCAAGATCATGCGTCGGATAATTCCCCTCATGTGTCTTAAGCTGATGAGAAACATATGCCACAACCTTACCATCCTGCATCAGAACACAACCCAGACTCACATGTGATGCATCACTGTAAACCACAAACTCTTTTCTAGGTTCAAGCTGTATCAGAACAGGAGCTTGAGTCAAAACAGTTTTGAGCTTCTCAAAGCTCGATTGCTGCGTATTAGTCCAGACAAACGGTACACCATTACGTAGCAGCTTAGTTAAGGGTTCTGCAATCAGTTAGAAAACTTCCACAAACCGCCGATAATAACCCGCCAGACCCAGAAAACTGTAGATCTCAGACACATTCTTTGGCTATTTCCACTCCAGCCTCAATCTTTCTAGGATCGACTCGAATCCCCTCAACAGACACTACGCGCCCTAGAAAAATGCATTCACGAAGCCAGAACTCACATTTACTGAATTTAGCGTAGAGATGCTTCTCACACAGAATCTGAAGTACTACTCTAATATGCTCATCATGCTCATATTCAGTCTTAGAGTAAACCAGAATGTCGTCGATAAAAACTATGACAAACTGATCCAGATAGGGCTGAAACACTCTGTTCATCATATCCATAAATGTGGCCGATGCATTCGTCAACTCGAATGGCATAACTAAAAACTCGTAATACCCATAACGAGTCTTAAAAGCAGTCTTGTGAACATCCACATCCTTAACTCTGAGCTGATGGTACCCAGAATGAAGATCTATCTTAGAAAATACCGAAGCCCCTCGAAATTGATCAAATAAGTCGTCGATCCTTAGAAGCGGATACTTGTTCTTGATAGTCAGCTTGTTCAACTACCGATAATCTATACACATCCTCATGGTCCCATCCTTCAACTACTGATAATCTATACACATCCTCATGGTTCCATACTTCTTCTTAACAAACAGTACCGGTGCCCCATAAAGACACACTAAGACGAATGAAGATAAAGTCCAACAACTCCTGCAATTGAGCCTTAAGCTCTATAAGCTCTTTCGGTGCCATTTGGTAGGGAGCAATGGACACCAGAGCTGTACCTGGAAGAAGTTCGATCCCAAACTCAACCTCTAGGTTCGGAGGCAATCCCAGTAGCTCCTCAGAAAAAACATCCGGGAAATCCCTCACGGTTTTGATATCCTCAATCGAAGAGTTCCCAGAAGCAATAGTACTAATGTAAGCCAAATACGCCTCGCATCCTTTTTGAACCAGTTTCTCAGCTACCAGTGCTGAGATCACATTTGACAGATAATCCCAACGCTCTCCGATAACAACCACCTCCTCATCTTCCTCAATTTCAGAATGACCCTTTTAGTCGCACAATCCAGACTAACCCAGTGCTTAACCAACCAGTCCATCCCCAGAATTATATTGAACTCCCCAAACAGAAGCTCCATCAGATCCACTAGAAAAATAGTTCCTTGCACCACTAAGGGTACATCCTTATATAGTTTAATAACCCGAACAGATTGCCCCATCGGACTCAGTACAGTGACCTCACTCGTGGTGCTCTCAATTGATAACCCCAGACTTTTAGAAACAGAACAGGCTATATAGGAATAAGTAGATCCTATGTATATTAGAGAAATATATGGTACATCAGAAATAAAGAACGTACCGATGATAACGTCAGGAGTATCTCTGTCTCTTTCTGCGGACGAAAGCAAAGATAAAATAAAAGCAGCATCGCCTCGCTTCACCGACCAAATTTTTACCCGATACTCTCTTTCCACGACCCAAATCGTTACTACCCCTGGCTTGACCACGGCCCCTATGTGGCTGCTGAACTACTTTCTGCGGCTGCACAGGACTCGATGCCGGAGCTTGCACCTGATCAGCCCTCAACGGACACTCCCGAATATGGTGTTCAAGGGACCCACATCTTAAACAAGCCACAATCATCTATCAACACTCGCCCAGATGGCGCCTACCACAATCTCCACAAGGCGGTATTCCAGTAGAAACAACATGAGGAATAAGGGCCCTCACTCTAACTGGCCCATCAGATCTAGCCTTTTTCTTAGGCCTCTGCATAGAACTTGAGGGCTCCGATTCTTTTTTGTTCTTACCTCTCTCACGGTCTCTGTTCTGGTGCTCCGCGCGCTTAACATCCTTAGTGATCTTAGCTTTCTCCACTAGTACAGCAAACTCCCGCTCCCTCTATGGAGCAATCAGAACCCTTAAGTTATCCCTCAGCCTGTCCTTAAACGGGACACACCTCTCATACTCCGATGCCACTATACCTTGAGCATAGCGGCTCAGCCTCAAAAATTCAGCCTCATACTCAGCCACAGACCGATCACCTTGTGTGAGGTTCAGAAACTCACGCCTGCGAGCGTTCACATAGCTCGCTCCCACATACTTGCTCTGGAAAGCAGTATTAAAGAACTCCCAAGTCAACCGGTCAGGATGAGTGCCCTCCTTAACTGTTAACCACCACTGGTATGCCTCGTCACGAAGTAAGGAGACTGTACCCTTCAATTTCTGCTCAGAGGTACAGTCTAGATCATCCATAATCCTCTCTGTGGCCTCCAACCAGTACTCAGCCACATTAGGGATGACTCCTGTGACACCCCTAAATAACTCAGCTCCATTAGATCGGAGTCGCTCAGTTACGACCCTCGGCCCCCCAGATCTAGAATTAACCCAACGACCCTCTCCAATATCCTCAGCATGGTTTGGAACAGTGCGTGATCCCCAGCCGAGCGACTCTGAGACCTAGTCCCAGTAACGAGTGAGACTATCGTGTCTAAATTTGGCATACTGACCAGAGAGGAAGACTCAGTTCAAGCCCCTCTACAGCCTCAAGTACAATGTCCATGGATACCTCGTGCACTCATTCTAATTTCAGAGTTTATCTATATTAAGAATTTTATGTATCAATTTCAGTTTTTATTAACAGATGTTTTATGCATAAAGTATAAAAAATTCAAAGTTGTTTGTGAAAATTTCAGTCTTCTAACTAGCTCAGTATAGTTTCAAAATGTACTAACTATAGTATTTCAGAACAGTTTAACTAAGGGCAGAAATACTTACATGATCGGCACCGGAGACTCGGTGAACCACAATCTCACTCAGAATAGTTTAAACCATTTGTAAACCTATTCTTTAAAAACCAAATTTTAAGACCCAAAATCTATAGCCAAGTTTTACAACTAGACTTTGATACCACTAAATGTAACACCCTAGATCCAACCTAGACGTTATGACTGAATTTGGCAATGTCACATGAAATGGAATTTGAAAACGAATTTATTAAGTTAAAATCGTTTCTATTTATTAGCTTTTATTTATTTTTTATCAATTTCAAAATAATTTTCTCGTTAATTTGATTCGTTTGAATCCTATTCTGTAGCGGAAGCTTTTAAAATTGTGATATTTAAAGAAAATCGTTCGCCTTAGGAAAAACGTTATGTTTAAATAAACCGAGTTTCGTTGTGGTTCAAAAGTTTGTAAAAATAGTTAAAATCCCAAAACAATGGTAAACAGTCCAAAAAGTCCCAAATTACATAAAAATACCAAAAAGCAAATAGGAATTAAAGCCATTAAAGAAATTAAAACCGTTCAATAGACTTGTGGTCATCGTTGAGTCCTCAGCCGCACCGAACCGTCTAAGTCTGAGGATTACTTGTATAGATAAAAGGAAAAGGGGTGAGTTTACGTAAACTCAGTGTGTAATCCCTACAGAGGACATGCATACAGTTAAACAACAGTCATCAGTCAAATGCAGTTTGCGCCTAAGCCCATTACAAATTCAATTCCAGATATAAATTAGAGCCTTAGCCCATCAGTATGCCCACAGTATCAGAAATCAGTATCCGACCCACGAGCCTCTACACACCATCTTTGACCATCCCTACACACCATATGGGGTTTTTAAAACACCTACCCAACCCTACACATCAAGTCGTACCGAATGCAACACGTATTAGTAATATTGCAGCTGAGCTACCAGATAATAGGCATGAAAACCTTCCAGTACACTTCCTCCAATAATCAATCATCCCACCCCAATGTAGATGCAACTAGACATGCTCAATGAAGATATACAGAATACATGCGTACATGTTAACATTCAGTTATCAGTCATACATACAGATCAGTGAACACCCATGGATCTAACAAGCTCAGTACATACGTTGTATATTCAGATCACACAATTTAGGGTCTGAGTAGCGCTTACCGACCGTACAGTAGGTTCACAGTCGACTTGGGTGACCCGTGAAACTGTAGGATACATTTTAGATAAATGGACCCACACGTCAATATGGTTTGCCCGTATGGGCCCACACGCCTAGATTGGCCTTGCCCGTATAGATCACACTGCCTGGCCCAGATATCACATACCCGTGTGGCGTGTCTATGTGGGCCCACACGCCTAGTTCAGTTTAGCCCGTGTGGCCCACACGACCACACCCCGTCTATTACACAAGCATGTCTTACGTACGACCTGGCCTTCATCGATCACACGGCAGTGTTGTCGCACATAGCCTACCACAAGGCCGTGTGGTGTTGACATAAAGGTTTTCGGCTTTTACCGAAAATATTTTTTCTTGCGTTTCGGGTACACACCTGATTCGTTTTCATCGCGGAAACACTCTCGAGACCACCGAGCCTAGATAACAGCCACCAAAAACCCACCAACAACAGAGATTCGCCTAACGATCAAATTGCTGAAAACGTACCCTTTGCTTCCTGACCTTCCCCTAATCGAGAGCAGTCCAGACAAAAACCCCTATCAGAACACTAGCCATTAAACATGAAGATCACAACAACGTAAAACTTACCAGTGAACACAGCCAAACATTGCACCGAACGAAGGTGAGTTTGGAAAATCGAAAAGATGAGAAAGAAAGGTAAAAACAAAAATTTGGTAGCAGAGAAGATGGAAGAGTTGACGTCAAAAATTTCGGGAAAGAGAAAATTTTAAAAATAAATTAAAATAAAATAGTGATAATACCAAACTAACTCCCCTATTCCTCTACCAGACCAGCAAGCCCAACCTGATATGGTTTAATAAATAATTTAATATAAGCCCACTGAATAGAGATAGGGCTTTATTCAGAAAAAACCCAAAATTTGCCAAAGCTTAAGCTTGAACTTGGAACCTTCCATATACACCCAGAACATATAACCACTGAACCAGATACACAGTTTTGTCATATTTTAACAGAAAAAAATAGAAATTTTGGGGCGTTACAATTTTTGTAAGTAAACCGATTCTAATTAGAAATAAATTTTATTTATTTTTTAAAATATAATAGTTAATGATATTTATAGTACTTTCCTTTTTCTCTCATTATATTTGAAAACTATAAATTTAACTAATAATTATAATTTATACATAATAAGATTTTTCTAAAGTTTTTATAATTATAATTTTATACTGTGTACATAAATCAAACTGATAATAAAAATATAAATATTTTTTGAAAAATAAATAAATTTTATTTCAAGTTGGAATCGGTTTACTTACAAAAATACTTTTTGGTAGAAAAAAAATTTAGACTAATTGATAAGAGGCTAATCTATTTTTTTTGTGTTAAAAGAGAATAAAAATTAATAATAAATCTGGGGGTTCAGGGTGCAATTTACCCTTTTAAAGTTTGGTGCCGCCATACTATAAGGTGGCACCCTTTAAGCGTTTTTTCAGCTGCCAATTAAAATGAAAAATTTACATATAAGGTCCCTAGGATTTTAGACCATCACATTTTAGTCTGTTGCTGCTGATTGGTCAGGCTGTACCCGAATTTTTTTTAAAATAAAATGGTGCTACCGGTTGGTCAGGCGACACCAGTATTTCACTATTTCATTTGCCTATTCTCGTAAAAATTAATCTATTTATCCTATTCTGGTATTTATTTGTTTATTTTATATTATTAATGTAAAAAAACCTTTTAAGAATTGATCTAATTTATAATAAAAATCTATTAATTTTAAAAAAATAATTAAGAGAATTAAATAACATGTTGAAAGTAAAGAAAAAAAGAAGAGAGAAACAATCTATAGTAAAATATTGAATAATTGGATAAAATAACTTATCATTCATATATGAATCAAAATTTCACTGGCAAAAAACCATTACTTTAATATCTCATTATATTTGAAGTAATATTTCACAACACAATGATAAACAACATTCACATTTATGTGAATATTATTAAAAGCAAATAATTATAAAACTATCGAATGCCAAAAAATAATTAAACATCTTAAATAATAATGAAAATCATTTTTTATAGAACCTAAACATATTAAATAATGGTAAAATATAATTTTTTAGTAATCTTTAGATGTTATTTAAAATGAAAATGTATTGCTAGCACATATATTGTAATATTTTTATGATCTTAGTATAATGCAAACCAAAACCCTAATATTACATAAAACAATGATTTTAGGATCTATAAAATGATAATTTTCTCAAGTTTAAGAATTACCTGATGCATAATTGAAGTTTACCATTAGACTTGACATTTTCCCTTAATTACACAACCTTTAGTGATGGAGGCTGCAATTTTTATGTGTATTTTGGTGTGTGTAACCATAATAGGTAGACTGATGATCAACTTTTAACCCAGTACGTAAATCAAGTATCCTAATGAACGGATAAGATTTAATTTCCATTAAAGTAACACTCTTATTCACTTTAAATTGGACAACGTTATTTTATACTTAATTGGGTTTACATAATTGGGTAAAAACCTTACAATACGTTTGGTTTGTTTTAATGGAATAGAGTTATAATGTAATAGAGCTATAATAGAATAAAACTGTAATCAGTAATTCAACTGTTTGGTTGAATGAAATGTCATAGAACTGTAATATTATTCTTGTGTTTGGTTGAAGGGAATGATTTTGTAATAGCATAAGCAAAAAAAAAAAAAAATTGAAATGACCAAAGTACCTTTAACAAAAAATATTTTAGGTAGATGATTATTGTTATTATTATTAAAATTTAATAGGATTATTATTAAAAATAATTTAATAATAATAAATAATTTAATCATATTTTAACATAATTATTATTAAATATAATTTAATAAAAATAATATATATTTTAATAATATGTTTAATATAATTATTTTTATATTAAATTATATTAAAATATTTTTTTAGTTTTATTTAAAATTATATTTTGAAATCAAATATTTTATATTAAAATATTTCAAATACCTTATTTTTATATTTTCTAGGTCCAAGTTTTAAAGGACTAATCTCGAAATTTTTTTTTTTGTTATTCAATGTTGCATGGAATAGTCATTCTTTGGTGATACCAAAAAATAGCTATTACGGGAAAACAAGTAATAAAAAAGTAATGGCCATTCCATTGAATGAGTATTACTTTCAACCAAATAAAGGAATGGTTTATCATTCAATGAATAAGGGGAAATGTTATTCCATTCCCCCCAAGTTGTTGTGTAAGCCTCATATTTCAGTAAATTATGAGAGATAATCTCCCAGTTAAACTCTTTTTATTTGTTTTAGTTGAACTCTGATTAGTTTATATTATTTTATTATTATTTGACCTACGAAGTTAGCCTATAAATAGGCTCTTTTACAACCTTAGAAAATACACCTATTAAAAGATTAGAACTCATAACATTTTTGAAGAATTTTGTGTTTACGTTTTGAGGGTTCTGTGTTTATGGGTTTTGGAGTTTAGTTTTTATTTATGGGTTTCGGAGTTTAGTTTTTATCTTCATCTTTTGTACTCTTCGTTCTTTTGCCATTATAGTAAAATTATCTTTGCCCGTGGTTTTTTATCCCCTTTGGAGGAGTTTTTTCACGTTAAATTTATGTGTTCAATTTCTCAATTTCTTTTGCTATTTTTACATGATCGTTGCTTAATCGAGTCAATCCCCAACAACTGGCATTAAAGTTAGTTCAATTTTTGTAGATCAGCCCGTTCAAAGATAGCAACAACAAGGTTTGACATTGAGAAGGTAGATGGTGTCACAAATTTCAATCTATGGCAAGTTTGAATGATGGAAATTCTAGTCCAGACCGGCCTGAAAAAGGTCATTACCGGGAAAAAGCATAAGAATCTAGATCGGACAGAATTGGAAGAGCTTGATGAAAAGGCCCTATCTGCATTCCAATTGTGCCTCGCAAATAGGGTATCGCAGGAGGTATTGATGGAGAAAACCTCATCCATCTTATAGAAAAGTTTAGAAACTCTTTATGTGACTAAGTCTCTAGCTAACCATTTAGTGTTGAAACAATGTTTATACACATTCCGCTTGGACGAAAGTGAGCATCTTAGAGGTCACATCAGTCAATTTATTACTCTTTTGAATGATTTAAAAAATGTTGAGGTTCAAATTAACGATGAAGATCAGATCATGCTATTTTGTGCTCTTTACCCCATTCATACAAGTCTTTCAAGGAGACCTTGATTTATGGTAGAGATAACCTCTCATTCGAGGATGTGTAGGGTTATTTGTTGAATAAAGACAAACTTGACAATGAGTTTGGTTCGGATCACAAGTTAGATAGGCAAGTTTCTATTTTAGTAGCATCAAATAAGCAAGACAAAAGCTGTCGTTAGTGTAAGAAGTTAGGTCACGTCAAAGCAGATTGGTATAAACAGAAATAAAATGGCCGCTGAGAGTAACGAGGAAGATCTAGTTGGTGCTAATTTGGCCAACGAAAGCGGTGATGATTTCTTGTTAGTGTCAATGAATGATAGCTCTGAGCTTACGTCCGAGTGGATCCTAGATTCGGGATGTTCTTTCTACATGAGTCCCAACAGAGAATGGTTCTCCACATTGTAACACCCCTTACCCGTATTCGACACTTGAACTGGGTACGAGGCTTTACCTTACTTAACTTACTCAATCATACAATGTCAATCCTTAAGAACTTCATTCCAAATTAAAACTTTTCATTCGAGACCATAATGTCCTTATTATAAGTCTACGAGACCCTAAACTTGTACCCGGAGTGATTCGGTATCAGACTGGAAACTTTTGAACACTTAGAAAAATTTGACATAAAATAGGGCCACACGTCCGTGTGAAAGGTAGGACACGCCCGTGTGGCATATCACATGCTCGTGCTCCACACCCATGTGGATTTATTTTCCAATTTGAACCTACAGGGTTTTTCACATGGCTTGACAAATACCTGTGTCCCTTACACGGCCATACACGCCCATGTCTTCACCCGTGTGTGAAAACCTTGACATTCTATTTATGACGTCATCATCCCAATAAGGTCACACGGCCAAGGCACACGCCCGTGTCCTTGGACCGTGTGTCGAATTAAATTCCTAATTTTAGGAGTAGGCTTCACACGGCCTGGGCACATGCCCGTGTCATAGGTCGTGTCTCCCACACGGTTGAGACACACAGCCGTGTCTCAGCCAATGTGATTACTACTAGGTATTCTGACTTGTTAACCTAGCATGCATGGGGACACATGGCCTCTCAACACGCTCATGGGGCTGACCATGTATCACACACGGCCTAGACACATGCCCATGTGTCTACCTGTGCAGACATTTGTAAGGCTATCTACCAAGCCAAATGTAATACCCCAAACCCGGTCTAAACACTACAACCGAGTCTGGCGTGCTATGGGGAAGAAAATGCTTTGAAAATCGATTTGTCAATTTTGTTGGTGGAGAAAACTTTTGGATAATTTTTAGAGAAAACAAATTTAAATCTGGTGAAGTTTAAAACCTGTTAAAACTTGTTCTAGAAAACTTAATTGCCTTATTGTTATTCCATATCATTTACTTAATCAGTGAACATTTCAGAAAACACGTACTTATCGAGGTTTTAAAAAACAACCAATTCATATCTATCAGGTATGCTTATCAAAAGTTATAGAAACAACCAAATAAAACATCCAAAAATAAAAGTTAGACGGCCTTATTACAATGATGTAAACCCAAAATTAAAATAAAACAGCTAAGTCCAAACAGAAAACTTTGTTATAAAACAAATGCTGAGCATGGCCAAATCGAGTCCACTCCGGCTCCATATCCACGACCTAAGTCTGATCTGCAAAATGTAAAGGAAGGGGTGAGTCACCGAGAGTCAGTGTATAAATCCCCATCCTAAGAGAAATTATGCTCTTACACAAATTCATACAATAATATGCAAGTCATGCAACCCATCCAACCTAAGTATCCATCCGGGTCTCCCAAATCTACCCCTTGTGGTACCAAACCACTGGTGGTGCCAAACCACTGGTAGCCGAAGTTACAAAATAATCATATGTGGTACCAAACCACTGGTGGTGCCAAACCACTGAGACTTAATCACAATTTTCATGATATATGTGGGGCCAACCCACTGTGTGACACCAAATCACTGGTGACAGTCTGATAGATCATACTCCCCCTCCTCTCATCACCCATAGCATATACTTATGCAATCAATATCAGTATGATCATGCTTAACATATAAAACTATGTTTACAAAATAACATGCTTCCATAGATCACGATCAACGTGAGCAGTAATAACAACTTACCCGGCATCCTCGCTTTTACCCACAAGGGTATTTTAGTAACCTTTGCCGTCATTCCGGCTTTTACAACACACAACATTAACATATCAAGTATAAAAAGTGTGTAAGAGTTACACACCTGGTTTTCTTACTAATGCTTTTACTTGCTTCTACGCTACTGTCACACGAGACTACCACTATGGCCTATGATTCAACTCCCGATACTTATGCGTTTCTTTAGCGTTGGATTTACAGATCCAACCTCCACCGCTCGATCAAGTAATCGAGTTCACAATAATCCCTTAATCACTAAACCAATTAAACGATGAGATCTCACTAATTAGATAACAATATCACTTAAAACGAACCCTTACCTGATTTGTCAAATCCCGAAAGTCTTTAAGAAAGCTTCACCACACTACCTACATTCGGCCATCACTCAGGTATTAAACAAATCCCTTAAACGCAATCAAATGAGTACCAAAACTCATTCGGCCACAGCCAAAAGAACAAGAAAGTGGCCATTTGGCCGAACCTACCATCAACCTACCTTCGGCTTTTCCACAACTCGGCACTTCAGATCTTAGCAAGACATGATTCGGCTTCTAAGAACAGAGAAGGGAAATCGACAGGGCCTTTGAAAAGTGATTCGAGTTAGAACTTAATGAAAAGAAAAAGAGAAATCGTAGAGAAACAAAATCCCAAAACTCATCAGATTAAAGAGGAGTACTCGGCTTATGGTGCACCTTCAAGAAAAATCCACCCTTGT
The DNA here is from genome assembly GCA_025503065.1 of Gossypium bickii. NCBI lineage: Eukaryota > Viridiplantae > Streptophyta > Magnoliopsida > Malvales > Malvaceae > Gossypium > Gossypium bickii. Next base: position 49,383,023 of record CP106709.1, on the reverse strand, counting down.
AGATTCGGCTATGGGAAGAAGATGATATGCACAAAGAGTATTCGGCTTTTAGAGAGTTTTTGAGGAGAGGAGAAAAGCTTAGGTGATTTTCGACAGAAGAGAGATTGAAAGAATAACAAAGTTTCAAGAAGTAGAAAAATGCAGAAAATACTATCTCTTTAGCACTAAATTTCGGCACATACACAACCACACACAGAGTTGGAGTTTCAGCCAACTCTCTCCTTCCCAATAACCTTCATCTCACCTGATAACCTAATTATTATCTTAACTTTAAAAGAACCCACCTTAAACCCAACTCTTCCCTCTTAATTATCAACATTTTATCACTAAAATAAAAGAATTAAAGCTCCTAAAATGTAGCTCATGTGCCGTCCACCCCTCCCCCCTTGAAGTGCCGAATTTTTGACCCATTAATTTGGGCCCCAAGCAGCCACACTAGGCCCAAACTCCTCCCCCTTGTGACACCACCTACATGCCTACTTAATGCACCTCCAACCTTTGGGCCACAAGCCCAACTTGCCACTAAACATTATAATTTAAATTGAGATACCACTAGCACTATTTTTAATCAAATTTTCCCAGATTTAAGCCCAAACCTGAGCCCAGTACACACCTCAAAGCCTTTAACCTACTAATTTATCCATGCAGCGTACCAAACGCACAGACCCACAAAATCAGGATATTACAATGCTACCCTCCTTAAAATAAATTTCGACCTCGAAATTTACCTGGTCAAAAGAGTTGAGGGTATTGCTGTCGCATGATATCCTCCGGTTCCCATGTTGCTTTTTCCAATCCATGGTTCCGCCATAACACCTTTACAAAAGGAACTGATTTCCTAAGCAAAACCTTAACATCCCGATCTAGGATCTGCACTGGTTCCTCCTCAAAAGACAAGTTTGGGCTCACCTCAATCTCCTCCACTGGCACCACATGAGACGGATCTGAACGATAGCGTCTAAGCATGGATACATGAAACACCTTGTGGATTTGACTCAATTCTGGTGGCAACTCGAGCTGGTAAGGCACTGGTCCTACTCGCTTCAACACCTAATAAGGCCCGATAAATCTAGGGCTCAACTTACCTTTCCTGCCAAATCTCAGAACCTTCTTCCACTGCGATACTTTCAAGAAAACCCTGTCACCTTCCGCTAACTCAATATCTTTCCATTTCAGATCGGCATAAGACTTTTGCCTGTCCGAAGCCTCTTTCAAACGAGCTCGAATCACCTTCACCTTATCTTACGTTTCAGCAACCAACTCCGAACCCAACAACTGCCACTCCTCCAACTCCGTCCAACATGTAGGGGTACGACACTTCCGACCTTATAACGCCTCGTAAGGTGCCATCTGAATACTCGCCTGATAACTATTGTTATTTGCGAATTCTGCCAATGGTAAAAATTCTTCCCAACTACCCTTGAAATCCAGGACACAACCCCTTAGCATATCCTCCAAAACTTGAATCACCCTTTCCGACTGTCCATCTGACTGGGGATGGAATGCCGTACTGAAATCCAACCTTGTACCCAATGCCTGGTGCAAAGCTTTCCAGAACCTGGATGTAAATCTAGGGTCTCTGTCCGAAATAATCGACACTAGCACCCCATGCAACCTTACAATCTCCGTTATATATAGTCTTGCTAGCTTCTAAAGAGAATAATCCATACGTACAGATATGAAATGAGCAGACTTCGTCAGACGGTCCACAATCACCCAAACTGAATCCTTCTTGGTAGGCGTAAGAGGTAGCCCACTCACAAAAGCTATTGTAATCCTTTTCCACTTCCATTGTGGAATCTTAATTGCTTGCAACAATCCCAAGGGTAACTGATGTTCAGCCTTGACTTGCTGACGTGTCAAACACTTACTCACAAATTCTGTTACCTTACGCTTAAGACCCGGCCACTAAAACTACTCCTGCAAATCCCGATACATCTTACTACCTCCCGGATGCATAGCATATGGACTGCTATGTGCCTCTTGCAAAATCTTTTGCCTTAACTCCACATCCTTAGGCATACACACTTTCCCCTGAAAACATAATACTCCATCGCTGCTCAGACTATACCCCTCCAATCCACCATTCTGCACTTGCAAGCATCGAGCATTTAAGACTTCATCTACCAGCTGTTTCTCTTTAACCTGATCTACCCATGATGGCTTCACTTGCAATTCCGCTAACAGGCTTCCATCATCATACAGACTAAGATGAGCGAACATTGCCCTCCAATCCGACACCACTTTCCGACTTAGCGCATTCGCCACCACGTTTGCCTTTCCCAGGTGATATTCAATCGAACAGTCGTAATCTTTTAATAATTCCACCCACCTTCGTTGCCTCAAATTCAGCTCCTTCTGAGTCAGCAGATACTTCAAGCTCTTATGGTCCGTGTAGATCACTGACTTTTCCCCGTACAAATAATGCCTCCACACCTTCAAAGTGAAGACCACTGCAGCCAACTCCAGATCATGCGTCGGATAGTTAACTTTATGCGGTCTTAACTGCCGAGACGCATAAGCAACAACCTTCCCCTCCTGCATCAATACACAACCTAACCCTGTATGGGAAGCGTTACAATACACCACAAAATCTTTCCCTGCCACAGGCTGAATTAAGACCGGAGCTTCAGTTAAAACCCTCTTCAGCTTCTCAAAACTCTCCTGCTGCTTATCCGTCCATACGAAAGGTACCTCCTTCCTCAACAACTTTGTCAAAGGTGCCGCTATCGAAGAAAACCCTTCTACAAATCTCCTATAGTAGCCTGCTAACCCCAAGAAACTACGAATCTCCACCACCAACTTAGGTGGTTTCCAATCCAATACTGCCTCAATCTTTCAAGGATCCACTCTTATCCCTTCCGCAGATACCACATGACCCAAAAAAGTAACTTCCTTCAACCAAAACTCACGCTTACTAGACTTGGCGTATAACTACTTTTCCCTTAAAATCTGCAACACTACTCGCAAATGCGCGTCGTGTTCCTCTTCCGACCTCGAGTACACCAAAATATCATCTATAAATACTACGACGAACTGATCCAAGTACGGCTGAAACACCCGGTTCATCATATCCATAAATGCTACCGGTGCGTTCGTCAACCCGAACAGCATAACCAAGAATTCATAGTGCCTGTATCGAGTAAGAAATGCCGTCTTATGGATATCCGCCTCTTTTGCCTTAAGTTGGTGATACCCCGACCTTAAATCTATCTTGGAAAAGACCGATACCCCCTTAAGCTGGTCGAATAGGTCATCTATCCTAAGCAACGGATACTTGTTCTTAATTGTCAATTTATTCAACTGATAGTAGTCTATGCACATTCGCATTGACCCGTCCTTTTTTTTAACAAAGAGCACAGGTGCTCCCTAAGGTGATACACTTGGCCGAATGAAACCCGGATCCAATAACTCCTGAATCTGCGCTTTCAACTCTACCAATTCCTTTGGCGCCATCCTATACGGAGCAATAGACACTGGCACTGTTCCCGGTAGAAAGTCAATACCAAACTCCACCTCCCGATCCAGTGGCAAACCCGGAAGCTCCTTCGGAATGACATCGACAAAGTCTTCACCGTCCGAACACTTCTTACAGCCAAATCCTTAACTTCCAAGGTACAAACATAAACCACAAACGCCTCACATCCTTTCCTTACCATCTTTTCCGCCTTCAGCGCGGACACCACACTAGATAGGTAATTCCTTCTCTCACCTATCATCACCACCTCTTCACTCTCAATCGATTTCAGCACTATGCGCTTAGCTGTACAGTCCAGTTCTGCCTGATACTTTACCAACCAATCCATTTCTAAGATTAAATCGAACTCCCCGAAGGGTAGTTCCATCAAATCTGCTTGAAACACGACCCCTTGAAGTTCTAGGGGTACATCCCTATACAGTTTGTCTACTACTACAGAGTGTCTTAGAGGGCTAACTACTATCATCTTCCTAGCAGAAATCTCATAGGCTAAGTTTAGAGTTCCCACTACGCTACTAGCTACATATGAGTGTGTTGAACCAACGTCAATCAAAGCAGTATAAGGCAACCCAGAAATTAAAAACATACCGATTATGACGTCCGGTGCATCGCCCTTCTCCCGACGCTTGGCTGCATAGACCAACCCAGGCTGTTTAGCATTAGCATCCCCAGCACTACGGCCAGGTGCTCCATGACCTCATCCATTACCATTACCATTACCACCCCTAACTGCACCTCGACCCCTCTGTGGTTGCTGGCCATCTCTCCTGAATTGACCACGTCCTTGACCCTCAGCTTGAGTCCTAGCTAACTTCCGCGGACAATCCCTTACCCGGTGCTCTATTGACCCACACTCAAAGCACCCCCTATTACCAGCCCAACACTCTCCCGAATGAGACTTCCCACATCTAGTGCACTGAAGTGGCCACTGAGCGATAGCAGGCTTTGCGGCTCGACCCGGTCCATCAAATCTAGCCCTTTTCTGAGTACTTCCCCCAGACCCTGGTGGCCCAAAACTCGTTTTATCCCTGCCTCTATCCTGATTCCATTTCTCAGTTCGCTTCACCTCTTCAGCTATTTTGGCCTTTTCCACAAGAACGGCGAATTCACTTTCTCGCTGAGGTGCAATCAACACCCGCAGCTCATCTCTTAGCCCATCCTCGAACCTAACACAACGCTCATGTTCCGTAGCCCCCATACCCCGAGAATACCTACTTAACCTCAAAAATTCTACCTCGTACTCAAGTATCGACTTACTCCCCTGAACCAAATTCAAGAATGCCTTACGTTGCACATCAATATAACCAGTTCCCACATACTTCCTCTGATAGGCTGCCTTAAAATAATCCCAGGTGATATCTTCGGCCACTGCACCATCCCTGACCGTGAGCCACCACTGATACGGCTCATCCCGAAGAAGAGACACTATCCCCTTTAACTTCTCCTCAGCCGAGAAGTCTAAATCATCCAGTACTCAGCAATGTTAGGAGCTACCCCGGACACCCCCTAAACACCTCCGCTCCGTTAGCTCGGAGTCGCTCAGCCACCGATTTCCGGGCTCCTGTACCCGCGCCTGCCCCGGCAACTCTCTCCAAAACTCGCAGATCTTGCTCGAGATCTCAGATCATTACCACCAGTCTGATCTTGAAACTCATCTTCCATCACCACAGCAGATCGGCAAAGACATTCCGGACCCATGGCGGACCCTCTACGGCTCGACAAGGTCATCCTACCCCTACCCCAACCACTCGGCGGACGTCCACAACCTCGTGTACTCATTCTTCCTATTCGCGTTTATCTGGTTAAGAATTTTATGTATTATTAGTTCTGTTCACTGTTTATCCCCGAGCAATTTTATGAAAAATAGTTTTGAAAGTGATTCTTTCGAAGTCTAATCGACCTATAGTTTCAGTTTCAGGCTTAACTCTAACATCCACAAACCACATTCAACGTGTTGGGGTATTCTCGTCATCTTCACCACCCGGGGGTATTTTCGTAATTTTAACCTACAGGGGTATTTTCGAAAAATTTCTTTTTTTCCAAAATAAAGTTTCGGGTGATTTTGCAAATTAAGGGTATTTTGGTAATTTCATGAAGCAGGGGTATTTTGGTAATTTTGCAACTCAGGGGTATCTTGGTAATTTTGTAAATCAAGGGTAGTTTGGTAATTTACAAACCAGGGGTACTTTGGTCTTTTTCCACATTCAGGGTAGTTTTCACAAATCAAGGGGTAATTTGATAATTTCAAAACTAGGGTTTTTACAAAACAGTGTGGCTGGTCCCTTTCGGGTTTTAATTATTGGATTTAGCCTGTGAACAAGTCCTCATGGTCAGAGTGAACCGTCACTACGCACCAGGTAGGATTCGAGCGAAGAGGAGGTGAGTCACTAGGATTGCTTAAATACCAAGCTCTTCCTGAATCCAATCCTAAACATGCGCACAGGTTTGTTTGTTTCGGCTTAAGTCTTATGTAATTAAGAAGTTGTGTAAACTACCCCTATGGTCCATCAGTACTATCATACTTATCTATGTCTAAAAGCCCATAAAGCCCAACATATAAACATCACATCAAAGGTTAGAATACTTACCTGGGTGGATCGGCGTCGGAGACTTAGGTGCCATGCTTTTCGAAAGAGAAATTATTTCACAATCTCTTAAAACATATTTTGGGCCTTAAACCCACAATCGAGCTTTTGAACCTAGCTCTGATACCAAAATGTAACACTCCAAACTCGGTCTAAACACTACAACCGAGTCTGGCGTGCTACGGGGAAGAAAATGCTTTGGAAATCAATTTATCAATTTTGTTGGTGGAGAAAACTTTTGGATAATTTTTAGAGAAAACGAATTTAAATCTGGTGAAGTTTAAAACGTGTTAAAACTTGTTTTAGAAAACTTAATTGCCTTATTGTTATTCCATATCATTTACTTAATCAGTGAACATTTCAGAAAACACGTACTTATCGAGGTTTTGAAAAACAACCAATTCATATCTATCAGGTATGCTTATCAAAAGTTATAGAAACAACCAAATAAAACATCCAAAAATAAAAGTTAGGCGGCCTTATTACAACAATGTAAACCCAAAATTAAAATAAAACAGCTAAGTCCAAACAGAAAACTTTGTTATAAAACAAATGCTGAGCATGGCCACCTCGAGTCCACTCTGGCTCCATATCCACGACCTAAGTCTGATCTGCAAAATGTAAAGGAAGGGGTGAGTCACCGAGAGTCAGTGTATAAATCCCCATCCCAAGAGAAATTATGCTCTTACACAAATTCATACAATAATATGCAAGTCATGCAACCCATCCAACCTAAGTATCCATCCGGGTCTCCCAAATCTACCCCTTGTGGTACCAAACCACTGGTGGTGCCAAACCACTGGTAATCGAAGTTACAAAATAATCATATGTGGTACCAAACCACTGGTGGTGCCAAACCACTGAGACTTAGTCACAATTTTCATAATATATGTGGGGCCAACCCATTGTGTGATACCAAATCACTGGTGACAGTCTGATAGATCATACTCCCCCTCCTCTCATCACCGATGGCATATACTTATGCAATCAATATCAGTATGATCATGCTTAACATATAAAACTATGTTTACAGAATAACATGCTTTCATAGATCATAATCAACGCGAGCAGTAATAACAACTTACCCGGCATCCTCGCTTTTACCCACAAGGGTATTTTAGTAACCTTTGTCGTCATTTCGGCTTTTACAACACACAACATTAACATATCAAGTATAGAAAGTGTGTAAGAGTTACACACCTGGTTTTCGTACTAATGCTTTTACTTACTTCTACGCTACTGTCACACGAGACTACCACTATCGGCCTACGATTCAACTCTCGATACTTATGCGTTTCTTTAGCGTTGGATTTACAGATCTAACCTCCACTGCCTGACTGTTAATCGAGTTCACAATAATCCCTTAATCACTAAACCAATTAAACGATGAGATCTCACTAATTAGATAACAATATCACTTAAAACGAACCCTTACCTGATTTGTCAAATCCCGAAAGTCTTTAAGAAAGCTTCACCACACTACCTACATTTGGCCATCACTCAGGTATTAAACAAATCCCTTAGACGCAATCAAATGAGTACCAAAACTCATTCGGCCACAGCCAAAAGAACAAGAAAGTGGCTATTTAGCCAAACCTACCATCAACCTACTTTCGGATTTTCCACAACTCGGCACTTCAGATCTCAGCAAGACAGGATTCGGCTTCTAAGAACAGAGAGGGGAAATCGACAGGGCCTTTGAACAAGTGATTCGAGTTAGAACTTAATGAAAAGAAAAAGAGAAATCGTAGAGAAACAAAATCCCAAAACTCACCAGATTAAAGAGGAGTACTCGGCTTATGGTGCACCTTCGGGAAAAATCCACCTTTGCAGATTCGGCTATGGGAAAAAGATGATATGCACAAAAAGTATTCGGTTTTAGAGAGTTTTTGAGGAGAGTATAAAAGCTTAGGTGATTTTCGACAGAAGAGAGATTGAGAGAATAACAAAGTTTCAAGAAGTAGAAAAATGCCGAAAATACTATCTCCTTAGCACTAAATTTCGGCACACATACAACCACACACAGAGTTGGAGTTTCAGCCAACTCTCTCATTCCTGATAACCTTCATCTCACCTGATAACCCAATCATTATCTTAACTTTAAAAGAACCCACCTTAAAACCAACTCTTCCCTCTTAATTATCAGCATTTTATCACTAAAATAAAAGAATTAAAGCTCCTAAAATGTAGATCATGTGCCGTCCACCCCTCCCCCCTTGAAGTGCCAAATTTTTGACCCATTAATTTGGGCCCCCAGTGGCCACACTAGGCCCAAACTCCTCCCTCTTGTGACGCCACCTACATGCCTACTTAATGCACCTCCAACCTTTGGGCCACAAGCCCAACTTGCCACTAAACATTATAATTTAAATTGAGATACCACTAGCACTATTTTTAATCAATTTTTCCCAGATTTAAGCCCAAACCTGAGCCCAATACACTCCTCAAAGCCTTTAACCTACTAATTTATCCTTGCAACATACCAAACGCATAGATCCACAAAATCAGGATATTACACCAAATGCCACCCTACCTAGCAACCATACTTATACTCATTCAACTCAACATCTATCATGTCCACAAGGCACTTCTAGGAACTCATTATTAAGACATCCACACAAGCATAAACTTTATGAATTTCATCATCATTTATAAATATAAACTTGTCAAGTATTGGCCAATATCCAATGACCATTTAAAAAATGAATTGAACAACATTAATAGCCAACACCATGGCTAACAAATATGACATAACAAAATAACCAAGTCCTATACATGCCATACTCAAAATAAATCTAACTTTGCTATGCCAAAGAGAAGTTGATAGTTTGATTTCTGAACTCCGATGTTCCACGAATTCCCAAGCTAGCTTGGCAATACTACAAGGAAAAGGGAAATGAGAAGGGTAAGCATAAAGCTTAGTAAGTTTGCATGAAATAAATAACAACAGAAAGGCTCATGATGGCATCTATCCATAGCATTGAATAAAACATAAAGTCTTAAACACATTGCCATAACTTACTCATGCTTACTCCTACCAATTTCGTATCATGTCTCATATCGTAAACATTTCTCGTGAATTACTCACATGTACCTGTATCATTTCATTACATAGCTTTAGCACTAATTTCATCTCTAGTATAAACTTAACTATTACCCATTGAATTACTTGGGGATACTCGAAGTTACATAATCATCATCATTCACATAAATACGACGCCAATGCCATATCCCATATATGGTCTTACATGGGGTGACCTCTAGATGCCGACGCCATATCCTATATATGGTCTTATACGGGATCTCATATCGATTTTCGATGCCATATACCAGATATGGTCTTATACGGGATCTCAATTCGGTGCCGAGGCCATATCCCAGACATGGTCTTATATGGGACCTTACCTTTCTCAAGTCTTGATGATGTTACTCTCTCATTTATTAAAGTCCAACCGGACTTCCACATCACAATTCTCATCATTTTCTCATTCAAAATCGTTACTCAAATTCATAAAAATATTATACAACATCAGTAATACCAAACATTTAGAAACTTAATAACAAGATGTTGAATTTATTGCACACAAACTTACCTCGATTTTAAAATAGGCCAAATTGCTGATTTAGTCCAATACCTTGCCTTTTCCTCGGTCAAGGTTAATTACTCGTTCTTCTTACTCTTTAATAACAAATTAGCTTATTTAATTTCCACATTAATCAATACATCTCAATAATCATATTTTAGCAAAATTACTATTTTGCCCTTAAGCTTTCACAAATTGATAATTTTACCCTTAGGCTCGTAAATCAATTCTAATCAAATTTCTTCCTTTAACGAGCCTAGGTGAACATTTATTTCTCTTATAGAAACTCTCAATACTAATTTCTCACATTTAACACCTATTTTACAACCTTTACAAAGAGGTCCTTTTAGGTGTTTTCATGGTAACACCTTTCACAAAAGTTATTTATCTAACAACTAAGATTCATTTTCTTCCATAAAAATGCAACAAACAACATAAATGCTCACATGGCAAAACCCTAAACTTTTAACCATTTTGAAAAATAGTCCCCTCTTTAGCTAGCCTAAGCTTTAGAGGTTCCAAAAGTACAAAAATTATCAAAGAATGGCCATTAAAGCACTTACTTTCAAAGAGAGAAGCTTGCTGAAATTTTTGAGCTCTCAAGCCCCTTAGTTTGCTGCTAATTTTTGGTGGAGGAGAAGAGAAGAAAAGATGATATCTTTTCTTTCTTTATTTTATGATTAAAAATCAATTTAGTCACCAAATGTTCACCTAACAATTTAACAAAGTCTTTTCTTTGTCCCTATGGCCGCCCACCACCTTAAACAAGGCCTAATTGCACATTAGGGACCTCCAATTAATAATCCTTAGCTATTTGACACCTTTAGCTTGTAAAATAGAACTTTCGCACTTTATGCAATTTAGTCCTAGCAATTAAGTATGCAATCGCTAAAATTAAAGGACCAAAATTTTGATGCACCTATATAATCATGCTATAGCTTGATAAATAACATTAAAATAATTTTCTTCGACCTCGGATTAGCGGTTCCAAAACCACTATTTTGACTAGCCCCTAAATCAGGCTGTTACACCATATACAGTTCGATTGAAGGTAGAGTTGTACGCATGAGAAATGATTCATCCAATAAGGTAATCAGTATTGGTACTGTTTGGAACACCCCAAACCCGGCCCAAAACACCACGGCTGAATTCGGAATGTTACTGGGAAAAACGTTTGAAAAGAATTTGGTTTAAGGGTGAAAACACGTGCGGAGTTTAAAAAGTCTTTTTCTTGGATTATAAAAGATATCTTGTTTGCAAAATTGTTGTCGTTTTGAAAGTAGTTTGCCGAGGAGAAATAAAACTTTGAAGATCGTTTAAAGCAATATACGTTTGAAAATTTAAGAAAGTCGAGTTGTTACGAGTATCCAGATTCGAAAAACTGAGCTTAAGTTTTTAAGTTGTACAATTGTTTCCGAAATCATTTCCAGTTATTAGTCCGATAATCAATCTAATTTAAAACATAATAAAAATCCCCAAATACTTTAAATGGCCTTATTACAATAAAATCATCCCATTGTAACCGAAATTAAAAGAAAATGTATCAAAATAAACAAAACCACTTTTACTTGGCCATCTCGAATCCACTCCAGCCCGGTCCAAACATCATGTATCACCTGCATCGTTTGGTAAAATAGGGTGAGTCAAACCGACTCAGTGTGTAATTAATCCACGTATTTCCACATACGGGCTTGGCCCAAACCACATAAATCCACATGACATGTAATAATGCAAAATGTACCCAACCCAGCCTAGTATCCATCTGCTACACACCCCTGTATCCAGCCACCACACACCAGGGATTACTAAATCGACCCTCCATCCGCTACACACCAATTCGGCAATCAATGCCGTCCACTTAGTGGTCTAGCCACCGGTCCACGTGATTAAATCACAAACTCCGCGACGTGACTCATGGTCAACGTCAATCCACGATGTAGCTCAAGGCTAACATCAATCCACGATGTGGCACATAGCCAACACCAAACCACGATGTGGCACTCAGCCAACACCAACCACGATGTGGCACATAGCCAATCATCAATCCACAGTGAGGCTCAAGGCCATCACTAAGCCACGTACATAAATGTACACCCTGCCCTTCATTCAATATATATATTCCGACCCCATGCATATGCAACATATTATAATGACATAGCAGGAAAATGCATGAACATGTTAAATAGGCATATAACATTCTTACGTATAACCACAGTAGTTAACCACAACCACACCAATAATAGGGTACTAACCTATTACCGACATACCCATTAAGGGTAACAATTTAACCACAGCCACTGTGTCGGCTATCACACACATAACACATACAATGAATTAATTAATAGGGAAATAGCGAATTAACCACACACCTAATAACCCGAAGCACTAGACTCTCGATTTCCCTAGCGTCCTCACTCGAAGAGACCACAGTATTTGCTTGTCTCTTTCCGACGCTGGCCCACACCCCGGTGGCCAATCCCGAACAGCAGAAACCGAACGTTTCTTGAACTTAGGGGTAGAGATAACCCCTTTTTCCCCTTGACTGGTACTCGCATCAATTGAATAGCACTTAACCAGAAGACTCGGTTAAACATCAAATCAAATCTAAATGAGACAAACTAAAACATAATCGAGCACTCTTACCGAAGTAGATTCGAATCCCGAAGACTCCTCCTTAACCTTTGTCGAAACCCCCTACATCAGCCTAGTTAGAATCGGCTAAAACTTACAGATAAAAGATATGGCCTTTGGCCGAATATCACAACCTCTTACCTTACTCGGTTGAATCCCGAAAGATCTTGCTCCTAACGCTGGCTACAAAGAACCTGAACCCAACCTTTCATGGTTTCGACCAAATGAATGAATGGGATTAGATTTCCTGGTTTCGATAACCAAGAAGAAAAGAGAAAAGAGAATTGATCAAAGGAGAGATCCTTACCACTCTACTAACCCGATTCGGCTTAACAACCACCCTTGAGGATTCAACAAAATCGAAGAAGAATGAGAGAAGAGTGCAAACAAAATTATAGAGAAGGAATGAAAAATGATAGATGGGAGATTTGGCCAAGGTACTTTTCGGCTTTGAAGAAAAGCAAGAGAAGAAAAGAATGATGGTGAGGCTCAATAGGGGTTCGGCTAAAATTTCATAAATGGAAAAGGTTCCTTCGGCTTTTGAAGATAGAAGAATCATTGCAAAGAAGAAGAAAAGGGTTAGAGTTTGTGTGGTTTTGGCTATGGAGAGAATGGAGGGTATGTTTCGGCTTTTAGAGGGTGGATAGAGAAGAGAAGAAATAGTGTTCTAAGTTGAGAAAATGAGCACGAATGGTTCTTCACTATCGGCTTTTGGTCAAGAGAAAAGAGAATGCAAGTTTTCGGCAGGAAGAGCAAATGAATTGTAACACCCCAAACCCGGCCCATGAGCCTTGACCGGATCTGGTATGTCACAGAATAAGAACGTTTTGAAAGATTGTGATTAACAGTGGTGAAAATCTGAAAATTTGCTTAGTTCGTAAAACGGTGTCTATTAAAACTCAGGTGGGATTGATTTATAACATGGTTGAGTTGAAACCTTGAAAACATTTGATCATCTAATTTTTAGAAACATCAGAGTTATTGTTAACTTGGTGAATTGTGCTACCCGATGGTAACATCTTTGAAACCATGTAAAAGTTACCCATTTTGAAAATGTTACTTTTAACCGATTGATTTAACAGCTTATAAGTTCATTAGTAATATAATAGATATAAAGTAAAAACAACTACTTAAACATCCAAAATAACGACTAGCGGCCATATTACAAACCAAACCCAAATTTAGTAAATAATAAACTTTAACGGTATGAAATAAAATTTCAAACCCAAGGAACAAGCATGGCCGCCTCGAGTCCTCTCCGGCTCCATCTCCGCGATCTACTCACCTGCAAAATGATATGGGAAGGGGTGAGTCACCAAGACTCAGTGTATAAATCCCCAACCCGAGAATGCAACTCTTACACAAGATATTAGTAAGACATGCAAATGTGCAACCCAAGCTAGCCATCCATACTCCTTTTTCTACCCCGTGTGGTCAAAACCACTGGTGGTCAAAACCACTAGTGACCGAAGTCACAAATATATCAAGTGATGGGGCCAACCCATCGTGTGGTCAAAACCACTGATGACCATAGGTCACAAATATCAACATGTGGTCAAAACCACTGGTGGTACCAAACCACTGGGACTTAGTCACAAATTATATCAACGGTGTGGTCAAAACCACTAGTGACCGAAGTCACAATAATCTGATGGAGCCCACCCATCGTATGGTCAAAACCACTGGTGACAGTCCATAGAAATCATCTCCGTCCTCTCATCAATCCCACCATAATCATGCTCACATAACAAGTATCATGATCCCATATATCATGTGTTTGTATATAGCATAGCATTTAACAGCATATGATGGCATACACAACATACATCATAGATCAAGTAATAGGGGACTTACCCAAAATCCAAGCTTATGCCCACAAGGCAAAATTTACTACACGAGAGGTTATACAGTAACATAATGAACAGTCTATACTAATAAAGTGTGTAAGAGTTTACACACATACTTAACCAAAGAGCTAAGGAGAAATCCCGAATCTATGCGATATTACAAACTCCCGAAACGTATGCCTTTACTCATTTTGAAATAAAATATGGCCCTAGGTCGAATCTTTATTAGCACTACCAACGCGATTTGAAATCCCGAAAGCCTCTGTTATCCCTTAGCCGATTTGCGTGCCCAAGCAGGCCACTAACTCACGCCGGCAAAAAGAAAGAAGGAAAAAAAAAATAAACCTCCATTGCTGCCTATGTTATTCGAACATGGGACCTCACTGCCGCAGCCCTCCTATAGCGCCCCTAGCCACTCGGCCAAGGCGTCTATTTGTGACATAAACCCGTCGCAATTCCTTTTAAGCTCTCCCTCCATTAGCTTCAACGCCTAAAAACAAAAGAAAAACACCCTTTGTGCTTCCATCAACACTCGAACGCGAGTCTTCGTGTCGCAACCACCTATCACGCACCACGCCACTTTACCACCTGGACTTTCATGTCCACCAACGCTTACAAAAACCTTTTGAAGCCTCCTTAGCCCCTTCTTTTTTAACGCCAAAACCCAAAAATAAAACACCCCTTGCGTCCATGGTGACTCGACTCTGAGTCCCTACACCAAGGCCCTTAAGTGACGCATGGAAGCCACTTTACCAAGGCGTTTCTTATGTCATAGGCTTGCCAAAAATATTTTTAAAGTCTCCTTCACCTAGCTCTCCTTCAACGCCAAAAATAAAACTCCCCGACGCGATTCTGGCAGCTCGAACCCCTGCTTGCCGCTCCCTTCCTTGCTCCTTAGGTAGCGTCCCAACCACTTTACCAGTTGCTTCCTTGTGTCAATCTATTTCAAATATTTCTTTTAACCCTTATCTTACCTAGCTTCCTCTCCTTAGGCACTAAAAGAAATTTTCAGCCCTAAGCCCGACCTAACCCGGGGTTATGACTAGACCCTAAAACAAGTCAAATGAGCATAGCATTCTATCTTTTCGAGCATGTGACAATAATAAAATCGCAAACAACCCCTAATTCGAGATGTTACAGTTCTACCCCCTTAAAAATAATTTCGGCCTCGAAATTACCTGAATCAAAAGAGTTGGGGTTATTGCTGCCGCATCACATCCTCGGGTTCCCATGTGGCCTGTTCCGTACCATGGATTCGCCACAGCACTTTTATCAAAGGTACCGACTTCCTCCTCAGAACTTTAACATCTCGATCCAAAATCTGTACCGGCTCCTCCTCAAAAGACAAGTCCGCGTTCACCTCAATATCCGTAATCGACACGATGTGTGATGGATCGGATCGATAGCACCTAAGCATTGACACATGGAAGACGTCATGAATCTGACTTAATTCTGCCGGCAATTCGAGCTGGTAAGCTACTGGTCCCACACGTTTCAACACTGTATACGACCCGATGAACCTAGGGCTTAGCTTGCCCTTCCGGCCAAACCTCAGCACCTTTTTCCAAGGTGATACCTTCAAGAAGACCTTATCACCCACCGCATGCTCCACATCCCTGCGCTTAAGATCAGCATATAATTTCTGCCTGTCCGATGCCTCCTTCAGACGAGCCCGAATTACCCTAACCTTATCTTCCGTCTCTGCCACCAACTCGGACCCAACATCCGACGCCACCTGATTACGTCATCCAACGGTAAGAGTACGGCATTTACGACCATGCAAATACCTCATACGGTGCCATCTCGAATACTCGCTGATAATCGTTGTTATAAGTGAATTCTGCCAAAGGTAGGTACTCCTCCCAACTACTACGGAAGTCCAAAACACAGCCCCTTAACATATCTTCCAACACCTGGATTACTCTCTCAGATTGTCCATCGATCATGGATGAAAGGTCAGGCTGAAATTTAACTGCACTCCCCAACGCTGATGTAAGGCCTTCCGAATCTCGACGCGTGAACCGGGATCTCTATCTCAAATAATGGACACAGGTACTCCATGCAACCGCACTATCTCAGCTATATACAGCTTGGCTAACCTTTGAAGTGAGTAGTCAACCCTTACCGGTATGAAATGGGCCGATTTAGTTACCCGGTCTACTATCACCCATATTGAGTCTTTCTTCATCAAGCGTAAGGGGAAGCCCACTTACAAAATCCATCGTAATCCTCCCACTTCCACTTTGTGGGATCTTTCTCGGGTCAGAATGTACGATGGCAACAACGATGCTCACCTTAACTTGCCGGGCATGTCGACACTTGCCCACTAACTCGGTTACTTCCCGCTTAAGACCCGGCCACCAAAACTGCTCCCTTAAATCCCGATACATCTTGCTGCCTCCAGGATGCATAGCGTACGGGCTGCTATGGGCTTTTTTAAGGATCCGCTGCCTCAAATCATCATCCTTAGGCATACATACTCTCCCCTGAAAATACAACACTCTATCACTACCCAAGCTGAAACCCTCGGCCTCACCACTCTTACTTGCAACCCCCGAGTACTCAAAACTTCGTAGGTCAACTGCCTCTCTTTATCCTCACCGATCCAAGACGGTTTTACCCGCAATTTCGCCAGAAGACTACCATCCTCATAGAGACTTAGGTGAGCAAACATTGCTCGCAATTCTGCCACCACTTTACGACTCAAAGCATTAGCGACTACATTAGCCTTGCCCAGATGGTACTCGATAGAGCAATCGTAGTCCTTCAGCAACTTAATCCACCTCCGCTGCCTCAAATTTAAATCTTTTTGGGTCAAGAGGTACTTCAGACTCTTATGGTCCGAGTACACCACCGACTTCTCCCCATATAGATAGTGCCTCCAAATTTTCAAGGCAAAAACCACAGCAGCTAATTCCAAATCATGCATCGAATAGTTACTTTCCTGAGGCCTCAACTGCCGTGACGCATAAGCGACCACCTTCCCTTCTTGCATCAACACACACCCTAAACCAGTATGCGATGCATCACAATACACAGTGAATTCCTTCCCTGACTCAGGCTGAATCAAGATCGGGCTTCATCAAAACTTTTTTAGTTTGCCGAAGCTCTCTTGCGCTTCTCGGACCACACAAAATGAACTCCTTTTCTCGAGTAACTTGGTCAATCGGTCTTTGCAATTAAGGAGAAATTTTCCACGAATCTTACGTAATATCCTCGCCAACCCCGAAAAACTTGATTTCCGTAACCGACTTTGGTGGTTTCCACTCCAATACTGCCTCAATCTTACTAGGATCCACCCTGATTCCCTCAGCTGAAACAACATGCCCTAGGAAGGTTACCTCCTTAAGCAAGAACTCACACTTGCTGAATTTGGCGTACAACTGTTTCTCCCTTAGCACTTGCAGAACCATATGAAGGTGTGCGTCATGCTCCTCTTCAGACTTCGAGTACACCAAAATGTCGTCTATAAACACCATGACGAACTGATCTAGATAGGGTTCAAAAACTCGGTTCATCAGGTCCATAAACACGGCTGGTGTATTCGTCAAGCCAAAAGGCATTACCAGAAACTCGTAGTGCCCATACCGAGTACGGAATGCTGTCTTATGGACATCAGCTTCTGATACCAAAATTGTAACATCCCAAACCCAGCCCATGAGCCTTAACTGGATCTGGTATGTCACAGAGTAAGAACGTTTTGAAAGATTTTGATTAACAGTGGTGAAAATCTAAAAATTTACTTAGTTTGTAAAACAGTGTCTATTAAAACTCAGGTGGGATTGATTTATAACATGGTTGAGTTGAAGCCTTGAAAACATTTGATCATCTAATTTTTAGAAACATCAGAGTTATTGTTAACTTGGTGAATTGTGCTACCCGATGGTAACATCTTTGAAACCACGTAAAAGTTACCCATTTTGAAAACGTTACTTTTAACCGATTGATTTAACAACTTATAAGTTCATTAGTAATATAATAGAAATAAAATAAAAACAACTACTTAAAAATCCAAAATAACGACTAGCGGCCATATTACAAACCAAACTTTAACGGTATGAAATAAAATTTCAAATCCAAGGAACAAGCATGGCCGCCTCGAGTCCTCTCCGGCTCCATATCCGCGATCTACTCACCGCAAAAATGATATGGGAAGGGTGAGTCACCAAGACTCAGTGTATAAATCCCCAACCCGAGAATGCAACTCTTACACAAGATATTAGTAAGACATGCAAATGTGCAACCCAAGCTAGCCATCCATACTCCTTTTTCTACCCCGTGTGGTCAAAACCACTGGTGGTCAAAACCACTGGTGACCGAAGTCACAAATATATCAAGTGATGGGGCTAACCCATCGTGTGGTCAAAACCACTGATGACCATAGGTCACAAATATCAACATGTGGTCAAAACCACTGGTGGTACCAAACCACTGGGACTTAGTCACAAATTATATCAACGGTGTGGTCAAAACCACTGGTGACCGAAGTCACAATAATCTGATGGGGCCCACCCATCGTGTGGTCAAAACCACTGGTGACAGTCCATAGAAATCATCTCCCTCCTCTCATCAATCCCACCATCATCATGCTCACATAACAAGTATCATGATCCCATATATCATGCGTTTGTATATAGCATAGCATTTAACAGCATATGATGGCATACACAACATACATCATAGATCAAGTAATAGGGGACTTACCCGAAATCCAAGCTTATGCCCACAAGGAAAAATTTACTACACGAGAGGTTATACAGCAACATAATGAACAGTCTATACTAATAAAGTGTGTAAGAGTTTACATACCTACTTAACCGAAGATCTAAGGAGAAATCCCGAATCTATGCGATATTACAAACTCCTGAAACGTATGCCTTTACTCCTTTTGAAATAAAATATGGCCCTAGGCCGAATCTTTATTAGCACTACCAACGCAATTTGAAATCCCGAAAGCCTCTGTTATCCCTTAGCCGATTTGCCCTTAAAACCGCAGTGTACACTCAGTTAAAAATAGATACCAAAAATGGCCCTTTGGCCGAAAATGCTTAACCATTTACCACTCTTACCAAAATCCCCAAAGTTATCGCTTGTCTTGTTGAGATTCTTTGAAGAATCAAAACCCGAAATACTCTTTGGTGTCGGCTACACACACAAAGGTTTCATGTTAATATGACCTATACACATTCGGCTAATCCTTACCAAGGCCTTGCACAAGTTTTCGGCACATCAAAAGAAAAGTAAGAAACCGAAAGTTAAAGAGGAATACTTACCAACCCACGTAATTGACAGCACCTTCTTTTGGGGGTTCGGCTTAGGCCTTAAATGGTAAGGGATATTCGGCCACAAGGAAAAGGGGACGGAGTCGGGTTTTGAAAGGAAGGACTTAGAGTACTTTGGCAAGGATGGATGAAGGGTTTTCGGCACAAGGACTATGGCATGCTTCAAAGAAAAAACCGAAGGTAGCAAAGAAGGAGAATGGAGTTTCGGTTTGAACAACAATGAAAGAAAAATGGAAGTAACATGTGCTAGCCGAAAATACTCCCTAGAACTCCTTTAAAACCGTGAGCTCAAGCCCCTAAAGTCCCCATTCGGCCGTTGCTCCCCATGTGGTAAATCCCATCACCATTTGAAATAAAATACAACATTGTTTAACAATGTTCCCATCACTTAATTCCTTCCTTCAATAAATAAAATAAAAGGATTAATACCCATACATCAAACAACAAATAAAATAAAAACTCCCCATACTTTCCAGCAGAAATTTAAAATCAAAACAACATGTATTCATCTATTTGAGTGCCCAAGCAGGCCACTAACTCACGCCGGCAAAAAGAAAGAAGGAAAAAAAAAATAAACCTCCATTGCTGCCCATGTTATTCGAACATGGGACCTCACTGCCACAGCCCTCCTATAGCGCCCCTAGCCACTTGGCCAAGGCGTCTATTTGTGACATAAACCCGTCGCAATTCCTTTTAAGCTCTCCCTCCGTTAGCTTCAACGCCCAAAAACAAAATAAAAACACCCTTTGCGCTTCCATCAGCACTCGAACGCGAGTCCTCGTGCCGCAACCACCTATCACGCCCCACGCCACTTTACCACCTGGACTTTCATGTCCACCAACGCTCACAAAAACCTTTTGAAGCCTCCTTAGCCCCTTCCTTTTTAACGCCAAAACCCAAAAATAAAACACCCCTTGCGTCCATGGTGACTCGACCCTGAGTCCCTACACCAAGGCCCTTAAGTGACGCATGGAAGCCACTTTACCAAGGCGTTTCTTATGCCATAGGCTTGCCAAAAATATTTTTAAAGTCTCCTTCACCTAGCTCTCCTTCAACGCCAAAAATAAAACTCCCCAACGCGATTCCTGCAGCTCGAACCCCTGCTTGTCGCTCCCTTCCTTGCTCCTTAGGTAGCGTCCCAACCACTTTACCAGTTGCTTCCTTGTGTCAATCTATTTCAAATATTTCTTTTAACCCTTATCTCACCTAGCTTCCTCCCCTTAGGCACTAAAAGAAATTTTCAGCCCTAAGCCCGACCTAACCCGGGGTTATGACTAGACCCTAAAACAAGTCAAATGAGCATAGCGTTCCATCTTTTCGAGCATGTGACAATAATAAAATCGCAAACAACCCCTAATTCGGGATGTTACATGAAGAGAAAACTTCCAAAAGAGAGAAAATGTCCACACACCACCTTATTTCAGTACCTAAAGCCCCCTAGTCGAATCACTCCTCTCTTGGCCGAAAATACCACACCAAGAACCCCTCATTCGGCCAACTCTTCTCCTCTCTCCAAAATCCCTTATTTCCCTCCACATTTTCCTCTACACCACCCATTCAAACGAGTTTGAATGCTTCAAACCTCTCCAATAGCTCTCCACCACTCATTCAAACATCTTGACCAAGTCTTCTTCCCATCCTTCCAGAGTTCAAATGCCGTCCAACACCTCCCCCTCCCTTGACGCAAAAACCTAAAATAAAACAACACTCCCTTGTCGTCAGCGTGATTCGAACCTCCTCCCCTGGAACCCCTTGCTGACGCAACCTCCTCTGGACCTTAGGTAGCATCCCTTGCCACTTCACCACCTTACTCCTTGTGTCAAAGAACACCACACTAAGTCCCTTAAAGCCTAGCTCCCTAGCGCTTCCCTACTCAGCTTGAACCAAAGAGTTCCACTAAGGCTTCCACCTAAACCCAAAGTTTTCGGAAGCCCCCAAACACAAACAAACAACACACAGACCATACCAACACCCATATATATGCAAAATGCCAGACCCCTAAATCTCGAGTATTATGGTGTTAAAATTAGGATGAATAATTGGACGATTAAGACACTCTCAAATGTCAAGTATGTACTTGATTTACGAAAGAATCTCATCACCTTGAGTATTTTAGACTTAAAAGGTTGTAGAATCAACATCGAGTCAAGCGTCATTAAGGCACTGTGTTTGAAAGGTATGACCATTTCGTTGAAAAGAGGTTCTCTTTTGGATGTAGGTTTTGAAAAGTTAGGGCACTGTGTTCGTGAAAATCAGACTTGAGTCAGTTTTGATTTGACAGCGCACAAGTCGAAGGCTAGAAGTCTTCCAACTTCTAGGCACAAATTCAACTCAGTTAATTCCCTGCACAATTCAAGATAGGCCCGTGGCGGGCTTTGGCAAAAATGGCGTTGTGGAAATACGAGTGAAGGTGGAGATTTGTTGAGTATGCCTCATATTTTAGTCAAATTTGAGAAATAATGTAACACCCCAAACTCGGCCCAAACACTCCGACCGGATCTGGCATGTCACTAAGAAGATTTTATAAAACGTGTCACAATTATTATTTTTTTAAAAGCATAGTTTAAACATTTATACGGGAAGACTTGATAATTTGATAATTTGTAAAGAAATAAATTTTGAATTGATGCCTTAATGGATAAAAACTGAAATTTTGCCTTTGATTTTTATTATGTAAACACATGCCTTAGTTTCAATTAATCATAAAAGCTAAGTGTATGAAAACCCGAAAATGAAAACATAAAACCAATAAACAATAGCCAGTAGCCTTATTACAATAAAGTATAAAACCAAGAAATATTGAAAGTGCTAAGGAAAAATAATTAAAACAACGTCCTTTATTGAGTCAAAATAAACCCATGCATGGCCACCTTGCGCTCCTTTCCAGCCCGGTCCGATGCACTAAGTGTTACCTGAAAAATGTTAAACAACAGAGTGAGTCACAAGACTCAGTGTGCAATCCCTCATGCATCATCAGACTGGGCCTTAGCCCCATAGAACAGAATAACAGAATATCACATATCAGAATAAAGCAAAACCTATCCTAATCCTAGATCCATCCGCTACACACCACCCCTTTCCTGCCAATCACACCAGTGGGGATTTCTACAATCACCCTCACCGCTACAGACCACTGATGGCAGTCATGCTGCAGTCAGCTGCTCATCGTCAGATTGTGACATAGTCACCAGAATAGATCGTGGCAGAGCCACCAAAATAGAACACTTCCCCTTTCTTATACATCAATCGCCCAACCCCGAGCAAGCATAGAAAACAACATGTATGTCTATCATATCAACTCAACAGAATCATTTTACTTTAAGTAAATCAAAAAAATCACTAACCTGATGAGTCGCCCTTACCCTCCACGGGTTTTCAACAACTATGCCGAGATTTCGGCATTTAACAGGATATAGACAGATTCTTATATATATAACAAACAACAGAGATGGTGTGAGAAATTACACACCTGATAACACGCAGTATTATACTCTCGCTATTCGAAACCACTTTTCTCTGTCTACAACTCTACTAAAAAAATGGAAAGAACGCAAAAATAGGCTCCCTCTACAATCGGCCAAGAATTAATATTTGCTTAGATTAACACACTTAGTTGGATAGATCTCCTTACCTAGATCGATTAAATCCCAAAAGTAGTATGATTCGAGTGCTACCGATTAGAATCCTAGGCGATTAAATCTCCTTTAAATCCCGAAATGCTGCCCATGAAAGAAAATACGAGATCAGTCCACCATGTCGCCATTCGGCTATGGTCTCTAAAAGCCAAAAAAGATTGAAAGAATAGCACAATCAACACTTACCTCTACAGAAGGTTTCGGCTACAAGAACAAACAAGAGCGTAGTTTCAGCTTTTAGTGAATGGTAGAAGAATAACAATGGGGATCAGAAGATTTGGCTAGGAGGGAATTTCAAAGAAGAAAAGAAAGGGTGAGGGAGGTGGTGATTTTCAGCTTTTGGAAGAGAAAAGATGAGAAAAGAAAACAAATGAGATTGCCTTCAAATTTTCGACACACCCCTTGCCATACTAAATTGATTCTTCCCCCCTCTCCTGTGTTTGATTTTCGGCCAACTCTGCAACCAAAGGATAGCTCCTATCTTTCTCCCTTATCTTAATCTACTAACTCCTCCAAAAGAGACCTAATTAGCACCAACTCCTCTCCCTTTATCAGCATAATATCCACATGTTTTAAACATTAAAATCCCCTATATTTTACCCTTGTTGCCGTCCCCCCTTACTCCCTTTAATGTGCCGAATTTGGCCCAAAACATGGGCTCAAGCGGCCAACACTTGGGCCTCCTTTCTTGCCACTGACGCCACTTATCAGCTACCCTTGCTGCGCCCCTTGTTACTGGGCCACAAGCCCATTTTGCTAATTTAAACACAGATACCTACCTTTAAACCCTATAATGCCCCAACAGAAAATTAACCAAGGCCTCAGCCCAAACCTGAGCCCAATTCTTACCTGTAATTCTCACTTTAATGCTTTAAACAATCAACACCCAAAATGCACAGGCCCACTAAATCAGGATGTTACAAATAATCTCCCAGTTAAACTCTGTTTATTTATTTTAGTCGAACTCTGATTAGTCTAGATTAGTTTATTATTATTTGACCTACGAATTTAGCCTATAAATAGGCTTTTTTACAACCTTAGAAAATACACCCATTAAAATATTAGAACTCATAACACTTTTGGAGAATTTTTGTGTTTACGTTTTGAGGTTCTTTGTTTTCAAGTTTTGGGATTTAGTTTTTATCTCCATCTTTTGTACTCTTCATTCATTAGCCATTATAGTAAAATTATCTTTGCCTGTGGTTTTTATTCTCCTTGTAAGGGTTTTTCCACATTAAATTTGTGTGTTCAATTTCTCAATTTCTTCTGCTATTTTTACTTGTTCGTTGGGTTGATCCCCAACACAACCAAACATGGTGTTACATTCTAACGCTTGACCTAATGTGACAAAACATATGTAGCACCCCTCACCCAACACTTGAACCGGGTATGAGGCATTACCGTACTTAACTAGCTCAATCATACAACATCGATCCATAAAATTTTGTTTCAAAATAAAACTTTTCATTCAAGACCATAATGTCCTTATTATAGGTCTACAAGGCCTTAAACTTGCACTCGGAATTATTCGAGACCAAACCGAAAAATTTTGGACACTTAGAAAAATTTGACACAAAACAGGGCCACAAGCCCGTGTGAAAGGTGGGACACACCCGTGTGGAATATCACATGCCCGTGTTCCACACCTGTGTGAGTTTATTTCTTCAATTCGAACCTACAGGGGTTTTCAGACGGCCAGACACACGCCCGTGTCCCTCACACAGCCACGACACGCCCGTGTCTTCGCCTGTGTGTGAAAACCTTGACATTCTATTTATGATGTCATAATCTCAATATGGTCACATGACCAAGGCACACACCCGTGTCCTTAGACCGTGTGTCAAATTAAATTTCTATTTTCAGGTGCAGACTTCACACGATCTGGGCACATGCTCATGTCTTAGGCCATGTCTCCCACACGGTTGAGACAAGCGGCCGTGTCTCCACTCGTGTGTTTACTACTGAGCATACTGACTTGCCAACCTAGCATGCATGGGGACACATGGCCTATCAACACGCCCATGGGGTTGAAAGTGTGTCACACACGCCTGTGTGTCTACCCGTGTGGACGTTTGTAAGGCTATCTACCAAGCCAAATGCCACCCTACAAAGCAACCATACTTATACCAATTCAATTCAACATATATCATGACCATAAGGCACTTCTAAGAACTCAAATCAAAACATCCACATAAGCATACATTTCATGAATTTCATCAACATTGGATAGATGAACTTGTCAAGTATTGGCCAATTTCCAATGACCATTTACAAAATGAATTGAACAACATTAATAGCCAGCACCTTGGCTAACAAATATGACATAACAAAATAACCAAATCCTATACATGCCATACTCAAAATAAATCTAACTTCGCTATACCAAATAGAGGTTGATAATGTGATTCCGAGCTCTGACGTCACACGACCCTCGGGTTAGCTAGGCGATGCTACAAGGAAAAGGGAAATGAGAGGGGTAAGCATAAAACTTAGTAAGTTTGCATGAAATAAATAGCAACATAAGGCTCATAAAGTCATCCATCCATGGCATTGAATAAAACACAAAGTCTTAAACACATTGCCATAACTTACTCATGCTTACTCTTACCAATTTCATATCATGTCTCATATCATAAACATTTCTCGTGAATTACTCACATGTACATGTATCACTTCATCACATAACTTTAGCACTAATCTTATCTCTATTATAAGCTTAGCTATTTACCCATCGAATCACTTGGGGTTACTCAAAGATACATAATCATCATCATTCACGTAAATACGACACCAATGCCATACCCCAGATATGGTCTTACATGGGGTCGCCTCTACATGCCGATGCCATATCCCAGATATGGTCTTATATAGGGTCTCATATCGATTTTCGATGCCATATCCCAGATATGGTCTTATACGATTCTAATATTTGATGTTGATGCCATATCCCCGATATGGTCTTATACGAAATCTCAATTCAGTGTCGAGGCCATGTCCCGGACATGTCTTATACGGGACCTTACCCTTCTCAAGTCTTGATGACATTATTCTCTCATTTATTAAAGTCCAACCGAGACTTCCACATCACAATTCTCATCATCTTCTCATTCAACATCATTACTCAAATTCATAGAAATATTGTACAACATCACTAATATCAACCATTTAAACTTTCCTCGATTTCAAAATAGAACAAATTACCGATTTAGTCCGATACCTTGCCTTTTCCTCGGTCAAGGTTAATCCCTTGTTCTTCTTGATCTGTAATAACAAATTAGCTCATTTAATAGCCACATTAATCAATACATCTCAATAATCATATTTTGGTAAAATTACCATTTTGCCCTTAAGCTTTTACAAAATGATGATTTTACCCCTAGGCTCGTAAATTGATTCTAATCGAATTTCATCCTTTTACAAGCCTAATGAACATTTATTACTTTTATGGCAACCCTCAATACTCATTATTTCACACATTTAACACCTATTTTATAACATTTACAAAAAGGCCCTTTTAAGTGTTTTCACGGTAACACCTTTCACAAAAGTTGTTTATTTAACAACTAAGACTCATTTTATTCCATAAAAATGCAGCAAACAACATAAATGCTCACATGAAAAAACTCTTAACTTTCAACCATTTTTCAAAATAGTCCCCTCTTTACCTAGCTTAAGCTTTAGGGGTTCCAAAAGTACAAATATTATCAAGAAATGATCATCAAAACACTTACTTGCAAGGAGAAAAGTTTGCTAAAATTTTGAAGCTTTCAAACCCCTATTTTTTTCTTGTATTTTCTGTGGAGAAGAAGATAAGAAAAGATGATATTTTTATTTTATTTTATTATAAAGCATCAATTTAGTCCACCAAATTCCTACCAACTTTGACTAATTTTGACATGGTTTGTCCCCTATGGCCGACCACCCTACATCCAAGAGTCTAATTTCTATTTATGGTTCTCAAATTAATATCCTATGGCTTTTAGATACCTTTAGATTTTAAAATAGAACTTTTACACTTTATGCGGTTTAGTCCTTTTTCACAATTAAGCATGCAATTGATAAAATTAGAGCACCAAAATTCTGAAGCACCTATATAATCATGCAATAACTCATAAAATGACATTAAAATAATTTTGTTCAACCTCGGATTAGTGTTTCCAAAACCACTGTTCCGACTAGCCCTTAAATCGGGTTGTTACAACATAAACTTTAATATAACAACTGTTGAGCGAGCATAACAAAATAACACTCATAATTATTATCATATTATAGTGAATTGTTGAGTTATGACAGTTATATATAATTTTAGTCACATACTTCCTTTCATATACTATAACATTACAACTCAATATAATACGATCTTAAGCATCACATAATGATCGCAATAATATGTTATAAAGATTTTCATGTTTCAAATAATTTCAAAATGTATGTGCATACAATCATAATAAACGGGAAATACATTCATTTTATTTTAGAAACACAATAATTGATCTTAAAGTCACAATATTATAAAATTTTATTCATCAATACAACCAATACACATTCTATGCACATGTTCTTTAAATTTCTTTGGTTGTAAGCTTTTAGTTAACAGATATGCACTCGTGAGATCAATTGTAATGTGCTTTATAGACACTCTTGGTTTATGAACTTCCTCTTTAACGACAAGTTATTTTAATTTCATACGCTTTGCACCTTTATAATATTTGTTGTTCTTGGAGAAAAACATTGTTGTACAATTATCACAATAAATTTTTAGCAGCTCGGTAATGGTGTAAACTACCCCAAGTCCTAAAATAAGTTATGTAAACATAATATACAATTTGTATCATCAAAATATGCCACAAATTTTGCTTCTATAATAGATGATGCAAGGATAAGTTCTTTAACACTTTTCCATGATATGACTTTACCAATTAGATAAATAAATAGCCTAAAGTGCACCTCTTACTGTCAAGGCATCTAGCAAAATCTAAATCCAAATATCCAATCACTTTCAATAAATAGGATCTTTACATGAGCATATAATTCTTTTTTCAAACTGCCCACAACATAATTATAAGGAATTGATTGTATTATTTTCCATTCTACATCATTCTTTGGACACTACATGAGACTAAATTAGTCCCCTTTTTGTATAGGAACAATTTTTGCTAATCTTTCTAGAACTTTTTCAATATAGTTTTTTCGAAGACAATCCTACTATTTTTGTAATCTATCAAAGAATATTTTAATTTCTATCACGTTGCCTCTCTCTTTTATTTCTTTCATTTCAAAGTTAATTAAGAGAAAAATTTCATATTATGTAATATACCAAAATCATTTGTAGCAACCAAAATATCGCCAGCATATAGAACTAAGAAAATAAACTTGCTTCCACTAATCTTTTGATATATACACTAATCAACGATGTTTCTTGAAAACTAAAAGACTTTATGGTATCATTAAACTTGATATATCATTGTCGTGAAGCTTGTTTAAGTCTGTATATTGACTTCTTAAGTTTACACACCATATGGAATTTTCCTCCAACTGTAAAACCTTTAAGTTGGTCATATAAACTTCTTCCTCAAGATCTGCATTTAAAATGGTTGTCTTTACATCCATTTGGTGTAACTCTAAATCATAATGAACCATTAATGTCATAATAATTCTTAAGGAGTCTTTCTTAGATATTATATTGTAGAATAGAATAAAAGATATAGTATTACATGATATTATAATGTTTAATTATTGATGCATATATATAAAATATTAATATATTATATACTATATAATATGATATAGCATTATATAATATAGTAAGAGGGTTAAATTTAAAATGTAAGAAAAGTATAGGGACTTAGATATTTTTCAAACAATATAATAAATAATAGTTTATGATAATAACTAACATATTATGTACTCTTATATTATTGTAACACCTCATACTAGGCCTAGGCGTTATGACCGAACCTTGAGGAACTACATACGCCCATTTTAATTAGAAATTAAAATTCAGAAATGTAACATAAAACAAAGATTGGTAAAGATATTTCCAACTTTTAGGAAAAAAACACCTTATTAATTTAATTCATGTTAATTGCAGAAAACACTTATATATCACTTAGTTTTGCAGCGGAATCCTTAAGTTAAACAGAGTTTTGAAAAAAAAGCGTAGTTTGATTTTGAAATTCAACGCATTGCAATTTGGAATAAATATTCTAAACACAATAAAGAAGTTCAAAATGAAAAATAAAATCCAAAACAATTAACCATCCCCAAAAAGTCGAAAATAGTCCAATTGAAATTAATACTTTAACTTAATCAAATTTAAAAATAGAAGTTTAACCCGAGCTCCTGCTACGCCCGTCCGCTACAGAAGTTTAACTCAAGCAATAGACCAGATACACATATATTTACAGATATGTTTTTAGATACATGATCAGATACAGAATTAGGTGTATTTTCATAATCATATGCAGATGCATAATCAAATACATATTCAGATACATAATTAGATCCTACCCCCATCCGCTACACACAATCTTTGTCCATCAGTACACACCCAATAAGGTATTAAATACCAATCCAACTGCACACAACAATAAGTGAGCATATGTCACTTTTCACAAATATGTAGTTAAGCTGCCAGAATAGATAGTGGGCAAGCCACCTGGACAGATATATGTGGTTTAAACTGTAACACCCCCTACGGAGCATTACCGAACTTTTCAGATCAAATACAAACATAATACAAAACAATTAGCATACACTTCATAAAATATTCATATCGTCTCTATTATGGGCCTTCGAATACCTTAAATATGTATTAGAAACAGTTTGGGACTAATTCGGGTTCTCTAAAATGTTTTTGGAAAATTCTAAAATTTTTCCTAGGTGTAGGGCACATGCCCGTGTAGTCAAGGGGCACACCCGTGTGGTCCTATGACATGGCCGTGCTTCAGACCGTGTCTGACCCCGTGTAACTCTCTGACTTACCCCACACGGCAAAGTCACATGCCCGTGTGCTAGGCCGTGTGGTTAATTTATTTTTCAAAAATTAAGTGCAGTTTTCGCACGGACAGGGTACATCCCATGTACTAGGCCATGTTCCTCACACGGTTGAGACACATGCTTGTGTCTCTGCCCATGTGGGGATTCCTGAGCATTCTGTTTTGAAAATTTTAAGTTGCAGGGGACACACGGCCAAATCACACGCCCATGTGATAGCCGTGTGTCTCACACGCCTGTGTGTCAAGCCCTGTGGACTCAAAATGAGCCTTAAACATCAAGTTTACCAACCCTGCAACTTAAACAATATGCAACTCAAAAACCAATCATTCAACCAACCCAAAACACATTCAAATACATTTAAAACATGTCAAATTAATCATCCTAAGTGCTCAACCAATATACTCTTATAGGTATTTGACATATAATATCCAAAACGATTCAATTAAACATCATTTAAGTTATTTCTAAATTTATACAAATTTTAACCTAAACACATCACTTAATAGCTTTAAACATGACACATATATGTTCATATATATATATATATTCAACCCATTTAATATTATAACATCATTACAATCATTTCCCATATGGCCTACACAAAATAACCTAGGTACATGCCATTACCAAAAAGAAATACACTTCACCACGTTTTTGAGTTCGTGATCGGCTTTGGATGCTGAATCGGCAATTCGACTTTAACCTAACCTGCGCACGGAAACAAACTTTACATTGAGTATAAACTCAATGGTATTTCTATAATTTGAATATTTGAAATAAAATGATAAATCATACACAATTTAATCATATAGTATCTATAATCATTCCATTATTCATTTCATAGGTAATTCATTTATCAGACATTCAATTTTCATCAATAGCTATCTCAATAAATTTTCTCATAACCATCTATCAATGTCAATATCCATTTCATGAATCCATGATTCATGCTTTCCATTTGGATAATTCAATTCAATATCTCATTCCAATTTCATATTCAAAATCATTCAATACCATTCATATTGTCAATTTATTTATTTTCCTCTATTAACACAACTCGGACTCGGACGGATACACAGATACATAGATCCAACCAAAACACACCAATTTGGCACCTAGTGCCTCATCGAATAATTCGAAGTAATAAATTGACACTCAATGTCAGCCATGCCGAAGTAAGTTGGTACCCAATATGTCATCAAATTTATCCGAAGTAATAATATGACACCCAGTGTCTCATCGACTCGAAGTCGAAGTATCCATGAACCCTTCCAATCCTATGGCATGCCAACTATATTCGACTCAGCCCGATATAGTTAATAGGGTTTTCAAATCACATTTTCCATTTCAATCAATATTCAAAATATCATATACTCACCTCAACTACTTACTGTGAACATTAAATCAAAATACAACAATTTAATAGTTAAATTCGAATTAGAGAAATACAAACCATAATTTTCGAATTACTCCTCGTCAACTTTCTCTTTTCCTTTCTTAGCCGAGGTCTCCAGCACAATGTTAGCTACGAAAATTAAAACAATTAAAAATCATCAATACAATACCATTTCACATTGAATATTTTAAATTTTCATTCAACTTTTGTTTAAATGTCAACTTAGTCCTTAATCAAATTTAACTCCATTTTCTTCACAATTTATTCTTTATTTTTCATTCAATTTTCCACTTAAAATAAACTTAACTCTCTAATTTCACCATAAAACCCTAAATTTTGAAATTTTACAATTTAGTCCTTATTACTCAAAACTTATGATTTATTCTACAATTCAATCCATTTTCACTTCTAACCTGAAATTCTATCAATTTAACCCCTAACATTTCAATTTATTCAACATGAACAACTTCTAAAAATTCACTAACTTCTAAATTTAACTTAAATCAAGTAGTATTTTGTTCTAGGATTCTAAAAACATCAAAATTACAAGAAAATGGGCTAAATTGACTTACCAATTAAACCTTTGAAACTTAAACTCTAATTTCTCCTTCTTTTTCTTTCCCTTCTCTGTTTCGTTCCCATCTTTCTTTCTTTTCTATTCTTTTTCTTTTGTGTATTCTTTATTTACTTTATTTATTTTATTATTATTAAACTAATATAATATAATATTAAATAATATATATTTATACTTAAATACTAAGTAATACTTATTTATTATTAGTTTATACATGTGTATATTATTAGTACATATGTATTCATTTATTACCATACACTTGTTAGATATGGTTTAATTACTAATTTAGTGCCTTCACTTTTCTCTATTCTATAATTCAACTTTTGCCCTATTTGCAATCTAGTCCTTATACCTAATTACTCTTAATTTAGACAAATTCACCTAACCAAAACCTAATTAACCTCACCACTATTGAATATTTACGAATTCGTTTTTCAAAAACGGAGACCCAAAAATGCACTTTTTGATACCCATAAATTTGGGTCATTACATTTCTCCCCGGTAATAAATTTCGTCCTCGAAATTTACCTGAAAAGAGGTGGAGGTATTGAGATCTCATTGTTTCTTCTGGTTCCCAAATTGCTTCTTCAATACTATGACTACGCCACAACACTTTCACTAATGAAACTCTCTTATTACGTAACTCTTTCACTTCTTAAGCTAATATCTTAACTAGTTCTTCATATGGTAAATCGGGTCGAATTTCAATATCCTCTGTCGAAATAACATAAGAGGGATCTGATCGATATCTACTTAGCATGGAAACATGAAAAACATCATGAATCTTTTGTAATTTTGGAGGTAAGGCTAAATGATAGGCAACTGGCCCAACTCTTCTTATATGGCCCAATAAAACGAGGACTCAGTTTTCCCTTTCGACCAAATCTCAAAATTTTCTTCTAAGGTGAAACTTTAAGAAATACATTATCACCAACAGAGTACTCAATATCCCGACGTTTTAATTCTGCATATGATTTCTATCTGTCAAAAGCTATCTTCAATCTATCTTGAATTCTTAACAGTATCTTCTGTTTTTTGAATTAACTCCAGCCCAATCATTTTTCTTTCATTCAATTCGAACCAACAAACAGGTGACCGACATCTACGACCATATAAAGCTTCATACAGAGCCATTTGAATACTCGATTGGAAACTATTATTATATACAAATTCAGCCAATGGTAAATAACGTTTCCAACCTAATTCAAAATCAATGTTACAAGCACGAAACATATCTTCTAAAATCTAAATAACTCGCTTAGATTGTCCATCGGTCTGTGGATGAAAAGCTGTGCTAAAGTTGAGTCATGTACCCAAAGATTCGTGCAACCATCTCCAAAATCTCGATGTAAATCGCGGATCCCGATCAGAGATTATTGATACAGGAATACCATGATATCTCACAATTTTTCGAATATAAACTTTAGTAAGTTTTTAAGTGACCAATCAGTTATGACTACTATAAAATGAGTCGATTTTGTAAGCTGATCAACAATCACCCAAACAACATTTTTCTTGCTGAAAATGGTAACCCTGTTACAAAATCCATCGGGATACAGTCTCATTTCCATTAAGGAATATTAATAGGCTAAAGTAGTCCAGTAGGAACCTAATGCCTTTACTCGTTGACAAGTTAAGCATTTAGCTACATATTCAACTATATCTCTTTCCAAACTCGGCCACCAATATAATTCTCGCAAATTTCGATACATTTTTGTTCCTCCAAGGTGTAAAGTAAAACGACTATTATGAGCTCCTTGAAGTATTAAGATTCTTGAAGTATTAACTTTTTCAGTTCTAAAACATCTGGTACACAAATCTGATTATGAAATCTCAAACAACCATGATCATCAATACTGAAATTCTCTGACGTGCCATTCTGAACCGTTTCTTTCTTCTTCATTATCTTATCATCTTCTAACTATGCTAATTTAATTCGATCAAACATCACCGGTTTAATTCTCAATTCAACCAATAAGCTTCCATCATTATTGATACTGAGGTGAGCAAACATTGCACATATTCAATTTCTACTTTTCTACTTAATGCATCAGCCACAACATTAGCTTTACCAGGATGATAATCAATAGCACAATCATAGTCTTTTAAAAACTCTATCCATCGACATTGTCTCAAATTTAACTCCTTTTGAGATAAAAGATACTTGAGATTTTTATGACCGGTATAAATTTAACATTTCTCACTATACAAGTAATGTCTCCAGATCTTTAGTGCAAAAATCACAGCAGCCAATTCCAGATCATGCGTCGGGTAATTGCGTTCATGCTGTTCCAATTGCTAAGATGCATAGGCAATCACTTTTCCATCTCGCATCAAAACACACCCAAGACCATTCAAAGAAGCATCATTATAAATAAAAAAGTCCTTTCCCGACTCTGGCAATGTCATAATCGGTGCTTTCGTCAACATTTGCTTCAATTTCTCAAAACTCACCTGGCACTGATCATCCCAGACAAATGAAACATTCTTTTACGAAAATTTTGTCATCGGCAAAGCTATTTTTGAAAATCCATTTATAAATCTTCGGTAGTAACTAGCCAATCTGTAACAGTCCGATTATGACCCTAATCGGAACGGTGGTTTCGGGACCACAAATCCGAATTAAAATACATATATATGTATTTTATTATTAAATTGATGTCTAGGTTATGTGAATAAGTATGTGATAAAAATATTATTTATTAATTTGTGTGTTTGGGTGACTAATTTAAGTGAAAGGATTAAATAGTTAAAATAGTATTTATTTAGTTGAAGGGCTTAATTGAATTGTTTCTTGAATAAATGGTTTTGCATGTCAAATTGCCCTAAAAACTAGTAGGTGGACGGCATGGTGTTTGATTAATGTTTTTGTATTAGTTATTTTAGTAAGTGGGGTAATAATAATATTTTAGTATGTGATTAAAATAAAGGAAAAGCATAAAAGATGATAGAAAAATTCATCTTTCTTCTTTTTGTTCTTCATCCCGCCGAATTTTAACAAGGGAAAGATGGGGAAAAATTTGGCTCTTCATTTCGGTCATTGCATGCTTCTTTGAGGTTAGTAATTGAGTTTGATTTCTAGCAATCTATACATTTTTGAGTTAGTTATCCTACATACTATCCAGCCCATGTAAGAATTTTAGTGTATAAAGCATAATAGAGAATCGACCATGGATGGAAAATCTTACTTTGTTGAGCTTGATGGTGAAATGGCGTGCATGTGTATGAAGTTATTATGTATTGGATAGAAATTTTGAATGAAAAGAGTAAGAGGACTTAAATTGTGAAAACTCAAAAGGAGGGTGTAGAATGCTAAATAAGAGAATAGTATGGACTTATAGGAAGCTAAGAAAAAAATTCGGTTCCTAAGGGTTAAGCTCAAATTTTATATGTTTGGTATTTTTTTTTAAACAATTAGGTTGATTGAATTTGTATACTATATAATATGCCTAAGAAAATTTGGTGGCAAGTGTATTAATTTTCCCATTGCCGAATGTAATAATGGAAATTGTATAAGTTGATGATTATAAGTGGTTTCTTGAGGATTTAAAATTTATTGTACTGAAATGTGTATTTTTAAAATAGTGGTACTTTGAAATACAAGATATATTAAATTGAGATATGATATATCCAAAGGAAATTGTTGGTGACTTGATAATGTTAAGCCAGTATATATATATATATATAGTCATGGGAGATTAAAGCATAAAGTATACATGTATGTATGAGTTTATATGTGATAGTTATGATTTTATAATGAGACAAGCATATGTGTTTAATTGGTGGATTAGCCACGAATTAAGTTGAAAAGTGAGATTGAATGTTTGGTCAATATGTGACTTAAGTATGCTTGTAAATATTTGTTAATTTGGTTTTGAGACTCAATATTTTTTAAATGAGATGAAGAATAGTGGTATTAAACTTGTTAAATAATTAGTATGAATTTATATGGTTATTAGGTAGGTTCGGCTATGAGGAAGGAATGTGCTATTATGTGTAAAATTTGGGAGAAATCTTAAGTTTGGATTAAATTGAGTCTCATATGGAACTTAAATGAACTAGGGAAAATAATCGGCCTTAACTAATTAGTGAATAAATTGGCATGATTTTGAATAATTATAAACTTTGTTTATAATTGGGTAACATGTGAAATATCAAGGTCGAATTTATAATTGTCCCTTATTCGTTTATGGCTAAATCGAGTAGAAAAGTATTGAATGAGCTCAAATTTAAATTATTTAGATCAAGTACAAAAGGGAAAGGTTTTGGATCAAGGAAATTAACGAGTAGCCGGGAAGCTTAATTCGACAACTATCGAGGTAAGTTTTTAAGCTACTTTGGTTGAATTAAATTCTTATTTTTATGGGATATTAATGTGTATATGATTGATTGAATAAAGCTTATTAAATTAGGTAAGGCCGAATGTAACATTATGGCAAGGTATATGTGGCCGAATGTATGGTTGAATAATGCATCAAATTATATATATATATATATATATATATATATATATATATATATATATATATATATATATATATATATACTTGAAATAGATGAACATTTATGTCTTAAGTAGTAGTAGACATGGGTGGACCTTGAATAGGTGATGATATAATCAAATGAACAACTTTTTGTATGTATGGGTGTGACCGAATGGATGGTAAGCCATAAGAAGAATGGTTGGGTTTGAAATTATACTTTATGTGCGTTAAAGATTGCCGAAAGCGATGGGATGGAATCTTATGAATAATATTGATGGTGAATAATATCGGGCTTTAAGCCTAGCAGTGCTTTGTGCTTGGGTGATAATATCGGGCTTTAAGCCTAGCGTGCTTTGTGCCTATGGATAATATCGGGCTTTAAGCCTAGCAAAGTTGTCTTGGATGGATAATATCGGGCTTTAAGCCTAGCGGAGCTTTGTCTTGGTGAATAATATATCGGGCTTTATGCCTAGCGGCTTTTATGCCGGTGAATTATTATAAGTATATGCTTAAATAGATTTTTGATGATATGGAACCGAATTCGGTAAATAAGTTCGGTGTTCAGGTATGTGTAAGTCTATAAGTAAAGGATTGTTCTTAATTGTAACTAAATGTAAATTATTCATGCTGAATTGAAATGTTTATAATTATAATTACTATTACCGAATGTGAGGGATGGTAATTGATATGTTCAAGGAACTATTTGAGTAAGTCATAAGTAATGGTATTAATTAGAAGAAATGATTACTTATAAGTTTAAATTGAATGTTGATGATTATTTTAAGGCATTGTCGAATATATATATATATATATATATATATACATGTACTTGAGATTAATAAGAAATGGTTGAAGGTGATGGTACTTGGTTGTTGTATTAGAAGCATGAAATAGGAAATTTTAATGATGATATTATAATGAGATTTAAGCATACTAAACGGAGTTTATGATGGGTTGACGTGGTATAGATCGAATGCAATATAGTATTTGGAAATTGAACACTTGGATATATATATACCTTATACATATATAAGTGTATATTTTTGTGTGTAAGGTAAATGTGAATTATATATATATATACATGTACTTGAGATTAATAAGAAATGGTTGAAGGTGATGGTACTTGGTTGTTGTATTAGAAGCATGAAATAGGAAATTTTAATGATGATATTATAATGAGATTTAAGCATACTAAACGGAGTTTATGATGGGTTGACGTGGTATAGATCGAATGCAATATAGTATTTGGAAATTGAACACTTGGATATATATATACCTTATACATATATAAGTGTATATTTTTGTGTGTAAGGTAAATGTGAATTATATATATATATACATGTACTTGAGATTAATAAGAAATGGTTGAAGGTGATGGTACTTGGTTGTTGTATTAGAAGCATGAAATAGGAAATTTTAATGATGATATTATAATGAGATTTAAGCATACTAAACGGAGTTTATGATGGGTTGACGTGGTATAGATCGAATGCAATATAGTATTTGGAAATTGAACACTTGGATATATATATACCTTATACATATATAAGTGTATATTTTTGTGTGTAAGGTAAATGTGAATTATATATATATATATATATATATATATATATTGCATATTGAGGGAATAACAAGATAATAGAAGCTTATATTGAGTAATACGTTACATAAATTACATTGTGGGTGCGGATTTAAGTATTTTACGGAAATATAATTCAGTGAATGGAGCTGTTCGAAAAGTGATAGATAGGTAAGGGATGTATGATAATTGTGTAATTCAAATATCAATGAGGTAAATTTTTCTCGTATACGAAATTAAAGTATCAAGAGGTTATTAATAATCTATGAGTTTGATTGAATGGATGAATGGTAACTTGGTGGTTGATTTTGAGACCTATTGATCAAGATAGTTGTTGAATGGTAGCATGATACATGTAAATGAAATTACGAATCCGTTATCATCGAATAAGTTGATTTAATTAACCTTAAAGGTTCGGTCACAAAGGTATGTGTATATTTGATGATGAATTGAATTTGTGTATAAGTGGTCATACGTGATATTATATTAGATTCGAACATTTGAGTACATGCGATAGTTTATTTAACTTTGAATGATCGGTTACATATATAAATTATATGGATTGAAAGGTGAGAAAGAAAATTTGGTAGTTAATATGTATATACGTGAACAAACGTATGTGTATTGTTTTGAGATGGGAAAATGATTTACAGATCGATATGAAATCTATTATTGCATGTATGAGTGGTTGGCCTTAAGGTTATAAAAGATGAAAGTTTACAAATGATGACATGAATTATGAGTAAGAGAAGCTACCTGACGAGGAACATGGATTATATGAGGAAAGTGATTGTATAGGTGTAGGTGATTAACAAAATTTAGCCTATTTGAATTAAATTATATATGTTTCTATGGTGATTCATTTGCTTATAACTTACTAAGCTTTCAAAGCTTACTTTGTGAAATTTTCCTATGTTTATAGAGTTTCCAAGGCTTGCTCGGGTTGGAAGTCAAAGGAGATCGCAACACACTATCCAATTGTTGTTTCGGTTAATAAATGCTTGGAGATTTAGTCACATGGCATGTATAGTCTAGTTTTACTATTGTTGGTCTGAGGTTGTGTATATACCTGTATAAGCCATGCGAAAATGGCTATACTTCGTGTATAAGTATGATTAACGTTCGGAGTTTTAAATGAAACAGTTTTTAGTTAACACCAGTAACGTGATTTTGAAAAATCACCAAAAATAGGAGAAATGGAATTAGAGAGTGAATAAGATATAGAATTAAACCTTATTGTGTCTATTTTTACATGAAAGAGGCATAGTAGGCAAATGAATTACATATTATGAGATATTTAAGTTTTAGTGAGACTTGTCCTAAATGAGTTCGTGAATCTCTGTTCTGTTTTGGAAAAATTGTCAAAAATTGCACAAAAATAATTAGGAATCATGGTTTATATGTGTAGAACCCTAAATGAATCTATTTTTTTTATTGGTATAAACAAGAACATCATAGAAAATTTGTGAAATAAGATAACTGCAGTTTTATAGGGACAGGTCAGAATTGTCCAGCAGTGTAATAAGGGTAAATTCGAAGAATAAACTGTACTAATTGGCCACATGAAAAATTCTGGAAAAATTATGGTGAATAGTTATATGAGTCTAGTTTCAAGGAAAATTTACGGATCCAAATTTCGAGTTTTGTAACTCGAGTTATGACCGATTTAGTCAGCGTGACGCAGTTGGACAGCTTTAAAAATTTTACTCCCGAGTTAATGGTCACGTCTAGTAATACCACGTGCTCGATTCCGCGCGAGGGTTTCGGTAAGGGTGTTACATTTGATTGGTATCAGAGCTACGGTTTAGTCGATTCTAGGACTAACGTAGTGTGCGTGAGTCTAGCTATACATGCCATATTTAAACCGCGATAGTGTGATATCTCCCGACTCTGACTGAAATTATTTTAATTAGACAGATATGCTTTCCAACCGAGCTAAATTCCGATAGTATGGAATGTATACTCAAATGTTTGAGTGAAAATATATTGGTGATGAGTTGACACTCGTAAAGGTATGAATCAAGGTGTATGACATCTTTGTTATTGATAAATGTTATAGTTATATGAGCATGTGAGTTATGACATTTGAGCTGTGATGCTATATAAGAAATTCGACTGTGAATTAGTGATTTGAGTTGGCTTATGAACTATGTGTTAAGAATAAAAGTGATTATAACAAAATGTTTATTGAATGTTTTGAGAATGTGAAAGTAGAAATGAACTGGCTATTTGTGATAGTATGTGTTATGTGCATTTATGTGCGAGTTAAATTTGAGACTTTACTACCCTCACCCCCTTATCATTGAAACGTTATAATGAAATCTATAAGATTTGGGTTGAATAAGCTCATGAGTGTGGAGTTACAGAAGTCCGTGTTCGGAAGATTAATACGCTGTCAGAAAAGAGATTGAATCAACAAATAAAGATAGTATTAAAATAGATATTGGATAGTTCTAAAAACTATTTAAATAATGTAAAGTCACTCTTACAGAAGAAGTTGACTTCGATTAAATGACCTATTCGGTATGTTATCTAAAGAAAGTATCAACTAGAAGCTTTTACGGATTGATTTACATTATTGATGGGATAAAATGAACTTAATTATGTCGAGTTAGACAGTTGAATAATGTTTGAATTGTATTGATGGCTAAGTGCAATGGCTATATTACAGTAGGCGATTACTATAATTCCTTCCGGGCCTTCCATGTGTACATTTATCCTCGAAATATATGTGATCATTTAATTTCAAAAGGGAAGTCTTATCATATGAGAACATTAGCTAAACATATTAATTGACGAAAGCAACGTTGATCTGTTTGGGTTATGTTCGCCATTGTTATGTCTTTCTCTGATAATTTATTCCATTGTGTGGATATGAAAGTCGACGGTAAAATCTGTATGAAGTTAAAATTTTGTTTCTACTGATTATTGTTCTGTTGAATCTCCATGAAGATTATATTGCTTTTGTTACTGAGGATTTAAATATTTATGAGTGACATTGTTCTTTCTGGACATTTTCTGGGATAGCATTGAAATTGATATCATTCTATATGGGTTATAATTTTTAGATATCCTATATAGCTCCATATGTTGAAATTTCACTATTTCGGTTTTTCCTATGATTCTATGTGATTATCTGCAAGAGATCTCTATATGACAGAGATGACTATGTTTATTATGGTCATAACTTCTGGCTTGAAATGTGAGACTACAGTAGTACTATCCTCAGAGTTATAGAAGTTATGTCTCTACAATGGTTGCTACTAAAATCATATTTGATTCTTCACTGTGTTCAAATGCTTCCTTAACAGCCAGGATAATATTCATTATAAGGTTGAGACATCGTTCCTAGTAAGACCCAATGATTTCTCTTTGGTTAAGATGATTTTAGTAGAATTCAAAGTTTCGATGATTAATCGTTGCTTCGAGATAAAGTGTCTATACCGAGAAGCTCTGAGATTGTATAACCATTGTTATAGGTGGCTCACAGTGTCAGTTAGTTTGAGCGTACGAGAGTAACATGATGCACGACATTCTGAGTTATGATATTTATGAATGAGTGTGAACTATGATATTCTGGCTTTATAGATTATAGAAATAAAGTGTTGATTATAGAGTTATCTGCTCTGAGATGATGTACAAAAAAGCCAGTCGAATTTTAATTGTGAGATTAAAGAGATTTGAAATCTGAAGCCATGTGTGAATTTGAAATGTATTGTGTGGAAGCAAATCCTTAATCTACCTTACAGTAAGATTTTCGAGGACGAAAATCCCTAAGGGGAGAGTTGTAACAGTCCGATTATGACCCTAATCGGAACGGTGGTTTCGGGACCACAAATCCGAATTAAAATACATATATATGTATTTTATTATTAAATTGATGTCTAGGTTATGTGAATAAGTATGTGATAAAAATATTATTTATTAATTTGTGTGTTTGGGTGACTAATTTAAGTGAAAGGATTAAATAGTTAAAATAGTATTTATTTAGTTGAAGGGCTTAATTGAATTGTTTCTTGAATAAATGGTTTTGCATGTCAAATTGCCCTAAAAACTAGTAGGTGGACGGCATGGTGTTTGATTAATGTTTTTGTATTAGTTATTTTAGTAAGTGGGGTAATAATAATATTTTAGTATGTGATTAAAATAAAGGAAAAGCATAAAAGATGATAGAAAAATTCATCTTTCTTCTTTTGTTCTTCATCCCGCCCGAATTTTAACAAGGGAAAGATGGGGAAAAATTTGGCTCTTCATTTCGGTCATTGCATGCTTCTTTGAGGTTAGTAATTGAGTTTGATTTCTAGCAATCTATACATTTTTGAGTTAGTTATCCTACATACTATCCAGCCCATGTAAGAATTTTAGTGTATAAAGCATAATAGAGAATCGACCATGGATGGAAAATCTTACTTTGTTGAGCTTGATGGTGAAATGGCGTGCATGTGTATGAAGTTATTATGTATTGGATAGAAATTTTGAATGAAAAGAGTAAGAGGACTTAAATTGTGAAAACTCAAAAGGGAGGGTGTAGAATGCTAAATAAGAGAATAGTATGGACTTATAGGAAGCTAAGAAAAAAATTCGGTTCCTAAGGGTTAAGCTCAAATTTTATATGTTTGGTATTTTTTTTTTAAACAATTAGGTTGATTGAATTTGTATACTATATAATATGCCTAAGAAAATTTGGTGGCAAGTGTATTAATTTTCCCATTGCCGAATGTAATAATGGAAATTGTATAAGTTGACAGATTATAAGTGGTTTCTTGAGGATTTAAAATTTATTGTACGAAATGTGTATTTTTAAAATAGTGGTACTTTGAAATACAAGATATATTAAATTGAGATATGATATATCCAAAGGAAATTGTTGGTGACTTGATAATGTTAAGCCGAGTATATATATATATATAGTCATGGGAGATTAAAGCATAAAGTATACATGTATGTATGAGTTTATATGTGATAGTTATGATTTTATAATGAGACAAGCATATGTGTTTAATTGGTGGATTAGCCACGAATTAAGTTGAAAAGTGAGATTGAATGTTTGGTCAATATGTGACTTAAGTATGCTTGTAAATATTTGTTAATTTGGTTTTGAGACTCAATATTTTTTTAAATGAGATGAAGAATAGTGGTATTAAACTTGTTAAATAATTAGTATGAATTTATATGGTTATTAGGTAGGTTCGGCTATGAGGAAGGAATGTGCTATTATGTGTAAAATTTGGGAGAAATCTTAAGTTTGGATTAAATTGAGTCTCATATGGAACTTAAATGAACTAGGGAAAATAATCGGCCTTAACTAATTAGTGAATAAATTGGCATGATTTTGAATAATTATAAACTTTGTTTATAATTGGGTAACATGTGAAATATCAAGGTCGAATTTATAATTGTCCCTTATTCGTTTATGGCTAAATCGAGTAGAAAAGTATTGAATGAGCTCAAATTTAAATTATTTAGATCAAGTACAAAAAGGGAAAGGTTTTGGATCAAGGAAATTAACGAGTAGCCGGGAAGCTTAATTCGACAACTATCGAGGTAAGTTTTTAAGCTACTTTGGTTGAATTAAATTCTTATTTTTATGGGATATTAATGTGTATATGATTGATTGAATAAAGCTTATTAAATTAGGTAAGGCCGAATGTAAC
Organism: Gossypium bickii; assembly: GCA_025503065.1. Taxonomy (NCBI): domain Eukaryota; kingdom Viridiplantae; phylum Streptophyta; class Magnoliopsida; order Malvales; family Malvaceae; genus Gossypium; species Gossypium bickii. The sequence goes on along the minus strand of CP106709.1, from coordinate 49,339,295 downwards.
ATTATGGCAAGGTATATGTGGCGAATGTATGGTTGAATAATGCATCAAATTATATATATATATATATATATATATATATATATATATATATATATATATATACTTGAAATAGATGAACATTTATGTCTTAAGTAGTAGACATGGGTGGACCTTGAATAGGTGATGATATAATCAAATGAACAACTTTTTGTATGTATGGGTGTGACCGAATGGATGGTAAGCCATAAGAAGAATGGTTGGGTTTGAAATTATACTTTATGTGCGTTAAAGATTGCCAAACCGATGGGATGGAATCTTATGAATAATATTGATGGTGAATAATATCGGGCTTTAAGCCTAGCGAGCTTTGTGCCGGTGGATAATATCGGGCTTTAAGCCTAGCGGTGCTTTGTGCCGATGGATAATATTGGGCTTTAAGCCTAGCGAGCGTTGTCTTGGTGGATAATATCGGGCTTTAAGCCTAGCAGCTTTTGTCTTGGTGAATAATATCGGGCTTTATGCCTAGCGGGCTTTATGCTTGGTGAATTATTATAAGTATATGCTTAAATAGATTTTTGATGATATGGAACCAATTCGGTAAATAAGTTCGGTGTTCGTGTATGTGTAAGTCTATAAGTAAAGGATTGTTCTTAATTGTAACTAAATGTAAATTATTCATGCTGAATTGAAATGTTTATAATTATAATTACTATTACCGAATGTGAGGATGGTAATTGATATGTTCAAGGAACTATTTGAGTAAGTCATAAGTAATGGTATTAATTAGAAGAAATGATTACTTATAAGTTTAAATTGAATGTTGATGATTATTTTAAGGCATTGTCGAATATATATATATATATATATATATATATATATACATGTACTTGAGATTAATAAGAAATGGTTGAAGGTGATGGTACTTGGTTGTTGTATTAGAAGCATGAAATAGGAAATTTTAATGATGATATTATAATGAGATTTAAGCATACTAAACGGAGTTTATGATGGGTTGACGTGGTATAGATCGAATGCAATATAGTATTTGGAAATTGAACACTTGGATATATATATACCTTATACATATATAAGTGTATATTTTTGTGTGTAAGGTAAAATGTGAATTATATATATATATACATGTACTTGAGATTAATAAGAAATGGTTGAAGGTGATGGTACTTGGTTGTTGTATTAGAAGCATGAAATAGGAAATTTTAATGATGATATTATAATGAGATTTAAGCATACTAAACGGAGTTTATGATGGGTTGACGTGGTATAGATCGAATGCAATATAGTATTTGGAAATTGAACACTTGGATATATATATACCTTATACATATATAAGTGTATATTTTTGTGTGTAAGGTAAATGTGAATTATATATATATATATACATGTACTTGAGATTAATAAGAAATGGTTGAAGGTGATGGTACTTGGTTGTTGTATTAGAAGCATGAAATAGGAAATTTTAATGATGATATTATAATGAGATTTAAGCATACTAAACGGAGTTTATGATGGGTTGACGTGGTATAGATCGAATGCAATATAGTATTTGGAAATTGAACACTTGGATATATATATACCTTATACATATATAAGTGTATATTTTTGTGTGTAAGGTAAATGTGAATTATATATATATATATATATATATATATATTGCATATTGAGGGAATAACAAGATAATAGAAGCTTATATTGAGTAATACGTTACATAAATTACATTGTGGAGTGCGGATTTAAGTATTTTACTGAAATATAATTCGATGAATGGAGCTGTTCGAAAAGTGATAGATAGGTAAGGGATGTATGATAATTGTGTAATTCAAATATCAATGAGGTAAATTTTTCTCGTATACGAAATTAAAGTATCAAGAGGTTATTAATAATCTATGAGTTTGATTGAATGGATGAATGGTAACTTGGTGGTTGATTTTGAGACCTATTGATCAAGATAGTTGTTGAATGGTAGCATGATACATGTAAATGAAATTACGAATCCGTTATCATCGAATAAGTTGATTTAATTAACCTTAAAGGTTCGGTCACAAAGGTATGTGTATATTTGATGATGAATTGAATTTGTGTATAAGTGGTCATACGTGATATTATATTAGATTCGAACATTTGAGTACATGCGATAGTTTATTTAACTTTGAATGATCGGTTACATATATAAATTATATGGATTGAAAGGTGAGAAAGAAAATTTGGTAGTTAATATGTATATACGTGAACAAGCGTATGTGTATTGTTTTGAGATGGGAAAATGATTTACAGATCGATATGAAATCTATTATTGCATGTATGAGTGGTTGGCCTTAAGGTTATAAAAGATGAAAGTTTACAAATGATGACATGAATTATGAGTAAGAGAAGCTACCTGACGAGGAACATGGATTATATGAGGAAAGTGATTGTATAGGTGTAGGTGATTAACAAAATTTAGCCTATTTGAATTAAATTATATATGTTTCTATGGTGATTCATTTGCTTATAACTTACTAAGCTTTCAAAGCTTACTTTGTGAAATTTTCCTATGTTTATAGAGTTTCCAAGGCTTGCTCGGGTTGGAAGTCAAAGGAGATCGCAACACACTATCCAATTGTTGTTTCGGTTAATAAATGCTTGGAGATTTAGTCACATGGCATGTATAGTCTAGTTTTACTATTGTTGGTCTGAGGTTGTGTATATACTTGTATAAGCCATGCGAAAATGGCTATACTTCGTGTATAAGTATGATTAACGTTCGGAGTTTTAAATGAAACAGTTTTTAGTTAACACCAGTAACGTGATTTTGAAAAATCACCAAAAATAGGAGAAATGGAATTAGAGAGTGAATAAGATATAGAATTAAACCTTATTGTGTCTATTTTTACATGAAAGAGGCATAGTAGGCAAATGAATTACATATTATGAGATATTTAAGTTTTAGTGAGACTTGTCCTAAATGAGTTCGTGAATCTCTATTCTGTTTTGGAAAAATTGTCAAAAATTGCACAAAAATAATTAGGAATCATGGTTTATATGTGTAGAACCCTAAATGAATCTATTTTTTTTATTGGTATAAACAAGAACATCATAGAAAATTTGTGAAATAAGATAACTGCAGTTTTATAGGGACAGGTCAGAATTGTCCAGCAGTGTAATAAGGGTAAATTCGAAGAATAAACTGTACTAATTGGCCACATGAAAAATTCTGGAAAAATTATGGTGAATAGTTATATGAGTCTAGTTTCAAGGAAAATTTACGGATCCAAATTTCGAGTTTTGTAACTCGAGTTATGACCGATTTAGTCAGCGTGACGCAGTTGGACAGCTTTAAAAATTTTACTCCCCGAGTTAATGGTCACGTCTAGTAATACCACGTACTCGATTCCGGCGAGGGTTTCGGGTAAGGGTGTTACACAATCCCAGAAAACTACGTACTTTTGACACATTTCTCAGTGTTTTCCACTGAACAATTGCTTCAATATTTTTCAGATAAAATCTAATTCCATCTGCTAAAACAACATGTCTCAAAAATATAACCTCTGATAACCAAAATTCACATTTGCTAAGCTTCTCGTACAACTGTTTCGCCCGTAATATTTGCAAAACTATTCTAAGATACTCCTCATGTTCAGATTCAAACTTCGAATAAACTAGAATATCATCAATGAAAACCACTACAAAATGATCCAGATATAGTTGAAAAATGCGATTCATAAGATCTATAAAAGTAGCTGGAGCATTTGTCAATCCAAAAGGCATAACTAAAAATTCATAATGACCATCATACCATATATGAAATGTCGTGTAACGCCCCGAATTTGGGCCTAGTAGAATTGGCCTATTGGGCTTTGGGTCTCAGAAATTTTTTAAGTGAGTGAGAAAATGACAATTGGCATGTGCGCTTTGAGGATTAATGAATTTGAAGTGTTTAGGGGTGTTGGAGATGTCCTGGGATCAAGTAAGGGTATAGGAAAAATTTTGGCTTTAGCCCCAAGGGAACTGTGACTTCAATTAGTAGGACTTTTAAAAAAATGAAGAAGAAAAATGACACAAAAGAGCTTGTGGTGTAGTGGCAAAGTGGCGTCACTTAGGGAACAGGGAGGTGGCGTCATTAGCAGGAAATGGAGTCCAAGGTTCGAGTAGTGGCATGGTATTTTATTCGGGTATTTATTTTGCTGTTAGGACGACTAGAGTTTGTGTTGCAGTGAAAGTCTGATGGATGAGAGGTTTGAAATGGTCATAGGGAGATTGTAAGAGCTTATCTTGGAGAAAATTTAGGATGAGATTGAGGAGTTATTAGGGAGAAAAGTTAGGAGCTGAGAAGTGTGAAGAGTTGGTGCCATTTTGGGAAGTGAAAAGTGTATAAATTCAACTTAAGAGGGTAGATGAGTGCCGTTTTTGGTCTTTTAGGGGGTATTACGAATTTTTATTATGGTTTTCGGCATTTGGAAAGTTTTGCAAATAGGCCAGTCTTTCTTTTCTTTACCAAATCCTTTGAAAGGTTCCTTGGGTTTTCTATTACTTTTCTTTTCTCCCCCCTTTCTTTTTCTCCCATTGATGAATTCTTCCATTACCGAAAAACCATCATTCCTTTTTGCCGAAATCCCTATTGGTGTTGCGTTCTTCTTCTTTCTCTGAAAGCCGAATACTCCCTTATAATCGAATAGCCCTATCTTTTTGCCAATTCCTTGTTGTTTACCTCCATCACAAATTGGTTGCTGTTATCTACTCTTAATCAAGTTTTAAAAGCCAGATCTCATTCAGTAGCTGTCTAGGCTGCAGGATCAAGGGTGGGATTTGGTAAGTACTCAGTCAACCTCTTTAGTGTGTTTTGTTAAAAGCCGAAGGGCTATCTAACTTCTCCTTGTCGTTAACCTTGTATTAATAAGGGTAGGGTTCAAAGATCGCAAGCGTGGTAAGGATCGTTAGCAAGTGGTAAGTGTACTCATCTCAGTTGTGGATTAGTGAATGACTGAATGTAATATGGCTTACAGGGGTGACTTGTGTGGAATATGAGTAACTTGATTTTTGACAGTATATGTGTGGGTGCAGATCTAGGGGATATTCATGAATAGTAGCTAAGGAAGGGCTACTAGAACTGGTGGCACACTGTAAGGTTATGGTAAGGCTTCGGTTTTTTGGGTAAATATTGTGGTTAAGTGTGTGATTGATTGGAGATTGGTATTGGTTGTAGGTTCAAGACTAGGGATAGTGTAGAACATCGCATTAACTAGGTGTGTACATACACTTCACACACGACAAATTGGGAAAAGTCAAAATCCCAAAAAAACCAGAATGTCGAAAAGTCGAAAAGCCGAAAGGTTAGCATCGGCAACCACACAAGCGTATGAACATTCATGTGGGAATATCGATACGATTAACAGGGCCAAGAGAGCGATCTCATGGTCTCGGGCCACTATTTGGCCTACCGGGCCAGACGGGGCTAAATGAGCCTGCCGAGCTCGTGGGCCCAAATCGGCAAGAGTTGATATGTGAAATTGAATGATGGATTGATATGGATGGTTGTATGAATTGATTATGATCAGGCCTAATTGGATACATAAACATGATTGGGGTTAATGTGCTATATGGACATGATTAGACTTAGTGGGCCTTATGGGATTTTAGAAATGCATGCTAGGGTTTTAATGGACTCTAGGCCTAGTTCTGATAAATTCTCAAATGGCATAAAACTTAATTTAATAATCAAACATATATGTGGACAAGTCGCTAGGTTAGAGTATGGCAATGGAGATATGCATGTCTAGGATTGGATCTAGGGAGCGCTTGGTACTTAAGCGGTCCTAGTGACCCACCTCCTCTTCTATGGGATTGTAACACCCCAAACCTGGCCTAGATGTTATGACCGGATCTGGCATGTCACATGAAAGGAATGTCTAAAAACTTTGCGTTCGTTAAAAAGTTCATATTCTTTTTAAAACTCTGTGTTTCGTGGTTTGTTTATAAAAACCGATTCATTTAATGCCCATTTTACAAAGTTGTTATTAATTTAAAAAAAAATTGTAATTGTTGTGAAAATCGAGTTTAAGTAATTTTGAATAAGAAACGGTTTATTAACATTTTAGGAAAATCCCGTATTGAACTTTTAATAATAAGCAGTAACCAAATATAAAGCTAAAACCAAATAAAATACCAAAGGCCTTATTATATTGCAAAATCCCAAAATTAAAAAGTAAGTTTAAATAGAAACCAAAAGTTTACGAGAAAACAGTGCATGACCACCACAGAGTCCACCTCGGCTCCAAGTCCTCAAACTAGGGATTACCTGAAATATTTAAAAAGAGGGGGTGAGTTTACAAAAACTCAGTGTGTACACCCTCATCAGTAAGAACATGCATCAAAATAATTAGGTCGAAGCCTATTACAATAACGGTGGCAATTGGGCCTTAGCCCATAAAAGCCTCAGTTGGGCCTTAACCCATATCAAATGTCACATATCATAGTTATCTGGGCCTAAGCCCATCTCAGTAATATAATCCATATATGCAATGCATTAATGCCCATACCAGCTGAACACTCCGTCTCTTATCCAACCATGCACTCCTGTGGGGATTTAATCGACCCACCCATCCGAACACTCCTTAGGTAACACCGGTTGCGGCATTACCTTAACGGTGCAGCATAGCTGCTCGGTGGCTAAAAAGCCTTCGGTGGATCAATAGTCGTCAAGCAACCATGCGATCCTATTTGCACTTCCCCATTCAAATAATCCCATCCCCATGCAACATAATAACACATGAATGCAGCATACAATAATAAACATACGATAACAATCATAAATCGCATACAAGAATACCATATAACATGTAGGGGCATTTCCGTCATTTTTCCCTTCGGGGGCATATCGGTCATTTTACCAATCTAGGGTATTTCAGTAATTTCGCACCTATAATGGCCTTTTCAAAGGCCTAATGTCGCCTCGAGCGACTCAACTACCATTTCCGGTCGTACCGGACTATTGGGCCTAAAACCCAATTTTGGCCCATTTGGGCCCACACGCTTGTGTGGCCCACCTAACACAAATCTAGCCACGTATATGAGATTCACCTAGTCTAGTTGACTATATACTACACCTATTATACATTTTATTCAATTGGGCCCACAAGCCCATTGGGCCCACTTTGGCCCATCGTGGCCCAAGTAGCCTCAACCCACAAGAATACTACTGATGGCCTTAACTATCGCGTCAAAGCCCCACACGTGCGCTCGCACGCTCGTGTGGCTACTATTGCCGTGACCAGCACTTCGGCATTTGCTGCTCTACAGCCAAAGTAGAGAAGTACACACCTGATAGGAATCTAGTGCTAATCCGCGCTCCGACCACTCCTGTGCCCAAACGCCACCAAGGTATATTCACTCTCCTCCTAGAATGCTCTATATATAGCTAGCTTCTCACCTTCCTTCTTTGTAACTTTCTGATGTGGGATCCTTCCATCAGCAGAGTTTAAATCCAACTCAAACTCTTCCTGTCCAGACCGCAAAAATAAATACTCCATTGCTTTTCATGAGATTCGAACCCAAGCTCCCTTGCAACATAATCCACGCCGCTAGCCACTAAGTCACAAGCTTCTCTTGTGTCTTAAACCAGGCGCAACTAAATATAAATCTATAGTCCAATTCTAAGGTCTATGTAAAAAGAAAACCAAAATGCAAGAGCTAAGACTTGAACCTTGGACCTCCTTCCTTCCTTGTGGCGTCACTCCCTTGTCTCTTATGTGGCGTCACTTTGCCACTATACCATACACTCCACTTGTGTCATTCTCCTCCACATTTTATTCTTAAAGCCTATCTACTAACTCCCAGGGTTTTTTTCACCTAAAACCAAAATTTCCCTAAAGCCAAAGTTTGATCTCGGGGCTTCATAGAAGCCATCTAACCTTCCAAAATCACTCACCTAATAAGTCCAACTTGCACTAAAGCCATTCTCTTGTTCTCCAAAAATTTTAAACGCTACTACTCCCAAGAACCATTGGGCCCAATTCTTCTAGGCCCAATTTCGGGATGTTACAGGGATCCTACCTGGTGCATAGTGTCTGTTCACTTTAGCCGCAAAGACTTGTTGGTGGGCCAAAGTTCATAACTAAAACCCGAGATGAAAGAAATTACAAAAATACTCCTGTAGGGTAGAATTACGAAAATACTCTTGTAGGGTAGAATTACAAAATACCCCTGGGTAGTGAAATGACTAAAACACCCCTAGGTGCTTAATGTGCTTAATGTGTATGTTGCATTCATGAGATATATGTTGCACTTGGGTGGGTTTGATGATACGGAAGAAGATTTGTGAGGATCGCATAGTCGCTTGACGACCGTGGATCCACCGGTGGCTTTAAGCCCATTATATGCTTAGCAGCCTTGCTACAACGTTTGAGTAGTGCCGCTGTTGGTGCTACCTTTAGAGTGTAGGGATGGGTGAGTTGATATTTATATCCCCACAGGAGTGCAGGGTTGGAAGGGAAATGGAGTGCAGGGTTGGATTTGGGATGGAAGCATTACATTCATGTGATACTGATGTGATATGAGGTCATTGTGGGCTAAGGCCCAAGACCACCGTTTTGATAGGGCTTAGGCCCAATGTGATAATTGCATGTTGATTGGATTACCAAGGGTCGTACACACTGATTTTCAAAACTCACACCCTTTTTATTTAATGTTTCAGGTGACTCTCAGTAGATGGCTCGACGTGGAAGAGGACTCGGAGGTGGCCACACTGCAAGCTACTTAGAAGTTTTTAATTAGTTTCGAATGACTTTATTTTAATTACTTTATTTTCATTGGGATGTAATAAGGCCTTGTATCTCCAATTTGACTTTACATTTGGGTTTTATTATTGTTTCAACTGCCTAAATATTAAACTGAAGTAAATTTCTAAAGTTTAACATAGTTTTCGAAATAACTATAACATATGGACGTTTTCTTAAAACATGGGCTTTCATCATAACTTAACAAGTTGCAAGGATTTTGGGTTTCTAAATCTTAAACTTAAGTTTTTAACTATGCAAATTTCCTACTGAACATAAATTTAACCAAACAAAGTCATTTTGGAATTATCCATTTGATGTGACATCACCAGATTCGGCCATAACGTCTGGGCCGGGTCTAAGGGTGTTACATGCCGCATTCGGTACATCACTTTCTTTCACCTTTAACTGGTAGTTAAATAAATCACCAATACAAGGTAACGGGTATCGATTCTTGATTGTCACTTTATTCAATTGCCGATAATCAATACACAACCGCATTGAACCATCTTTCTTTTTAACAAACAATACTGGAGCTCCCCAAGGTGAAATACTAGGACGTATAAAACCATGGTCCAACAAGTCCTGTAACTATACTTTCAATTCTTTTAACTCTGTAGGTGACATACAGTATGGGGTATTGATATTGGAACTGTACCAGGATAAACTTCAATTGCAAATTCGACCTCCCAATCTGGTGGTAAACCCGATAATTCTTTAAGAAAAACATCAGGAAATTCACAAACAGTCCAGATTTTACTTCATTGGCTTTCAACAGAATCTAAATTAATAACATAATCTAGAAAAGCTACACAACCATGATGAGGAAGTTTATTAGTCTGAATTGTTGAAATCATACGAGTCGACCCACTGGTTCGAATACCATTCACTTCAATATTATCCCCATTTTCACTTTGAACAATAAACTTTTTTTACAACAATCTAAAATCACCCTGTGCTCAGATAGCCAATCCATTCCCAAAATTATATCAAAATCACCAAACGACATTATCAACAAATCAACAGAGAAGATTCTATTTTGTATTATTAACAGACATCTTCGACATATTTGATCCACTAACACAGTATGCCTCAATGAACTAGACACGGTTATTGATACAGTAGACATTTCAGGTTTTAAATTTCCCGACTTAACCAATGTTGTATTAACATATGAGTGTGAAGATCCCGGATCTATTAAAGCATAAACAAGTTCTGAATGCAATAAAAATATACATGTTACCGCATCATGTGCACTTTTCAAGGTTTCGTAAAACATATGTTCAAGCTGGTACTCTGGCTTCTGATTGTTGAGCAGCAACATCACTTCCTCTTCTAGCACCACATCTGGAAAAAAACCACTTCTTCCTAATCCTCGACCTCTAGAAATAGGTACAGATCTCTGAGATGTAACAGGTGTAGCATTTTCATTCATTGGGCAGTCTCTAACAAAATGCTCTATAGATCCGCAACGGAACAACCTCGAGTCAATTTCCAACACTCACCTCGATGCTTTTTCCCACAATATTCACAATCCGAAATTTAAGTATCACAAGATAGACCTTGTACACTACCAGTACAAACTATTATTTGTCTTCTACGATTTCTATCACCTCTGTCTGATTTGAAACTCGATCTCCAACTACCACGAGATTCTTTAGGTTGTGGATTTGAACTGATAGCTCTAGAATGTTTCCCAAATGGATGAGTATTTTTAGGCTTTTTATCAAGACCCAGTACTTGTTCAACCATCTTTTCTCTCTCAACCAAATCCACAAATTTTGTAATTTTATGTGATACCAGTTGTACTCTTAATTCATCATCTAAACCCCGCAAAAATCGCTTACAACTGTCTGCTTCAGTTGGCACAAATTCAGTTGCATATCTACTGAGTCGCGAGAATTTACATTCATAGTCAACTAAATTTGACTCAGTCCGATATAGTTAATAGGGTTTTCAAATCACATTTTCCATTTCAATCAATATTCAAAATATCATATACTCACCTCAACTACTTACCGTGAACATTAAATCAAAATGCAATAATTTAATAGTTAAATTCGGATTATAGAAATACAAACTGTAATTTTCAAATCACTCCTCGTCAACTTTCTCTTTTCCTTTCTTAGCCGAGGTCTCCGGCACAACGTTAGCTACGAAAATTAAAACAATTAAAAATCATCAATACAACACCATTTCACATTGAAGATTTTAAAATTTCATTCAACTTTTGTTTAAATGTCAACTTAGTCTTTAATCAAATTTAACTTCATTTTCTTCACAATTTATTCTTTATTTTTCATTCAATTTTCCACTTAAAATAAACTTAACTCTCTAATATCACCATAAAACCCTAAATTTTGAAAATTTACAATTTAGTCCTTATTACTCAAAACTTATGATTTATTCTACAATTCAATCCCTTTTTCACTTCTAACCTGAAATTCTATCAAGTTAACCCCTAACATTTCAATTTATTCAACATGAACAACTTCTAAAAATTCACTAACTTTTAGAATTTCAACATAAATCAAGTAGTATTTTGTTCTAGGATTTTAAAAACATCAAAATTATAAGAAAATGGCCTAAATTGACTTACCAATTAAACCTTTGAACCTTAAACCCTAATTTCTCCTTCTTTTTCTTTCCCTTCTCTGTTTCGTCCCCCTCTTTCTTTCTTTTCTATTCTTTTTCTTTTATGTATTCTTTATTTACTTTATTTGTTTTATTATTATGAAACTAAATTAATATAATATTATATAATATATATATTTATACTTAAATACTAAGTAATACATATTTATTATTATTTTATACATGTGTATATTATTAGTACATATGTATTCATTTATTACCATACACTTGTTAGATATGGTTTAATTACTAATTTAGTGCCTTCACTTTTCTCTATTCTATAATTCAACTTTTTCCCTATTTGCAATCTAGTCCTTATACCTAATTACTCTTAATTTAGACAAATTTACCTAACCAAAACCTAATTAACCTCACCACTATCTTTTTAATATTTTTAATAAATATTTACGAATCCGTTTTTCAAAAATGGAGACCAGAAAATGCACTTTCTGATACCCATAAATTTTGGGTCGTTACATAGATCACCAGATAAGACAAATTATTAAATTACCATCACTTCCTACATAAAATCATATTCCCACCCCAAGGCTGATGTAGATATTAACAGATATTATATGCACATACGTCATGCATTCAAATTTATCAAAATACAAATCATTTATATTCACATCTCACATACCATACCACATTATACACAATAGCATACTATCATATATCATGTTCTTCAAATCTTATTTATACAACATGGACCCTACAGAATAACTAAACACGAATCACACAACAATACGAGCCTCAACAAAGTTTTCAAAAGATGGGCCCACATGGCCCAACTGGCTCAACCCGAGCGGTCCACACGGCCCAACACATGCCCATGTGGCCTACACAATCCAAGTGACCAAGACCATATGGAGTTGACAGCCTCCTTTTCGGCATCGCGTCGTTCGCTATTTTTTAGATTTTTTGTTACACTCCTAGTTGTTTCTGATACGTGACATTACAACACACGTCCAGACTCCTAAACTATAATTAGAAACATATTAATTAGCACGATTTTTACCAAACAGATTTACTCATACGACAAAATCATCAAAAATTAGCCCCTACACTACGGATATCCATTTACCTTAGCGAAGATATTAGCCTACCAATAGATTCTAAATTGCCGAAGGATTAATCGTCTCATGAACTTCACCTAGAAAATCCACATGATTAAAAACAAGATTCATAACAGCTAAAACATTAGTTGTGCACAAGAAACTAATTAAACCATATTATCAGAAACAACGATACTTACGCCAAGATTTGCTTACGATCAATCTTTTTAAATATCGTACAACCAATCGCACCCAAAACGACAATCACAAAACCAAAACAATAGCAAAAGAAACAAACTTTAAGGCAAAAGAGTGAAAATAAAGTAAAAAGAAAAAAAGAAAAGGATTGTTGAAGAAAGATTGGAGCCAAACGAAATAACAAAGGAAGAGGGGAAAAAAGTGAAAAGTGAAGAGAGAATTGGGGAGGCTTTTTTCTTAAAAATCAAATAAAATGAAAATTCGTTTGCATGAGTAGGGATTTGAACACAAAACCAAAGGGAAGTTGATACCTTACCACTAAATTAGCAGGGTCATTCTATTATTAGTTGAGCGAAAATAACATATAATCCAAATGTTCATAGATAGGGGTTTAGACAGAAATAACAAAAATTCAAAGATCAAGACTCGAACCCAAAACCTCTCAAACACAAGCACAGCCCTTAATCACTAAACCAAATTAAATCACTTAACAATTTCCAACAATTTAAAAACTTAAAATTATAGTATTATATAATGAAATAATATATTTTATAAGTATTAATAAAATATAATTATAATTATCTTATAGATTATAATAAAATATATAACATAAAGAATTATGTGTAGTTTAGTATATTAAAATACATGTTTATAATTATAACTAGCAAGAAATAAAATATTATTGAAAATTTAATATCTTAATGAAATATTGTTTTTATTAAATTAGATTTGAATTGGTAACTTTTACAAATTGTAATTGAGTATTGGATTTAATTTATTTTTATTTTGGACTTGATATTTGGGCTACAATTAGTGTATTTTGAGTTTGGGTACATTATTTAGGTTTGGGCTTAGTATAATATATTGGGTTTTGGAATAAAAATTTTAGAATATGAGTATTAGTAGGGGTGTGCAAATTTCCGGTAAAACCGAATTAACCGACCGAACTGAACTAATTCAGTTAATCAATCAATTAACCAAATTAATTCGGTTGGGGGTCGGTTAATAATTTTTTGGAAGTTTGGTTAATGGTTAATTCAATTCAAAATTGGTTAATTAACCGAGTTAACCAAAAAATTTTATTTTTTATATACATTTTACATATATTAAATTTGGTTAATTCGGTTAGTTTGGTTAATTCGATTAATTTTTTTTATATGTTTTATACTTGTTTTAACAAAAAAAAATATAAATTTTGGTTAATTTGGTTAACCGACTGAATTAACCGAAAATTTTTTGTTCGATTACTATTTTGAAAATTTTTTGATACGCTTAACGATTAAGGGTTTAAAAAGTTCAGTTAATTTGGTTAATGCTAGTCTAGGTTGGTTAACCGATTGAACACTCCTAAGTTTTAGGTATCTAATTTTAATAAGAAAAATAAAAAAAATATTCAATATTCAATATAATATAATAATGAACAATAAAATATATTTTTATAAATTTTACATAAATAAGCCATTTAGTTATTTTATATAAAAAGAATGTTATTAAATATATAATTTATACTTTTTAGAAGGCAAAGCATTGCAATCGTATAAAAATAAAATGAATTATTAGATTCAAAATAAAAATATTTATAACTTATAAAATTCAAATTTACTTAAATTGATCAGAGCCCGCCCGACTTGATCTAAAGCTTGAATCTGAAAAAAATTTAAGACGAAAATAGCCCAAGAAAAAATTCGTATACATTTTGAGCCCAAAATTTCCAAATTTGGTTTTTACAAATTGAGGAGGCATCTTGTAATTTTTTGGTGATTTTAGCACATTGGGAACACTTTGAACGAAAATTTTAAGTTGCTTCACAATTTTAAGGTTTTGGGGTTAAATATAATTTCCTTTGACTCTTAGTTATAAGTTTTAATTTGTCTCAACTTTCTCTGCTTCTATCACGTATCTAACACTTTTTTCATTTCTTGTGTTAGTAGGTATGATAAAAGTTGCACTTTTCTTTCTCTGTGCAACTTCATTATTTGATGTCGAGATTCTTTCTTGGTGTCTTAGAGCCTTTAAGTATGCTTTGTTAAAGAACAACCATCAACATTTTAGAGTATATTTCTACTGATTTTTCTTTCAAATTTACATGATTTGAAGTTCTTATTTATTTCTTTGCCTCTAAGTGTGTTAATTTTTTGTGAGAGCTAAGGGTGAGGATATTCTTTTATAACCTTTTATATGTTAAGTGTTTGTGACTTTTCAGATTCTAAAAATGGTGAGATTTATATGTTTTATTTGTAACAATTCTACTCTCAAAAAGTGTTTGCAATGTAGATCGGTTTCCTTGTAACACTCCAAATCCGGCCTAGAAGTTATGACCGTATTTGACATGTCACATTGAATGTTGTTTGAAAACCGAGTTTGTCGCTAAAAGTTTGTTACTAAATTTAAAATCTCCTTTAACAATTGTTATGAAAATGTTAGTGTTGTAAAACCTTATTGTCCAATTATAGGTCGCCTCAATTATTATAAGCTTGTCAATCTGAGATAAAATCGCGGAAGCCCTTTTTAGTTGTAAACTTTAAGATTTGAAAATGTGATTTTCAAAAACGGTTATTGTTTCAAAAACTCGTGTTTCCTAGACTAGCAGGTTGAAATAAAGATAACCACCAAATAAAAGTTAAAACCCCAAATGGCCTTATTACATAATTATTAACCCAATATATTAAAAATAAAATAAGTAAGTCTAAGATCAAATCATATCGAGCGTGTGGCCACCTCCGAGTCCCTCGCAGCTTCGAATCATCTAAGGCTGGGGATTACTTGCGCAGTTAAAGAAAAGGGTGAGTTACGAGAACTCAGTGTGTAATCCCCAATCATGCAATAATAGTCTGGGCCTAAGCCCTATTCAGTGTCAGTTCAGTCTGGGCTTTAGCCCTATATAGTAGCAGTGTGGGCCTAAGCCCAAATGATCACAGAACAGAGCAGTAATGCAACCCAACCCAATCCAGCCAGCACACCACCCGTACCAACACACCATGTGGGGACCAAGTTGACCCACCCAGCTAGCACACCAGTATCGCAGCATAGCTACTAGTAGTAACGTAGCAAAGCTACTAATGACAGTGAACGTGGGCCAAGCCACTAAAATCAAAATACGTGGCGAAGCTACTAAATCAATAAAACATGGTAGAGCCACTAGTACAGTACTTCCTCCAAATACAAATGCCAACCGCAATGTAGAATGTCGTGTCATAAATAATTTGTGTATGCAGTATGTCACAATCATAATCAGTCATATAAATATTACACACACATCACTTAAACTACCACTAGGGGTCATTTTGTCGGTTAGGGGTATAACGGTAGTTTCACCCCTCGGGGGTATTTTAGTAATTTCACCCATCGAGGGTATTTCGATAATTTTACCCACCGAGGGTATTTCGATAATTTTACCCATCAAGGGTATTTTTGGTAATTTTACCCACCGAGAGTATTTTGGTAATTTTACCCATCGAGGGAATTTCAAAAATCTTACCCATCGAGGGTATTTTGGTAATTTTACCCACCAAGGGTATTTCGGTAATTTTACCCACCGAAGGTATTTTGGTAATTTTACCCACCGAGGGTATTTCAGTTATTTTACCCATCGAGGGTATTTAAGAAATTTTTTTACGACCTTACCCTAGGCCTACCGTCGTTTCAAACAACTCGAATAGCTTATTTGGCCAAAATGGTGTAACTGGGCCCAAAGCCCATTATCCTGCCCAAGTGGGCCCACACGCTCGTGCGGCCCATTTAACCAAATTTTAGTCACGGCTATGCGAAGCTCACTGCCTAATCCGTTGATATCCTCTTACCGTAGATTTTACCCATGTGGGGCCCATTGGGCCTACGTGACCTGTCTTGGCCCAATGAGGCCCATTACAACCTAAGCCCACGAAAACATCAACGATTGTGGCTCGATTCATCCCTACAAGCATTCACACACTCAAGGGCCCTCAGATGCTGAAAGTTCGACTTTTCGACTTTTGTCGATTCACAGTAGCGCAAGAGTGTGAGAACACCTTTATCCAGCGTTTGAATAGTACTGTATTGGGTGTACGATTACACACCTGTTTCGAGTTGTAGTTTGAAGCACTTCCAAGCCACTTATGATAACAACCGCCCCCTTAATTAGTCACAAACCGTTGTTAATCCATAATATTGAAACGTTTTAATCAAACTAACTTTACTTACCACGAAACGAAAGATCTCTTGCAGTGGTAGAGTAATCGGCCTACCCCTTGGTTAAGGAAAATGAGTCCCTAGCAACATTCGACAAGAAAGAAAGTGTTAGCAATACATATCTCCAAGGCAACAAAGGGAAAAAGCCTTTCGGCCTAAGAGAAATAGAATCGAATAAGGAGAATAAAGCCAACCTAGATTCGTCTAAGGTCACCACTTACCAACCAATCGAAGAGGTTTGGAAACGGTTAGAACAAAGAGAAGAAGGTGCTTAGGCCTTAATAGATTCGGCCTGCACAAGAAGAACCATGGTTTAATGTTCGACTTTTCTTGCAAAGAAAATAGAAGAATAATAAGAGGAAAAAGAAATGTTGTGTTCGGCTAAAAGAGAAACTGAAGGTTGTGTTCGGCTAAAGGAGAAACCGAAAGGAGCAACGGTGATTCGACAAGAGGATGTGAAGAGGAAAGGTAGGTTTCAGTAATGAATTCAGCAAATGGACAGTTGGTATTGTGCTTGAAAAAAAAAATGACAATTGAGAGCCAAAAAGAAAATAGGGAGAAGAGACTCAAATGGTCGAAAAGTTGCACGAAATACCATGAAGAATTAAATCCCGAAACTGAAATGAAAAAGAATAAAGAAAGGCCCCAAAATGCAAATAGAGTTTTCGGTTCTATCTTACCACCAAGCTGCCGAAAATGCTCCCAAATGACAACCCTTAGCCGAAATTCCCCCACTCAAGCTCTCCAAATTTGGCCAAACTTCCCCTCACATTCAAACTCCCTCAAACTCTCCGCCAAATCCTCCTTGAATTGCTCACAACCTCCCATTCGAATTTGTTTACCAAGTCTTCAACCTCCTCTGCAAAGTTTGATCTAAACTCTACCTCTTGCACCACCAAGTTATAAAATAAAAGCCTCCTATTTGCATGCCATGGGATTCGAACCCCACTCCCCTTTCCATCTCAGTGACGCCACAGCCACCAAGTCACAAGCTCTTTTTGTGACACAATAACACAAACATTTATGCATAAGTCTTACTGCTAACAGCCCATTCCTCTTAAGAGCAAAAACTAAAATCTTTCCAAGGCCCAGACTTGAACCTAGGCCTCCTAAGAACCCCCAAATACACTCAAATACCTAGCCATTCAAGGACATCATGGAATTTAAGCCAAAATAGCAAAATTGCAAGCCCTACATTTTTGGGGCGTTGCATTCCTATTGCTCCATCAATTGCCAAAATGTACATTAGAACGTTGTGTATAAAATCAAGTTTCAATTAATGGAGAAATGCTCTCAATTAAATGAGAGTAATAATGTTCACATATCTATTTTTAAATGTTGGTGGTGTGAAGTTCTCAATGTCTGATTCAATACCCACATAAAGAAGAAAGTAAGAATGACTTTGTGTCTACTCTTGGTACTTGCCCCAATGATGACTATTATGAAAAAGAAAGTTGTTGCAGTGAACTTAGCAAACACAAAGACGTAGAGAGCGAGGAAGTTCATGGTAGCCCATGCCTTTAGCAAAGCTCGAAACACCAAGCCATCCACAAGATATGTATTATTTTCAGACTTATCATAACTTTTATTGTTCAAGAGATTCATTCTTAACTCTGATTGTTCAAGAGATTCATTCTTTTTCGACCAAGGACAAAATTCAAAGACGAATATTTTCAAGGAAAGGACAAATGATTCATGCGTGGATTGGGTAAATTTAATTAATTTAAATTCATCAAAGTTGTTGTTTTTCATTTAGAAGATCAGTCAATTTGCAATGAGTTTTTGGATGGGATTCGGGAGGTGAACATAAATGGAAGTGTTAATATGTTTCCAAGAGCCTAAGTTGTGGAGAGGGCAGCCCAAACGCACATCAACTAAAGATCAAGCCCATTTGAAGTTCATGCAGATCACTTGAAGATATAATTGTTTTATTTATATTTTTTGTACTTATTTGTTTGTCTAATCTATCAATGATCCGATTCAGAAGTTTATTTTTAAGCCCAAGTTTTTTTTCTTTTTGTAAATTTGGTCCATACACAACTACTATAAAAGTTGGCCAAATTCACTTAGTCTTTTCTTCCTTCCTTTAAGTTTCTTAAGAAGAAAGAATTAACTTTCATAACTGCCCACATTTTTAGGCTACATTTTAGGGATTTTTTTTTTATAAGGAAGACATTCAACAACCTTAAGGCCTAATATTTCTTACATGGAAGTCCCCCATTTTATCTTCTAAAAGAAGTTGCCTAACATCAAACATAGGGAAATCATTAATTTCTAGATCATATTTGTTCCTAGAACAAGACTTAGCTATGCAATTAGCCACTTTATTCATTTCATAGAAGACAAGTTGAAATTTGACAATCCAATTGCGCCTGCATTCCTCATTTATTCTTCAAACTAAGGTTGTTGATGATGACCTTAGTGAATCATCTGTTAACATATCCACTACACTTTTATTGTTAGATTCAATTATCACCTTGGTGTATCCCTTCCTCCAAACTATTTCAAGACCATAGAGGATCTTCCATAACTCAACCGTTAGAGCTAAACTTTCCCAATAAATCATCAAAATCCTGCTAACCAGTTACCATGTGAGTCACGTAAAATGCCACCTGCAGCTGAAAAATTTCCTCTCTCTGTTGTAGCTCCATTTGAGTTAATTTTTACCCAACCGTGGCTAGGCGCCTTCCATTTTATAGCAATAGTTCTTGATGATTCTTCTTTCGACTCTACTAATACTGCATTGCTTATGTGAATGGTGAGCGTTTCAGCTTGTCCAACTATCATTTCAAACCTATCATATTTCCGCTGAAATATTACTGCATTCTTGTGTTTCCAAATAAACCAGAAGTAATCACAAAAAAACTCCGATTTGACTTAATTTTAATTACTTTGTTTCTGTTGGGTTGTAATAAGGCCTTGTACTCTGATTTGACTTTAGATTTTGTGTTTTGTTATCATTGTTCAACTGTTTACTTAATTATTAAACTTTAATAAATTTTCTTAAACATGGTTTTCGAAATACCTAAAAATATGGGCTTTTATCATTACTTAACAAGATTCAAGGATTTTGGGCTTTTAGGCCTTAAATTTTAACTTAACAAAATCGTTTTGAATTATGCCTTTGATGTGACATTCTCGAATTCGACCATAATGTCTGGGCTGGGTCTGAGGGTGTTACATTTAGTGGTATTAGAGCTCGGTTGCAAAGCTCGGGCTATGAAATAGGCCTTAGATTTTGGGTTTTAAAAAAACAAGTAGATTAAAAAGTTTTTGCAGGATTCTTGAATTGTGGTTCGCCGAGCCCTTGATGTCGAGCCAAGTAAGTGTTTCTGTGTTTACACTTGTTTAAATTGCTGAAATGTATTTAGATAGTGGGCTACTTTAAGCAATAGGTTCTTAAAGATTAAAGCCCGTAGGAAACTTAAGCCTGTTGTGGATTTACGACTGCGAAACAACTTTTAAATTGTTACCTGCATAAGACATGTGCTTTAAACAGTGGAATTATGAACTAAATTAATAAAAATTCCTAATTCAGATAATATGAGAATCAGCGATGAGCGCTAGAAGAAGTGCAAGGGGTCGCGGCAGAGGCCGTGGAAGTGTTAGGGCTAATGTGCTGACTCAGCTAGTTAGGGAGGTGCTAGAGGAAGTCAAGAGCGTGTTTCAAATGCGGGTCCGAGGAGCATAATCGGGATTGTTCAATCACCATTAAGTCAGGTATGTTTTGTGTGGATGTGATATTATTGTGTATAGAAACTGTATGCGTGCAATGTTTATGTGTTATGAAAATCAGAGTGCACAGCAAAAGCATAGTGGTGAGACTTGGGTAGTACGATTAATAGTTAGTTGGAAATTTCGAGGACAAAATTTCTTTAAGGGGGTAGAATTGTAACGCCCTGAATTTGGGCCTAGAAGAATTGGGCCTATTGGGCTTTGGGTCCCATAAAATTTTTAAGTGAGCAAGAAAATGACAAATGACATAACAGCTTTAAAGGTTTAATGAATTTGGAGTGTCTAGGTGTGTTGGAGAAGCTCTGGGTTCGAGTTTTGTGGTGGAGGATTCTTAATTTAATTAATTAAGGAATCAGGGTTATGAGTAGTGGGCTTTTAAATAAAAATAAGTGAAAAATGGCACAAAGAAGCCTGTGGTGAAGTGGTTAAGTTACACCACTAGGGTGTAGAGAGGTGGCGATATATGCATGCAGGAAGGTTTAAGGTTCGAGTGCTAGCTTACCTTTATTTTGGAGTTTAATTTTAGGCTTCTAGAAGGCTGGAAGTGGCGTGTAGAGGGACTCTAAGGAGAAGTGATTGGTAGAGAAAATTAGGAGATGAGCAGTGGATGAAGTGGTGCCGAATTAGACTTTAGGGGTGGCTAAGTTTTGGCTATAGGCTATATAAATATATGTGTGTTGAATCTAGGGTCCTAGGTAATGTCAAATTTTCCATTCTTTTTCTTTTCCTTGCCGAAACCTTATTTTTCCACAACCGAAAATACCTTGCCTTATTGCCGAAATCTCCTATAGCCGAATCCCTTTTTGCCGAATACTCTCATAGCCAAACTCTTTTATTGCTGAAGTATCATCAGCTTCTCTTGCCGAAATCCCTATTAGTGCCGAATCTTTGTTGTTTTCCTCCATCACAAATCGATTGTTATCTACAATCAGTCAAGGTTAAAAGCCGAATCTTGTTCAGTAGCTATCTAGGCCGCAAGATCAAAAGTGGATTTGGTAAGTGTTCAGTTAACCCCTTAGTGTGTTTTGTTAAAAGCCGAAGGGCTATCTAACTTCTCATTGTCGTTAGTCTTGTATTAACTAGGGTAAGGTTCAGAGATCGCAAGCGTGGTAAGGATCGTTAGCAAAGTGTAAATGTACTCAACTCGATTATGGTTTAAGTAAATGGCGGAATGCGAGTATGATCTATAGGGGTGACTTGTGTGGATTATGAGTCACTCGAAGTTTGATGGCGTATGTGTGAGTGCAGATCTAGGGAATACTCGTGATTAGTAGCTAAGGAAGGGCTATTAAAACCCGGTGGCACACGGTAAGGCTTCAGCTTTTGGTAAACTTTTTGATTAAGTATGGGTGATTGATTGAAGGTTGTTTGGTTGTAGGTTCAAGACCAAGGATAGTATAGCACGTCGCAGTAACCAGGTGTGTACAAACACTACACACACACGATATCGGCAATGCCGGAAAGCCAAAAATGCTGAAAGTGGCTAAATGGGCCCGGTGGGCCCTGAGGCTAAGTTTGATGAAATTGTTTGGTTGGTTATACGAATTGAGTTAGTCATGCATGTTACATGATCTAGAATTGATTTGGGCCTAATAGGCCATATGGATGAGATTTGGGCCTAATGGGCCGTAAGGATGTGATTTGGGCTTGATGGGCTTTATGGGGACGTAGACAAGTATACTAGGGTTTAATGGACTTTAGGCCTAGTTCTGAACAACTCTTAATGTAACATCCTGAAAAGGGCCTATGCATTTTCGGTTTAATTGTACGAAGTGACATGTTTTATGTACTAAGAATAAATTTTGAACATTTTTGGAAACCCTAAATGAATGGAAATGATTTGGAAATGAACATTTTGGAAACTCAAAATGTATGGACATGATCTAGAAATGATTCAAAAGAGGAAAGTGAACATTTCTGGAAACTTGGAAATGTAAGGAAATGATTCAAAAGAGGAAAGTGAACATTTCTGGAAACTTGGAAATGTAAGAAAATGTCAAGTTTATAGAGCCGAACGAAAATTTTTGGAAACTTAGAAATGACTTAGAAATGTCGAGTTTTAAGTTTTAGAGAAGGGAATAAAGGCAAGGTGGCCTTAAAAGAAAAAGTTTGTGAAATTTGACACACAAATAGGCTTGGAAAAGTGGCCTGAAGATGCCACTTAGGGCCTCTGGAAATGGCGCCACATGCAAGGGTGTTGGGCTTGAGTTCGAGTCACTTGGGAAGCAAATAAAGAAGTTTTATTTTTGCTTCCAGAAGCCAGAGGTGGACGGCACAAGCTTTCTAGAAAGGAAGAGTTTTATTCTCTTTAAATTTCGGCTAATAAGAGGATAAATAGTAGATTTATTTTAAATTATTTTCAAGAGATAATTGTGGATTAATTCCTTTTATTTTTAAGGGATAAAAGAAGAGATAATAGAAGGATTATTATTATTAAGGAGATAAAGTTATCAAATTAAGAAGAGCGATGGCCAAGTAAGGGATTCTGAGTAGTAAATTCGGCTATAAAAGGAAAGAAATAGGGCTACTCGTCAATTTTTCTTCCTCCTCTTCTCTCTGCCAAATTTCTGAGTGCTCTCTTCTCTTCTCTTCTCTTTTTGTTTTGTCAAGCCGAATCTATAGTCCACTATTGTCAAAATTCTCAAGTTTTCTTTTCTTCCTATTTCTTTTTACCAATCCATTCAAAAGCCGAATCTTGGAAGGGCTTCAAGCATAGGTGCTGTTGATTTCTTCAAAGGTAAGAACAAGTTTGATTTCCATTCTTTTCTTTTAGATTAGCCGAGAGATAATCTAACCCCATACATATTATGGTTGCCGAATATGGAAGGATCTTTCGGGATTATCAGAGTAGTCGACTAAAAGGAGGAGTATTCGGGATTTCTAAGATTAAGGTAAGACATGTGAATATTCGGCCAAAGGACTTGATTTATGTTTCGATGATGAAGATTAAGTCTAACGTAAGGTTTTAGGGATTTCAACATTCCTTAGGAAACAAGGAACAGTTTCGGGATTTGTTGGTGTTCCAATCGGCAACAAGGTAAGAATACTAATCCTACTAGGATTTGGAATTTTGGCCGAATGGCTTTTTATTAAGGTAATAAGTGATAAATCAATGTAGGGATTAAGGATCTAAGCATTAGATCAAGCTTTTCGGGATCTCAAGGAAATTTTAAGCGAATCAGGTGTGTACCCCACACTATTTCATAATATGTTTTATGGCTAGGTTTAATTAAAATATGTGTTATTAAGAATATGAAAGTGGCTAAGGTACCATGTTATGGTACTAAGTACTCAGGTACGTTTCCTACTTCTACTAGGAATATGAAAAATGTTATTAGTAACATGAGAATATGATAAGAATGTGAACTATGGCATATTTATGCATATTATTATTATACGGCGCATATGGGTATGTTTGAAAGGGGACGTGAATGTGGTGACCTAAGACCACGAACACGGTGACCTAAGACCGTGATATCTGAAAAGTGGTGACCTAAGACCACAGTAATCTGAACGTGGTGACCTAAGACCACGAATTCGGTGACCTAAGACCGCAAATTGGTGTGTAGCGGAAGGAGGGTCGACTTAGTAGTCCCCACGGTGTGATTGGCAGGTACGAGGGTGTGTAGCGGATGGACAATTAGGTTTGGGTTTGGGAATGCATCATAACTTGTATTCCATGTTTTGAATGTGTAATTCTTGTATGCCTGATTCTATTATGATTAAGTGTCGTGTACACATTGAGTCTGTTTGACTCACCCAGTTGTGGGACTATTTTCAGGTGACGATCAGTAATGGACCGGGCTCGGCAGAAGCTTAGGGATGGCCATGCATAGCAAGGAATTTAATTAATGTGGATTTTTATTTTTATCAAGTACTTAAACTTAAAGTTTGGGGAATTATTTGATGTAATAAGGCCACAAGGCCATAGTTGGTTTTCTTTAATTCTTTTACTCTTATTTATTATGTTTACAAATTATTATTTATGGATTCAAGTAAATTTATTTTGAAATAAACCCTAAATGTTTATCACCTTAAATAAATGGATTTTAATGTAAGATAAATTGGTTTTCAATAAAAGCCCAACCCAAACAATATTTTTCTTAAAAAAAATGGCACAAATTTTCTCTATGTAACAAAAGAATTTGAAACCGGTTTACTTGAGGGACATACCAGATCTGGTCCAAGCTCGTGGGCCGGGTGTGGGGTGTTTCAGTTTGGTATCAGAGCCCAATTTTAAAACTCTTAGCCTGTGGGCTACGGCCTAAAACATTTTCCAATCGAGCCAAATGAGTTTTTATGGAAGTATTTCTAAAAATAAGCAGGTTTTCTGGCATGGTACCTAAGTCTCCGATCCGCAGTCCACCAGGTAAGTACCCCTAACTATCTGTGTGATTATGTGAATTATGGAAGGGTAGAAAAGGCATGGAACGTAGAATAGCATTATAGGAACTTGAACCCTAGGACTAGTCTACTCAAACACAAACACATAAGACTTAATGCATTAAACAACCCTATGGCTAAGTCGCCGAGTTAGGGTGTGGCAACCCCTGTGCGCATGTCTAGGATTGGAACCGGAAGAGCCTGGTACTTAAGCAGTCCTAGTGACTCACCTCCTCTTCGCTGTAATCCTACTTGGTGCATAGCTTCGGTTCACCCTAACCAAGAGGACTCAGTCACATGCTAAACCCCTAACTAAAACCCGAAAGGGAACTAGCCGTGTTTTTAATAAAAACAACAAAACCCTAGTTTTAAAACTCTTAAAACTTTCTTTTAAATTTGTGAAAACCATCTTTACAAAATTTTCCGAAAATTTTAAACTTATGAAATTACAAAAATGCCCTAGTGGTAAAATTACCAAAATGCCCTTGGTTTGTAAAATGTTCAATTACCCAACAGCTTTACAAAAATTTCATAAACATTCAAAACCCTAATTTGCAAAATATCAAAAATACCTTGATTTTGGAAAAAATTACAAAATTACCCTAACTTACAAAATTACCAAAATGACCTTGATTTCTAAAATTTTTGCAACATCACTGTTTTGGAAAGTACAATTTTCAAAAAGAACCCTCAAAGTTTTGCAACTTTTGAAATATCCCTGATTTAGTAAATTTTACAAATTTACCCCGATTTGTGAAAAATTACCGAAATACCCCCGAGATCTAAAATTACCGAAATACCCCCGGATTTCAAAATTTTTCCAAAATACCCCGGGAACTTAAAATTTCCAAAATACTTGTCGGCAAATCACCAAGAAACTTTTTCTTTTGAAAAATTACGAAAATACCCCTGTAGGACAAATTACGAAAATACCCCTGGGTAGTGGAAAAAAACAACAACAATGAAAACTACAACATTTCTCTGAATGAATAAAAGTTCATAATTGGTTGATGAATGTGAACGTGACTTTCTGAATAGTGAACTTGAGCTGAGAACTTTGTTTGATCGAAAGAACCACTTTTAAACATCTCTTTTCATAAAACTGTTCGCGGTTAATCAGTGAAACAAAAGTACCAATGTATAAAACTCTTAAATCAGATTAAATCACGATGTTAGAAACTGAGTTCTAGGGGACGCGGTCATCGTGGACGGGATAAGAGGAGTCTTGGACCGTCAGAATCGTCTAAGAGTCTTCAGAAAAGACCGAAGGTTGAGAATTCTACTCGTGTTTTTAAGCCAACTACTAAAAATCTGGACCGTCCGTGTGCTCAGTGTGGAAGGTATCATGTTGGCAAGTGTTGGAACCGAGATCGAGAATGTTTTAGATGTAAGTCTAAGGCTCATTTGGTTAAGAATTGCCCTCAGGCAACGAAGGTTCATGGTTTAAACCATGGAGGAAATGGTCATGGAACACCCGGTAGAGGTGCTGAAGGTTCAGATGTGAGACAACCAAGGATATGATAGCGGTTAAGTTCCTTGTTTTTGGAGTACCATTTATTGTTTTAGAGATAGTTCGTTCTTGTGTTACAAGTGAACTGTTTGAAACTTTGGATGTGAACTTAGAGACTGTGCCTAGAAGGTAAGATAGTTCTTTAAGATCAGAGTGCGCAGCAATAGCGTAGTGGGGTGAGTTAGACCGTACGATGGTTCGTTAGTAAGTAATTTCGAGGACGAAATTATTTTAAGGGGGTAGAACTGTAACATCCTGAAAAGGGCCTATGCATTTTCGGTTTAATTGTACGAAGTGACATGTTTTATGTACTAAGAATAAATTTTGAACATTTTTGGAAACCCAGAAATGAATGGAAATGATTTGGAAATGAACATTTTTGGAAACCTGAAAATGTATGGACATGATCTAGAAATGATTCAAAAGAGGAAAGTGAACATTTCTGGAAACTTGGAAATGTAAGAAAATGTCAAGTTTACAGAGCCGAACGAAAATTTTTGGAAACTTAGAAATGACTTAAAAATGTCGAGTTTTAAGTTTTAAAGCAGGGAATAAAGGCAAGGTGGCCTTAAAAGAAAAAGTTTGTGAAATTTGACACACAAATAGGCTTGGAAAAGTGGCCTGAAGATGCCACTTAGGGCCTCTGGAAATGGCGTCACATGCAAGGGTGTTGGACCTGAGTTCGAGTCACTTGGAAAGCAAATAAAAGAAGTTTTATTTTTGCTTCCAGAAGCTAGAGGTGGACGGCACAAGCTTTCTAGAAAGGAAGAGTTTTATTCTCTTTAAATTTCGGCTAATAAGAGGATAAATAGTAGATTTATTTTAAATTATTTTCAAGAGATAATTGTGGATTAATTCCTTTTATTTTTAATGGATAAAAGAAGAGATAATAGAAGGATTATGATTATTATTATTAAGGAGATAAAGTTATCAAATTAAGAAGAGTGGTGGCCAAATAAGGGATTCTGAGTAGTAAATTCGGCTATAAAAGGAACTAAATAGGGCTACTCGTCAATTTTTCTTCCTCCTCTTCTCTCTGCTGAATTTCTGAGTGCTCTCTTCTCTTCTCTTCTCTTTTTCTTTTGTCAAGCCGAATCTATAGTCCACCATTGTCAAAATTCTCAAGTTTTCTTTTCTTCCTATTTCTTCTTACCAATCCATTCAAAAGCCGAATCTTGGAAGGGCTTCAAGCATAGGTCTTTGTTGATTTCTTCAAAGGTAAGAACAAGTTTGATTTCCATTCTTTTCTTTTAGATTAGCCAGAGATAATCTAACCCCATACATATTATGGTTGCTTAGAATATGGAAGGATCTTTCGGGATTATCGAGTAGTCGACTAAAAGGAGGAGTATTCGGGATTTCTAAGATTAAGGTAAGACATGTGAATATTCGGCCAAAGGCCTTGATTTATGTTTCATGATTAAGATTAAGTCTAACGTAAGGTTTTAGGGATTTCGACATTCCTAGGGAAACAAGGAACAGCTTTGGATTTGTTGGTGTTCCAATCGGCAACAAGGTAAGAATACTAATCCTACTAGGATTTGAAATTTTGGCCGAATGGCTTTTTATTAAGGTAATAAGTGATAAATCAATGTAGGGATTAAGGATCTAAGCATTAGATCAAGCTTTTCGGGATCTCAAGGAAATTTTAAGCGAATCAGGTGTGTACCCCACACTATTTCATAATATGTTTTATGGCTAGGTTTAATTAAAATATGTGTTATTAAGAATATGAAAGTGGCTAAGGTACCATGTTATGGTACTAAGTACTCAGGTACGTTTCCTACTTCTACTAGGAATATGAAAAATGTTATTAGTAACATGAGAATATGCTAAGAATGTGAACTATGGCATATTTATGCATATTATTATTATACGGCGCATATGGGTATGTTTGAAAGGGGAAGTGAATGTGGTGACCTAAGACCACGAACACGGTGACCTAAGATCGTGATATCTGAAAAGTGGTGACCTAAGACCACAGTAATCTGAACATGGTGACCTAAGACCACGAATGCGGTGAGCTAAGACCGAAATTGGTGTGTAGCGGAAGGAGGGTCGACTTAGTAGTCCCCACGGTGTGATTGGCAGGTACGGGGGTGTGTAGCGGATGGACAATTAGGTTTGGGTTTGGGAATGCATCATAACTTGTATTCCATGTTTTGAATGTATAATTCTTGTATGCTTGATTCTATTATGATTAAGTGTCGTGTACACATTGAGTCTGTTTGACTCACCCCGTTGTGGGACTATTTTCAGGTGACGATCAGTAATGGACCAGGCTCGGCAGAAGCTTAAGGATGGCCATGCACAGCAAGGAATTTAGTTAATGTGGATTTTTATTTTTATCAAGTACTTAAACTTAAAGTTTGGGGAATTATTTGATGTAATAAGGCCACAAGGCCATAGTTGGTTTTCTTTAATTCTTTTACTCTTATTTATTATGTTTACAAATTATTATTTATGGATTCATGTAAATTTATTTTGAAATAAACCCTAAATGTTTATCACCTTAAATAAATGGATTTCAATGTAAGATAAATTGGTTTTCAATAAAAGCCCAACCCAAACAATATTTTTCTTAAAAAAATGGCACAAATTTTCTCTAAGTAACAAAAGAATTTGAAACCGGTTTACTTGAGGGACATACCAGATCCGGTCCAGGCTCGTGGGCCGGGTGTGGGGTGTTTCACTTAAACCGCATAAGACTTAATCTAATAATTAAACATGTCCGTGGACAAGTCGCTGGGTTTGAGTGTGGCAACGGACATATGCATGTCTAGGATTGGATCTAGGGAGAGCTTGGTACTTAAACGGTCCTAGTGGCCGACCTCCTTTTCTCTGGAATCCTACCTGGTGCATAGTGTCTGTTCACTTTACCGCAAGGACTTGTTAATGGGCCAACGTTTATAACTAAAACCCGAGAGGGACCAAATACCCCAATTTATGAAATTACTAAAATACCCCCAGTTTATGAAATTATCGAAATAGCCCCGGTTTGCGGAATTACCGAAATACCCTAGTTTGTAAAATTACTGAAATACCATCGATTTGCAAAATTACTAAAATACCCCTAATTTGGAAATTACCAAAATATCCTTAAATTTGTAAAATTACTAAAATACCCTTAAATTGTAAAATTACCAAAATTCCCTTGATATGCAGAAACATCCCTGATTTACAAAATTTCCAAATTACTTTTGTTTTGCAAAATTATTTAAATACCACTGTATGGTAGAATTATGAAAATACCTCTGGGTAGTGAAATTACTAAAATACCCTTAAATGTTTAATGTGTGAAAATATATGTTGCACTCACGAAATATATGTTGCACTTAGGTGGGTTTTCATGATACGGAGGAAGATTTGAGGATCGCATAGTCGCTTGATGACCGTGGATCCACCGGTGGCTTTAAGCCCATTATAGCAGTTTTGCTGCAACGTTTGAGTAGTGCCACTTGAAACACCCCTCACCCATGTCCAACACCAGGACAGGGTTCGAGGCGTTACCGAACTTAAACATTCACAATCGTACAAAACCGGGTTACCAAATTTCCCCCAAAATTAAAACTTTTCAAACACATGCATATCGTCCCTTATACAGGCTTTCGAAGCCTATAACATACATCGGGGTGGTTTGGAACTAAACTGAGAACTTTGAAAATCTTTGAAAAACCTAACCAATTTTCTTGCTTTGGAGAGTCACACACTCGTGTAACTCTCTGATTTTGACGTCAGCAACCGTTTAAGGGCACATGGCCAAGGCACACGTCCATGGCCAGAGGCCGTGTCCTCCACACGACTAAGACACACGGCCGTGTCTCTACCCGTGTTGTCAAGACTTAGGCTAACTTCCAAGCCTTTTTGTCATCTTTACATGCACACACATACATTTGACCTTGTCATCTGTTTAATCACTTATACCATATAATATGACATTAACACATACCATTGACAAATAGGCTTATAAGCCAAAATCATCATAAGCCACATCTCATGGCTATTATCAACAAATCAATATAAGCCAATACATTTGACTAATCACAACAACATCCATCATAGAAAAATTAAGTCCCTATACATGCCACTCACTTGAAAACATTTAACATACATATGCCAATACTCCAAGGATAATGGCTTGATAGTGTGATGCTGCCTCTGACGATCTCCAACCCTGAGCTGACCTGACAAAGTTAAAAGAAATGGAAAGAAGGGAGTAAGCTTTACACTTAGTAAGCTCGCATGAAAATAATAAGTAATGCGATAACATACTATTTTCATATTCTTTCTATTTATTTAAATTCCAGTAAGTTGTTTCCTCGAGTCACAGTCATTAAATTATTTATATATGGAGCTACGAAACACCATATTAAGATCCGTTAATTTTCCATGAAACTAGACTCACATATCTTCTTACCATAAAATTTCCAGAATTTTTGGTTTAGCCAATCAATACAGTTTATTCATTAAAGATTCCCCTGTTTCGCTATTCGATAGCTCTAAAACAACTTCATTAAAATTAAAATTTCTCATTATAAAGAGTTTCGATAACCTTCCAGTTTGTCTCTCTCGAATGTAGACTCACCAAAGATTCCTAGAATATAAATTACACACCATAACCATTTTTATTCAATTTTTAGTGATTTTCCAAATGTGGAACAGGGGATTTCCAAAACCATTTAGACCCTGTCTCACCAAAATTAAAATATATCATAAATAAAAATTTATTTACTCACACCATTTTTTTATGTGAAAATAAACTCAATAAGATTTAATTTCATCTCTCATTCAGTATATAATTCAATTTCTACTATTTATGGTGATTTTTCTATTCTCCCATGTTTTCTTTATATTACTTCCATAAATGGACACATAACACCAAGCATGTTCAATACTAGCCATACAAATGAATAATCATCACCAATATTTACGAGTTCTCATAATGGCGTTTACACCATATCAGCCTTACTACAATTTCAGTCACGTATCACATATCAAACACATTACGCACATACACAAATGGTCACATGCACCCTTGCTCACACGTACATTTGCCAGATTTCTCAATTGGTCACATTCACACCTGCACTTATTCATAACATGATTGCACCAATCACCATTAGTAAGTTATCTCGTTGAACCCCTTCGAAAAATGCCTGATACTCGGTGGTCTCAGCACATAGCTCCACCTACACATAATTTAGCTTTCTTGTACACATGGTGAAGGTCCCTTATCACCCATGTGACCTAGCCATTCCATCTCGTATATTTCTTATCTAAATGGCATCCAACACTAGGAACCACTCATGTGACCTAGCTACTCATAACCCGGAACTTTCTTGTACACATGGTATACACACAGTATTACACATGTGACCTAGTTACATATGAAATTATTATCCCGTAGCTTTCTCGCACACATGGTGAAAGTCCCTTATCATCTATGTGGCCTAGCTACATATCAAATTTTGCCATCTCGTAGCTTTCTTGTGCACATGGTGAAGGTCCCTTATCACTCGTATGACCTAGCTACATATTGTCCGTATCTCTAGGTTTTCCGAAGGTTCAATCGAGAATTTCTTATTGCATACATTTTCATATTTTAGTTATCACCCAATGATTTCCATAATATCTAGCAAAATAATTATTGAACAAGTAAAATAAATGCATTATTTACATATCAACTTTCCATTTCACATAATAACCATAGTCATAGAAAACGCCTTTAAGCACAACATTTCAACCCATTTTCCATGTAACCTATGTCACCTTTTATCATAAACATATTATTAAATCAATTCACCAACATAATATACTAAGCATGTAATTCAACAAAATCAATTTAATACCACAATTTAGGTTTCAAATATACATTATGACATTATTGCATTATTATTAACACACCAACTTACCTCAGATCCAGAAACGACAATTTACCAACTTTCCCGATTTTCAATTTACCTTTTGTTCTAGGTCTAAATCTCATTTTTCGGGGTCTAAGACATCACATTTCACTTATTTAATTAATGTACTACTTAAAACAGTCCCTAACTCAAACTTTAGAAAAATTACAATTTTGCCCCTAAACTTTTGCATAATTATGATTTTGCCCCTAGGCTAGAAAATTAAACTTCATCCCTTATTCTTATGTTTTATAACATGTTGATCATTTTTCCCTTTATGGAAACATCAAATTCTTGCTCTAACATGCACTTATGTACATTAGGTATTTTTGCCGATTGTGTCGCTTTACTCGTTTTCACTTAAAATCGCTTAGTAAAAGTTGTTTAACATAATTCTAAGCTTCATATTCTGCCATAAAACATCAAAATAAACACATTTCACCTATGGGTATTTTTCCAAATATGAACCCTAGGTTAAATTATTGCTAGAATAAGCTAAATCAAGTTATCGGGACTCCAAAAACGTAAAGAACATGAAAAACGTGGCTAGAATGGACATACCATGAAGCTCAGAAAGCTTGAAAACCCTATCCATGGCTTCCCACATGTTAAATTTGGCCTAAGCTTGAAGATGGACAAATTTGGCATTTAAATTTTTTTTAATTCATTTAATTCTCTAAATTACCAAAATGCCCCTTAAAAAATCTTTTGAAACATACCCATCCATGTCCATTTTTGTCCACCAACTTAACCAATGGTTTAATTATCATTTAAGGACCTCAAATTTAAAATTTCATAACAATTGGACACCTCTAACATGTCGGACTCAACTTTTGCACTTTTTAGAATTTAGTTCTTTTGACTAAATTGAATGCCCAAACATCAAAATTTTCGAATGAGATTTTCAAGAAATCATTCCTTGAAATTGTAGACCATAAAAATAAAAGTAAAATAAATTTCTCAACATCAAATTTGTGGTCCTGGAACCATCAAGCTTACTAAGCCCAAAATCGGTCATTACATTTCTCCTCTTTAAGGATTTTCGTCCTCGAAAATCTTACCAGAAGAGTGGTTTAGTCCCTCATAATCTTTACTATCTCATAAATAGTGCTAAAGAACTTTTATTTTAGCCCCTTCATTAAAATCCAGGGTCTTATTTAGCTTTCCCAATAACTCATGATATATAAAAATTCGGATCTCACTCCAATTTAATCTCTGATCATGTTCATAATCATTCTATAGCTGAACCCTTTGGTATCATACTTGTAAACTTATTCAATATGAATCTCGTGAAATTCCTTCACAAAACACCACTCTAGTAAGGGGGTAGGGTCGTAAGATCTCGGACTTGTCTCTCATACACATGTACATGTGACACTATTTCATCATTATAGTTATATAACTTAGTTCAATCAATTTAGCACATTTATTTAAGCTATGCGAGTTTTCCAATCATACTTATTCAAACAAGCATACGTGGACATTTGTTCTATCAATATTTATGATAAGTCACCCAAACATATGCATCCGTTCAAGTAAATCAATCATATGCATCATGGAATCATCGTTTAAACATATGTAAGCTCATCATAGTATAATCCTTTATTCACACCTTTGTGAATTTCTATTTATCACATTCACTTAATCAACTAAGTCAAGTGTACAACATCATATGAGCATCAAACAAGCATAGGTATTCAACGCAACATGAATTTCCATCTCACATGTTATCACATATATCATGAACTTTTATTCATAATTTTCTGAATCCAGGCTTATCATGACTATACTTTACCCGAATACCTTAGCATAACATTTAACATGGTTGGTGTAGCTCGGTTGGAGAGTACCTCTGTCCAAACAAGATGGTTCTCATTTGCGTCGGGAGACATCACACTATTACGGATTGGTGGCATGTATAGCTAGACTCTCATTCATGCTAGGTTAGTTCGAAAACCGACTAAACCATAACTCTGATACCACTAAATGTAACACCCTTCACCCGTGTCCAACTATGGGATAGGGTTCGAGGCGTTACTGGACTTGAACATTCACAATCGTACAAAATCGGGTTACCAAATTTCCCCCAAAATTAAAACTTTTCAAACACATGCATATCGTCCCTTATATAGGCCTTCGAAGCCTATAACATACATCGGGGTGGTTCGGGACTAAACTAAGAACTTTGAAAATCTTTGGGAAACTTAACCAATTTTCTTGCTTTGGAGAGTCACACGCCCGTGTAACTCTCTGATTTTAACGTCAGCAACAGTTTAAGGGCACACGACCAAGGCACACGTCCATGGCCAGAGCCTGTGTCCTCTACACGACTGAGACACACGGCCGTGTCTCTACCCGTGTTGTCAAGACTTAGGCTAACTTCCAATCCTTTTTTTCATCTTTACATGCACACACATACATTTGACCTTGTCATCTGTTTAATCACTTATACCACATAATATGACATTAACACATACCATTAACAAATAGGCTTATAAGCCAAAATCATCATAAGCCACATCTCATGGCTATAATCAACAAATCAATGTAAGCCAATACATCTTACATTTGACTAATCACAGCAACATCCATCATAGAAAAATTAAGTCCCTATACATGCCACTCACTTGAAAACATTTAACATACATATGCCAATACTCCAAGGATAATGGCTCGATAGTGTGATGCTGCCTCTGACGATCTCCAACCCTGAGCTGACCTGACAAAGCTAAAAGAAATGGAAAGAAGGGAGTAAGCTTTACACTTAGTAAGCTCGCATGAAAATAATAAGCAATGCGATAACATACTATTTTCATATTCTTTCTATTTATTCAAATTCCAGTAAGTTGTTTCCTCGAGTCACAATCATTAAATTATTTATATATGGAGCTACGGAACTCCATATTAAGATCCGTTAATTTTCCATGAAACTAGACTCACATATCTTCTTACCGTAAAATTTCTAGAATTTTTGGTTTAGCCAATCAATACAGTTTATTCATTAAAGATTCCCCTGTTTCGCTGTTCGATAGCTCTAAAACATCTTCATTAAATTTAAAATTTCTCATTATAAAGAGTTTGGATAACCTTCCCGTTTGTCTCTCTCGAAAGTAGACTCACTAAATATTCTTAGAATATAAATTACACACCATAACCATTTTTATACAATTTTTAGTGATTTTCCAAATGTGGAACAGGGGATTTCCAAAACCATTCAGACCCTGTCTCACCAAAATTTAAATATCTCATAATAGAAAATTTATTTACTCACACCATTTCTTTTATGTGAAAACTGGCTCAATAAGCTTTAATTTCATCTCTCATGTAACACCCCAAACCTGGCCCAAACACTACAACCGGATCTGGTATGTCACTTGAGTGATTTTACAAAACATGTCGCGTTTTGGAAAACAATTACTAGGTTTAATCGTTAATACCGAAAATTTACTAGTTTATAAAGTTATATAAGATATAAAGTTATAAATTGCCTTGGTGAATTTTAAATAAAAACCGAAATCTTGTACATGTCTTAGTTCAATTTTTAAAACATAATTTAAAATGTCTAATAATAAAACCCAACATAAACCCAAAAACATAAACAATAGTCTAGTGGCCCATGGCCTTATTACAACCAGATTTTAAACCCATTAAATAAAAATATAAAATAATAAACTAAAGTCTTTTTGCTGAATCCAAATGTTCTTTTGCATGGCCACCTTGCTCTCCTCTCCAGCCCGGTCCGACGCGCTAAGTGTCACCCGAAATTGTTAAAATAAAAGGGTGAGTCGCGAGACTCAGTGTGCAACCCTCATGCACCACTAGATTTTGCCTTAGCCGCACAGAACAGAATAACAGATTAATATATATATAACAAAAATTATGCAAGCTCAACACAAATTCTAGGTTTCCATCCGCTACACACCACTCTTACCTGCCAGTCACACCATTGGGGAGTTCTACAATCAACCCACACGCTACACACCATCGATGGCAGTCATGCTGCAGTTAGCTGCTCATCGTCAAGTTGTGACAGAGTCACCAGGCTGAAATGGCAAAAGCTACCAGGAACAGAGTTGTGACATAGTCACTAGGCTGAAATGGCAAAAGCCACCAGAAACAGAGTTGTGACAGAGTCACCAGGCTGAAATGGCATAAGCCACCAGAACAGATCACTTCCCCTTTTCATCAATCACCCAACCCCAAGCATACATAAAAATCAACGTATAAAACATATCATTTTTAACAGAAACATTCACTGAGGAATGGCAGAAAACACTAACCTGATATTTAACCTTTACCCTTCTCGGGTTTTCAAACGTTATGTCAGGATTTCGGCATTTAACAGAGTATAGCAGATGTATTTCATATATATATATATATATTAGCAATCAATCTAATGGTGTGAGAAGTTACCCACCTGGTTACCGTTAGGACGACACTCACTATGTCGACACTATCAAAAGCTGCTAAAACTGCTATCTGTCTAAGATTTTGTTCGGATGACAGTTCACAACCTACTGGCCAATCTCGAACTGCTGACACCACTCGTTTTTTAAACTTAGGGATTCCCTCCTTTGCCTGATCCACATTTAATTCCATCACAAATCCTTATCAGAGCTACTATCACAATATTTAATCATTAATCCTCATTATACAGTTAAGATCTTGTATCCCATGAACAAATCTAATAGAAATCTAGGGAAATCTTCTTACCTTAAAATCTCGAAATTGGAGACTAATGATTTTCGGCTTTTAGATCTAGTCAACCAAGTTTCCTTCAAATCCCGGAATGCCGCCCAACATAGAACCATTAGACTATTAGCTTTTTCGGCTTTTGCCTTTCAAAAATTGGAATAGAATATGAGAAACTAGCAGAAGTCGACACTTACCTTAACACAGGGATTTTGGCTAGCACTAGAAAGAAGATTTGGCAATGCCAAAGTAATAGATTTTAAATGCCGGAAGAATAGATTTAACTCACAAATAGGATGAATAAAGAAAAACTATAGAGATTTCGGCTTTTTAGAGAAATCGGCACAAGGGAAAGAAGAATGGAGAAAAGGTTTCGGCTTTTGAAGAAATTGAAGAAGAGAAATTGGAGAGGAAGAGGCTAGGGATTTTCGGTACAAGGAATGAGGAGAGAATTAGGGTTTTAAGTGTCAGAATTAAGGAGCTATCCCCCCTATTTATAGGATTTTCGGCACCTCCTATATAAAATCGAAAACGCCCATCCTAATTAATTAAAATTCAAGCTAAATAAAAGGGAAAATTCGGCACCCCTTTGCCATGCAGTAGCTGATTTCTTTACTCCTCTCAGTGGTGGATTTTCGGCCATCACTCTTCTTGTAGAAAGGCTCCTATCTTTTCTCCTTTTTATCTTCTATATTATCAATTATAAAATCCAAATATATCTTCTTATTTTTAAGCCTTGTAGTCGTCCACCTCATCAAGTCTTAATGCCGAAATTTAACTCACTTAAATTAAAAGATTTGGGCTTCATTAAATTAAATTTTGGGCCCCTAACTCCTTGTGTGTGGCATCACCTTCTAATTCCCTTACAGTGCCACCTTTTGTTGGGCCACAAGCCCACATTGGTATTTTAAACATAATTACCACTCTTTTAACTCTATAATGCCCAATCTAATAATTTAACCAAGGCATTTACCTAATTCTGAGCCCTATTTGGACCCCTGTTACTTAAATTAACATATTAAACATATTCACCCATTAAATGCATAGGCCCAAAAATTCAGGATGTTACAGTTCTACCCCCTTAAAGAAATTTCATCCTCGAAATTTCCAACTAACTATTAATCGTACTACCTAAGTCTTACTACCATGCTTTCGCTGCGCACTCCAATTCTAAACCCAAAATAAACACTTAGTATACTATGGTAGAGTACGCACCGGTATTCACATCTAGAGTGTCTCCGTCCCCTTGGCGATGTGCTGCATAGACCAAAGCTGGCTGCCTCGCCTCAGCATAACCTGCACCTCTACCTGGTGCTCCACGATTGTGTTCATTACCATTATCGCCCCTAGCTTGTCCGCGGCCCCTTGGTGGTTGTTGATTACCTTTCCCAGTCTGATCAGAACCTCCTCCGGCTGGCTGAGCCTGATTCACCTGTGGATAGTCCTTAATCATATGTTCCATGGATCCACACCTGAAGCATCCACCGATTTTACTTCTACACTTCCCGGAATGTGCTTTCCCACAAGAAGGACATGATCGATTCTGGCCCGTCAGAGCATGAGCTGGCCCATCGGACCTAGGCTTTTTTCTGGAAATTTCCAGATGATCCCGATTGTTCAAAATTCCTCTTATTCCTATTCCTATCTTTATCTCTTTCCTGTCTTTCAGTCCGTTTTACCTCCTCAGCTATCTTAACTTTCTCAACCAGGAAAGCGAAGTCTCTCTCTCACGGCGGAGCTATCAAAACCCTTAACTCATTCCGTAATCCATCCTCGAACCAAACACAACGTTCGTATTCAGTTGCTATCATTCCTCGAGCGTAGCGGCTCAATCGCAGAAACTCTGCCTCATATTCAGATACGGACTTACTTCCTTGCACCAAATTCAGGAATGCCTTCCTCTGTGCATCCACGTAGCTGGCCCCAACATACTTTCCTTGAAATGATTCCTTAAAGAAATCCCAGTCATTACGGTCTGCGGTAGTATCTTCTTTCACCGTGAGCCACCACTGATAGGCCTCGTCTAGAAGAAGAGACACGACCCCTTTTATCTTTTCCTCCACCGTGAAATCTAAGTCATCCATTATACGCTCAGTCGCTTCCAGCCAATACTCAGCTGTGTTAGGGGCTACGCTAGAAACTCCCCTAAACACTTCTGCCCCATTGGCCCTAAGCCGCTCCGGCACAGATTTCCGAGCTCTTGTGCCCATGCCTACTCCAGCAACCCTCTCTAAAACCTTCAACATCACCTGAGATACAGCATCATCTCCGGGCGCCTCATCCCAAAATTCTCCTTCTACAGCCGGTAGTTCCGGCATCTCGTTTCCTGACTCGTTGCCAGACCCTGCTGGCTCTGACACGATCATTCTACCCCTACCGCGTCCATGCGGCGGACGTCCACGACCTCTTGTACTCATTCTTTCGATTGGCATTTATCTGATTAAGAATTTTATGAATCATTAATTCTTCCCACTGATTAACCACGGACAGTCTTATGAATAGTAGTTTTAAAGGTGGTTCTTTCGAATTCGCAACCATAACTACGATTCAGTCTCAAGTTCTCATCTCCTAGTTCTAGGAACTATATACATTCAACAAGAAACATATAGGCAACATCCATACACCTACGTTTAACACTT
The DNA here is from genome assembly GCA_025503065.1 of Gossypium bickii. Classification (NCBI taxonomy): domain Eukaryota; kingdom Viridiplantae; phylum Streptophyta; class Magnoliopsida; order Malvales; family Malvaceae; genus Gossypium; species Gossypium bickii. The sequence continues at coordinate 49,299,632 of CP106709.1, read as the reverse complement.
AGGGTTATTTTCGTTATTCCTCTACCCAAGGGTATTTTCGTAATTTTATCCTACAGGGGTATTTTCGTAATTTTCCAAAATAGGGTTCCTTTTGGTTTTGTGAAATAAGGGTATTTTGGTAATTTCGCAATCCAGGGGTATTTCGATAATTTTGCAATTTGGGGGTATGTTGGTCATTTTACAAATCAGGGGCATTTTGGTCATTTTGTAAATCAGGGGTAATTTGGGTAGTTTTTACAAATCAAAAATATTTTCAAAAATTTTACGAAACTAAGGTTTTTTTTTAAACAGAGGTATCTTAGAGAATTTGATTTCAAAAGAATAATAGTGGCGTTCAAGTGTTTGTGGTTTTTGATTGATGTTGTGTGTTGTATGTTTTTTTTTTCCTTTTAAGAACCGTTGACTTTGTAAATCAGGGTATTTCTATAAATCTGAGGGTATATTTGCAAATCATAGGTATCTTGGTTTTTTTTAAAGAAAGAATATTTTATCAATTTTGTGAAAATAGGGTGGCTGGTCCCTTTCAGGTTTTAGTTATGGATTTTGGCCCATGAACAAATCCTCGCGGTTAGGGTGAACAGTCACTACGCACTAGGTAGGATTCCAGCGAAGAGGAGGTGAGTCACTAGGACTTCTTAAATACTAGGCTCTTCCGGATCCAATCCTAGACATGCGCATGCCTGTTGCCACACCCTAGTCTTGCGACTCGTTCACAGGTTTTGTTTAGTGAAATTAAGTCTTATGAGATTTTAGGAGTCGTTTCAGCTAGGCCTAAAGTCCATCAAGTTCTAATCTAACTAGTCTACGTCCCATAAAGCCCATCAAGCCCACATACTTATAATCACACAGTGAGTCTAGAATACTTACCTGGCGGACTTAGGCCGGAGACGCAGGTGCCATGCTGAGAAAAACCATCTTGTATAATTTATAAACATGCAAAACCCATCTTTAGAAAATCTTTTGAGCCCAAAACCCCCAAAGCCAAGTTTTGAACCTGGCTGTGATACCAATTTGTAACACCCCAAACCCGGCCCAAACACTACAACCAGATCTGGTATGTCACTTGAGTGATTTTACAAAACATGTCGCCTTTTGGAAAATAATTACTAGGTTTAATCGTTAATACCGAAAATTTACTAGTTTATTAAGTTATATAAGATATAAAGTTATAAATTACCTTGGTGAATTTTAAATAAAAACCGAAATCTTGTACATGTCTTAGATCAATTTTTAAAACATAATTTAAAATGTCTAATAATTTAAAATCCTAGGTTTCTATCCGCTACACGCCACCCTTACCTGCCAGTCACACCATTGGGGACTTCTACAATCAACCCACACCGCTACACACCATCGATGGCAGTCATGCTGTAGTTAGCTGCTCATCGTCAAGTTGTGACAGAGTCACCAGGCTGAAATGGCAAAAGCCACCAGAAATGCGAGTTGTGACAGAGTCACCAGGTGAAAATGGCAAAAGCCACGAAAAGCGAGTTGTGACAGAGTCACCAGGTCGAAATGGCATAAGCCACCAGAACAGATCACTTCCCCTTTTCATCAATCACCCAACCCCAAGCATACATAGAAATCGATGTATAAAACATATCGTTTTTAACAGAAACATTCACTGAGGAATGGCAGAAAACACTAACCTGATATTTAACCTTTACCCTTCTCAGGTTTTCAAACGTTATGCCGGGATTTCGGCATTTAACAGAGTATAGCAAATGTATTTCATATATATATTAGCAATCAATCTAATGGTGTGAGAAGTTACCCACCTGGTTACCGTTAGGACGACACTCACTATGTCGACACTATCAAAAGCTGCTAAAACTGCTATCTGTCTAAGATTTTGTTCGGATGCCGGTCCACAACCTACTGGCCAATCCCGAACTGTTAACACCGCTCCTTTTTTAAACTTAGGGATTCCCTCCTTTGCCTGATCCATATTTAATTCCATCACAAATCCTTATCAGAGCTACTATCACAATATTTAATCGTTAATCCTCATTATACAGTTAAGATCTTGTATCCCATGAGCAAATCTAATAGAAATCTAGGGAAATCTTCTTACCTTAAAATCCCGAAATTGGAGACTAATGATTTTCGGCTTTTAGATCTAGTCAACCAAGTTTCCTTCAAATCCCGGAATGCTGCCCAATATAGAACCATTAAACCATTAAACCATTTATAGGATTTTCGACACCTCCTGTATAAAACCAAAAATGCCCTTCCTAATTAATTAAAACTCAAGCAAAATAAAAGGGAAGATTCGGTACCCCTTTTCCATGCAGTTGCTGATTTCTTTACTTCTCTCAGTGGTGGATTTTCGGCCATCACTCTCCTTTTAGATAGGCTCCTATCTTTTCTCCTTTTTATCTTCTATATGATCAATTATAAAATCCAAATATATCTTCCTATTTTTAAGCCTTGTAACCGTCCACCTCATCAAGTCTTAATGCCGAAATTTAACTCACTTAAATTAAAAGATTTAGGCTTCATTAAATTAAATTTTGGGCCCCTAACTCCTTGTGTGTGGCGTCACCTTCTAATTCCCTTACAGTGCCACCTTTTGTTGGGCCACAAGCCCACGTTGGTATTTTAAACATAATTACCACTCTTTTAACTCTATAATGCCCTATCTAATAATTTAACCAAGGCATTTACCTAATTCTGAGCCCTATTTAGACCCCTATTACTTAAATTAACATATTAAACATATTCACCCATTAAACGCATAGGCCCAAAAATTCAGGATGTTACATCTCATTCAGTATATAATTCAATTTCTAATATTTATGGTGATTTTTCAAAATCACATAACTGCTGCTATTTCAATCTATTTTACTGAAAATTTTACTCTCCCATGTTTTCTTTATATTACTTCCATATATGCACACATAACACCAAGCATGTTCAATACTAGCCATACACATGAATAATCATCACCAATATTTATGAGTACTCATAATGGCGCGTACACCATATCAGCCTTACTACAATTTCAGTCACGTATCACATATCAAACACATTACGCACATACACAAATGGTCACATGCACCCTTGCTCACACGTACATTTGCCACATTTCTCAATTGGTCACATTCACACCTGCACTTATTCATAACATGATCGCACCAATCACCTTTAGTAAGTTATCTCGTTGATCCCCTTCGAAAAACGCCCGATACTCGGTGGTCTCAGCACATAGCTCCACCTACACATAATTCAGCTTTCTTGTACACATGGTGAAGGTCCCTTATCACCCATGTGACCTAGCCATTCCATCCCGTAGATTTCTTGTCTACGTGGCATCCAACACTAGGAACCACTCATGTGACCTAGCTACTCATAACCCGGAACTTTCTTGTACACATGGTATACACACAGTATTACACATGTGACCTAGTTACATATGAAATTATTATCCCGTAGCTTTCTCGCACACATGGTAAAAGTCCCTTATCATCCATGTGGCCTAGCTACATATCAAATTTTGCCATATCGTAGCTTTCTTGTGCACACGGTGAAGGTCCCTTATCACTCGTGTGAACTAGCTACATATTTTCCGTATCTCTAAGTTTTCTGAAGGTTCAATCGAGAATTTCTCATTCCATACATTTTCATATTTTAGTTATCACCCAATGATTTCCATAATATCTAGCAAAATAATTATTTAACAAGTAAAATAAATGCTTTATTTACATATCAACTTTCCATTTCACATAATAACCATAGTCATAGAAAACACCTTTAAGCACAACATTTCAACCCATTTTCCATGTAACCTATGTCACCTTTTATCTTAAACATATTATTAAATCAATTCACCAACATAATATACTAAACATGTAATTTAACAAAATCAATTTAATACCACAATTTAGGTTTCAAATATACATTACGACATTATTGCATTATTATTAACACACCAACTTACCTCGGATCCAGAAATGGCAATTACCAACTTTCCTTATTTTCGATTTTCCTCCTGTTCTAGGTCTAAATCTCATTTTTCGGGGTCTAAAACATCACATTTCACTTATTTAATTAATGTACTACTCAAAACAGTCCCTAACTCAAAATATGGAAAAATTACAATTTTTCCCCTAAACTTTTGGATAATTATGATTTTGCCCCTAGGCTCAAAAACTAAACTCAATCCCTTATTCTTATGTTTTATAACATACTGATAATTTTTTTGTTCTATGGAAACATCAAATTCTTGCTCTAACATGCACTTATGTACATTAGGTATTTTTGTCGATTGTGCCGTTTTACTCGTTTTCACTTAAAATCGCTTAGTAAAAATTGTTTAACATAATTTTAAGCTTCATATTCTGCCATAAAACATCTAAATAAACACATTTCACCTATGGATATTTTTCCAAATATGAACCCTAGGTTAAATTATTGATAGAATAAGCTAAATCAAGTTACTCGGACTCCAAAAACGTAAAGAACATGAAAAACGTGGCTAGAATGGACTTACCATGTAGCTTGGAAAGCTTGAAAACCCTATCCATGGCTTCCCACATGTTAAATTCGGCCTAAGCTTGAAGATGGACAAATTTGGCATTTAAATTTTGTTTTTAATTCATTTAATTCACTAAATTACCAAAATGCCCCTTAAAAAAATCTTTTGAAACATACCCATCCATGTCCATTTTTGTCCACCAACTTAACCAATGGTCAAATTATCATTTAAAGACCTCCAATTTAAAATTTCATTAGAATTGACACCTCTAACATGTAGAACTCAACTTTTGCACTTTTTACAATTTAGTCATTTTGACTAAATTGAGTGCCCAAACGTCAAAATTTTCGAATGAGATTTTCACGAAATCATTCTGTGAAATTGTAGACTATAAAAATATAAATAAAATAAATTTCTCAATATCGAATTTGTGGTCCCGAAACCACTGTTTTGACTAAGCCCAAAATCGGGATGTTACACCTCTACTAGTGCTACCTCAGGAGTGTAGGGATGGGTGGGTTGATATTTATATCCCCACAGGAGTGTAGGGTTGGATAGGAAATAGAGTGCAGGGTTGGATTTGGATGGGTGCATTGCATTAATGTGATACTGATGTGGTGTGAGGTCATTGGGGGCTATGGCCCAAGACCACCGAATTTGATAGGGTTAGGCCCAATGTGATATTTGCATGTTGATTGGTTACCAAGGGTCGTAGACACTGAGTTTTGAAACTCACACCCTTTTATTAAATGTTTCAAGTGACCCTCAGTAGACGGCTCGACATGGGAGAGGACTCGGAGGTGGCCACACTGCAAGTAGTTTTTAATTAGTTTGAAAGACTTAATTTTAATTACTTTGTTTCTGTTGGGTTGTAATAAGGCCTTGTACTCTGATTTGACTTTGGATTTTGTGTTTTGTTATCATTGTTCAACTGTTTACTTAATTATTAAACTTTAATAAATTTTCTTAAACATGGTTTTTGAAATACCTAAAAATATGGGCTTTTATCCTTACATAACAAAATTCAAGGATTTTGGGCTTTTAGGCCTTAAATTTTAACTTAACAAAATCGTTTTTAATTATGCCTTTGATGTGACATTCTCGTATTAGGCCATAACGTCTGGGCTAGGTCTGGGGGTGTTACATTTAGTGGTGTCACAGCCCGGTTGCAAAGCTCGGGCAATGAAATAGGCCTTAGATTTTGGGTTTTAAAAAAAACAAGTAGATTAAAAAGTTTTTGCAGGATTCTTGAAGTGTGGTTCGCCGAGCCCTCGACGTCGAGCCAAGTAAGTGTTTCTGTGTTTACACTTGTTTAAATTGCTGAAATGTATTTAGATAGTGGGCTACTTTAAGCAATAGGTTCTTAGTGATTAAAGCCCGTAGGAAACTTAAGCCTGTTGTGGATTTACGACTACGAAACAACTTTTAAATTGTTACTTGCATAATACATGTGCTTTAAACAGTGGAACTATGAAATAAATTAACAAAAATTCCTAATTCAGATAATATGAGAATTAGCGATGAGCGCTAGAAGAAGTGCAAGGGGTCACGGCAGAGGCCGTGGAAGTGTTAGGGTTGATGTGCTGACTCAGCTAGTTAGGAGGTGCTAGAGGAAGTCAAGAGTGTGTTTCAAATGCGGGTCCGAGGAGCATTAGGCTCGGGATTGTTCAATCACCATTAAGTCGGGTATGTTTTGTGTGGATGTGATATTATTGGGTATAGAAACTGTATACGTGCAATGTTTATGTGTTATGAAAATCAGAGTGCGCAGCAAAAGCATAGTGGTGAGACTTGGGTAGTACGATTAACAGTTAGTTGGAAATTTCGAGGATAAAATTTCTTTAAGGGGTAGAATTGTAACGCCCCGAATTTAGGCCTAGAAGAATTAGGCCTATTGGGCTTTGGGTCCTATAAAATTTTTAAGTGAGCAAGAAAATGACAAATGACATAACAGCTTTAAAGGTTTAATGAATTTGGAGTGTCTAGGTGTTTTAGAGAAGCTCTGGGTTCGAGTTTTGTGGTAGAGGATTCTTAATTTAATTAATTAAGGAATCAGGGTTGTGAATAGTGGGCTTTTAAATAAAAATAAGTGAAAAATGGCACAAAGAAGCCTGTGGTGAAGTGGCTAAGTGACGCCACTAGGGTGTAGAGAGGTGGCGACATATGAATGCAGGAAGATCTGAGGTTCGAGTGCTAGCTTAGCTTTATTTTGGAGTTTAATTTTAGGCTTCTAGAAGGCTGGAAGTGGCGTGTAGAGGGACTCTAAGGAGAAGTGATCAGTAGAGAAAATTTAGAGATGAGTGGTGGATGAAGTGGTGCCGAATTGGACTTTAGGGGTGGCTAGGTTTTGGCTATAAGCTATATAAATGTATGTGTGCTGAATCTGGGGTCCTAGGTAATGCCGAATTTTCCATTCTTTTTCTTTTCCTTGCCGAAACCTTATTTTTCCACAATTGAAACTACCTTGCCTTGTTGCCGAAATCTCCTATAGCCGAATTCCTTTTTGCAGAATTCCCTCATAGCCAAACTCTTTTATTGTCGAAGTATCATCATCTTCTCTTGCTGTAATCCCTATTAGTGCCAAATCTTTGTTGTTTTCCTCCATCACAAATCGATTGTTATCTACTATTAGTCAAGGTTAAAAGCCAAATCTCGTTCAGTAGCTATCTAGGCCGCAGGATCAAAAGTGGATTTGGTAAGTGTTCAGTTAACCCCTTAGTGTGTTTTGTTAAAAGCTGAAGGGCTATCTAACTTCTCATTATCATTAATCTTGTATTAACAAGGGTAAGGTTCAGAGATCGCAATCGTGGTAAGGATCGTTAGCAAAGTGTAAGTGTACTCAACTCGATTATGGTTTAAGTAAATGGTCAAATATGTGTATGATCTATAGGGGTGACTTGTGTGGATTATGAGTCACTCAAAGTTTGATGGTGTATGTGTGAGTGCAAATTTAGGGGATACTCGTGATTAGTAGCTAAGGAAAGGCTATTAAAACCCGGTGGCACACGGTAAGGTTATGGTAAGGCTTCGGCTTTTGGTAAATATTTTCATTATGTATGGGTGATTGATTGAAGGTTGGTTGGTTGTAGGTTCAAGACCAAGGATAGTATAGCACGCCGTAGTAACCAGGTGTGTACAAACACTACACACACACGATGTCGGTAATGTTGGAAAGCCAAAAATTCCGAAAGTGGCTAAATGGGCCCGGTGGGCCCTGAGACTAAGTTTGATGAAATTGTTTGGTTGGTTATACGAATTGAGTTAGTCATGCATGTTACATGATCTGGAATTGATTTGGGCCTAATAGGCCATATGGATGAGATTTGGGCCTAATGGGCCGTAAGGATGTGATTTGGGCTTGATGGGCTTTATGTGGACGTAGACAAGTATGCTAGGGTTTAATGGACTTTAGGCCTAGTTCTGAACAACTCTTAAACCGCATAAGACTTAATCTAATAATTAAACATGTCCGTGGACAAGTCGCTGGGTTAGAGTGTGGCAACAGACATATGCATGTCTAGGATTGGATCTAGGGAGAGCTTGGTACTTAAGTGGTCCTAGTGGCCCATTTCCTCTTCTCTGGAATCCTACCTGGTGCATAGTATCTGTTCACTTTAGCCGCAAGGACTTGTTAATGGGCCAAAGTTTATAACTAAAACCCGCGAGGGACCAAATACCCCAGTTTATGAAATTATAGAAATACCCCCAGTTTGTGAAATTACCGAAATACCCTAATTTGCAAAATTACTGAAATACCCTCGGTTTGCCAAATTACTAAAACACCCCTAATTTGGAAATTACCAAAATATCCTTAGATTTGCAAAATTACTAAAATACCCCCAAATTGTAAAATTACCAGAATACCCTTGATATGCAGAAACATCCTTGATTTACAAAATTTCCAAATTACTTCTGTTTTGCAAAATTACCTAAATACGTAGAATTACGAAAATACCCCTGGGTAGTGAAATGACTAAAATACCCCTAAAGGTTTAAAGTGTGAAAATGTGTGTTGCATTCACGAAATATATGTTGCTCTTGGGTGGGTTTTGATGATATGGAGGAAGATTTGAGGATCGCATAGTCGCTTGATGACCGTGGCTCCACCGGTGGCTTTAAGCCCATTATAGCAACTTTGCTGCAACGTTTGAGTAGTGCCGCTGCTGTGGTGCTACCTTTGGAGTGTAGGGATGGGTGGGTTGATATTTATATCCCCACAGGAGTGTAGGGTTGGAAGGGAAATGGAGTGTAGGGTTGGATTTGGGATGGGTGCATTGCTTTCACATGATACTGATGTGGTGTGAGGTCATTGAGGGCTATGGCCCAAGACCACCGAATTTGATAGGGCTTAGGCCCAATGTGATATTTTCATGTTGATTGGTTACCAAGGGTCGTACACACTGAGTTTCGAAACTCACACCCTTTTATTAAATGTTTCAGGTAACCCTCAGTAGACGGCTCGACATGGGAGAGGACTCGGAGGTGGCCACAATGCAAGTGGTTTTTAATTAGTTTGAAAGACCTAATTTTAATTACTTTGTTTCGGTTGGGTTGTAATAAGGCTTTGTACTCCGATTTGACTTTAGATTTTATGTTTTGTTATCATTGTTCAACTGTTTACTTAATTATTAAACTTAAATAAATTTTCTTAGACATGGTTTTCGAAATACCTAAAAATATGGGTTTTTATCATTACTTAACAAGATTCAAGGATTTTGGGCTTTTAGGCCTTAAATTTTAACTTAACAAAATCGTTTTGAATTATGACTTTGATGTGACATTCCTAGATTCGGCCATAACGTCTGGGCCGGGTCTGGGGGTGTTACATATTAAGTTAGTACATTTCAATTCCAACCACCATTTGGGTCTGTCACATTCGCAACTTTAGCCTCCATGGGAACAACCGTTGGTTGTCCTAAGTATCTATGAAGAGATCCCAATCTTGATATCTAGTTATCCATGAGGAAATTAACTGACCTTCCATTACCTATACTCCAACAAATATTCAACCGAAAGGTTTCTTAAACCAGATTGATTGACCACCAAGTATAAGAGCTATTAGTTCTACATAAAGAAGGAGGGCAAATCTCAAGCATCTTATATTTATGTTGTAGAATCTTAACCCATAACTTATCTAGCTTAGTAATTGTAGCCACCCATTTTTGTCTGAGCTCGACTGGGGGCCCATTTAAATTTTGTTCTCTCTTGGGCCATTCGAAACCCACCCGGTTTTGGTCTATTTGAGACCTTTATTTTTCTTTTCTTTTTTTCTTCTTTCCTTAAAGGCCCAAATTATTATTTTTATCATCACTACTATTACTATTATTAAATACTATTATTATCATTTTCTACAAATAAGCAAGATTAAAAAAAACAATATATAAACATGAAAGGAAAAGAAAAAAGAATGAGGCTTTTCATTATTTTTGTTCTTAAAAAAAAGGTAAAAAAAACACGACAACTATAAACATTCTATTTCTTTTCTTCTATTTTTTTGGCCATAGGCATGTCATGAGGGATCGAATTTTGGGTTCCGATGAAGGGGACTTCATTGGACCGTCAGTCCTCCGCCCCTAGGAGCCCCCAAAAACCCCGACTTTTCCCTCCCCTTTCTAAAATAAAGGTTTCTTTTTTAAAAAAAAAGGCTTGATTTTGGGAAAAAAATTTGATTTTTTTTTATAAAAAGAGAAACTTTAGATTTTAACAAATAAAAATATGTTTTTTTAGTTATTTTAAAGGAAAGTTTAAAATTTTAAAACAAAGTTTTGATTTTTTTTCAACTACTTCAAAATAAAAACTTTAATCTTTAAGAAAAATAGTGTTTTTTTTTAAAAGGAGAAGGTTTAGATTATGAAAAATAAAATATGTTTTTTTAAGTCATTTGAAAGGAAAATTTAAAATTTTCAAAAAAAATTTTTATTTTTTTAACTATTTCGAAATTAGGTTTTGATTTTTAAGAATGTAATGATTTTTTTTCTAAAAAAAAAAACTTTAGGGTGTGTTTGTTTGCTTGTAACCCATTTTTCGGAAATTGTTTTCCTAGTTTTCCAGTGTTTGTTTGCTGGAAAACATTTTCCATTTGGAAAATCAATTCCAAAACACGGGTAAAAAGGCTTACAATTTAGGAAAATGTCTTACCGTTTCAATTTCTGTAAGACATTTTCCTCAGGCAGATCCCCTTTTCGTTCCTTCTTTCTTTTTCCTAACCCTATTCTTTCTCAGCCAATTTCTTTCTCTCTTTCTCAGAAAATTTCATGTTCCTCCTCTGCTGAAAGTGTCAGAGATTCTACTGCAAGACTGGTAATCTTCCTTTTTGTTTATTTATTTTTCATTTTTCATTTTTGGCTCTTCCTGTTCCTTTTTGTTGAAACGAAAAACCAGAAATTTGCACTCCAATATTTCATTTTTCGTTTTAATTCGCGTTTCGAATGGTCTAATTTTGCATCCTATCTTGTTATTCCTTGATCGGGTTTTCGATTAAACTGTGATCCCATCCACTTTCGTGCTCCTGCTAATATCTCCAGCGTACCATTCGTGGGTGTGTTTTTCTCTTCGAGGTTTATTTAAAGTGTGTTTTTGAAGTTTCTTGAAGTTCTTTATTTGATGCTGTGAATGAAAATGATGGAATTTTCTGGGTTTTTTATGCTTGGTAAGTTGGGAAGTGTTTATTATGAACTTTTTTTTTCCAAGGATTTTTAACTATTTAATAAAATTGACTTAAAAACAAAGCCTAATAGGATAAAGAAAAGTACACTAGATACTAAACCTTAATATAAGTGTAAAAGACTAAATTGTATGAGATGTTACAATTAGCCCCATAAATACATCAAGGGTCTTATTTGCATTCTGCATTAACAGCATAATCTCAAGTCTACATGCTCATGTTATTCTTCTTCTAAATTTTTTATCTGGATTTTAATGTATCTGACTTATATAGCCTGTTACACATCACTTGCATTTCAGATTGACCTTAAAACTACAGCAGCTACAGAGCTTTTTGCATGCCATGCAAATAGTGATAGTAGGGGTTTCATCCTAGTTATCCAGCTCAATCATATTGCAATTGATCCAATGAACCCAAATCTCTTTGCAATTGTAGGATCAGATGAGTATGCTCGACTATATGATATTCGCAAATATAAGTGGGATGGCTCAACTGTTTTTGGTCAACCTACAGAGTATTTCCCCCCTTATTTGATTGGTGATGATCAAGTTGGAATAACGGGCTTGGCCTTTTCAGATCAGAGTGAGCTTCTTGTCTCGTACAATGCTGAGTTCATCTATCTCTTTGCACAGATATTGGACTGGGACCCAATCCAGCCATCTTCTCCATTGTCCGGTAGTGATGCAAGTGAGATGGGTCCTAATCACTCGATTATGTCGGCAGATCGACTATGGAAAAAGCGATGAAAAAGCTATTCCTCATGTTTATAAGGGACATAGAAATTGTGAAACAGATGAAGGGTGTGAGCTTCTTTGGACCTAAATCCAAGTATGTGGTCGATGGATCATCGTGGCCAAATATTTATTTGGAATAAGAAAGGTGGAGCGCTTGTTAGTGTTATGGAGGCGAGATAAACATGTGGTCAATCAGATCTGAGTCTCATCCTCATACCACAATTCTTACTAGCAATGGAATTGAGAAGGACATCAAGATATGGACTCCAATGGCTGCTAAGAAAGCTACTCTTCCAGCAAACATTGAACAAGTATGTCTTGTCTTTCTAATCTCTTACCAGGAAAAAAGAACTATAAAAAAAAAGAAAAAGTAACAACGTTAGTATTACTTTTTAGGCAAACAGTAGAAACATCCCGCACCATTGTTCTTTATTGACTCTCTCTCTTCCAACGGAGTAAATAACATATGATTTGGTTCAAGAAATAGAGCGACAAAAGTGCCTATTACAATGTGGTTTTGGTACTTTAGCTTTTTAAACTAATCTGTTGTGAGAGTTGGAAGGAGGTTTCGTGATGTACTAAGCTAAGGTCCAAGGGCTTTTAGTAATATTTTCTTGTTTAGTTTTTGTTTAAGATAAATTATTGTGTAGTCTCTTTCAGTCCGCCCTCTGGTCCAATATTCATATACTCCTAGGAATTTTGCAAAAGGTAAGGAATATGACATGTATTTTAGATGCCAAGGAATGTATTGGCTTCCTGTTGTTCATTATGTATATTCTCATGGATTGGTTTGTAAAATGATAATATGAGTTCTACAAAAATGGAAGAAGTAGAGGAACTAATCTTTGTCACTACTCCTTTGCAGAAGGTTCCAAATCCAGCCTTCCTTTGGTTGCCCCTTGTTGAGAATGAAGATGATTATTATTTATTATTTGATGTTGATGTTACTGATGATGACAACGACGATGAGGTCCATGAGGATGAAGATGACAGTGATGACTATTTTCATGATGTTTATGATGATTTTGATACTGCTGATGATGATGACAACGATGATGATGACAATGATAATGAAGTTGATGACGACGATAACGACGACGATGCTGGCAGTGAAGATATCGAGGGCGGTGATGATAGTGAGTGTTAAGGATGTTGATGATAGTTAATGACAATACTCTAAAAATTTCTTGGTAGTTATGATACATACTGCTGATAATTATGATGATTGTAATGTTGCTTTTTCTGTATGGGGTTCAAAGTTCGAACCAAAACATAGGGGCCGAATATATGGAGAACTAAATGAAAAGACCCAATGTTGCCACTCTAGAACTTATATTGACGATACTTGTACAGATGATGGGGGAGATGCCTCTGGTCCATATGACTTGTGTAGTTGAATGATATGTTTAAAAATTGTACATAACACAGGGCTTTAACTTAAAACTGCATTCAATTGGAGCTTACAAATATTTGAAGTCCTGTAACACCCCAAACCCGGTCAACACACCACGACCGAATCTAGCATGTTACGGAGTGAAAACATTTGAATAAAAAAGTTACCGGTTAAATTTTATTGAAAACTCTTTATCATTTTAGAATTTAGAAAACCTCGTACAAAGGAATGTTTGAAATCATTTTAGTGTTGCCTTAAACCCAGAAAACTTATGTTTGAAAAATCTGTTGGTTGTTACTAGCTTTTGGAAATCATGTGATTCTTTTAAATTTCGAGTAAGTTGTATAAATTCAAGTTAAAACCATTCGCTTTGAAGTTGTTTGAAATGTTAAGTTTAAAAATCATCTAGGTTACCCTTGTAGTCATATTTTGAATGTTGTTACCCGAGAGTAAGGTTTGGAAACCCGAAAGAAATCTAATTTTGAAAACGTTGCTTTTTACCGGTTAATTAAGCAATCAATTTATTTAGCACATGCATTATATAATCAAAATTAAAGCAAGTAATTAAAACCCAAAATAATACTTAGCGGCCTTATTACGAAACCAAAACCAAATTTAAAGTAATTAAGTAAACCAGAATAGTAATTTAGAGTCAAAACTGAAACTAAGATGCATGGCCACCTCGGGTCCTCCCCAGCTCCATATCCGCGATCTATGCCTCATCTGCAAAATATAAGGGAAGGGGTGAGTCACTAAGACTCAGCGTATAAATCCCCAACCCTATGGAATAGCACTTACACAAATCATTAATAGAACATGCAAATCATGCAACCCCATAATCTAACCATCCGATCTCCTTTATCTAACCCGTGTGGTCAAAACCACTGGTGGTCAAAACCACTAGTGACCGAAGTCACAAATATGTATCAGTGTGGTCAAAACCACTGGTGACCGTAGTAACAAATCAAGTGATGGGGCCAACCCATCGTGTAGTCAAAACCACTGATGACAATCCTGTATCAATCATGTGGGGCCAACCCACTGTGGTACCAAACCACTGGGACGAGTCACAATATCCATATGTGGTCAAAACCACTGGTGACCGAAGTCACAAATAACATAAATGTGGTCAAAACCACTGGTGGTCAAAACCACTGGGACATAGTCACAAATAATAATATCAATGACGGGGCCAACCCGTCGTGTGGTCAAAACCACTGGTGACAGTCCAAATAAATCATTCCCCTCCTCTCATCAATCCCATCATCATGTCCATATCATACGTATCATAATATCATGAAATCATGCAAATAATGCATAGCATAGCATTTATCAGTAACATGACGATGTATATCAAAAATCACATAACAGGGGACTTATCCGGAGTCCACGCTCATGCCCACAAGGCAAAATCACTGATTTCAATGACTAATCGGTTCATAACAGTTAACACAATAACATGTAATACTAATGAAGTGTGTAAGGTTACACACCTGACTATTCGTAGATCTAAGCGAAATCCTGAATCTACGTGAAACTAGAGAGATCCCAAAACATTGCCTTCACCTTTCCTTAATGCCGATTTGGTTTTCAATCAAATCCTGAAACTACGTGCTGATCCCCCCTTGTAATCGGCCAAGCACTAATACCCACAAATGGTTAGCCTTCGGCTTTTAAAAGAATAAGTAATAGATTCGAAACACTAGAACCTTTACCTAGATCGACAATCAAACCCCGAAGATCCACTAATTCGGGTTGTACTCCTCCCTACAATCAACTTAAACGCATTATTAGAATCCAAGCACCAATCGGCTTTAGCATGAATCTCGAAACCAAAAGGGATTGTCGCCACCTTACCTTAATGACTGATTCGGCCTTTAAACACCAAAGATCGGCACCCCCTATTAATGTTAGGGTTTCAACTATCAACATGAAACAAGAATGAAGTTTAGAATATAGCTCCATACTAGAGAAAAAGATAGAAGGGTAATCACTTACCAAGAGATTCAACAATGACTCACAAAGGGACAGATGGATTCGACACTTCAATAGAGACTAGATCTCGAGAAAAGAGAAGAAGATAAGGCCAAGGATATTCAGCCAAACTCTTGAAAGAAGAGAAGAAGAAGAGAACTCACCAGGTTTCAGCTTTAGAGGATGGTGAAGATGGAGAAGAAAGATGAACCAAGATTCAGCTTAAGTGATGGTTTGGTTTCGGAAAAAAATGGGGAAGAAAAGTGAAATAAGAGAGGATAGATTCGGCAATGGATTTGAGAGAAGAGAAATTGGAATAGAGAGAAAGTGGAGAAGAAGATGTGAGGGTTAAGATTCGGCTTGAGCAGAATAGAAAGAAGAAAATAAATGAACAAAGGTGGTTTCGGTAATATAGGCTAACCAAAAAGAACCGAAAATAAAAGGGAGAGAATGGCTACCAAGTTCGGCTCTTCAAAAATAATGCACAAGTGATTCGGCCAAATACAAGAGCTGCCGAAAAAGAAAGAAAGCAAAAGCAAATGGTGTTTCGTCTTTGACACTAAACGAAAAGAGAAAGACCCTCTCTTTACTAGCCGAAATACTCCCTTAAACCACCATAGACATTCGGCCACCACCCAAAATGAATCCCAAAAACCAATTGTTCCTCTTGCCGCACACCTTACAAATTTTGGCTGAACACTCCTTCCCCAAAGTCCAAAATTCGGCCAACTCCTTCAAATGAGTTTGAAAAGATTCAAACTGCTAAATTTCCTCCCTTCCATCAGTTCAAATTCGTTTGACTCCTTCCATCCCTATCTCCTAGAGTCCATCCTGAGCACTCCTCCTCCTAGCTTGTAGAGTGAAAAAGAAATAGTAGAAAAGGGATTTCTGCAGCTCGAACCCAAGCACTCCCTTCCCTGCATGTGGCGTCACCATCCAAGCACCTTAGTGGCGCCTCCTTTTCCACTTTACCAAAGCAATCCTTGTGTCTCAAACATCCAATAAATTCTTTTAACACCTAACACTCCTAGCTCCCTCTTCCCAAGCACTAAAACAAAATTTTAGCCCTAACTCAGGCCTAACCCAGGGTTATGCCTAGACCCTAAAACATACCAACGATCACAGCAGACATATCATCACAGGCAAACACATGCAAAATGCAGAGACCCCGATTTAAGGATATTACAGTTCTACCCCCTTAAAAATGATTTCAACCTCGAAATTACCTAATCAGAAGAGTTGAGGGTATTGCTGTCGCATCACATCCTCTGGTTCCCACGTGGCCTCCTCTGTACCATGGTTCCGCCATAATACTTTCACCAAGGGAACTGACTTCCTACGCAGAACCCTGACATCCTGATCCAAGATCTGTACTGGCTCCTCCTCAAAAGACAAGTCAGGGCTTACCTCTATCTCCGCAACTGGCACAACATGTGACGGATCTGATCGATAACGCCTAAGCATGGAAACATGGAAGACCTCGTGAATCTGATTTAACTCTGCTGGTAACTCGAGCTGATAGGCTACCGGTCCCACTCGCTTCAACACCGTATACGGCCCGATAAACCTAGGGCTTAGTTTCCCTTTTCGCCCAAATCTCAACACTTTCTTCCATGGCGATACCTTCAAAAAGACCTTATCACCCAATGCATACTCTATATCCCTGCGCTTAAGATTGGCGTAAGACTTCTGCCTGTTCGACGCTTCCTTAAGACGAGCCCAAATCACCTTAACCTTATCTTCTGTTTCTACCACCAACTCCGGACCCAACATTTGTCGTTCACCCAGTTCTGTCCAACATGTAAGAGTACGACATTTCCGTCCATATAGTGCCTCATATGGTGCCATCTGTATACTCACTTGATAACTGTTGTTATAAGCGAACTCTACCAATGGTAGATACTCCTCCCAACTACCGCTGAAATCCAGAACGCAACCTCTTAACATGTCCTCTAGGATCTGGATTACCCTCTCAGACTGTCCATCAGACTGCGGATGAAAAGCCGTGTAAAATCCAACCTTGTACCCAGAGCCTGATGCAAAGCTTTCCAGAACCTCGACGTGAATCTGGGATCCCTATCTGAAATGATTGACACAGGCACACCATGCAACCTTACTATCTCTGCCACATACAACTTGGCTAATTTTTGGAGCGAATAATCAACCCTTACCGGTATAAAATGAGCGGACTTAGTCAAACGGTCCACAATTACCCAAACTGAGTCCTTCTTACTGGGTGAAAGGGGAAGCCCACTAACGAAGTCCATCGTAAGCCATTCCTACTTCCACTGCGGAATCTTTCTTGGGCGCAATGACCACGAGGCAATCGATGCTCAGCTTTAACTTCTGGCATGTCAAACACTTGCCCACAAACTCTGTTACTTCCCGCTTAAGACCTGGCCACCAGAACTGTTCCCTCAAATCACGATACATCTTACTGCCTCCAGGATGCATAGCGTATGGGCTGCTATGAGCTTCCTGAAGAATCTGCTGTCTCAACTCGATGTCCTTAGGCATACATACTTTCCCTCGAAAACACAATACTCCCTCACTACCCAAGCTGTAACCCTCAGATTCAGCATTCTGCACTTGCAATCTCCAAGCACTCAAAACCTCATCTGTCAGCTGCTTCTCCTTCACCTGATCGATCCAATTCGGCTTTACTTGCAATTCTGCCAAAAGACTCCCGTCGTCATATAGACTAAGGTGAGCAAACATTGCTCGCAAGTCCGCTACCACCTTACGGCTCAACGCATCAGCTACTACGTTAGCCTTACCCGGATGGTACTCAATCGAGCAGTCGTAGTCCTTCAACAACTCGATCCACCTTCGTTGCCTCAAACTTAAATCTTTCTGAGTCAAGAGATACTTCAAACTCTTGTGATCCATGTAGACTATCGACTTTTCCCCATACAAATAATGCCTCCAAATCTTCAAGGCAAAAACCACTGCAGCCAGTTCCAAGTCATGTGTCGGATAGTTACCCTCATGCGGCCTCAACTGACGAGATGCATACGCTACAACTTTTCCATCTTGCATCAACACACACCCTAAGCCAGTATGCGATGCATCACAATAGACCTTGAATTCCTTTCCTGCCTCAAGCTGAATCAAAACCGAAGATTCAGTCAAAATTTTCTTCAACTTGTCAAAACTTTCTTGCTGCTTCTCAGACCACACAAACGAGCCCCTTTTCTCAACAGCTTAGTCAACGGTGCTGCGATCAAAGAAAAACCTTCCATGAACCTCCTGTAGTATCTTTCCAAACCCAGAAAACTCTGAATCTCTACAACCGACTTAGGTGGTTTCCAATCCAACACCGCTTCAATCTTATGAGGATCCACCCTAATCCCTTCAGCTGATACCATATGACCCAAGAAAGTTACCTCCTTAAGCCAGAACTCGCACTTACTAAATTTGGCGAACAACTGCTTCTCCCTCAGAACCTGTAGAACTACCCGAAGATGCGCGTCATGTTCTTCCTCAAATTTCGAGTACACCAAGATGTCGTCTATGAACACTACGACAAATCGATCCAAATACGGCTAAAACACCCGATTCATCATATCCATGAATGCTGCCGGTGCATTAGTCAACCCGAATGGCGTTACCAAAAACTCGTAATGCCCATACCGAGTACGAAACACCGTCTTATGAATATCAACCTCCTTCACTTTGATCTGATGATACCCTGACCTAAGATCGATCTTAGAGAAAACCAATGCACCCTTAAGTTGATCAAACAAGTCATCAATCCTGGGCAACGGATACTTGTTCTTTATTGTCAACTTATTCAGCTGGCGGTAGTCTATACACATCCGCATTGTACCGTCTTTCTTCTTAACAAAGAGCACAGGTGCTCCCCAAGGAGATATACTCGGCCGGATGAAACCCCTATCCAATAATTCCTGAATCTGCACCTTTAACTCCACCAATTCCTTTGGCGCCATCCTATATGGAGCAATAGACACTGGCGCGGTTCCTGGCAACAGATCTATACCGAACTCAACTTCACGGTCCAGAGGCACACTCGAAAGTTCCTCTGGAAATACATCAGCAAATTCCCTCACGGTTCGGACAGTCTCCACAGCTGAATCCTTAGCTCCCAAAGCACAGACATGTACCATGAATGCCTTACAACCTTTCCTAACCATTTTCTCCGCCTTCAGTGCAGAGACCACATTGGATAGGTAATCTCTCCTATTACCTATCATCACCACCTCTTCACCTTCCATTGTTTTCAACACCATGCGCTTAGCCGCACAATCCAAATTGGCCTGATACTTTACTAGCCAATCCATCCCAAGAATCAGATCGAACTCCCCAAACGGCAGTTCCATCAAGTCAGCCAAGAACACGGCCTCTTCAAGTTCTAGGGGTACATCCCTATACAGTTTATTTACTTCTGCTGAGTGACCTAGAAGGCTTATCACTGTTATCTTCCTAGAAGTAATCTCAGAGTCTAAGTTCATGGTTTCCACCATGCTACTGGCTACATACGAGTGCGTCGATCCCACATCTATCAAAGTATTATAAGGTAGTCCAAAGATTAAGAACGTACCGTTTATGACATCCGATGTGTCGCCCTCCTCTCGACGCCTCACTGCATAGACCAATCCAGGCTGTCTCGCCTCTGTACCAGCTGCACCTCTACCCAGTACTCCACGGCCTCTACCAGATCCATTACCTCCCCTGACTGCACCACCGCCCCTCTGTGGTTGTTGACCATCCCTCCTGACCTGTGTATGATTCTAATCCCCAGACTGCAACCTAGCTGACCTCTGTGGACAGTCCCTCACTCGATGCCCCATCAATCCACACTCAAAGCATCCTCTGTTTCCAGTCCAGCATTCCCCCGTGTGAGACTTCCCACACCGAGCACATCGTGGTGGCCATTGAGTATTAGCAGCAGTAGGCCTAGTAGTTTGACTCGGCCTACTAAATCTACCCTATTTCTACTGATTCTCGGTAGACCCAGATGACCCAGAATTCCTTTTGTTCCAACCCTTATCCTGATTCCGTCTTACTGACTGTTTCACTTCCTCAGTAACTTTGGCCTTTTCTACTAAGATCGCAAACTCTCTTTCCTGCTGTGGAGCAATTACCATCCGCAGCTCATCTCTCAACCCATCTTCAAATCTGACACAGCGCTCATGCTCCGTGCCCACAATACCACGTGCATAGTGACTCAGCCGAAGAAATTTCGCCTCATATTTCGATACAGTCCTATTACCTTGAACCAAGTTCAGGAACGCCTTGCACTGCGCTTCATTATAGCTAGCCCCTATGTATTTTCTCTGATAAGCAGCCCTAAAGAATTCCCAAGTAAGATCATCCGCCATTGCTCCGTCCCTAATTGTGAACCACCACTGATATGACTCATCTCGCAGCAAAGATACTACCCCCTTAAGCTTTTCCTCAGCCGAGAAGTCTAGATCATCCATAATACGTTCTGTCGCCTCCAACCAATATTCTGTCATGCTAGGAGCCACACCGGAGATACCTTTGAACACCTCGGCACCATTAGCCTGGAGTTGTTCGGGCACGATTTCAACGCTCGCTCTCCGGTACTGCACTAGCAACCTCTCAGAACACCCGCAAAGACGCTCGCAGACACAACTGCGTCATCACCTATCTGGTCCTGATGTTCCGCGCCCACAGCTGGCGGCGGTGGTACCTCATTTTCCTATCCATGACTAGACCCTACCAGTTCTGAGACCGTCATCCTACCCCTACCTCGTCCACGAGTGTTACGCCCACGTCCACATGTACTCATGTCTACCGATACGATACGAGCTGATTAAAATTTTTATGCGTTAGACTGTTATTCCACTGTCTATTAAGGCACAGTTTTATGAGAAGTTTAATAAGGGATTGTTTCGCAAGTACCTCCATCCTATAGTTCAAATCTCTAGAGTAGTTCCGACTACTATTTAGTCATGCCAATATCATCATAATCATATCATCACAAAGCAACAGTTTGGTGTACTTAACTGGGCGAATTGGTGCCGGAGACTCGGTGCCATGCCTTCCACCATAATACTTTTCCCATAAAACCTTTTCACAATTCATTTTAAAACATTTTTGGGCCTCGGGCCCACAACCGAGCTGTTGAACCTGGCTCTGATACCACAATTGTAACACCCCAAACCTGGTCAACACACCACGACCGAATCTGGCATGTTACGGAGTGAAAACATTTGAATAAAACAAGTTACCGGTTAAATTTTATTAAAAACTCTTTATCATTTTAGAATTTAAAAAACCTCGTACAAAGGAATGTTTGAAATCATTTTAATGTTGCCTTAAACCCAGAAAACTTATGTTTGAAAAATCCGTTGGTTGTTACTAGCTTTTGGAAATCATGTAATTCTTTTAAATTCCGAGTAAGTTGTATAAAGTCAAGTTAAAACCATTCGCTTTGAAGTTGTTTGAAATGTTAAGTTTAAAAATCATCTAGGTTACCCTTGTAGTCATATTGTGAATGTTGTTACTCGATAGTAAGGTTTGGAAACCCGAAAGAAATCTAATTTTGAAAATGTTGCTTTTTATCGGTTAATTAAGCAATCAATTTATTTAGCACATGCATTATATAATCAAAATTAAAGCAAGTAACTAAAACCCAAAATAATACTTAGCAGCCTTATTACAAAACCAAAACCAAATGTAAAGTAACTAAGTAAACAGAAATAGTAATTTAGAGTCAAAACCGAAACTAAGATGCATGGGCTCCATATCCGCGATCTATGCCTCATCTGCAAAATATAAGGGAAGGGTGAGTCACTGAGACTCAGCGTACAAATCCCCAACCCGATGGAATAGCACTTACACAAATCATTAATAGAACATGCAAATCATGCAACCCCATAATCTAACCATCCGATCTCCTTTATCTACCCCGTATGGTCAAAACCACTGGTGGTCAAAACCACTGGTGACCGAAGTCACAAATATGTATCGGTGTGGTCAAAACCACTGGTGACTGTAGTCACAAATCAAGTGATGGGGCCAACCCATCGTGTGGTCAAAACCAATGATGACAATCCCGTATCAATCATGTGGGGCCAACCCACTGTGGTACCAAACCACTGGGACGAGTCACAATATCCATATGTGGTCAAAACCACTGGTGACCAAAGTCACAAATAACATAAATGTGGTCAAAAACCACTGGTGGTCAAAACCACTGGGACATAGTCACAAATAATAATATCAATGACAGGGCCAACCCGTCGTGTGGTCAAAACCACTGGTGACAGTCCAAATAAATCCTTCCCCTCCTCTCATTAATCCCATCATCATGTCTATATCATATGTATCATAATATCATGAAATCATGCAAATAACGCATAGCATAGCATTTATCAGTAACATGACGATGTATATCAAAAATCACATAACAGGGGACTTACCCGGAGTCCACGCTCATGCCCACAAGGCAAAATCACTGATTTCAATGACTAATCGGTTCATAACAGTTAACACAATAACATGTAATACTAATAAAGTGTGTAAGGTTACACACCTGACTATTCGTAGATCTAAGGGAAATCTCGAAACTACGCGAAACTAGCGAGATCCTGAAACGTTGCCTTCACCTTTCTTTAATGCTGATTTGGTTTTCAACCAAATCCCGAAACTACGTGCTGATCCCCCCTTGCAATCGGCCAAGCACTAATACCCACAAATGGTTAGCCTTCGGCTTTTAAAAGAATAAGTAATAGACTCAAAACACTAGAACCTTTACCTAGATCAACAATTAAACCTCGAAGATCCACTGATTCGGGTTGTACTCCTCCCTACAATCAACTTAAACGCATCATTAGAATCCAAGTACCAATCGGCTTTAGCATGAATCTCGAAACTAAAAGGGATTGTCGCCACCTTACCTTAATGACTGATTCGGCCTTTAAACACCAAAGATCGGTACCCCCTATTGATGTTAGGGTTTCGGCTATCAACATGAAACAAGAATGAAGTTTAGAATATAGCTCCATACTAGAGAAAAAGATAGAAGGGAAATCACTTACCAAGAGATTCAGCTATGACTCACAAAGGGACAGATGGATTCGACACTTCAATGGAGACTAGATCTCGAGAAAAGAGAAGAAGATAAGCCAAGGATATTCAGCCAAACTCTTGAAAGAAGAGAAGAAGAAGAGAACTCACCAGGTTTCAGCTTTTGAGGATGGTGAAATGGAGAAGAAAGATGAACCAAGATTCAGCTTAAGTGATGGTTTGGTTTCAGAAAAAAATGGGGAAGAAAAGTGAAATAAGAGAGGATAGATTCGGCAATGGATTTGAGAGAAGAGAAAGATAGAATAGAGAGAAAGTGGAGAAGAAGATGTGAGGGTTAAGATTTGGCTTGAGCAAAATAGAAAGAAGAAAATAAATGAACAAAGGTGGTTTCGGCAATATAGGCTAACCAAAGAGAACCGAAAAGAAAAGGGAGAGAATGGCTAAAAAGTTCGGCTCTTCAAAAACAATGCACAAGTGATTCGGCCAAATACAAGAGCTGCCGAAAAAGAAAGAAAGCAAAAGCAAATGGTGTTTCGACTTTGACACTAAACGAAAAGAGAAAGACCCTCTCCTCACTAGCCGAAATACTCCCTTAAACCACCATAGACATTCGGCCACCACCAAAAATGAATCCCAAAAACCGATTGTTCCCCTTGCCGCACACCTTACAAATTTCGGCTGAACACTCCTCCCCCAAAGTCCAAAATTCGGCCAACTCCTTCAAATGAGTTTGAAAAGATTCAAACTCCTAAATTTCCTCCCTTCCATGAGTTCAAATTCGTTTGACTCCTTCCATCCCTATCTCCTAGAGTCCATCCTGAGCACTCCTCCTCCTAGCTTGTGGCATGAAAAAGAAATAACAGAAAAGGGATTTCTGTAGCTCGAACCCAAGCACTCCCTTCCCTGCATGTGGCGTCACCATCCAAGCACCTTAGTGGCGCCTCCTTTGCCACTTTACCAAAGCAATCCTTGTGTCTCAAACCTCCAATAAATTCTTTTAACACCTAACACTCCTAGCTCCCTCTTCCCAAGCACTAAAACAAAATTTTAGCCCTAACTCAGGCCTAACCCAGGGTTATGCCTAGACCCCAAAACATACCAACGATCACAGCAGACATATCATCACAGGCAAACACATGCAAAATGTAGAGACCCTGATTTAAGGATGTTACAAATCCACTACTTTTATTATATATCTTACTTATTTCTCATTTCTTCTGTTGTTTATTTCAATTTGTTAGTGAATTATATACTATAGTTCATGTTACATGGATTTGGATATTGGTATATAGTGTGCCTAAGTTATCTTTTGTTTAAAATTTAGTAATTAAAATGGATTTTATTGTTAGTGCCCTCAAACGAGAGTCCATGTATAATATATACTCGCATGGCTTGTTCTTTCATTGCAATATATGTAAAAATTTGATTTATTTATTTATAAATAATTTATTGCAATATATGTAAAAACAATTTAAAATATAAAAATTTATTAATATTATTAATATATGTAAAAACAACTTTTCCGAAAAATATTTTCAGGAAATCTGCCAAACAATAGAAAATATTTTACATAGATTCATCCAAACAAGAGAAAATATTTTTAGTAAATCATTTTCCAGAAAAGTAAATCATTTTCCAGAAATCATTTTTCGGAAAACATTTTACTGGCAAACAAACAGACCCTTAATTTTGAAAAAGAAAAATTCTAGCCACTGTATGTGGCGGCTCCACCATCGGAGGCCGGAGAGCCCAACGGTTCTCCGGTGGTGGAGCCATGGCCAACATAGAAGTTGGAAGAGAAAGAGGAAGAGGTTTTTTTTTAAAAAAAAAACATTGAGGTTAAAATGAAAGAATGAATGGTTTTCTTTCATTTTTAGGTGCCAAAAATGGGTAATTTATTCTCATCCTCGTACTTTTTAAATTTACAAAAAAAATCCCTTTTTTTTGCAACACCGCCCTCGCTCTTTGACCTATTTACACCTGTAACCTTTTTATTTATTTAAACATTCGATTTAATCTGAAATTTAAAAATTAAAAGTTGTAATATCCTAAAAATATTAGAGCATCATGTTATTACTTGTGTTAGCTTGGAAATGATTGTTATTGTGTACTTGGTATATTTGTGTGAAACTTTGGAATTATTAGCTAAGCAAGAATAATTTTTAGTATGGAAAATTTAGTGAAGTGTATTAAGTGAGCTTGACACTTAAGTTAACTTAAGTGTTAAGTTAAAGCACAAGGGAGTTAGTGGCATAGTGGATAAGGAGCTTGAAAGGTTGCTTGTGGGAAGAGGTTCGAGTAGCATGATTAGCATTTTGAAGACTTTATTTTTTGTGTATCCTAGCATTAATGGACGGTCAAGTTTTACATATGGAAGGTTGGACTTTCAAATTTTTGGTAAGTTGAATATTGGTTAAGGAAAGTTTATACTTTGGGAAAGGAATCTTAAGGTTATGGAAGGATGGGGGGACATAAGGCTTGGCTTAAGGAAGATGTTTTGGAAACTATTCCAAGGCCTTTAGTGTATGTATGTGGACGGCATGTGTGGCTAGGGGGGTGGCCGAATGTTGTTAGGTGGTTTGGGGGGTGATATTTGGTCAACTTTTGCATTTGTGCATCTTTTGGCATTTGTTTTTCTTTCTCACCAAAAACTCCCACCTTGGCCGAATGTGTATTGTGCTTTTGGTGCAAATTTGCTTTTGGTTTTTAGCCTCATTTTGTTTGAACCAAATACCATTTTCTTTCTTTCAATTGTCCTTTTGAAACCGAAACTACATTTGAACTTTGTGCATTTTTTTGCACTTTTCTTCTTTGGAAAAATAGGTGTTGGCCGAATCTTTTAATCCCATTTTCTCTCTTATTCTTTTTCTTTCTTCTGGCCGAATCTCTCTTCTCCAAACTCTCTCTTTTCTTTCTTCCATTGTTGATTAAACCAAATCCTCTCTCCCTCTCATTTTTACTCTCTTTTCTACTCACATACTTCCTTACTTTTTATTCACATATCTTTCTTCTTTCATAACTATATTGCCGAAACTTCCCACTCCCTTTTTGATTTGTCTTGGCCGAATATCATCAAGGGTAAGCATTCATTTTGGGTTTTCTTCAATCAGTTTTAGAAAAGGTAAGTGTTAATGGCCGTTTTTCCTTCTTTTCTTTCTCTTTTCTATGCCGTTTTCTTATGAACAAAGGCTGAACCTATGGGAATTTGTTTCAAAGTTCTAATCAATATTAGAAATCAATCATTCTTTTAGGTTTTTTGGGACTTCGGAAGCAATCGATCTAAGTCCATTCCATTAGCAATCGAAGTTGGTAGGTCAAGTGGTAAGGATTCAATATTCTTTAAGTTGGTTGAGAAAGCCTAAGGCTATTGGGATTAAGATATAATGTTGGCTGAATGGTCTTGATTAAAGTGTTGTGGTTTGGCCGAATGTAGGACAAGGTGTTATAGTGCGATAGATCGGATCTCCGAAAGTTAGTATTTGCGTTGGTGAAAGGTGTATACCTTACACACTTTATAACTCGGTTATGTATATGTATTTATAATATTAATTTACTAGTCATATTATCAAAGTGGGAAAACGATGAGATCTTGATATGATACCATGATGGTATGAATGAGGATTCGGGTAAGTCCGTTTCTATATGTTGTTAGTACATGTGGATTGAAATCATGATCTATGATTTATGATATATTTGTTATGTGATTCATAATAAAGTATGTTGACATGATTTGTTTATCTATTGCATTGGTATGGGCAATATGAGAGGAGAGGGAGATTGATATTTGTGTCTTCGGACACCAGAGGTTTGGTACCTCCAGTGATTTGGTATCACATTTGTGTCTTTGGGACACCAGAGGTTTGGCACCTCATAGCGACTCGTCCCTGTGGTTTAATACCACCGTGGGTTGGCCCCACTTTTGAGATATGGGATTGTCACCAGTGATTTGGTATCACAAGTGGGTTGGCCCTACAATTGGATTATTCATGACTTTGGTCACCACTGATTTGGTATCACATTTGTGTCTTTGGGACACCAGAGGTTTGGCACCTCATAGCAACTCGTCCCTATGGTTTAATAGCACCGTGGGTTGGCCCCACTTTTGAGATATGGGATTGTCGCCAGTGATTTGGTATCACAAGTGGGTTGGCCCCACAATCTGATTATTTGTGACCTTGGGTCACCAGTGATTTGGTATCACAATATTGAATATCGTGACTTTGGTCACCAGTGGTTTGGCACCACCAGTGGTTTGGTACCACACGGGGTAGAAAAAGGAGTTTTCGGATGGCTAGGTTGGGTGCATCATATATATATTGCTTGGTTATAATTTGTGTAAGTACGTGGCTATTACCCGAGAGAGGGATTACGCACTGAGTCTTGGTGACTCACCTTCTCCCTTATCATTTCAGGTGATTCGTGAAATCGCCGATGAAGAGCCGGATGAGCTCGAGGAGGCCATGCAATAAAGTTTGATTTTTCATGAACTTCCATTTGGGTACTTAACTTTATTTTTATTTGGTTTTTGATTTAATTTGGGTTTGTAATAAGGCCTCTTTAATTATGTTTTGGGATTATTTATACGCTTTGGATTTGATTTAAATATGGTTTACAAATTATATGGTTGACTTTAATGGTATGTGCACAAAGTTTTCTAAACTAAAAAATGCGATGGTTTTTAAAACATTACCATCGGGTAACATAATTCATTTGATAGTTTTAACAACTTAAGTATTTTCGATAATTAATACTATTATTTTCCAAAACTCAAGTTTCCAAATTTTCATTCAATACAGTTTTCAACCTAATCACTTTGGTTTCTTTTAAACTATAAAAGGTTTTCTAATATATAGTTTTGCAACTAAGCTTTTAAGATTTATTTACGAGATTTCAAAGTAAATTGTTAGCTTTCAATTTATCATACACTTGTTTTCTACAAACATAGAATAACAAAGAGTTTTTCACAAAAATTTAATTGTTCACTCGATTTTCTTCACAACGTTTTTTCCTCTGTGGCATGCCAGATTCGGTCATGGCGTATTGACCGGGTTTGGGGTGTTACAAAAGTAAATTAATTGCTAAATCTGTCCTCTTGTCTTCCACATTTTTTATCTTTTAGTCCTAAAATCAAGCTATGTGATTTTGTTTCCATCTTTAATAAATAATTTACACTTATATCTTCCATTTCACTTGCATTTATACATTATATATTTAGTGTTAATAATGCACTTTATTTTAATATTTTATATTTATTCACACTTGTATAATTTTTATTTATTTTTATTTCGTTTTTATTTATTTTCATGTCTATTTATATTTTTTTACACATTCCCCTTACATATATTTTAATATTATTTATTTATGTTACTTTGATTCTTTTATTGTATTATGAATAAGGTGTATTATTATTGCTATCATCATGTTAAAGTCTTATTTATTTCATTTATTTAATTGTTTTTATTATTATTGTCATTTTTAAAAAGTTTTAACTTTTCATTAACTTTAATCAATTTAATCAATTTTTCTATTTTATTACTATTCATATTAAAAGAGGGAACTTTAGGTCATTTTTCCATCCTATAATTGTTGACATGAAGTTAGTTAAGTAGGTGTTATATTTTAATGAAACCATAAGATTTTTACATTGGATTTAGGTTAGTCCTTAAGATCTTATCTACCATTTACCTTAGAAAAATTATAAATAATATGTAAGATGTTCTTTTAGAGTTTCAAATTAATTTTAAATATTGTATATGATTAGAATCTTAAGTTAATATGTAAATATTTTTTAGGACTTTATTCAAGACTAAAACTAAAGATTTTTGTAGGTGAATTGTAAATCATGAGTAGGTCTTTCTAGGTATTTTATTTTAGAAACTTTTTTAAGAAAGCTAATAAATATTATTTAAGATTTATTATTTTAGGATTTTGACAAATTTAAATCTTAGATCAAGAATTTTAAAGATAAATCATAAGCTTGACATAGGATACTTTCGTAAGATCTTGATAGGTTCAACGTTATTAATTAAATCTTTTAAATAATAATAATAAAGATCAAATAAGTTGTAGATGAATTTTAATATTTCTCTTAATTTATTGGTAATTTCTAGGTTTTTTTTTTTAGATTTCTAAAATATAATTAATTTTAGGAATTGAAGGTATTTTACTAGAATTATTTAGGTATCCTTTAGGATTCCCGTTAAAAGTAAAAATCTCTAATTTAAGTTTCAAATTAGATAAGTTTGGTGAACACATCTTAATCGAGTTACAAGTAAACCAGAGACATTTTCTTTAGAGTTTTTATTTAAGATTTCTGATCGTTTGTCAGAGTCTTAAAAATTTATAAAAAGAATGATCGAGCCTAGAAACTAATTGTGACAACGACTTGAGGCAAGTGCACCAATTGAACAGTAGTATAGCTTAGCGGCAAGACCGGATTACCGAACCCAAAGGAACCAAAAGTACTAATACTAACTTTCTTTTTATTATTTAGCCTAAGAATTAAAGGAATTTTTATCTAATCTAAATTTAATTAACAACTAAGCTAAAGATGCAAAGACAAATAGAATGAATTGGGGAAAATAATTTTGGGAAAAACCAATTGATTAAGACAATACCCGAGGAAGAATCCACCTAGGCTTCGCTTGTTATCTAACTCTAAACCAGATGATTTATTCACTTGTCTTAATCCGTAGGATTCCCTAATGTATATTAATCCCTCTCTCGAGGCAACTAATGTCTAACCCTAGGTTGATTAATTGAAATTTCTTTCTAATTAAAACCCTTAGAATTGCATTAACTCGATCAGGTTTGACCCTAATCCGGCAGATTTTCGTCACCCTATCTCTAGGTTCGCGAGCAACTTTGCTCAACTACGCTGGATCTACTCTTAGGCAGGGTCTATTCCTCCTCTACCTAAGCACATCAGTACTTGAATCAATATCCCGAAAATATCAACACAAGAATTAAGAACACATAGTTAAGAACAAATCAAGTATTTATCATATAGTTCAGCAAACGATAACAAGGTTCATCTAGGTATCATCCCCCTCAAGTATTTGAGGGTTTAGTTCATAATGATAAAAGAATACATCTCAGAAGTAAATATAAAACAAAACATAAGAAAACCCTAAAACCCCCTGAAGGAATTGAAGGAGAGATCCTCTGTCTTGAGTATAACTCCGGCTTCTTGAGATGAATCAACTGGCTTTCTTCGAGTAAACTC
Organism: Gossypium bickii; assembly: GCA_025503065.1. Classification (NCBI taxonomy): domain Eukaryota; kingdom Viridiplantae; phylum Streptophyta; class Magnoliopsida; order Malvales; family Malvaceae; genus Gossypium; species Gossypium bickii. The sequence continues at coordinate 49,269,146 of CP106709.1, read as the reverse complement.
CACAATTCTGGCCTTCCTGGCTCGACTCCTTGGCCTAGCTGGACGCTTCAACTGGTTGGCCTTTAGGGTAGGCTATTGGAATACATTTCTTTGCCTCTAAGTATCCAAATTCGAGTGAAGTTCCTCTTTGTCACGTCAGGGACACACCCATGGCACACGACCGTGTGAATCGTGGCCAGGCCGTGTTTGAGTCTATTAATGAGGCACGACCATGCGGTCTTGGGCCCAGGCCGTGTTGGTTTCGTGATATGGCCCATTTACTCTGTTTTGGGCTCGTTTCTCGTTCTTTTCATCCTCTGGTGCTTTCCTGAATATAAAACATGAAAACAAAGGATTAAGAGCACCAAATTACACAATTCAAGGCTTAAATCACCCAAAAGTATGCTAAATGTGGGATTAAAATATGTTCATATTACAGTTTATCAATTTCCATAATATTTTAGCTTAGATTGAGACATTAATATGCTTACTAAAAAAATCTAGCTTTTAATACCCCGTAAGACTATCCCAGGATAGGCGTTGTGGGGGGGTGCTATATCCTTCCCCACATGTAACCGTACTCCCGAACCTGAAATTTGGTTATGAGATGGAGTCTAGACTTTTAGGATTTTCCCTTAGTATTAATTCTAGATTTTTAGATGAAAGGTGGTTAACCAACCTAGCCCTAATTGGTTAGTGGCGATTCTACTTTAGTTTAGGCCCTCATTGTCTAGGTTTGCTGACTAAGCTCCTGTACTCTTATGTGGGCAATGTTATGACAGTAATAACCTGAAAAGCCAATTTCATAAAAAAGGAATACTTTTGGGTAATCAATTTTCTCAAATTTAATCCTCCATGCATCACTGGTTGACAACAATTCTACCAGCTCACTAACGACATTTTCTTTTCTTCATTAGAAGATCCATGCACAAATCTTCTAATCATTTGATCAATTTGTTGACACACTCCCAGTGGTGTCATTGTTGATTGCATAAGATAACTAGGAATAGCTAGGAATAGCCTGTAACACTGATTTCACTAGGGTGATTCTTCCAGCCATTGACAATAATCTAGCATCAAATCCATTCATCTTCCTTTGGATTTTATCAATCAAGAATTGAAAAGTTCCTTTAGTCACTCTATTGTGCAATAATGGAACTCCCAAATATGTGCCTAAATAATTCACCAATTGGAAACCCACGTCCTTTCTTAGCATCTCTTTCTCTGACTCCTTCATATTTGTTGAGAAGAACATCTTTGACTTGTTCGGGTTGATTTTATGACTTGAAAAGAGCAAAATAAATGGAGTACTCTTTTAATCATCTAAATATTTTCTGTATTCACTTCTCTAAAAAGGATTAGATCGTCTGCAAAAAATAAATGAGATATTAGAGGTCCAGCCCTACACAACTGGATCAGTCTCTATCTTCCTCTCGAAATTTCCTGAATAATCATATGTCCAAGTCGTTCTGTAGCCAGTACAAATAACTACGGTGAAATAAGGTCCCCTTATCAATGCCTCTTGATGGAATAAACTCAGCTGTATAGCTACCGTTCCACAACACTTGCGTAGTTAAAGAATTAACACAATGCATAATTATTCTAACCATATTCTCTGAAATTCGACCATCCTCTAATGAGTCTTGTATGACGTCCCATCATAGACAACCGTATGCTTTCTCTATATCTATTTTAATCGCCATCCATCCTTTCTTCCCCTTCCGTGTTCTCATTGAGTGTATTACTTCTTGAAGGATGATCACATTATCTACTGTGTTTCTTCCCCCCTACAAACCTTGTCTAATTAGGTGCTATAAGTGTTGATAAAATAGGCTTTAAGTGATTAACTATTACCTTAGTTAACACTTTTTAAGACATAGGGCATAAACTGATGGGCCTATACTGAGAAATTACCTCTGGCACATCCACCTTCAGGATCAAAACAATAAGTGTCTTATTAAAAAATGGTTCAATGTCCCCTCCATTAAACACTCTTCTAATCATATCCACCAAAGACTCTCCAACAATATTCCATTAAGTCTGATAAAATTGTGCATGCAATCTATCCACCCTTAGTGACTTTAATGGTGCCATTTCAAATAGTGTCATCCTAACTTCCTCACTTGTAAGAGTCCTCCCCATTGCTTCCATCATATCTAAATCAATCGTTGGAAATCTTTCTCGAATAGGGAAACATCCTATACTTGGTGCATCAATAGTATAAAGATTCTGGAAATAGTTGACAACTTCAAGTTGTAACCTTTCTTCCTCATAACACCAGTTTCCATCAGACAACTTAAGTGCTTTAATCTAATTTTTTCTTCGTTTGACAGTTGCTCTACAGTGGAAATATTTGGTATTTCGATTGCCCTTAGCCAACCAATTGCTTCTAGATTTTTGCTTCCATAGGAGTTCTTCACTATCCAAAATATTCTCCAATTCAATCCAGAACTCTTTTTCCACCTTTATCAGATTTTTAAAATAAAATCTTTTAAGAGCGTTTTGTATCTCTTGTAACCTAGCCAGTATCCTCCTTTTTTTAGTAATGACATGGCCATAAGTTTCTCTACTTCATTTCTTTACTATATTTGTAAAATGTAACACCCTCACCCGTATTCAACGCCGGAATAGGAGCACATTACCGTGTCCCAGCCCGTATCTGAACCAGTGTAACTCTCTGACTTGGGTCACACGGCCAACACACATGCCTGTGTGGCTAGCTTGGGTGCCCTAAAAATGGCCATACAGGCCCGTGTAGCAGGCCGTGTGCTAGGTCGTGCCAAACCTGTAAGGTATACTGACTTATGCCACACGGCCAAGTCACACCCCGTGTGTGAGACTGAATAGAGCATACTGAATTGGTTTCTAATTCAACACCAAGGGACATATGGCCGTGTACATGACCGTGTGTCACACATGGCTGAGACACACACCCGTGTGGACAAAAATAGGCTATTTACCAAGCCAAATTTCCACCCAAACTTGTGTACACCTATACCAAACTCAAATGGCACAAAACATAGCATATAATAGGCATTCAATCAACCTCACTCAAGCATATTTCATACCATTTACAGCACTAATCAACACAAAACATAAATACTCAATAAGTGTAACAGTCCAGTTTATACCCTAGTCGGAACAGTGGTTTTGGGACCATAAATCAGAGTCCGAATAATGTTTTAATATTATATTCTGTGTCATTGATATGTGATTAAGCATGTGTTAAAATTTCGTAAGTTAATTTGTCTGTCTGTGTGCTTAATTTGACAAAAGGATTAAATTGCGTTAAATGTGAAAGTTGCATGATATTTGTTAAGTACCAATGTGTTGTGGCTTTTAAAAGAAAAAGGCCTTATGATAAGTTGTGAAAATAGCCTTTTTAAGGACTAAATTGTAAATTTGATGAAATGTGTGGATTTATATGTTATATAGGAGCATTTGGCTCAGCATGAGCATGTGATAATTTTGTGAATTTGATGTTTTGAGAAAAATGGACTAAATTGATAAGTTGTGCTAATGTGAGGGTTAAGTTGCAAATAACCCAAAATGTATGTCCTTGGATTGAATTGAATGAGTTAGTGAATAAAAGGGTTAATTCTGGATATGTATAGATCAAGAACCGAGGAAAACGGACTTAGATCGCGGGAAGGCGAAAGTAACTGAGTAGCCGTTTCCATTTTCGATAAATCAAATCCGAGGTAAGTCATATTGCAAATAAATGTAATTGTATTGAATTGAGCATAGTCATATGACTATCGATGATAATGAATGCTTATGAGATGCTATGTACATGAATTCCGAGACAAGGTCGAAATAGTGAAAAGTCTAAGACGTTCCGTACGAACCTAGGAATATATAGGATTAGCTATGTCATGACATAGGTATCTGTTCTGTTCCATCATGTAAGACCACATTTGGGACGTTGACGTTGATTTGAGATTTCGTGTAAGACCACGTCTGGGACGTTGGCATTGATATGAGCTTTGCGTGTAAGACCACGTCTGGGATGTTGGCATCGATATGAGCTTTACGTGTAAGACCACGTCTGGGACATCGGCATCGTATTGATTCGTGTAAGACCTTGTCTGGGATAGTGGCATCGTTATCCGACTACACGTAAGACCTCGCCTGGGACGTTGGCATTGTACGACTAGTCCGAGCCTACTGAGTATCCTATTAGATTCCTATCGGTTCAACGGGCAAAATTCGAGCTATGATCAATTACGTGAATGTATATCCGTTTCAGGTACGTTTGGTATGCACACTAAATGTGTATAAAAGTTAAGTACCTATGTGGTTTTGATTTGAAGAAATGTATAATTGAATATGAGACTGTGACTGAGATGCAAGAATGGTTATGAAAGAGTTATGTGTATATATATATATGATTTTTGAATTGATGAATATGGAAAATATGACCAAAGCATATACGTGAGGAATTTGCTATGAATATGAGTTGTACCAATGTTTCTACATGTTTATATGCTTTACATGTTAAGTTTATTTGTATTATAACTTACTAAGCTTTTGGAAAGCTTGCCTTGTGTGTGTTTTTTTTTCTTTTTTATAGGTCGTCAAAGCTATTGAAGGCTCGGGACCGTCGAGGATCGTCATCACACTACTCAACTTTATTTGGTACATTGTGGAAATGTGTATATGTAATATCCCGAAATTGGGCCTAGTAGGATTGGGGCCAATGGGCCTTAGGAATAGTAGCGTTTAAAATTTTTAGAGAACAAGAGAATGGCTTTAGCGCAAGTTGGACTTATTAGGTGAGTGATTTTGGAAGGTTGGAGGGCTTCTATGAAGTCCCGGGATCAAACTTTGGCTTTAGGGAAATTTTGGTTTTAGGTGAATAAAACCCTAGGAGTTAGTAGGTAGGCTTTAAGAATAAAATGTGGAGAAAAATGACACAAGTAGAGTGTGTGGTGTAGTGGCAAAGTGATGCCACAAAAGAGGCAAGGGGAAGACGCCACAAGGAAGGAAGGAGGTCCAAGGTTCAAGTCTTGGCTCTTGCATTTTGGTTTTCTTTTTACATGGACCTTAGAATTTGGCTATAGATTTATATTTAATTGCGCATGGTTTAAGACACAAGAGGAGCTTGTGACTTAGTGGCTAGCAGCATGGATTATGCTACAGGGAAGCCTGGGTTCAAATCTCATGAAAAGCAAGGGAGTATTTATTTTGCGAATTGGACGGCAACAATTTGAGTTAGATTTAAACTCTACTGATGAAGGGATCCCACATCGAAAAGATACAAAGAAGGAATGTGAGAAGCTAGCTATATATAGAGCATTCTATAAGGAGAGTTAATATACCCTGGTGGGCGTTGGGCACAGGAGTGGTCGGAGCGTGGGTTAGCAACTTCTGATTCCTATTAGGTGTGTAACTCTCTCTACTCTAGTTATAGAGCGGCAAATGTCAAAGTGCCGGTCATGTAACACCCTAAACTCGGCCCAAACGCTACAACCGGATCTGGTATGTCACTTAAGAGAGTTCACAAAACATGCCGCAACTTGGAAAACAATTACTAGGTTTAAACTTTTATTTCGAAAGCTTAAGAATTCATTAAAGTATAAAATATTAAGTTATAAATTATCTTGTTGGATTTTTAAATAAAAACTGAAATTTCATACATGTTTTAACTTAATTGAAAACATAAAACTTAAAAACCCAACATAACCGAATCAAAAATAATAGTCTAGTGGACCGTGGCCTTATTACAACCATACTTAAAATCTATAGAATATAAAATAACAGACTAAAGCCTTTTAGCTGAATCCAATTGCTCTCTTTTGCATGGCCACCTCGCGTTCCTCTCTAGCCCGGTCCGATGCACTAGGTGTCACCTGAAAGTGTTAAATTAAAAGGGTGAGTCGTGAGACCCAGTGTGCAACCCTCATGCACCATTAGATTTGGGCTTTAGCCCCATAAAACAAAATAATCAAAATTAATATACATAACAAAAATAGTATGCAAAGCCCAACATATATCCTAGGTGTCCATCCGCTACGCGCCCCCGTACCAGCCATTCACACCATTGGGGATTTCTACAATCAACCCACACCGCTACACGCCTTGATGGCAGTCGTGCTGCTCATCATCAGATCATGGCCGTAGCCACTACAACAGATCACTCCAAAAGCCGCTACAACAGATCATGGTAAGGAACCGCTACAACAGATCACGGTAAAAACCGTTACAACGTATAACTTCCTCCTTTCATCAAACCCAACCTATGCAATTATAGAAAATCGACATACTGATATCATTTAATCAGAACATTCATTTAGAACAACAGGAATCACTAACCTGGTGATTTGCTTTACCCTCTTTGGGTTTCAAACGTTGTGCCGGGATTTCGACATTTAACAGAACATATAAGACTTATAATCATATATTTAACAAAGAGATCTAGATGGTGTGGAAAGTTACACACCTGATTAATGTCGATACCCTTGCTAGATCGATCTACAACTTTGCTCAAAAAGCCGAAAAGATGTGAAAATAGGGCCTCTCTTATATTCGGCCAAGGGTTAGTAAATCCTGAATTTACACGTTGAAACTAATAGATCTTCTTACCTTGAAATCTCGAAAGTAACACGATTCGAGTGCTACCGATCTATAACTTAGAGATCTATGCGATTGACTACACTAAAGTTCCCTTCAGATTTTGGCACAAGTAGGCACCACAGAAGCAATTCGGTAATCACAGGAGATGAGATTTAGGGATTTCGGCTTTTAGGAAAATCCCGGAAAAAGTATGAACAAGAGAAGGCTGATGTATCTTTGGCTTTTAAAATACTTGAGTGAAGAGTTTCGGTTTCTGACAGGAAAAGAGAAGAAGAAAAGAAAACAAGGAAGAGACTTGAAGATTTCGGCTAGGAAGAAAAAAGAATGGAAAGAGTTTCGGCTTTTGAATCAAGGTGAAGATCAGGGATTAGGCTTAGAGATTTTGACTTTTGCAGAGAATGAAGAAGAAGATGGAACTTTAGGAGTTTTCGGCTTTTACTCAGAGAAGAAGAGAAAAGAATGAGAGAAAAACCCAAATGCCAAAATTGAAGAGATATTCCCCTCATTTATAGAAATTTCGGCACTTACCTAATGTTGCAGATAAATCTTACCTTTTCTCCTTTATCTTAATCTACTAGCTCATCTAAAAGAGACTTGATTATCTCTAACTCCTCCCTCCTTTATCAATATTTTATCCACATATTTTAATCATTAAAATCCCTAAATTTTAGCCTTTATCTGCTTATTATCCACATAAAATAAATTCTTAAATAATAGCCTTTATCTACTTGTTATCCACATATTTTAAACATTAAAACCCCTAAATTTTAGCCTTGTTGCCATCCACTCCACCTAATCCTAATGCCCAAAATTTAGCTAACTTAAATTAAAAGAATTGGGCTCCAAGAAACTTAAATTTGGGCCCCTTACTCCCTTGTGTGGCGTCACCTCCTACGATTGGGCCACAAGCCCACTTTGGTATTTTAAACATAGATACGACCTTTTAAACCCTATAATGCCCAAACAGATAATTTTAATAAAGGCCTTTGCCTAATGCTGAGCCCAATTTGGACCCCTATTACTTATATTAACATATTAAACATATTCACCCATTAAACGCATAGGCCCAAAAATTTAGGATGTTACAGTTCTACCCCCTTAAAGAAATTTCGTCCTCGAAATTTCCAACTAACTATTATTAGTACTACCTAAGTCTCACTACCATGCTTTCGCTGCGCACTCCAATTCCAATCCCAAAATAGACACTTAGTACACTATGGTAGAGTACGCACCAGTATTCACATCTAGAGCGTCCTCGTCCCCTTTTACTCATGCTATCAATTCGCGTTTATTTGATTAAAAAATTTATGAATTATTGGTTTTCTTCCACTGATTATCCACGAACAGTCTTATGATTAGTAGTTTTAAGAGTAGTTCTTTCGAATTCGCAATTCAGGCTCAAGTTCACCTTTCCTAATTCTATAAACTACATACATTCAACAATCAACATACAGACAACATCCATACATCCACACTCAATACATAGGGTTATTCTCGTTATTCCACTACCTAGGGGTATTTTCGTAATTTTATCCTACAAGGGTATTTTCATAATTTTCCAAAATAGGGTTCATTGGTGATTTTGTGAAATAAAGCTATTTTGGTAATTTACAATCTGAGGGTATTTCGGTAATTTTGAAATCCGAGGTATTTCGATAATTTTGAAATTCGGGGGTGTTTCGAAAATTTTGAAATCCGGGGGTATTTCGAAAATTTTGAAAATCAGGGGTACTTTGGTCATTTTGCAAATCAAGGGTAATTTGGTAATTTTACAAATCAGGGGTATTTGTATTTTCAAAACTTTTTTACAAAACTAAGGGGGTATATATATATTTTTAAAACAAGGGTATCTTGGAGAATTTGATTTCAAAAGAATAATAGTAGTGTTCAGGTGTTTGTGGTTTTTGGTTGTTGTCGTGTGTTGTATGTGTTTTTTTTAGAGAAAAATTTTGTTGACTTTGTAAATCGGGGTATATTTGCAAGTCATGGTATCTTGGTACTTTTTTTTTTCAAAATAACGGTATTTTAGTAATTTTATAAAAATAATGTGGCTTTTTCCTTTCGGGTTTTAATTATAGATTTTGGCCCGTCAACAAATCCTCGTGGCTAAGGTGAACAAATACTACGCACTGCAGGATTCTAGCGAAGAGGAGGTGAGTCACTAGGACCGCTAAGTACCGTGCTCTTCCGGATCCAATCCTAGACATGCGATGCTCATTGCCACACCTACTACTCTTGCGACTCGTTCACGGGTTTGTTTAGTGAAATTAAGTCTTATGAGATTTAAGAAGTTATTTCAGCTAAGCCTAAAATCCATCAAGTTATTGTCTAAATAGTCTACGTCCCACAAAGCCCATCAGGCCCACATACATATATAACACACAAGGAGTTCAGAATACTTACAGCGCGACTTTGGCCAAGACGCAGTGCCATCTTGAGCTAATGACTGTTATCATTTAAAAACATCCATGTTTCAAAAACCCATCTTTAGAAAACGTTTTGAGCCCAAAACCCCCAAAGCCTAGTTTTGAGTCGAGCTCTGATACCAATTTGTAACACTTTAAACCCGGCCCAAACCCTACGATCGGATCTGGTCTGTCACTTAAGGGAGTTCACAAAACATGCCGCATCTTGGAAAACAATTACTAGGTTTAAACCTTTATTTCAAAAGCTTAAGAATTCATTAAAGTATAAAATATTAAGTTATAAATTATCTTGTTGGATTTTTAAATAAAAAATGAAATTTCATACATGTCTTAACTTAATTGAAAACATAAAACTTAAAAACCCAATATAACCCAATAAAAAATAATAGTCTAGTGGCCCGTGGCCTTATTACAACCATACTTAAAATCTGCAAAATATAAAATAACAGACTAAAGCCTTTTAGCTGAATCCAATTGTTCTTTTTTGCTTGGCCACCTTGCGTTCCTCTCCAGCCCGGTCCGATGCACTAGGTGTCACCTGAAAGTGTTAAATTAAAAGGGTGAGTCGCGAGACTTAGTGTGTAACCCTCATGCACCATTAGATTTGGGCTTTAGCCCCATAAAACAAAATAATCAAAATTAATATACATAACAAAAATAGTATGCAAAGCCCAACCCAAATCCTAAGTGTCCATCCGCTACACGCCCCCGTACCAGCCATTCACACCATTGGGGATTTCTACAATCAACCCACACCGCTACACGCCTTGATGGCAGTCGTGCTGCTCATCATCAGATCATGGCCGTAGCCACTACAACAGATCACGGCAAAAGCCGCTACAACAGATCACGGTAAAAACTGCTACAACGTAAAACTTCCTCCTTTCATCAAACCCAACCCATGCAATTATAGAAAATTGGCATACTCATATTATTTAATCAGAACATTCATATAGAACGATAGGGATCACTAACCTGGTGATATGCTTTATCCTCTTTGGGTTTCAAACGTTATGCTGGGATTTCGGCATTTAACAGAACATATAAGACTTATAATCATATGTTTAACAAACAGATCTAGATGGTGTGGAGAGTTACACACCTGATTAATGTCGATACCCTTGCTAGACTGATCTACAACTTTGCTCAAAAAGCTGAAAAGATATGAAAATAGGGCCTCTCTTATATTCGGCCAAGGGTTAGTAAATCCCGAAGTTACACGTTGAAACTAATAGATCTTCTTACCTTGAAATCTCGAAAGTAACACGATTCGAGTGCTACCGATCTATAACTTAGAGATCTACGCGATTGATTCCACTAAAGTTCCCTTCAGATTTCGGCACAAATAGGCACTACAGAAGCAATTTGGAAATCACAGGAGATGAGATCTAGGGATTTGGGCTTTTAGGAAAATCCCAGAAAAAGTATGAACAAGAGAAGGTTGATGTGTTTTTGGCTTTTAAAATACTTGAGTGAAGAGTTTCGGTTTCTGATAGAAAAAGAGAAGAAGAAAAGAAAACAAGGAAGAGACTTGAAGATTTCGGCTAAGAAGAAAAAAGAATAGAAAGAGTTTCGGCTTTTTAATCAAGGTGAAGATGAGGGATTAGGCTTAGAGATTTCAGCTTTTGCAGAGAATGAAGAAGAAGATGGAACTTTAGGAGTTTTTGGCTTTTACTCAGAGAGAAAAGAGAAAAGAATAAGAGAAAAACCCAAATGCCGAAATTGAAGAGATATTCCCCCTATTTATAGAAATTTCGGCACTTACCTAACCTTGCAGATAAATCCTATCTTTTCTCCTTTATCTTAATCTACTAGCTCATCTAAAAGAGACTTAATTATCTCTAACTCCTCCTCCTTTATCAAAGATATTATCCACATATTTTAATCATTAAAATCCCTAAATTTTAGCCTTTATCTACTTATTATCCACATAAAATAAATTCCTAAATAATAGCCTTTATCTGCTTATTATCCACTTATTTTAAACATTAAAACCTCTAAATTTTAGCCTTGTTGCCATCCACTCCACCTAATCCTAATGCCCAAATTTAGCTAACTTAAATTTAAAGAATTGGGCTCCATGAGACTTAAATTTGGGCCCCTTACTCCCTTGTGTGGCGTCACCTCCTAAGATTGGGCCACAAGCCCACTTTGGTATTTTAAACATAGATTCTACCTTTTAAACCCTATAATGCCCAAATAGATAATTTTAATCAAGGCCTTTGCCTAATTCTGAGCCTAATTTGGACCCTTATTACTTAAATTATCATATTAAACATATTCACCCATTAAACGCATAGGCCTAAAAATTTAGGATGTTACAGGTCACGGCAATAGTAGCCACACGAGTGCGTGAGTGCACGTGTGGGGCTTCGACGCGATAGTTGAGGCCATCAGTAGTATTCTTGTGGGTTGAGGTTGCTTGGGCCACGATGGGCTGAAGTGGGCCCAATGGGCCCGTGGGCCCAATTGAATAAAATGTATGATGGCGTAGTATTTAGTGAACTAGACTAGGTGAATCTCATATACATTGCTAGATTTGTGTTAGGTGGGCCACACGAGCGTGTGGGCCCGAATGGGCCGAAATCGAGTTTTAGGCCCAATAGTCCGGTAAAGACCGAAAATGGTAGTTGAGTCGCTCAAGGTGACATTAGGCCTTCGAAAAGGCCATTGCAGGTGTGAAATTACTAAAATACCCTCGATAAGTAAATTACGAAAATACCCTTGGTAGGTAAAATTACTGTTATACCCTTAGGAGTTGATTAGCATGATAGTGTGTAATTCTCAGACCTTTTTTCTGTCGTTTTATTTATACATATATATATGCTTTGTTAAATGCCGAAACTTCGGCATATGCTGCTTTTACCCATGGAGGGTAAAATCAAGACATCAGGGTAGTGATTTTTGACTATGTTATATATGCGATTATGCTGACATGATGAAATGTACACTCTGATCATCTGATATATGACGATATCTGTTGCATTCATACACCATGATTTCATGTTCGCATAGGGGATGGGTATATGCTATGAATGGAAGGGGAAGTGTTTCTGGTGACTAAGTCACATTAATCTGGTGGCTTTTGCCACAATCTGATTTGGTGGCTCTGCCACACTCTGTTCTGGTGGCCATGCCACTCAGTCTGGTGACTCTGTCACAATTTGACTATGAGCAGCTAACTGCAGCATGACTGCCATCGATGGTGCGTAGCGGTGAGTGTCGATTGTAGAAATCCCCATTGGTGTGATTGGCAGGTAAGGGTGGTGTGTAGCAGATGGATAACTAGGTTGGGTTGGGAATTGCATCATAATGCATTGATTTCTAACTATCTGCTATTCTCTGCTAAAAGGGCCAAGGCCTAGTCTGACTCTGTATGGGCTTAGGCCCAAATTGCTTTCATTAGGGGAATTACACACTGAGTTTCCGTAAACTCACCCCCTCTTTTTAAATGTTTCAGGTAGTCCCTAGTTTGAGGACTTGGAGCCGAGGTGGACTCTATGGTGGCCATGCATTACTTCTTTTGTAAACTCCGTTTTCTTTATCTAAACTTATTTTTAATTGGGTTTCTGTTATGTAATAAGGCCTCAGTAACTTAGATTTTGGATTTTGACTTTAATGATGTTATTATATATTTTATGAACTGTCAAATATAGAGTTTTCTAAAATATAAATATAAACAAATGTTTTCCAAAATAATGACAAACGGATCACAGGCAATAAATAATTAAACTTTGGATCTTCTTAGAACTACAAATATTATTTTTAAAAGGTCACATTTTTGAAGTCCACTAGTTTTAGTTTTCGTATCACAATATAACCTTCCGAAATTAATAGTATTTATAACGTTTTGGCAAGCATCATTAAATCAAACTTGTTTCCTTAAAGTGAACCAAAACTCAAAATTTTAAATGATCACAAGTCTCTTTAAACAACCTTTCCCTGTGACATACCAGATCTGGCCGTGACGTTTAGGCCAGGTTTGGGGTGTTATAGTATAGCTAGATATGGCATGTATAGGCAAGATATTTATATATGAATATGAAGTGAACTTAGCCATGTGATTTGGCTAGATATGAGTTGAGAATAAGCTTAAATTATTGTGATATATGATACATATTTTGGTATAGTTGAAGCACATGAAATGGTTAAGTTTTTGAGTAAGTATGGATGAATAATGCTTGTGTTTATATAAGTTTTAGTCTTGTGGATTTGTTATGAATGAGATTGGATTTGAATGTATTGATTAAATGGTTAATTTGGTATGTTCTTGGTTGTCAAATATGCATTAGATGTCTTAGTAAATTGGTTGTAAGTTTGACCCTTATTGGGTGGCATTTTGGCCTTGCAAATGGCCTATAATGTCACACAGTTGTGGCACACGGGCGTGCCTAGTGACCGTGGGGCTAAGTCAGTAGCTAGCTAAGAGTACACGGTCTTGGCACACGGACGTGCCTGGTAGCCGTGTATTTTTGACAGGATAGACCACGGCCAGAGTACACGGGCGTGCTTGATGGCCGTGGAGTAAAGTCAGTTTCGACCACGGGGTAGACACACGGGGGTGTCAAGCAGCCGTGGGAGGCACACGGCCTGCCTACACGGGCGTGTAACCCTTGAATCTTTAAAAGAAATTTTAAATTGGTAAGAATTTCTGTATGTGTTTCGGTTTAGTCCCGACCCTGTTTCTAGGTGTGTTTAAAGTCTCAATGATCTATTTTTGGGACACTATGACTGAGATTGATGTATGATTTTATGAACTTCTGTAAATATTTTCGATCTATCCGGTAACGTCTTTAACCCTAATTTGGCAATGGATATAGGTTAGGAGTGTTACATTTGGTTGGTATCAGAGCCACGATTTAGTCGATTCTCGAACTAATGTAGTGTGTCAGAGTCTAGCTATACATGCCATATTTCTGAACTGTGATAGTGTGATGAATCTTGACATGTAAAATGTCATTTCTGTATAGCAATGGATCCCGAAAGAGCCGTAGATGATGACGTAGAAAGTAATGCGCCTGCTCCTGCGCAAGGGACAACGCTCTCTGATTCAAGACCAACTACGAGCGGTCATGAGAGAGAAGCTAAACAAGCTTTCTTTCAGATGATGAGTGAATGGTTCACTCAATTCGTAAAGAATAACCCGACTATTTCGCAACCCCTGCCCTCGGGTATACCCCCTCAGACTACAGTTGTGCCACCAGTTATGTATCCGAATTTGTTGAACAAGCCTTCGGTTGACAAGATCCGTAAGTATGGGGCCGAAGAGTTCGGGGCTACTAATGATGATGATGCTGAAAAGGCCAAGTTCTAGTTAGAAAATACTATTCGAGTATTTGATGAAATATCTCTGACTCCGAAAGAATGCATTAAGAGTGTAGTATCATTACTTTGAGATGCGGCTTATCAGTGGTGGAAAACCTTAACTTCCATTGTTCCAAAAGAGCGAGTTACATGGGACTTCTTTCAGATCAAGTTTTGGAAGAAATACATCAGTGAGAGATTCATCGACCAGAAACGGAAAGAACTTCTGGAACTAAAATAGGGCCGAATTACTGTTACTGAGTATGAACGAGAGTTCGTGAGATTAAGTCAGTATGCCCAAGAATGTATATCATCTGAAGCGATAATGTGCAAAAGGTTCGAAGATAGTCTTAAGGAAGACATTCGTTTGTTAGTCGGGATCTTAGAAATAAAAGAGTTCGTAGTACTCATTGATAGAGCATGCAAAGCTGAGGCACTCGGGAAAGATAAAAGAAAAGCTAAGCTTGAAGTCCAAGATACGAGAAAGAGATTTCCGAGTAAATCATTCCAGTCTTCTCTGAAGACATTCAGAGATGATCAAAGTCGTTCAAGAGTTAATGTGGGACATTTGAATAGAAATCGAGCTAGATCACAAATGAGTTCCAAAACTCCAGCAATTCCAGTGGCCAGTGTTGGTAATGTTCGATCTGAGAGACCTGAATGTAAACATTGTGGAAAGAGGCATCTGAGAAGTTGTAAATTAAATGACAGAGCTTGTTTCAGATGTGGATCACTTGATCACTTTATCCGTGATTGTCCTGAGTCTGTCGAGCCAGAGACTGTTCAGAATCAGAGACCTGATAATGCACTTGTGAGAGGTAGAGCTGCAAAGAATGTAAGAAATGTCAGTGGTAGCCAGAGGATTACGAGAGACACTGTTGCAAGCTCTAAAGCTAGAGCACCTGCCAAAGCGTATGCTATTCGAGCTTGAGAGGAGGCTTCATCACCAGATGTTATAACGGGTACTTTTACCCTTTATGATACTTTTGTGATTGCATTAATAGACCCTAGTTCTACGCATTCGTATATATGCATGAATTTAGTATTCAGTAGGACTTTGCCTGTAGAGTCTACTAAGTTTGCTATTAAAGTATCGAACCCCTTAGGTAAAAGTGTCTTGGTTGATAAAGTATGCAAGAACTGTCCGTTAATGCTTCGAGATATCTGTTTCCCCACTGATCTGATGCTTTTTCCATTTGATGAGTTCGATATCATTCTGGGTATGAATTGGTTGACATTGCATGATGCTGTTGTAAACTGTAAAAGAAAGACTATTGATTTGAGATGTTCGAATAATGAAATTATACAGGTTGAGTCTAATGATTTAAATGGATTGCCTGCCGTGATATCTGTATTGAAAGCTCAAAAGTATGTGAAAAAGGGATATGAGTCATATTTTGCTTATGTAATCGATTCGAAAGTGTCTGAAAAGATAGTTGAATTAGTGCCTATTGTCTGTGAGTTTTCTGACGTATTTCCTAAAGAATTACCGGGTTTGCCTCCGATTCGGCAAGTTGAGTTTGGTATTAATCTATTGCCTGGTACTACACCTATTTCGATAGCTCCGTATAGAATGGCACCAACAGAGTTAAAAGAATTAAAGTCACAGTTGCAAGAATTGACCGATAGAGGGTTTGCTAGATCGAGTTTTTCGCCTTGAGGTGCTCCTGTTCTGTTTGTGAAAAAGAAAGATGGCACTATGAGAATGTGCATAGATTATCGTCAATTGAATAAGGTGACCATAAAGAATAAATATCTATTGCCTAGAATTGATGACTTATTTGATCAATTAAAAGGAGCTACTGTATTTTCCAAGATTGATCTGAGATCGGGATATTACCAGTTGAGAGTGAAAGATTCAGATATACCGAAAATTGCTTTCAGAATGAGTTACGGGCATTATGAGTTTTAGTTATGCCATTTGGACTAACCAATGCTCCTGCTATTTTTATGGATCTAATGAACAGAATTTTCAGACCCTACCTAGATCAATTTGTTGTGGCATTTATAGATGACATATTAATTTATTCACGTGATGAAAATGAGCATACTGAACATTTGAGAATCGTGTTGTAAACTCTGAGAGAGAAGCAGTTATATGAGAAATTCAGTAAATGTGAATTTTGGTTGCATGAGGTTAGCTTTCTGGGGCATATAGTGTCAGTTTCTAGAATTCGAGTTGATCCTAGCAAGATTTCTGCTATTCTGGATTGGAAACCTCCGAGAAATGTGTCTAAAGTTCGTAGTTTTTTGGACTTGCTGGTTATTACCGCAGATTTGTAAATGGCTTTTCGACGATAGCTACTCCGTTGAGTAAACCACTTCAGAAAGATGTTAGATTTGAATGGTATGATAAATGCCAAAACAGTTTTGATCATTTGAAAACTCTGTTAACAGAAGCTCCAGTATTAGTACAACCAGAATCGGGCAAGGAATTTGTGATTTATAGTGATGCTTCATTAAACGGTCTAGGATGTGTTTTGATGCAGGAAGGCAAAGTTGTAGCTTATGCCTCGAGACAATTGAAGCCTCATGAAAAGAATTATCCGACGCACGACCTTGAGCTAGCTGCGATTGTGTTTGCACTGAAGATCTGGCGTCATTATTTGTATGGTGAGAAATGTCACGTATTTTCAGATCATAAAAGTCTGAAATATATGATGACTCAGAAAGATTTGAACTTGCATCAGAGAAGATGGCTAGAATTGTTAAAGGACTACGAGCTTGTGATAGATTATCATCCGGGTAAAGCAAATGTTGTGGCTGATGCACTAAGTAGGAAATCATTGTTTGCATTAAGTGCTTTGAATGCTCAGTTAGATTTGTCTGATAATAGTTCTGTGATAGCTGAATTAAAAGTGAAACCATTGTTTATACAGCAAATATGTGGTGCTCAGAAAGTTGATAATGAGTTGTTATTGAAACGAGCTTAGTGTGATTCGAATCCTGAATTTGAATTTCAAGTTATTGATGATTGCTTGAGATTCTGAGGTCGTATCTGTGTTCCAAGAAATCTGGAGTTGATTCATCTGATTTTGTGTGAAGCTCATAACAGTCCTCTATCTGTTCATCCGGGGAGCACGAAAATGTATCATGATTTGAAACGACACTATTGGTGGTCTGGTATGAAATGTGATATTACTGACTTTGTTTCGAAATGTTTGATCTGTCAACAAGTGAAAGCCGAACATCAAGTTCTGTTTGGTTTGCTACAGCTAATTCTGATTCCTGAATAGAAATGGGATAGAGTGACAATGGATTTTGTTTCTGGTTTGCCTCAGACTCTGAGAAAGAAAGATGCAATTTGGGTCATAGTTGACCGATTGACGAAATCTACCCATTTTATTTCGGTAAGATCTGACTATTCACTTAATAGATTAGCTGAGCTTTATATTTTCGAGATTGTTAGATTGCACGGGGTGCCGTTATCTATTGTGTCTGATAGAGATTACAAGAAGCTTTGGGAAAAAAATTACATTTCAGTACCGCTTTTCATCCAAAAACAGATGGTCAGTCCGAACGAATTATTCAGATTCTTGAAGATATGTTAAGATATTGCATTCTTAAATTTTACGATACGTGGGAGCAGTACCTACCATTGACTGAATTTGCGTACAACAATAGTTTTCAGTCAAGCGTCAAAATGGCACCATATGAAGCTTTGTATGGATGTAAATGTCGTACACCTTTGTTTTGGACTGAGCTTAGTGAAAATAAGTTACATGGTGTCGATTTGATAAAAGATTCAGAACAGAAAGTGAAACTGATACGTGATTGTTTGAAAGCAGCATTTGATCGGCAGAAGTCTTTTACAGACTTGAAACGAAAAGATATAGAATTTGAGATTGGCGACAGAGTATTTCTGAAAGTGTTTCCGTGGAAGAAAGTGCTTCGATTCGGATGTAAAGGCAAGTTAAGTCTGAGGTTTATCGGACCATCTGAGATCATTGAACGTGTCGGGCCTGTTGCATATAGATTAAGGTTGCCCTTTGAGCTAGAAAAGATCCACAATGTATTTCATGTCTCGATGCTCCGTGAATATAAATCCGATCCGTCACATCTAATTGCCGCATCCGAAATTGAAATCCGATCAGATATGACGTACAAAGAAGAACCGATCCGTATTTTAGCTTGTGAAGTGAAAGAGTTGAGAAATAAGAAAATACCGTTAGTGAAAGTATTATGGAATCAACATGGAAGAGAAGAGGCTACGTGAAAGCCCGAAGATTCAATGAGACAGCAATATCTGACTCTATTTAACGGTAAGATTTTTGGGGACAAAAATCTGATCGTTTATTTTTTAGAGTTTTAAATTTATAAATGAGAATGATCGAACCTGGAAACTAACTCTGACAATGACTTAAGGCAAGTGCACCTATCGAAAAGTAGTATAGCTTAGGTAAGACCAGATTGTCGAACCCAAAGGAACTAAAAGTACTAATACTAACTTTCTTTTTATTATCTAACCTAAAATAAGTGAAGTTTGTTGTTTAATCTAATTTTCTTTAACTACTAAGCTAAAGACGCAAACACAAAAAGAATGAATTGGGGAAATACTGTTGGAAAAACTCAGTTGATTAAGACAATATCCTTAGGAAGAATCCACCTAGACTTCACTTGTTATCTAGCACTGAACCAGACGATGTATTCACTTGACTTGATCCGTAAGATTCCTTATTTTATATTAAACCCTCTCTTGAGGCGAATAACGTCTAACCCTAGGTTGATTAATTGAAATCTCTTTCTAATTAAAACCTGTAGAATCATATTAACTCGACCTATGGAGTCCAATATTAGGTTTCACCCTAGTCCGGCAAAATCTCGTCACCCTATCTCTACGCATCCGATCAACTCCGCTTAATTATGCTAGATCTACTCTTAGGCAGGGACTTTTGCTCCTCCACCTAAGCACATCCTACTTGAATCAATATCTCGAAAATATCAAAACAAGAATTAAGAACACATAATTAAGAACAAATCAAGTATTTATCATATAGTTCAGACAACAATAACAAGATCCATCTTAGGTTTCATCCCCTTCAGGTATCTGAAGGACTTAGTTCATAACTATAAAGGAAAACATCTCAGAAGAAAAGATAAAAAAAACATAAGAAATCCCTAAAACCCCTAAAGGAATTGAAGGAGAGATCCTCCGTCTTGAGTAGAATTTCGGCTTCTTGAGATGGATCAATTGGCTATCTTCGACAGTTTCTCACAAATTTGACCTTTTCGGCTCGGCTCCTTGGCCTAGCTAACTGCCCCCCTTTCAGGTTATACTTAGGGGGTTTATATAGGCTTTTGAAATAGGTTTCTTTGCCCTTAGGTATCCTTTTCCGAGTAGAATTGCTTTTCTCCATGACAGGGACACGGCCATGGCACACGCCCGTGTGAATCGTGGCCAGGCCGTGTTCGAACTTTTAATGAGGTGACACGCCCGTGTAAATCGTGATCAAGCCGTGTTCTAGTCTATCAATGAGGCACGACCGTGTGGGCTTATGTCCAGGCCGTGTCAATTTCCTCTTTGGCCCAATTTGGTCTGTTTTAGGCCCGTTTCTCGTTCTTTTCATCCTCAGGTGCTTTCTTGAGTATAAAACATGAAAAGAAAGGATTAAGAGCACCTTTTAACATAAATCAAGGGATAAGCCATCCAAAAGTATGTTAAATGTGGGACTAAAATATGTTACTTTTACAGTTTATCACATACCCCCACACTTAAGCTTTTGCTTGTCCTCAAGCAAAATTCTCAATTTACAATTAAAACAAACTTTCGGTAATTCATAATTCCTATCAGCAATGTCTCATCATAATTCATAGATAATTTATACATGGATAATTTAACTCAAAGAGTCCTAAAGATTCAAACAATCTAAGTCATACATTTGTATTACGAAAACGTAAGTGTTTCCCCTTAGCTAAATAATTACCTTTAATTCAAAACCGACAAGGATTGACATCCTCACAAAAGATTAACTCAAATCACTCAAAGTGTTTAAGGTTCAGTAAAAGAGCACTCATAAGTCGAACACGAAAAGTTAATCCCATAGGCTTGCCTGAAAATCAAATCTCCACCACAGTAAAATGAGATGATAAACAGATCAAAAGGCCTTTAACAACGTTGTAACGGGGCTAGGGTTAAAGGTGTGGATAAAGGCTGAAATAGAAGGTTAGAATCGGGATTGAACTTAGACGATAATAAATAATTACATCAACTGAAAAGTAATAACCCTAATAATACGAGCTTTTCTTTTGATAAATAGACTTTAACTGTATAAGCTCATTTTTCATAATACTAATACTGAATATACTTTGATTTTTTTAGAACAAATCAAATAATAAAGGATAAATTCAACTACTGAAATAATATAATTAGGTAACTAATCAAATCAAATCTCAATATAAGGGTAGTTAAAAGGAATGGTGATAACAAATACAAAGGGTTTTGGGTTAATATTAGCTGGTGAGTCAATAAAAAGGGTTGTTAGGATCAACGGGGTTCACTAGGGGTTAATTATGAAGGTAGGCTTTTTAGTGGAGTAATTGGGTTAAAACCTAGGTGCCTTTATCATCTCGGTATATCAAATCATAGATGTGGTATCAACATGTATAATCAAGGCAAGTTCTAGAATAACAGTTCAATGTTGACACACTCATAATCAAAAGGTGAGCATGAAAAAGGATATATGATCTCTAAGGCTCAAAATCTCAAAAAAAATTATGGGTGTTTGATATCAACCTCGTAAATTTCAAATTTCAAGATAACATTCAGATTCAGGTAGACAACCTAAAACTTTTAATTCTGAAAAATTAGACTTATCATGCTTGATTCTCTAGTATTCTTCAAATTTAATCATCAATGCACAATTAACTATGGCTTACTCAAAAACATATCAATAAAAATCATAAATCAGAGGAAATTTCATTCTAATTATAATGTGAGAAACTTATTTCAAGACAAGGTATAATTCAGGTATTTGAGAATCTTGCAGAAAGTTAGGCATTTTCTCGAAATAACTATTCACTCCCCACACTTAAGATGTACATTGCCCTCAATGTACAAAGATAGATAATAACAGTTATTAGATAATCAGAAGAGAGGGGAAAAAGTGAAACTTCCTGAATTCTGGATGTATTCCTTGAGTCGGAGGTGGAAAGATGATAGGGGTGGTTTCTACTATCGAGCTCTGCGCTAGATGAAGAAATTGGGGAGCTCGTAGAGAATTAGCCAGGAGTTATTAAGACACATTTAAAATAAACTAAACATATAAATAAAGACAAGAAAAATAAAGAGAAAGAAAATAAAAATGTAATTAAACTAAGGCTAACAGATAAAAGGGCTTGAGAATCTTTATTGGTAGATGGTTCGCGAGGTGGGTGTGACTTAAAGGTGTGGAGGTGTTTGGCGGTGTGTATAGTGTGATTCCCAAGCAAACTTTAGAACCTGACACTAAGAAACTGAAATAAAATAAACTAATTTAAACATAAGATAGTCAAAGAGAAGGAAAATAGAGGAAAAGATAAAAGTGAAACAAAAGATAAATGGTCTCAAACACCCTTGGCTTGTCGAATGAATGAAGCGGTCGGCATGAACTTATGTATATCAGTCTCCATGAGGGAGACTGTGCTTGGGTCCTTCCGCTTCTTCGACATGGCCAAAAGTTTGAGAAGCATGCTATGGAAACAAATAATTCTGAGAATGGAGGGTGTAAGGGAGGAAGAATGGTGAGAAATAGGTGAGAAGAGGGAGGGGTGGGTGGTTTAAATAGAATTCCAAGTTAGGTACAGTCACACACCTGCGTACCGTGGGCGTGTTGATTCACACGGCCGTCTCGCACGGTCATGTGTCTAGGTGTGTTGGTTCACCCCCGCCCGTTTTTCAGAATGCCACACCCATTTCTGAGAAGTCAGTGTCGACCACGGCCGCGTCGCAGGATTGTGGAATTTTTTTGGTGGCCGTGTGGTGGTGGTTGGAGTCCGTAACTCGAAGATTTGATTCTTTCTACTTGTACCTCTTCTGCCATTGTCAGTACGAAGATGCTGTACTCCCACACGGCCACGGCCACGGCCGTGTGCAAGGCCGTGTGGCCTGGAAATCTGCACTTTTGGTTAGTTTAAAACTAAGTGCTTAAGATGAAGAGAAGAAAATAAAATAAAATGAAAAAAAATGCGAAAGTAAATTGGGTTAGTGCTTGGGTTGCCTCCCGAGAAGCGCTCGTTTAAAGTCTTAAGCTAGACTTTCCTCGTATTTGCAAAAATTAGGGTGGTTTAAAAGTTTGAATATCTTCCCTCATGCGATCAGTTCTATTTTGTTAATAAAGTTTAAGTCAAGAAGCGTTTACCTTAAAAGTGCCGAATATAGGATTGCTTACCTCAACTGTTCTATATGGGAAAATATTGTGTACCTCAAGAGGAATTTATTTGTTCGTGTTCAGGTCTGGTGTGGAGTTACGAGGATCTACTTTATCTAACAGTACCTGGTCTCCTATTTTGAAGTGGTTTGTTGTTCCGATGAGCTTTTCTGGGGGCTTCTTCGGTTTTACTTCATGTGGTTCCGGTGCTTCTTTGAATTGTGTTTTCCACTCCTCTAGTTCGTCGACCCTAAGGCTTCGTTCCTTATGTAATTCTACTTTGTTGGCATGGGGTCCATGATTCGGCTCAGGTTTGTAATCTTGTAGCGTTTCCTGCGGTGAAAGCTGAACAACTTGGTTATTTACTTTCTCACCTTCATTAATTGTTTTCCTGGCCGAGTCAAGAGCTTGTAAACTGATCTATTCGTCACCTACACGAAGGATGAGTTCTCCTGTGCCAACATCAATTTTTGTTCTAGCAATTACCAAAAAGGGTCTTTGAAACACCCCACACCCGGCCCACGAGCCTGAACCGGATCTGGTATGTTCCTTAAGTAAACCGATTTTCAAATTCTTGGTTACTTAGAGAAAAATTGTAAATTTTAGAAAACATTGTTTGGGTTGGGCTTAAATTGGAACCCATTTAATAATTTTTGAAAATCCAACTTAAATAAGGTGACAAAATAATTTTAGGGTTTATTATTTTAAAAGAAATAAATTTACTTAACTTTAATCAAAAATAAATTGTATCATAATCAACTAAAAATAAATAGAAATAGAGAAAATCCAACTAGGCCTTATGGCCTTATTACATCATTCAAACTCAAAATAAAATTTAAAGTACTAAAATTATATAAAGTCCAAATTTCTATATAAATTCTTCAAGTGATGCATGGCCACCCTTAGCTCCTGCCACCAGGTCCATTACTCGCTCATCACCTGAAAAATAATTCCCCAACGGGGTGAGTCCACAGACTCGGTGTGTACACAAGACTAATTTTCAACAAATCAGGCATACAAGTCATATCAATTTCATGTTCATACAAAATAAAGGATGATGCAACCCAAACCCAAGCCTATTTGTCCATCCGCTACACACCACCCGTACCAATCTGTACACCATGGGGACTACTAAGTCGACCCTCCATCCGCTACACACCATCGAAGGCGATCATTTTGATGACGTGCTAATCGCCCACTTACGTTGTGTCTTTAGACACTATATTCGAATAATGTAACCGGTTACCATTTTCAATAATGTGACCGTAGTCACCATAATTCGCTTAGGTGAGACCGTAGTCATCACCTTCACTTTCTCCCTTCACATATATCCCAAATGGCCCAATTATTACATATCATTCATATCATACTTAAATTCACATTCATGTCACTTTTCAGAATATAACACATTCATAATCCTATCAAAAGTAGGAATACGTACGTGGGTACTTTTTTTTTTGCCACATTTGTGGTACTTAGCCACATTCTCATTCTTATACATATTCATATATTAAAACAATTATTGCCATAATATATATTGAAAGTTAGTGTGAGTACACACCTGATTCGCTTAATAGGTTAGTGTGAGTACACACCTGATTCGCTTAATAGGTTCCTTGAATCCCGAAGAACGATCTACCGATCTAGATCTTTCACTCCTATATTCGGCCAATCATTAAAATATATTAATAACCTTATTTGGCTTGAAAACCAAATCCTAGTAGGATTTGTATTACTTACCTTGTTGCCGAATTGGATGATTGTAAATCAAGTCCCAAAATTGCTAATATTCCTTCCCTTGAAATCGGCTAACACTAAATCATGTAACCATGTGAGTCTCCTACTGAAATAAATGAGAAATAACCCTAAATACCAAAATTAAGCCTTGGCCGAATATCACTTACCTTGTGATGGGATTCCCAAAACCGATTTCTTGCCTCCTTTATATCTCTGTTTAAATCTTCATGTTAGATCTAATCTAACATATACATCATAACCTTTAATCGAATAAATTTTCTTACCTTAGATCCTTAGATTTCCCGAAAGATCCTTCAAATTTTCGGCCAAATTTGCTAACAGAGTTAGTACCTTGATTTCGATGGAAAGAAGAGAAATAAGAATTGATTGATTACAGATCTTACCCTTTTGATGTTGTAAATGATTGCCCCCCTTTCTTAGAATCCACAAAGATTCGGCTTGACAGTAGAAACGGAGAAGAAACTAGAAGAAAAAGAGAGGGATTTTGCTTAATGAAAATTAAGCAGAGAGGGGGAGAGAGCTTAGAGAATTTCGGCAACACTAGAAAGATGAGAGAAACTCTTTTAGTTTTCCTCCTATAGCCGAAATTATCAATAGGAGAGTCCCTTACTTGGCCACTACTCCTCAAGTGATAATATTAACCTTTAATTATCACTTTTATTCAAAATTAAAGGTGTTTAATCCTTTATTTATCTCCTCAAATAATCCTAATTTAAAATCCCTTATTTATCACTTTTTAATCATGTATTTATGGAATTAAAACACCTTGGTTTCTAGATGCTTGTGCCGTCCACCTTTAAGCCCAGGAAGCAAAAATTAAACTTCATTTATTTGCTTCCTCAGGACTCGAACCCAGCCCATGGCTCCTTCACATGGCGCCATTTCCATAGGCCCTAAGTGCCATCTTCGTGCCACTTTTCCTAGCCCGTTTGTGTGTCAAATTTCCCCAACTTTTTCTTTTAAGGCCCTCTTGCCTTTATTTCCTATTTTAAACTTTAAAACTCATCATTTCGGGTCATTTCTAAGTTTCTTAAAATTTTCGATCGGCTCAGAATTTGCCATTTTTCTTACATTCCAAGTTTCCAAAAATGTTCAGGTTTCCTAAAATGTTCAGTTTCCAAAATGTTCAGGTTTCCAAAAATGTTCAGTTTCCAAAATGTTCAGGTTTCCAAAAATGTGTACTTTCCATTTTTGAACCATTTCCTTACATTTCTAGGTTTCCTAAAATGTTCATGTCCTAATGCATTTCCAGGTTGCCAAAAATGTTCATTTCCATTCATTTTCGTGCATTTCTGAGTATCCAAAAATATCAAAAATTTATTCATTATGCTTAAGACTTGTTATTTCTTACAATTAAACTGAAAATGCATAGGCCCTTTTGAGGATGTTACAGTTCTACCCCCCTTAAACAAAATTTCGTCCTTGAAATTTCCTAACTAAACAATTGAGGGTATTGCTGTCGCATTGTCTCCTCTGACTCCCACGAAGCTTCTTCCGATCCATGATTGCGCCATAACACCTTGACTAAAGGCACCGACTTCCTTCGTAGTACTTTCACGTCATGTTCCAAGATCCGAATCGGCTCCTCCTCGTAGGATAGATCTGGCCTTTGCTCCACTTCTTCAACAGGTACCACATGAGACGGATCCGATTGATAGCGACGTAGCATGGATACATGAAATACGTCGTGCATTTGATGCAACTCGTGGTAACTCCAATTGGTATGCCATCGCCCAACTTGCTTCAAAGACTTGATAAGGCCCTATAAACCTTGGGCTTAACTTCCTTTGCGACCAAACCTCATAACCTTCTTCCAAGGTGAAACTTTCAAGAATACTTGGTCTCCTACTTCAAACTCGATTTCTTCTCGCTTAAGGTCTGCGTGACGACTTCGCCTTCATCGAAGCTTCCTTCAACCGTGCCCGAATTAATTCCACCTTCTCTCGGTTTACGCCACTAACTCGACCCAAAACGCGGCGTTCTCCTAATTCGGTCCAACAAGTTGGTGTTCTACATTTCCTTCCATACAATGCTTTGTATGGTGCCATCCGAATGCTTGCCTGATAGCTGTTGTTGTAGGCGAACTCAGCTAGAGGCAAGTAATCCTCCCAACTTCCTCGGAAATCCATCACACAACCTCTCAACATATCCTCTAACACTTGTAAAACCGAGACGTGAACCTTGGGTCTCTATCAGAGATGATCGACATTGGTACTCCATGTAACCTCACGATCTCCGCCACATATAACTTAGCTAGCTTCTGAAGAGTATATTCCATTCTTACAGGGATAAAGTGCGTGGACTTAGTCAAACGGTCCACTATCACCCATACCGAGTCCTTCTTAGTAGGCGTAAGGGGAAGCCCACTAACGAAGTCCATGGTGATTCTCTCCCACTTCCATTGGGAACTTCGATTGGTTGAAGCAATCTCGATGGGACTTGGTGTTCACCTTTACTTGCGACACGTTAAACATTTCCCCACAAATTCAGTCACCTCTCGTTTCAGATCTGACCACCAAAATTGTTCCCTTAGATCTCTATACAGCTTGATGCCTCCGGGATGCATAGCATAAGGGCTACCATGCGCTTCCCGAAGAATCCTTTGACTCAACTCCTTATCCCTCGGCATACAAACCTTTCCCTTGTAGCACAGTACTTCTTCATCATTGACGCCATAGCCCTCTAATCCTCCTTGCTGTACTTGCTGTAACTTAGTACTTAAGTCCTTATCCGCCAACTGTCCCTCTTTCACCTCCTTCAGCCATGTGGGCTTGACTTGTAACTCTGCCGACAGGCTTCCGTCATCATACAAACTTAAGTGAGCGAACAAAGCCCTTAAATCCGACACAACCTTCCTACTTAGGGCATCAGCTACCACATTCGCCTTGCCCGGATGGTATTCTATCGAACAATCGTAGTCCTTCAGTAATTCCACCCACCTTCGCTGCCTCAAGTTCAACTCCTTCTGAGTCAACAAATACTTAAGGCTCTTGTGATCTGTGTAGATAACTGACCTTTCTCCATAAAGGTAGTGCCTCCAAACCTTAAGGGCGAAAACCACTGCTACGAGCTCCAAGTCATGAGTTGGGTAGTTAACCTCATGCGGTCTTAAATGCCGAGACGCATAAGCGACTACTTTTCCTTCTTGCATTAGCACACAGCCTAACCCTGTGTGCGAAGCGTCACAATATACTACGAAGTCCTTGCCTGCCTCCGGCTGAATTAACACAGGAGCTTCCGTCAACACCCTCTTAAGCTTTTCAAAGCTCTCCTGCTGCTTATTAGTCCATTCAAAGGGTACTTCCTTCCTTAGCAACTTTGTCAAAGGCGCGCTATTGACGAAATCCTTCCACAAACCTTCTACGTAATAACTCCGCCAAGCCTAAGAAACTTCGGATCTCACCACCGACCTAGGTGGTTTCCAATCCAACACCGCTTGATCTTCCTTGTGTCCACTCTTATTCCTTCTCAAGGATACCACATGTCCTAAGAATACCACCTCCTTAAGCCAAAATTCACACTTGCTTTGAATTTGGCATAGAGCTTCTTTTCCTTAACACTTCCAACACAACTCGGAGATGCTCATCATGCTCCTCTTCTGACTTTGAGTACACCAAAATATCGTCGATGAATACAATGACGAACCTATCCAGGTAGGGTTGGAAAACCCGATTCATCATGTCCATGAACGCGGCTGGAGCGTTCGTTAAACCAAACGGCATCACTACAAATTCAAAATGACCGTATCTTGTCCTAAAGGCAGTCTTATGAATGTCAACCTCCTTCACCTTCAACTGGTGATATCCCGACCTTAAGTCTATCTTCGAGAACACAATGCCCACTTTTTTCACCGATCGAACAAGTCGCCTATCCTTGGCAAAGGATACTTGTTCTTAATGGTCAGCTTATTCAATTGACGATAATCTATGCACATATGCATAGTTCCGTCCTTTTTCTTCACGAATAGGACCGGTGCTCCCCATGGAGACACACTGGGTCGAATAAACCCACGATCCAACAACTCTTGTATTTGAGCCTTGAGCTCCACTAACTCCTTTGGCGCCATTCGATATGGAGCAATTGACACAGAGAGTCGCTCTGGTAGCAAATCAATTCCAAATTCCACCTCCCTATCTGGGGGTATTCCTGGTAATTCCTCCGGAAATACATCTTCAAAATCTCTTACGGTTCTAACTCCATTGACACCTTCATCCTTTCCACCTAACGCACTTACGAAGGCCAGGAACGCCCTGCACCCTTTCTTAACCATTTTCTTAGCCTTTAGTGCCGAAACTACATTAGACAAGTAGTTCCTCCTTTCGCCGATCATCACTACTACTTCATCCTCCGGGGTCCTTAGTTCCATACGTTTAGCCGCACAATCCAACACGGCTCGATGCTCTACTAGCCAATCCATTCCAAGTATAAGCTCAAATTCTCCGAAGGGTAACTCCATTAAATCAGCCCGAAAGTTTATTCCCTGAATCTCTAGGGGTACATTCCGAAAAATCTTATCTATTACTACGGTTTGGCCTAATGGGCTTACTATAGTTATCTGCTTATCAGAGAGTTTAGAGTCTAGGCCTAGTGTTTCCACTACACTACATGCAACATATGAATGGGTAGAGCCCACATCAATCAGAGCAAAATAGGGTTTGTCATGAATAAAAACATACAAAGTTAACATCCGTGCGCGTCTCCATCTTCCCTCCGTGAAACCGCATAAACCAAACTCGGTTGCCTTGCTTGCGCATTGGCAAAGACTCGCCCTGGCTCGCGGCCTCTGCCACTACCTCTGTTGGCCGACCCACGACCCCTTTGAGGCTGCTGTCCGCCTCTACCAGCCTGATTAGCATTCTGTGCTGCCGATTGGCTCTCATCTAGTAGCTTGGGGCAATCCTTAAGCAGATGGTCCTTGGACCCACACTTGAGACATCGTCCCGTCTTTTTCCAAACTCTCCCAAGTGCTTCTTTCCACAAAGCTCACAAGGGCGACATCGCCACCCGTGCCACAAATTTGTTGATTTTGTGGCCCGTCAACTTTAGGCCTCTTGTGACTCTTTCCAGCTAGCCCAAAACCTCTTTTGGGCTTATTCTTATCCATAGCCTGCTTGGTAACATCCTTAATTCCCTCGGCCACCTTGGCCTTTTCCACCAAAGCAGAGAATTCCCGCTCCTAATACGGTGCTATCAATACCGGATCGTCCTCGGTCATCCGTCCTCAAACGGACACGGCGTTCATGCTCGGTTGCCACTACACCTCGAGCATAACGGCTCAACCTCAGAAATTCCGCCTCATATTCTGCGACGGACTTACTTCCTTGTACCAATCCTGAAAAGCCTTTCTTTGTTCATCCGTATACCTGGTTCCCACATACTTTTTCTCTCAAATGCTTCTTTAACATATTCCCAGGTCAAATCTGCAGCCGTAGCACCATTCCGAACAATTAACCACCACTGATACGCTTCATCGCGTAACAGTGCCACCATCCCTTTCAACTTCTCCTCGGGGGTCAAGTCGAGCTCATCCATGATGCGCTCCGTTGCTTCCAACCATGACTCACCATCATCGGGTGCTACTCGAACACTCCACTCGAAACATCTCGGCTCCATTAGCTCGGGAGCCGCTCGAGCATAGACTTACGGGTTCTGAATTTCCTCCCGCACCACCACCAATTCCAAAACTCGCAAAGACACACTGTGACACGCAGATCTTCCCCGTCTGAGCCTGCTGCTCAACATTAACAGCTGGGGGTGGTGGTGGCGGTGGTATCTCATTGTCAGAACCCTGACCCGATCTAACGGGTTCTGACACAGTCATTCTTCCTCTACCTCTTCCACGACGACCACGTCCTCTAGAGCTCATTTTCTATCGTCGAGATCTGATTAAGAAGTTTTATGAATTAGTATTCTTGTTTCACTTATTACCCGCGAAGATGTTTTATGAAGAAGAATTTAAGAGTGGTTCTTTCGTATTCATACAAAGACACGCCTTTCATTCATTCATCCATCCATCAAACAATTATGAACTTTCGTTCATTCAGAGAAACGTTGTAATTTTCATCGTTGTTGTTTTTCCACTACCCAGGGGTATTTTCGTAATTTTGTCATACAGGGGCAATTTCGTAATTTTCCAAAATAATAAAAAAATTCCTCGGTGATTTTGTCGAAAGTATTTTGGTAATTTTAAAGTCCCGGGGTAATTTTGGAAAATTTTCGAAATTCAGGGGTATTTCAGTAATTTTCGACCTCAGGGGTATTTTGGTAATTTTTCTCAAAACCGGGTATATTTGGAAAAACTAACAAATCAGGATATTTCAAAAGTTGTAAAATTTTGTGGGTTCTTTTTGAGAGTTTAACCTTTCAAATGGTGATGTTGCAAAAATTTGGAAATCAGGGTCATTTTGGTAATTTTGCAAGTTAGGGGCAATTTTGTATTTTTTTCCAAAATCGGGGTATTTTTGATGGTTTGCACATTAGGGTTTATGAACATTATAAAATAATGGAGTTTTGACAAAACCATTGAAAAGTTTGACATTTTGTGGATTTAGGGCATTTTGGTAATTTTGCCACTAAGGGCATTTTTGTAATTTTCACAAATTAGAAATTTTTCTAAAAAATTTTGTAAAGATGGTTTTCAAAATTTAGTGAAGTAATTTTAAGAGTTTTGAAATCTAGGGTTTGTTGTTTTGTTCTCTTTTTTTTTAAAAAAACATGGCTAGTTCCTTTCTGGTTTTAGTCATTATGTTTAGCCTATGTCCTAGCCTCATTGGTCGTAGTGAACCAAAGCTACGCACTGAGCAGATTCGAATGGAGAGGAGGTGAGTCACACTGATCGCTTAAATACCAAGCTCCCATCGAAACCATTCCTAGACATGCGTCATGCAGGTTGCCACACCACCGAGCCCTCTCGAGTTAGGGTGAACCGAAGCTACGCACTGCAGTGGATTCTGCGAAGAGGAGGTGAGTCACTAGGATCGCTTAAATACCGTGCTCTTCCTGATCCAATCCTGAACATGCGCACAGTGTTACCACACCCTTAGCTCGATGACTTAGCCATAGGGTTGTTTAGTGCATTAAGCCTTATGTGTTTGTGTTTGAGTAGACTAGTCCTGTGGTTCAAGTTCCTATCATACTATTCTACGCTCCATGCCTTTTCTACCCTTATACCGCTCATAAGTCACGAATCACACATAAAGTTAGGGGTACTTACCGGTGGATCATGGGTCGGAGACTCAAAGCCATGCCGAAACTCCGCTTATTTTCGAGAGAAAATCATTTGGGCTCGAATTAAAAATGTTTTGGGCCTTAGCCCACAAAGCCGAGTTTAAAAACTAGGCTCGATACAAATCAAACACCCCCCACACCCTACCCACGAGCTCGAACCTGATCTGTATGTTCCTTAAGTAAACCGATTTTCAAATTCTTGGTTACTTAGAGAAAATTGTAAATTTTAGAAAACATTGTTTTGGGTTGGGCTTAAATTGGAACCCATTTAATAATTTTTGAAAATCCAACTTAAATAAGGTGACAAAATAATTTTAGGGTTTATTACTTTAAAAGAAATAAATTTACTTAACTTTAATCAAAAATAAATTGTATCATAATCAACTAAAAATAAATGTAAATAGAGAAAACCCAACCGGGCCTTATGGCCTTATTACATCATTCAAACCCAAAATAAAATTTAAAGTACTAAAATTATATAAAGTCCAAATTTCTATATAAATTCTTCAAGTGATGCATGGCCACCCTTAGCTCCCCGCGACCCGGTCCATTACTCGCTCATCACCGAAAAATAATTCCAACGAGGTGAGTCCACAGACTCAATGTGTACACAATACTAATTTTCAACAAATCGCATACAAGTCATATCAATTTCATGTTCATACAAAATAAAGGATGATGCAACCCAAACCCAAGCCTATTTGTCCATCCGCTACACACCACCCGTACAAACCTCGCATAATCGTGGAGACTACTAAGTCGACCCTCCATCCGCTACACACCATCGAAGGCGATCATTTGCTGCGACGACGTGCTCATCGCCCACTTACGTTGTGTCTTTAAACACTATATTCGGATAATGTAACCGGTTACCATTTTCAATAATGTGACCGTAGTCACCATAATTCGTTGGTGAAACCGTAGTCATCACCTTCACTTTCTCCCTTCACATATATCCCAAATGCCCCAATTATTACATATCATTCATATCATACTTAAATTCACATTCATGTCACTTTTCAGAATATAACACATTCATAATCCTATCAAAAGTAGGAATACGTACCTGGGTACTTTTTTTTTTGCCACATTTGTGGTACTTAGCCACATTCTCATTCTTATACACATTCATATATTAAAACAATTATTGCCATAATATATATTGAAAGTTAGTGTGAGTACACACCTGAT
Organism: Gossypium bickii; assembly: GCA_025503065.1. Classification (NCBI taxonomy): domain Eukaryota; kingdom Viridiplantae; phylum Streptophyta; class Magnoliopsida; order Malvales; family Malvaceae; genus Gossypium; species Gossypium bickii. The sequence goes on along the minus strand of CP106709.1, from coordinate 49,236,340 downwards.
TCGCTTAATAGGTTCCTTGAATCCCGAAGAATGATCTACCAATCTAGATCTTTCACTCCTATATTCGGCCAATCATTAAAATATATTAATAACCTTATTTGGTTTGAAAACCAAGTCCTAGTAGGATTTGTATTACTTACCTTGTTGCCGAATTGGATGATTGTAAATCAAGTCCCAAAATTGCTAATATTCCTTCCCTTGAAATCGGCTAACACTAAATCATGTAACCATGTGAGTCTCCGGCTTTTGAAATAAATGAGAAATAACCCTAAATACCAAAATTAAGCCTTGGCCGAATATCACTTACCTTGTGATGGGATTCCCAAAACCGATTTCTTACCTCCTTTATATCTGTCGAAATCTTCATGTTAGATATAATCTAACCTATACATCATAACCTTTAATCGAATAAATTTTCTTACCTTAGATCCTTAGATTTCCCGAAAGATCCTTCAAATTTTTGGCCAAATTTGCTAACAGAGTTAGTACCTTGATTTCGATGGAAAGAAGAGAAATAAGAATTGACTGATTACAGATCTTACCCTTTTGATGTTGTAAATGATTGCCCCCCTTTCTTGGAATCCACAAAGATTCGGCTTGACAGTAGAAACGGAGAAGAAACTAGAAGAAAAAGAGAGGGATTTTGCTTAATGAAAATTAAGCAGAGAGGGGGAGAGAGCTTAGAGAATTTCGGCAACACTAGAAAGATGAGAGAAACTCTTTTAGTTTTCCTCCTATAGCCGAAATTATCAATAGGAGAGTCCCTTACTTGGCCACTACTCCTCAAGTGATAATATTAACCTTTAATTATCACTTTTATTCAAAATTAAAGGTGTTTAATCCTTTATTTATCTCCTCAAATAATCCTAATTTAAAATCCCTTATTTATCACTTTTTAATCATGTATTTATGGAATTAAAACACCTTGGTTTCTAGATGCTTGTGCCGTCCACCTTTAAGCCTGGGAAGCAAAAATTAAACTTCATTTATTTGCTTCCCTTGTGACTCGAACCCAGGCCCATGCCTCCTTCACATGGCGCCATTTCCATAGGCCCTAAGTGCCATCTTTAGGCCACTTTTCCTAGCCCGTTTGTGTGTCAAATTTCCCCAACTTTTTCTTTTAAGGCCCTCTTGCCTTTATTTCCTATTTTAAACTTTAAAACTCATCATTTCGGGGTCATTTCTAAGTTTCCTAAAATTTTTGATCGGCTCTGTAACTTGCCATTTTTCTTACATTCCAAGTTTCCAAAAATGTTCAGGTTTCCTAAAATGTTCAGTTTCCAAAATGTTCAGGTTTCCAAAAATGTTCGGCCTAAAATGTTCAGTTTCCAAAAATGTGTACTTTCCATTTTTGAACCATTTCCTTACATTTCTAGGTTTCCTAAAATGTTCATGTCCTAATGCATTTCCAGGTTGCCAAAAATGTTCATTTCCATTCATTTTCGTGCATTTCTGAGTATCCAAAAATATCAAAAATTTATTCATTATGCTTAAGACTTGTTATTTCTTACAATTAAACTGAAAATGCATAGACCCTTTTGAGGATGTTACAGTCTTCCTAAAATTAGGGGAATCAAATTATCCTCATCCATATCTAATACAACAAAATCTACTGGGAAAACGAATTTATCAATTTTTACAAGAATATCTTCGATAATACCACTAGGAATTCTAACAGTTTTATCAGCTAATTGAATGATCATACTAGTTTGTTTGGGTTTCCCTAGACCTAATTGTTTAAACATTTTATAAGGCATGACATTTATACTTGCCCTAAATCAGCTAAGGCATTATCAGTAGTTAAACTACCAATTAAGCATGGAATTGTAAAACTCCATGGATCTTTTAGCTTTCGCGGTAGTCTATTCTGTAACATTGCTGAGCATACTGCGTTTAATTCCACATGTGGCTCCTCGTCTATTTTATGTTTGTTCGTCAAGAGTTGTTTTAAAAATTTCCTCGAATCTGGCATCTGTGAAAGAGCTTCGAGAAGAGGTAAGTTGATATGTAATTTCTTTAAAAGTTTACGAAACTTACCGAACTGTTCCTCTGTATCATCTCTTTTCATTGCTTCGGGATAAGGAATGCAAGGTTGGTACTTTTTGATTGCCGGTTTTGGCTTTTCTTGTGTTACCTCAACTTTACCCTCTTCTACCTCATTTTCTTGTATTGTATTAGGTGCATCTAACCCTATACTATCATGAGCTGTGATGGCTTGGATTTGCTCCTTTGGGTTAATCTCAGTGTTGCTTGGTAGACGCCCTTGCAGTCGTTCAGAAATCGTTGATCGAATGTCAGAAACTATCTTAGTACGTTGTCCAACTAACTTAAGTTCCCCGACTTGGTTCTCAATCCCTTTGATTGATGCTTGTTGATTATCGAAAGTTCTCTCAGTTTTTTGGAGACGGGTTTCTGTGGCTACCATGAATTTTATCAGCATATCATCGAGGTTCGGCCTCTTTTCTTGTGGATAGGGCTAATTTTGAAAATTTTAAGGAGGTTGTTGTCTTTGATTTCCTTGATTTCCTTGACCTCCCCATGAAAAATTTGGGTGGTTCCTCCAACCTGGATTATAAGTATTACTATAAGTGTTACTATTAGATCTAAAATTATTACATATGTAGTTCATTTGTTCGCTTTCATGTCTTGTTGGTAGGGTGGGTACTCGAGATTCGCCACGCCCCACTTGCATCGCATCAGATTCGGATGTACCTGCGAAGAACACAAACTATCAAGCTTTTTATTCATCATCTCTACCTATGTTGATAGCATGATTACTGCATCAAGGTTGTAAACTCCAGCTGATTTTGTTGGTTTTGTCCTTGTAACTTGCCATTGATAGTTATTCAGTGACATCTCTTCGATAAACTCGTAGGCTGGTTCAGGAGTTTTATTGTTCAGGGTTCCACCGGTGGCTGAGTTAATTAGTTGCCTCGTTGAGGGGTTTACACCGTTATAGAAAGTTTGGACTTGGAGCCACAAGGGTAAACCATGGTGCGGACACCTTCTCGAGAGATCCTTATATCTCTCCCATGCGTTGTATAATGTCTCTAAATCCATCTGCACAAAAGAAGAGATATCATTCCATAATTTAGCCGTTTTGGTCAGTGGGAGATATTTTAATAAAAATTTTTCAGTCATTTGATCCCACGTAGTGATGGACCCTCGTGGTAACGAGTTTAACCACTGTTTGGCTTTATTCCTCAATGAAAAAGGAAATAACCGAAGACGTATGGCATCATCAGAAACACCATTTATTCTGAAGGTATCACAGAACTCTAAAAAATTAGCTATATGAGTATTTGGGTCTTCATCCTGTAAACCATCAAATTGAATAAATTATTGAATCATTTGTATAGTGTTAGGCTTTAATTCAAAATTATTAGCAGCTAAAGCAGGCCTAACAATGCTTGATTCTGCTCCTGTTAAATGAGGTTTAGCATAATCATACATAGTACGTGGAGCATTATTGTCTGCCACATCTTGTGGTGGTGGATTGTTCTCGTCCATCCCTTCAGTAGGATTGGATCTGCTTTCTCGCTCTTCTTCGTGTAATTTAAGGCTCGCCTAATTTCTCTGCGATTCCTGTAAGCGATAGCTTCAATATCACTATTATATACTAGTGGTCCCCTCGGGTTCCTTCTAGTCATAAACTAGAGGTACCTGTTAAGAAACGAAAGAAAGAAAATTTAGCAAAGTTAAAAACAAAACAAAAAAATAAAAATAAGAGTGAATTGCGGAAAATAAAAATTAAAAGAGTGGCTAGAGTAACAAAAATAGAGTTTTCTTAATATTTTAGTTCCCCGAAAACGGCGCCAAAAACCTGATCGTTTATTTTTAAGAGTTTTAAATTTATAAATGAGGATGATCAAACCTGGAAACTAACTCTGACAATGACTTAAGGCAAGTGCACCTATCAAACAGTAGTATAGCTCAGGCAAGACCGGATTGTCAAACCCAAAGGAACTAAAAGTACTAATACTAACTTTCTTTTTATTATCTAACCTAAAATAAGTGAAGTTTGTTGTTTAATCTAATTTTAACTAACTACTAAGCTAAAGACACAAAGACAAAAAGAATGAATTGGGGAAATACTGTTGGAAAAACTCAGTTGATTAAGATTATACCATTAGGAAGAATCCACCTAAACTTCACTTGTTATCTCACAATGAACCAGACGATGTATTCACTTGACTGGATCCGTAAGATTCCTTAATTTATATTAAACCCTCTCTTGAGGCGAATAACGTCTAACCCTAGGTTGATTAATTGAAATCTCTTTCTAATTAAAACCCCTAGAATCGCATTAACTCAAACTATGGACTCCTATATTAGGTTTCACCCTAATCCGACAAAATCTCATCACCCTATCTCTAGGCATCCGATCAACTCCACTTAATTATGTTAGATCTACTCTTAGGCAGGGACTTTTGCTCCTCCACCTAAGCACAGCCTACTTGAATCAATATCCCGAAAATATCAACACAAGAATTTATAACACATATTAAGAACAAATCAAGTATTTATCATATAGTTCAGACAACAATAACAAGATCCATCTTAGGTTTTATCCCTTCAAGTATCTGAAGGACTTGGTTCATAACTATAAAGGGGAACATCTTAGAAGAACAGATAAAACAAAACATAAGAAATCCCTAAAACCCCCTGAAGGAATTGAAGGAGAGATCCTCCGTCTTGAGTAGAATTCCAGCTTCTTGAGATGGATCAATTGGCTATCTTCGCGTATTTCCCACAAATTTGACCTTTTCGGCTCGGCTCCTTGGCCTAGCTAACCGCCCCCCTTTCAGGTTATACTTAGGGGTTTATATAGGCTTTTGAAATAGGTTTCTTTGCCCCTAAGTATCCTTTTCCGAGTAGAATTGCTCTTCTCCACGACAGGGGCACAGCCATGGCACATGCCCGTGTGAATCGTGGCCAGGCCGTGTTTGGACTTTTAATGAGGTGACACGCCCGTGTAAATCATGATCAGGCCGTGTTCTAGTCTATCAAGGAGGCACGACCGTTTGGGCTTAAGTCCAGGCCGTGTCGATTTCCTCTTTGGCCCAATTTGGTCCGTTTTAGGCTCGTTTCTCGTTCTTTTCATCCTCAGGTACTTTCCTGAGTATAAAACATGAAAAGAAAGGATTAAGAGCACCTTTTTACATAAATCAAGGGATAAATCATCCAAATGTATGTTAAATGTGGGACTAAAATATGTTACTTTTACGGTTTATCAAAATCCCTAGGAGGAGAATTGTAACAGTCGGTTTATACCCTAGTCGGAACAGTGGTTTCGGGACCACAAATTAGAGTCCCTATAATGTTTTAATATTATATTCTGTGTCGCTGGTACGTGATTAAGCATGTGTTAAAATTTCGTAAGTTAATTTGTCTGTCTGTGTGCTTAATTTGACAAAAGGATTAAATTGCATTAAATGTGAAAGTTGCATGATATTTGTTTAGTACCAATGTGTTGTGGCTTTTAAAAGAAAAGGCCTTATGAGGAAATTAGACCATTATTTAGATAGTGGGTGGACAAAAGACAAATGTGCCCTTAATGAATGTTTTTTTTTATTTGTTTAATGAAAGGCTAAAGAGGTAAATGGATTATTATGTATGTTATAATTTGATAAAAACATGAAAAATGGCCATTTTAGTTCATCTTTTGAACGAATTTTGTAAGAAAAGGAAAGGGGTTTAGCTTGGTTATATTCGGCCATTCCAAGCATAAATTCAAGGTATGTTTTTAATCGGTTTTCGATAATTTCTACGTTTTTACAATTGTTGCTTTGTCTACTACAAAACCCATGCTTCAATTTTGAGAAATCAATGATGTTTGTGATATGAGACTTTGTTGAACTTATATGATTTATGATGATTTATGGTGTTAAATGAAAGATATGTGTTGAATGAACATGTTTGTTCTTGAAATTTTGATGAATTTAGCTAATTATGGTTAAATTGTGAAAATAGCATTTTAAAGGACTAAATTGTAAATTTGATGAAATGTGTAGATTTATATGTTATATAGGAGCATTCGACTCAGCATGAGCATGTGATAATTTTGTGAATTTGATGTTTTGAGAAAAATGGACTAAATTATAAGTTGTGCTATTGTGAGGGTTAAGTTACAAATAGCCCAAAATGTGTGTCCTTGGATTGAATTGAATGAGTTAGTGAATAAAAGGGTTAATTCTAAATATGTGTAGATCAAGAACCGAGGAAAACGGACTTAGATCGCAAGAAAGCGAAAGTAACCTAGTAGCCATTTCCATTTTCGATAAATCGAATCCGAGGTAAGTCATATTGCAAATAAGTGTAATTGTATTGAATTGAGCATATTCATATGACTATCGATGATAATGAATGCTTATGAGATGCTATGTACATGAATTCCGAGACAAGGTCGAAATAGTGAAAAGTCCGAGAAGTTCCGTACGAACCTAGAAATATATAGGATTAGCTATGTCATGACATAGGTATCTGTTCTGTTTTATCATGTAAGACCACGTCTGGGACGTTGGCGTTGATTTGAGATTTCGTGTAACACCATATCTGGGATGTTGGCATCGATATGAGCTTTGTGTGTAAGACCATGTCTGGCATGTTGGCATCGGTATGAGCTTTACGTGTAAGACCATGTCTAGGACATCGGCATTGTATTGATTCGTGTAAGACCCTGTCTTGGACAGTGGCATCGTTATCCGAGTACACGTAAGACCTTGCCTGGGACGTTGGCATTGTACGACTATTCCGAGCCTTCTGAGTATCCTATTAGATTCCTATCGGTTCAACAGGCAAAATCTGAGCTATGATCAATTACGTGAATGTATAGTCGTTTCAGGTACGTTTGGTATGCACACTAAATGAGTATAAAAGGTAAGTACCTATGTGATTTTGATTTGAAGAAATGTATGATTGAATATGAGAATGTGACTGAGATGTAAGAATGGTTATGAAAGAGTTATGTGTATATATATGATTTTTTGAATTGATGAATATGGCAAATATGACCAAAGCATATATGTGAATTTGTTATGAATATGAGTTGTACCAATGTTTCTACATGCTTATATGCTTTACATGTTAAGTTTATTTGTATTATGACTTACTAAGCTTTTGGAAAGCTTACCCTGTCTGTGTGTGTTTTTTTTTTTCAGTTTTATAGGTCGTCAAAGCTACTGAAGGCTCGGGACCGTCGAGGATCGTCATCACACTACTCAACTTGTTTTGGTACATTCTGGAAATGTATATAGCTAGATATGGCATGTATAGGCTAGATATTTATATATGAATATGAAGTGAACTTAGCCATGTGATTTGGCTAGATATGAGTTGAGAATAAGCTTAAATGATTGTGATATATGATGCATATTTTGGTATGGTTGAAGCACATGAAATGGTTAAGTTTTTGAGTAAGTATGGATGAATAATGCTTGTGTTTATATAAGTTTTAGTCTTGTGGATTTGTTATGAATGAGATTGGATTTGAATGTATTGATTGAATGGTTAATTTGGTATGTTCTTGGTTGTCAAATATGCATTAGATGTCTTAGTAAATTGGTTGTAAGTTTGACCCTTGTTGGGTGGCATTTTGGCCTTGCAAATGGCCTATAATGTCACACGGTTGTGGCACATGGGCGTGCCTAGTGACCGTGGGGCTAAGTCAGTAGCTAGCTAAGAGTACACGGTCTTGGCACACAGACGTGCCTGGTAGCCGTGTGATTTTTGACAGGATTGACCACGGCCCAAGTACACAGGCGTGCTTGGTAGCCGTGGAGCCAAGTCAGAATCGACCACGGCCAGAGTACATGGGCGTGCTTGGTGGCCATGGAGTAAAGTCAGTTTCGACCACGGGGTAGACACGCGGGGGTGTCAAGCAGCCGTGGGAGGCACACGGCCTACCTACACAGGCGTGTAACCCCTGAATCTTTAAAAGAAATTTAAATTTCTAAGAATTTCTGTATGTGTTCCGATTTAGTCTCGACCCTGTTTCTAAGTGTGTTTAAGGTCTCAATGACCAATTTATGGGACACTATGATTGAGATTGATGTATGATTTTATGAACTTCTGTAAATGTTTTCGATCTGTCCGGTAACATCTTTAACCCTAATCTGGCGATGGATACGGGTTAGGGGTGTTACAATAAGCCATCCAAATTCATAACAAACTTTATTTACTCAAACATCAAAAATGACCAAACTCAAATATACATTATTTAGTCTAATCTCACAAGTATGCTAAGTTCATTTCTCATCCATTTAGCACTTCTAATTTCCAAATACCAACCAATAACACATTACCATATTCAAGCACATAATAAGAACCATATGCACAAATATATACATAACCACATCAACCAAAATAAGCCAACTCTCATGGCTATATACAAACCAAAACATTTGACATTTACAAGCCATTTCAAATGGCCAAAAACCATTATCAACTCATAACCAGAATGACCAATGTCCCTATACATGCCATATACCAAAATACCAGAGCTCAAAAGTACCAAGTGATAGTGAGATAGTGTAATGAAGTCTCCAATGATCCCCGAATCCGAGCTAGCTTTGAAGTCAATATAAAACACAGAAAAATAAACAAAGTAAGCTATAAAGCTTAGTAAGCTCGTATGAAATAAACTCAATCTAATTATAAATATACAATTCAACAACTTGAATATATCAACATGTAGCACATATTAACTAACAAACCTTTCACGTCTTTAATCACATGATTATATCCAACCTTCACAATTTCTTCGATTTAAGGCTTATATGATTCATGTACATACCTGTACCATTTTGTATCAATCCCATACTCAACCACGTCTTTCACTTACCCGTTGAACCATTCGGAATAATATCAGATACTCGGGAAACTCACACCAAAGTGACACATACATAGCCAATGCTATCTCAATCTCATACCACATATATGCTCACTCTCGAGCTATCAACAGGCCTGCTCACACAAGCTGTCAAGTAACCACAACAAATGCCGGTATACTCAGCCACCGGTAGGACGTACAGGACTAGCACTCGAATTACATAATCACAATAAGCCCTAATGACATGTCATTCGTATCCTAATCTATTCCTAAGGTTCAACTAGGATTTCACACTTGCTGAATCTTCATCGAACATGTCCGTAGAGTCGAATTCACAATTCATACAATATCAAAGCATTAAAAACATAATTATAACAATGCTTAATACATACGAACTTACCTCGGACGCAAAAACGATGAAACGAGTCGATTAATCCAAAACCTTGTTTTTTCCTCGATCTAAGTCCATATTTTGCTTTTCTTGATCTATACAATATCAAATTTAACTTATTTAATTACATCACTATTCAATTTAATCCAAAACACTTATTAAAACACATTTACACTTTTACCCCTAAGTATTTCACAACTTTTACAATTTAATCCTTATTTCATAAAATCACAAATTTAGGAAATTCAGTACCAAACCATGCTAGCCTAATTTTCATTGCCAAATTAGGGTTAAAGGTGTTACCGGATAGATCGAAAACTTTACAAACATTTTACAATATAAATTATCAATCACAGTCAAAGTGTCCTTTTTATAAGTCAATGAGACCTTAATCATACTTTATACTAGGGTCGGGACTAAATCGATATCATATGAAATTTCTCAGAAGTTTAAAAACTTTTCTAAGTTACAGAGGTCACACGCCCGCGTGGGCAGGTCGTGTGCCTCCCACGGCTACTAGACACAACCATGTGTCCTGGCCGTGCCAAAACAGAGCATGCCACGGCCGTGTAGGCAAAATAGGCCATTTGCAAGGCCAAAATACCACCCATAAAAGGATCAATCTTACAAGCAAAATACCAATTCATTCCATGCACAATTAACATCCAAAAACATGTCAAATTAATCTAAAAATCTTTATATCCACTCTCATTTCCAATCATGCCAATTTACACAACTAAAACGTATATACATTCAAGCATGATTCATCTACATTTACCTTTCATATTATCATTTCATTGATCAAATATTCATACTCATAATGCATTCAGATGCTTATCATAGCTTTGGCCATTTCATTAGCTACCAAACCATACCAAATCATGCATTATATATCATATTCAATCATGCATATTACCAACATTTATCTAGCCACATCTCATGGCTATTTATACACATTTCAAACATAATCCAAAATGACTAGCCTGTACATGCCATATTTAGCTATATATATATACATTTCAAAAGTACCAAAGTTGAGTTTAATAGTGTGGTGATGATCCTTGACGATTCCTGAGCCTTTCATAGCTTTAACGACCTATAGAACAGAGTAAACACACACACAGAGTAAGGTTTCAAAAGCTTAGTAAGCCATATACAAATCAACTTAACATAAAATATACTTAACCATATTGATCAAGACATTTATAGTTCTCATAGTAAATTCACCACAGATTCTTTGGCTCATATACTTAGCCATATCTTACCACATTCTTCAACTCAATTATCACATATACACATAACTCATTTAAGCATATCTTCACATATCATTCCATCATTTCATTACACATATTAATCTTAGTAAGTTCATATAGACACTTACCTTTCATACACACTTTGTGTACATATCAAACGTACCTGAAACGGATTTACAAAGTACATAGTTGTTCGTAACTCGAATTTCCCGTTGAACCGTTTGGAACTAAATAGGATACTCATAGTGCTCGGAATAGCCATACAATGCCAACGTACCAGACGTGGTCTTTCATGTAATCAGATATCGATGCCACTGTCCCAGACAGGGTCTTACACGAATCAATATGATGCCAATGTCCCGGACATGGTCTTACGCGTAGATTTCATATCGATGCCAACATCTAAGACGTGGTCTTACACGAAATCTCGAATCAATGCAAACGTCCCAGACGTGGTCTTACATGATATCATATAACGGACACCTATGTCATGACATATACTATCCTATCTATCACTAGGTTTAAACGGGACTTCTCGGATATTATCAACTTGTCGACTTATTTGTAACTCATATTTCATATACACTCCATCGCAATGGATATTCATATCAATTCACATTCCATATATACATAAGTAGTTCAATGCAAATACATTTATTTGTATATTGACTTACCTCGAGTTCGGTTTAATGGAAACATATATGGCTACTCGATTACTTTTGATTTCCCGCGATCTAAGTCGATTTTCTTCGGTTCTTGATCTATACATATTCAAATTTAACCCTTCATTCATCAACTTATTCAATTCAATCCAAAAACATACATTTAGGGCTATTTCCAACTTATCCTTCACATTTGCACATTTTATCAATTTAGTCCATTTTTTCTCAAAACATCAAATATACACAATTTGTTCACACACATGCATAGCCGAAACTCCCTAGGGGCCATACAAGTCCATATTTTTCATCAAATTCAAGTCCTCCAAATATTATTTTTATAATTTAGCCCTAATTAGCTAAATTCACCAAAAATTCAAGAACAAAACATGTTCATTAAACACATATCTTTCATTTAACACCAATATTCATAACAAAGCTCACCATTTCATCAATGGCACATCTCATAAACATCATCAATTCTTCAAATTACAACATGGGCTTGATAGTAGACTGAGCAACAATCTCAAAAACATAAAAATCATCAAAAACCAAAGTCAAAACATACCTTAATCAAGCTCAAAATCAACCGAAACCTAAGTGTTCTTCTTTCTTTTTCTTTCCTTGATTTTTCGGCAATAAGATGGATGAAATGGCTTATTTTTTTAGCCTTTTGTTTATTATTAACATATTATTATACCATTTACTAAAATATCCTTTCAGTTAATAATTAAAACAAACATACATTAAGGGCATATTTGTCCAACTACTATCCACTATCTTAAAAGTGGTTTAATTGTCTCATAAGGCCACAACATTCAAAAACCACAATACATAGGTGCTTTAACAAATAGCATACAAATTTTACATTTAATGCAATTTAACCCTTTTCTCAAATTAAACACACAAATGATCAAATTTTTATACGAGGCTTTCACACATGCTTAGTCACATAACAAAGACACAGAAAATAATATTAAAATGTTTTCTAACTCGGATTTGTGGTTCCGAAACCACTGTTTCGACTAGGGTCTAAACCAGACTATTACAACATATCATCCCATAATTTTCATTTATTTCACAATTTACCCACAAACTTTTCACATTTCACAATTTAATCCCTAATTTGCATTTTCACTAAAAATCACTTAAAAAAAACTTGTCTAACTATCATTAAACATTCATAATCTATCTTCAAACATCAAAATACATGCTTATTCATCAATGGCGACATCCTAAACCTTTAACAGTTTTGCAAAATAGTCCCTGGGCTAGCTAGACCTAGCTGAAACGATATCAAAAACGTAGAAATCATTAAAAATGGGATAAAAATTGTACCTAATTGAGCATAGATGTCATGGTCGAATGGAACCCTAAGAATTTTGGCTTTTCTTTTTGTGAAATTCGGCTAAAGAAGATGATAGCCAACAAAATATGATTTTTGTTTTATTTATTATACCTTAATAACCAAATTACCAAATTAACCTTAGTAATAAACCATTAAAACACCTAATAATGTGTCCATAAATGTCCACTCACCGTTATAGTGGTCTAATTACTACTTAAGGACCTTTACTTTAATTTTCCATGGCTAACAGACACCTTTAACTAATAGAACATAAATTTTGTACTTTACGCGAATTAGTCCTTTTTATCGAATTAAACACTCAAACAATAAAATTTCTTAACGATTTTTTCACACATTCATACCATCATGCTATAGATATTAAAATAATAATAAAATAATTATTTTGACTCTAGATTTGTGGTCCCGAAACTACTGTTCTGATTTGACTAAAAACGGGTTGTTACAACTAGTTACAAACCAAACTTTCAAGAGACCTATTACCAAACCAGTTTTCATTAACCATTGAATGGAAGCTTTCATGTGTGCACTGTAACAGGCCATTTTTAGTGAAATCGGAATTGTGGTTTCGAGACCACAAATCTAAGCCAAAAAGAAAACTTATTTTAATATTATTTCATGGTCTGCATTATGATAGGAATGTTATATGAAAATTCTGATAAGGAATTTTTATCAATTATGTGCTTAATTATGGGAAGGACCAAATTGCATAAAATATAAAAGTTGAGTTCCAGTAGCTATAAGTACCAAATAGCTATGGAATTCAAAACCTGAGGTCTTATATGGTAATTAGACCATTAAAGAAAAGTTAGTAGATATTTTTGATGAATCATCCATGGAAAAATTAGAAAAGGTCAGGGACTAAATTGGAAATTAAAATAATTAAAAGATGATAGTAGAAAATATCATCTTATTTTCATCACCTTCCCCAAAATTTTACATGGAAAACCTAGGAGAAAGAAAGGAAACTAATCAAGCTTAATTAGGTATGTTTCCTTGTCTCGTTTTTAGTAATTTTTATAATTTTCAGATCAGAGTAGTCTAATCTATCTATTTTGGGGATTAATTTAAAAAGTTATCAAAGTATTGAAAATTTTCCATGGATGTAAATGCTGAAAAATTGAAATTTATGGTAGAAAATGAAAGGTTGTTGATAGATAAACAACTTTTATAAAGAGAATTTTGATGAAATCATGATTTAGGGACTAAATTAAAAAGTGGTAAAACCCATGGAAAAATTTTGAATTTTGTGAAATAAAAGTGCTGTAAATGTTATATTAAAATTTCGGTTAGGCTTGGAATAAGGATTAAATTGCATGAATTTCAATTTCAAAGCCTAGGTACGAAATTCGAATTTATGAAAAGTTTAGGGACAAAATGATAATTTTTCCTAGAGTGTAAATTGAATATGAAATGTGATAAATTGATGATTAAATTCATTTATATAGATCCAAACAACTCAAATTCAAAGCTAGATCGAGGAAGAGAAAAAGTTTCAGATTAGTATATTTTCTTATACGAACGATTATCGAGGTAAGTTCGTGTAACCAAATTGTGTTTATTTATAAGCTGAATTGAATGTGGTATGTGATTGTATGAATTATACAAATAATAAAAATAAATGAAATAATCATATGTGCAATCATATTCAAAAAATTATTAAGTTCCGTTTGAATGATGAATTTCAATGGATATATGTGATTTTCCATATTGAATATGGTCCTACATATGTTGCGGACAGAATATAGCTCGGATGAGCAATCCTGTTATAGCCCTCTTGAGCATTCTGTTAAATAGTTCTTGTGAGCATCCTGATCGATAGTAATTATGCATATGTTGCACACTACTGCAGATCTGTGTGAGCGTCTTGTTAAATAATTCGATCGGTTGTGAATCCAACATATAATGCAGATACAAACGTAGCTCTACGTGAGCGTCCTGATATAAGCTCTTATGGGCTTCCTGACATGGGTCACTTGAACTCCCTGTTACCTTATCCGATGCTCCCTGATATTAACTCTTCGGAGTTATCTGTTAAGCTCAATGAGCTTCCTGTTTAAAACTCTTATGAGTTTCCTGTTTAGCCCGGATAAGTGTCCTGTTACATGGCTCATCTGAGCATCCTGATAAGTGGCTCCAAAGTGTGCTCCTTGATTATGTGCCCTAATGGGTACCCCTGATTATGAGTTGACGGTTTACAATTTTGTACACCTTGTGTGTTCTACCTGAGTATCCATCAAAATTTCAATGATTCAACGGATAAATTCCTGAAATGAGAAACTATGAGATTAAATTAATTATATCTCGAATGTTCCCAAAATACTTGAAAGTTTGTAACATGATGAGCTCATCCATGCTTACTTGATGTACATGAGAATTATGTGACTAACTTGCTTAATTGAATGTATGTGATTAGGCAAATTTCCTAATTTGTTGGAAAGTATGATATTGTTATGCTTAAATGAATATGATTGGTAACTTTAGTTCCCATTATACGAACTTTCTAAGTATTAAATGCTTACTAGGTTTTATTTTCTCTGTTTTATACTGCTCAAAAGCTTGCAAAGGTTGGAGATTGGTTGGAGCATCATCACACTATTCACTAGCTCGTTTTGGTATAAATATTAAACTTACTTTGGTATAATGGCATGTATAGGTTAATTTGGCCATATGATGGCTTGTAAATGGATGTTTGTAATCTAGCCATTGGTATGGCTAGTAATGTTTGATTTGGTATATTACTACAAAGTTATATCATGCTAATATATATAAATGTATGGTATGGTTAGATTTAACTAAAGTAAGCTATATGCCTTGACAAAAAGGTAAGTTTGGCTAAATGAAAATAGGTGATGTTATATCATACATGTTAATAATGTTTGCTTGGTTTAATGCTTGGAATTAGTTGATATACAGGTGTAAGTATTTTGGTAGGTTGATGGTACAGTTTGGGTGAAAAATAAGGCTAGGAAATGGCCTTATTTTGTCCACACGGGTAGACACATAGGCATGTGTCTTGACTGTGTGTAACACACGGCCTGGCACATGGGCATGTGGATTGGCCGTGTGTCCCCTGCACCCTAAAATTTAAAAATAGAATGCTCAGAATTGGGCACATGGGCAGAGATGGGCATGTGTCTTAGTCGTGTGTGATACATGACCTAGCACATGGGCATGTGGCAAGCCATGTGATACAAGTCAGAGAGTTACACGGGTAAGGACATGGGCTGGGACACGGCCGTGTGCCTCACATCAAATGCCCACACGGTCTGAGACATGGGCATGGTTGTGTGAGCCACATGGCCTACTCACACAGGCGTGTGGCCCCTTTATTAAAGAAAATTTTTTAAATTTCACGAAAAATTCTCTAAGTTCCCTATTTAGTCCCAACTTGATTCAAATGTTTAAATTGGGCCTCGAAGGTCCTTTCAAGGGAAAATATGATTAGTTTCGGATATGATTACTAATTGTCATGAATTACATGAAATTATTCTGTAAACTTTGGTAATGCTCCGTAACCCTGTTTTGGTAAAAGATTCGGGTTAGGGGTGTTACATGCACCACCCACTAAAATATCTAAACGGTCTGTTCAACTTAGATCCTTTATTTCCAAACTTGATAGCGAGAGGCCTATGGTCAGACATGACTTTCTAGAGATGATACACTGCTGTACATGGGAACTTCACATCCCATTGATAATTACAAAGTGCCCGATCTAACAGTTCAAAAATAAGTCCTTTATTCCAAGTGAATTTGGACCCTTACAACCAAGATCCTTCAAATTACAGTCATTGACAAACTGATTGAACAAAGGGCAACCTTCAACGTTCCTACTTGCCCACCTTTCTTCTCATCAACATTTAGCATCACATTGAAGTCCTCTGCAATCAGCCATGGGCTTTGTATAGACTCAGTGATATGATTTAATCCTACCTAAAGATCCTTTGTTCTGATTCGTTGAGGGCTCTCAAAAACCACCGTGAAACAAAAATCATCATTAAGTCTGGGAACCGTATTCTCATATGTATGAACTAGAAGTGGTTAAAAAAACCTCTACTTTAATATTTTCTTGCCAGATCACCCAAATTCTCCCTGTAAAGCATTTAGCTTTGATTCTATGAGAAAAAGGTAATCTGATTAAATAAATTTCCTTATCATCTTTAGACCCATGAATCCAAGTTTCTATTAAAACCACTAGACCCGGATCAAATTCTCTCAAATACTCCTTCAAGAATTTACGAAATTTAAACAGACCAGCACCTTGACAATTCCAGATGAGAATGTTTGTTTTCATCACAAAAAAAAAACAAAAGAAAAAACTTAATGAAATGAGACTGACCTGCATTAAACTCAATAGTCTTGAGAGGCGTCATCCATGTGAGTAACCTCTTCAGCATCACTCTGACCAAGTCAATCAACTTAAGCTTGTCTAATTGAAATTTCATTTGAGTTTCATCCCCTTTTCCAAATTCTCATCGAAAGCCCTAGTCTCTTGGGAAAATTGTTCCAACCTATCGACAATCCCAGTAATAACTGTCTGAATCGAAATTGCCTAACTCTGTTCTGACAAATCATGATTACGATTTCCAGTCTCTTTAATTCTCGGGGCAAAGAGGAAAAAGGCACCAGGTTCTAAATGATCAATTCAGAGTCAGTATTATCCCGATTCACTATGTTTAGCAAAGTTCCTCGGTTGTCCATAATTGAACTGGCTTTGTGGTGTGCTTGATCCAGACTCATTTTCACTTTGTGGGCTGAGAAATTAAACACAAAAGGATCCTTATGCAGTATATCCATTGGGCCTATCCTGTTTAATGAGTCCTTCATATCATTGCGCCTCACGCTCTCTTTTTTAAAATTTTCCACTAGTTAAGCCCATTACCATGTGTTTTGGACCTGAATTGCTTCTGTTGGCCTGATTCTTATCTTGGACCTCATGTAACACCCTCTACCCAGCCTAGTCGCCAAGCCCGAATATCAGGATGCCACACCATTGTCTCATATCATACTCATAGTAAATTGTCACATTATTAAGAAATCATCCTCTTTATGTAACAACCCAATTTTCAGTGGTGTCGAAAATAGTGATTTGATATCACTAAATCCGACAAGTGAGTTTGAAAATTTTATTATTTATTATTTATGAGTTAAGTGTGATTTTAGAAAAAAATTTGAATTAATGAATTGTGTTTTAAAAGGAATTATTAGGTTAAGTGATTTTGAAAATGAGGAATCGAGACGTCGATTTCATAAACTGAGCCGTAAATATTTTTATAAATATTTACAGAGTATCATTAAGTTAGAATTAAAGTTTTGTTAGAAAATTTTAACGTTTCGGTAGTTAATTAATTAGAAAGGACTAAATTGAAAAAGGTACAAAAACTTGTTAATGTGATAAAATAGCTTAAATGATAAATGAGGAAAGACTTAAAGGGAAAATTAGCCTAAAGTAGATGGCTAAAACGACATAAGCAGAAAAAAAAACAAAGAAATTAGGTGATTAAGGGGTAAAATGGGAAATAAAATAATATAATATAATATAAAAATGGGACTTAAAAGAAATATAGACATTTCTTCATAATTCTTCAGCCAAAAACCACCATAGGAGGTCCCCAAGAAGCTGGTTTATCATATTTGTACTACATGTGAGTTCAATTCTTGATTATTTCTTGTAATTTTTGTGTTTTTGAGGCTTTTACAATTAGGTCCAACAATCTATTTCATTAGTTTTTTATTCTATGGGAAAGTTTTAATGTTACCATTGATGAGTGCTGGATGTGTATCATGATTTAACATAGAATTGAAGCTTTAATTTTCTCATATGATGATATTATTAGTAATTTCAATAGAAATTGATTTTAGGACTAAATTGTGAAAAGATTAAATCCTAGAGTTTGGTATTAAATTTTGTTTATCAAAGGTTGTGTCATAGCTTAGAATATTTAGATAAGGTGTTAATTGAGAAAAAATAGCTTATTTGAAGGTTGATTGATGAGGGACTAAATTGTAAAAACTGTGAAAGTTAGGGTATTTGTGCAATTTCAAAAATTGAAGGGTATAAATAGTGAAGTGAATTAGAATTGAAATATGTGCTAATGAATGAATAATTTTACATTTTAGATCAAAAACCTGTAGATTAACGAGAAAAAAGAAAATTAGCAGAATAGTCCCTAACTACTACAAATTCAACAAATCTACCCCAGGTAAGTTGATATGGTTAAAATTTAATGTTTATTTATTACATTGGTGAATGTTATTATATATTTATTCATATCTAATGTTGAAAATAAAATTATCGTCGAATTATGAAATTGAAATAAATGTTCAAAATGAGTGGAACGCGAGATTGAATACATTCGTTCTGTGGCAAAGAATGAATTGACGGATAAGACCATAGTTAGACCATGACATGTTTATATGTAAGACCATAGCTGCGCTATGGCATTAATGTAAAGGATGAATTGATGGATAAGACCACAACTGGGTTATGGCACTACGAACGTAAGACCATGGTTGGACCATGACAGTAATTAAATATAAGACCATAGCTGGGCTATGGCATTCTGATGATAAGACCATAATTGGGTTATGGCACTATGAATGTAAGACCATGGCTGGGCCATGGAAATACATGTGTAAGACCATAGTTGGACTATGACATAAAAAATACGATGTACTCACATCCGTAAGTCGTTCCTCGATTCAGTAAGAATTGGCAAAAGACTTATGTGAATAAATTGAAAGATATATTGATTAATAATGTTATTGATATGATGGAAGTATGTTCATTGATTTATGATGTGTTTGACAGGGAGAATGTATAATTTATTTACATTTTAGTTTATTATATTAAGTTCGGTAAGATCAATGTTTAACATAATGAACTTACTAAGCTTCATTAAGCTTACTTATGTCGTTTAATGTTCTTTGTAGATTTTCAAGAAGTTCAGAGGATCAAATCTGTAACACCCCTAACTCGTATCCATCACCAAAATAGGGCTACAGAGTATTACCGAAGTTTACAGAACAATTCCAAATAATTCATGTTAATTATTATTCATTTACGAAAGTGGTCATTTTGTCCCTTGAATGGACCCTCAAGGCCCAATATAAACATTTGAATTGAGTCGGGACTAAATTGGGAACTAATTGAATTTTTCACAAAATTTCAAAACTTTTCCTAAATACAACGCACACACGCCCATGTGATCAAGGGACACGCCCGTGCTGTAGGCCATGTCCGACCCCGTGTAGCTCTCTGACTTGTGGCACACGACCAGCCACATGCTCCGTGTGCTAGGTGGTGTGGTCAATTTAATTTTTCCAAAATTAAGTGCAGGTTTCACACGGCCAAGACACATGCCCGTTGTCTGGGCCTTGTAACACACACATCTAAGACACACGCTCGTGTCTCTGCCCATGTGCTCAATTCTAAGCATTCTGTTTCTCAAATTTACGATGCAGGGGACACACAGCCAAACCACATGCCTATGTGCCAGGCCGTGTGTGACACATGGTTAAGACACACGCTCGTGTGTCTACCCGTGTGGACAAAATAAAATCATTTCCTAGCTTTATTTCTCACTCAAATTTTCAAATAACCTACACCAAAACTTACAAGTATATACCATCCAATTCAAGCATAAAATCCAAGCCAATTCTAGTATCTAATATGATATATTATCATATGCATTCATGTTTATACCCTTACCCTTGTTTAACTTATATGTTAAGCATAACTCGATCAACCATACTTAATGACACATAGTTATTTGTCATAACATGACCTTATAAATATACCAAAACAAATCATTACTAGCCATTCCAATGGCTAGATTAGAACCAACATTTACAAGCCAACAATGGCCAAGTTACCTATACATGCCATTATACAAAAATAAGTTTACTATTTATACCAAAACAAGCTAGTGGATGGTGTGATGATGCTCCGACCGATCTCCAACCTTCGCGAGCTTTTGTGCACTATAAAACAGAGAAAATAAAACCTAGTAAGCATATAATGGTAAGTTCGTATAATAGGAATTAAAACTTACCAATCACATTTATTAATATTAAGCATATAATTAACATGCTTTTCATTAATTTGGAAAGTTTACCTAAACACATATACTCAATCAAGCAAGTTAGTCATATAATACATTTGCACATCAAATAAGCATAGATGAGCTCATCATATAACCTTTCAACAAATAATTTAGAAGCATTTAGGGCATATTTCTATTTATCTGATCATTTTCTCATGTCGAGAGTTTTACCCATTGAATTATTGAAATATCGATGGATACTCAAATACTACACTAAAGGTGTACAAATCTGTAAACCGTCAATTCTTAATCAGGGGTACCTATTAAGGTACTTAATTAAGAACCCCGATTTAGGGGCTAGTCGAAACAGTGATCTCGGGATCACTAATCCGAGGTTAGAGAAAATTATTTCCATGATATTTTATGAGTTAGAGTGTGATGGTATAAGTGTATGAAAATTTTGGTGCTTTAATTTTAGGAATTTCTTGCTTAATCGCGAAAAAGAACTAAATCGCATAAAGTGCGAAAGTTCTATTTTATAAGCTAAATGTGCCAAATAGCCATAGATTGTTAATTGGGGGTCTTTAAAATGCAATTATCCCCTTTTTAAATGGTTGGTCGGCCATAGGGGACAATAGGAGGCAAAAATGGTCAAAGTTGATGTAGTAGTTGGATTAAATTGATAAATAGAATAAAATAAAGAAAAGATGATATCCATATTTTCTCTTCATCTTCCTTCACCGAAATTTGCAAAACAAATAGAGGTTTTGAAAGCTCAAAATTTTAGCAAGCTCTTCTCCATTCAAGTAAGTGATTTTAATGATTTTTCTTGAAGATAGTTGTACTTTTAGAACCCCTAGAGCCTAAGCTTTCAAATGAGGGGACTAATTTGTAATATGGTGAAGATTTTAGAGATCTTACATGAGAGCTTTCATTATTATTTGCTGCATTTTTATGGAAGAAAATGAGTCCTGGTTGTTAGATGAACAACTTTTGTGAAATGTGTTGCCATGAAAACACCTAATTGGACCTTGTTGTAAAGGTTATAAAGTTTGTAGTAAATGTGTGAAATGTTGGATTTTGATGATAGCCATAAGAGAAATAAATGTTCACCTAGGCTCATTAAAGGTAGAAATTTGATTAGAATTAATTTCTGAGCCTAGGGGTAAAATGGTCATTTTGCTAAAGTCTAAGGGCAAAATGATAATTTTTCCAAAGCATGATTTTTGAAATACATTGATTAATGTGATGATTAAAACAAGCTAATTTTCTATTATAGAGCAAGAAGAACCCAGAGTCCACCTCGACCGGGGAAAGAATAAAGTCTCGGACCAGATTGACAATGTAGCTTATTTTGAAATCGAGGTAAGTTTATATGTGATGATTCAATATTTATGCTAGCATGTTTGAGAATGGTTGATATTATAACAACATTCTATGAAAATGAATATTAGTGTTATATGAGAAAGATGATAAAAGTTGAGACGTTGAGGTCCCGATGGGACTATAATAAGTGTGAAAATGCTATCATCAAGATATGAGATGATTAAGGTCCCGTGTAAGACGATGCCGCGTCGGCACCGAATTGAGATTCCGTATAAGACAATATCCAGGATATGGCTTCGGTGTTGAGTATGAGAGTCGTATAAGACCATATCTGTGATATGGCATCAATGTTTAATGAGATATTCCATTTAAGACCATATCCGAGATATGGCATCGGCACTTAGAAATGACCCCACGTAAGACCATATCCGAGATGTGGTGAAACACTCCACACTCGGCCCACGAGCCTGAACCGGATCTGGTATGTTCCTTAAAAAAAACCAGTTTCAAAGTTCTTTGTTACTTAGAGAAAATTTGTGTAATTTTAGAAAAATATTGGTTTGAGTTGGGCTTAGATTGGAAAGCCCATTTATTTTATTTGAAAACCCAATTCATTAAGGTGACAAAACAGTCGAGGGTTTATTTTTAAAATAAATTTACTTGATCTTTACTTAATAAAAAATTGTAAACATAATAGTTAAAAATAAAAAGAAATAAAGAAATCCAACTTGGGCCTTATGGCCTTATTACATCAAACAACTCCCAAACTTAAAATTAAAGTACTTAGTAAAAATAAAAGTCCAAATCTTTAGATTTCTCCTTGCTATGCATGGCCACCTTTAGCTCTCCGACGACCGGTCTATTATTATTCATCACCTGAAAAATATTTCCCACAACGGGGTGAGTCAAACAGACTCAATGTGTACACGACACGAAATTGTACTAGAATCAGGCATACAATACATTCAAACATAAAATACAAGTTATGATGCATTCCCAAACCCGAACCTAAATGTCCATCCGCTACACACCCCCGTACCTGCCAAACACACTGTGGGGACTACTAAGTCGACCCTCCTTCCACTACACACCAAATTGCGGGCTTAAGTCACCGCATCTGTGGTCTTAGGTCACCACTTTTCAGATTCATCGTGGTCTTAGGTCACCACTTTTCGATTCTCGTAGTCGTAAGTCACCACTTTTCAGATTACTGTGGTCTTAACTCACCACTTTTCACTTCCCCTTTCAATATACAACCATATGCCCCATATATTAATATGCATAATATACCAGAGTTCACAATCGTATAATATTCTCATGTTATGAATAATATATTGCATATTTCTAGTAGGAGTAGGAAACGTACCTGAGTACTTAGTACCATAACATGGTACCTTAGCCATGTTCATATTTCCATTAACACATATTTTAATACATATAACCATAATTCATATTACAAAGTAGTGTGGGGTACACACCTGATTCGCTTAATGAAGTCCTTAAAATCCCAAAGAACTGATCTACTGATTTAGATCTTAATCCCTATATTCGGCCAATCATTCAAACACATTAATAAACCTTTTTGGTCTTAAAACCAAATCCTAGTAGGATTTATACACTTACCTTGGTGTCGATTTCCTTTTTGGTTCAAATCTCGAAAACCTTGCCTTATAAGTCTGTCGAAAATCCTATAAGCACATGTTAGATTGATTTCTAACACTTAATCATCTTTAAATGGCCTATGGCCGAATATTCATATGACTTACCTTGAGTCTTAGAAATCTCGAAACTTCGTTGTACTTCTCCTTGTAGTCGACAACTACTAGATCTCGAAGAAAACCTTCCAAATTTTGGCAATGGAATTCTAAAGGAGTTAGATTCCTATATTTCGGCTAAAGAGAGATTGAAAATCAAATAATAGCTGATCTTACCTTTTTGAATGAAATCGGCAACACCCTTACATCACAACAAAGATTCGGCTTTGGCGAGAATTTCGGCTTAGTTAGATTGTGTTTTTGGTTTTGAATAAAAGAGAGGAGGCTAGGGAATTCGGCTAGAAAAGAAAAGAGAAGAGGAGAGAACCCTAAGAATTTCTGAGAAGCAGAGAAAAAAAAGAAACTGATGAGTATCCCTCCTTCCTTCCTTTTATAGACGAAATTATCAGCTAAGGAGTCCCTTACTTGGCCACCACTCCTCAATTTGATAGCTTTATCCTTTAATTATCATAAATAAAAGAGTTTAATCCAACATTTATCTCTTCAAAATAATCCAATTTAAAAATCCTTTATTTATCACCTTTTTAATCGAATATTTATGAAAATAAAACACCTCCTTTCTAGAAGCATGTGCCGTCCACCTCGAGTCTTACGGAAGCAAAAGTAAAACCTCCTTTATTTGCTTCCCAAGTGACTCAAACTCAGGCCCATTACCTTGCATGTGGCGCCATTTCCATAGGCCCTAAGTGACATCTTCAGGCCACTTTTCCAAGCCTGTTTATGTGTCAAATTCTTCATATTAATTTTCTTAAGGCCACCTTGCCTTAGTTTCCTCTTTTTAAGCTTTAAAACTTGACATTTCTTTTCATTTCCAAGTTTCCAAAAATTTTCGTTCGACTCTTTAAACTTGACATTTCCTTACATTTCCAAGTTTCCAGAAATGTTCACTTTCCTTTTTTGAATCATTTCTAAATCATTTTCCTAGTTTCCATAAATGTTGACTTTCCTTTTTATTCCTTTACATTTTCAGGACATTTCCCTACATTTCCAAGACAAGACATTTCCTTACATTTCCTTGCATTTCCTTACATTTCCATACATTTCCATACATTTCCTCACATTTCCTTACATTTCCATACATTTCCATACATTTCCTTACATTTCCTTACATTTCCTTACATTTCCATACATTTCCATACATTTCCATACATTTTCTTACATTTCCTTACATTTCCATACATTTCCTTATTTCTAGAATTCACATAACACATTCATAATCCATAAAACATGCCATTTTACCACATGGTTCCTTGTGTCATGCTTCACACGGAGTTTCTTTTAAAGCCTCATTTACATAGCTCCCCTTTTTACTTAAAAACCAATAATTTTCCAAAGCTTTCTTCTTCCATCCTAGAATTCTAAAAACCCTTAATACACTTCCAACACTGCCAAAACCTACTAACTCATGAATTAGGCACGAACGCATAACCCCTAATCTAGGATGTTACATGTGGCATTGGTTTCGTGTTATGTTAATGTTTATGAATATACATCCTTAAGTATTCCTAGTCAATTATCGGGATGAATTGATTAGCTTAGAAATAGTGAAGAGGATTTTACTAAAGTTATGTGATTGATTTAACATAGGTATTCGTGAGTAATTCATGAAGAAACAATTACGATATGTGGCATGGTATGTGCTAGATAAGGGCAAGTATGAGTATGTATAAATATGGCAAGAAGCCTATGACTTGTGTATGGTTAATTAATGCCATGGATGTATTATATTGTAAGCTTATTATTGCCATTTATTTCCATGCAAACTTACTAAGCTTTATGCTTACTCCTTTTCATTGCCCTTTTTCCTTGTAGTATTGCAAAGTTAGCTCGAGAATTCGCGGACGTCGAAATTGGAGATCACACTATCGACCACAACTTGGTATAGCCAAATTAGATTTATTTTGAATATGGCATGTATAGGATTTGAGTATTTTGTTATGTCATATTGGTAAGCCAAATGTGTTGGCTACTAAGGTGGTTCCAATTCATTTTGTAAATGGTCATTAAAGTTGGGCCAATCGTTGGCTAATTCTTATGTTTAATGAAGATGAATTTCATGAAGTGTATGCTTTTGAGGATGTAGTGATTCTTTTTGAGTTCATAGAGGTACTATTTGGCCATCTTATATATTAAAATGTTCTGGTATGAGTGTGATTACTTGATAGGGTGGAAAATGGCTTGGTAGATAGCCATCTAATTGTCCACACGGGTAGACACACGGGCATGTGACTAGGCCGTGTGTGACACACGGGCAGAGACACGGTCGTGTGTGACACACGGGCAGAGACACGGCCATGTGTCTCAGCCGTGTGGGAGGCACGGTCTAGGACATGGGCGTGTGCCCAGGCCATGTAAAGTTTACACCTGAAATTAGGAATTTAATTCGACACACGGTCTAAAGACACGGGCAAGTGCCTTGGCCGTGTGACCATAGTGAGATGATGACGTCATAAACAGAATGCCAAGGTTTTTGCACACGGGCTAGGACACGGGCATGTCAAGGCCGTGTGAGGGACATGTGCTAATGACACGGGAGTGTGTCTTGCCGTATGACATAAGTCAGTGTCGATCACGGGTAAAAACACGGGCATGTCCCAAGGGCACACGGGCGTGTCCCTTGAGTAACACGAGCCTGTGGCCCCTGTTTAGGCAAAAATTTTCTAAGTGCATAAAAGTTTTCGATTAATTCCCAAAACTTTTTGGAAGTATGTTTAAGGCCTCGTAGGCCCAGGATGAGTATGTTATGGGATTGAATGGAAAATTTTTAAGACGAAACAAAATTTTACAGCCCGAAACGTCATGTTTAAGCAAGTTAAGTTAGGTAATGCCTCGTATCATGTTCTAAATTCGAACATGGGTAAGGGGTGTTGCACATATCAGGATGCTCAGAAGGGCCATGTAACCATGTATCAAGACTCTTATCTGGGCTAATCAGGAACTCATAAGAGTTTTACTCAGGAAGCTCATAGAGCTTACCAAATATCTCTAAAGAGATAATATCAGGGAGCACCGGATAAGGTAACAGAGAGTTCAAGAGAGCCATGTCAGGAAACTCATAAGAGTTTATATCAGGACGCTCACAAAGAGCTGTGGAAATTCACATTTACTCAATTTGGCATATAACTGTTTCTCACACAGAGTTTGCAACATTATTCCCAAATGTTCAGCATGTTCATTTTCATCTCGGGAGTAAACTAGAATATCATCTATAAATACCACCAAAAAGCAGTCTAGATAAGGTTTAAAAATTTTGTTCATCAAATCCATAAATACTGCAGGTGCATTTGTCAAACCAAATGGCATCACAAGAAACTCATAATGCCTATACCTGGTTCTGAAAGTTGTCTTTGGAACATTTGATTCCTTCACCCGTAACTAATAATAGCCAGAACGGAGATCAATCTTTGAAAATACAATGGCACTAATCAACTTGTCAAACAGATCATCAATTCGAGGAAATGGATACTTGTTCTTTATTGTAACCTTGTTGAGCTATAGTAATCAATGCACAGCCTCAACAATCCATCTTTCTTCTATACAAACAAAATGGATGCACCCCAATGCGAAAAACTAGGTCGAACAAAGCCTCTGTCAATCAACTCTTGCGCTTGTGCTTTCAACTCTTTCAATTCAGCAGGATCCATTCTATAAGGTGTTATAGATATCAGCGTTGTCCCAGGAATGAGGTCTATAGAGAACTTCACTTCTCTAACCGGTGGTAAACTAGGTAATTCCTCTAGAAATACATCAAGAAATTCGCAAACAACCGGCACTGACTGAATCTTCTACTCAGATACTTTAGTATCCAATACATATGCAAGATAAACATCATAACCTTTTCTGACATATTTTTGTGCTAATATTGCTAAAATCACATTAGATAATCCATCCAGTTTATCATATTCAACATGGAGTAACTCACTATTCTGACATTTCAACACAATATATTTTTGTTTACAATTTACCACAGCATCATGCTGAGTTAGCCAATCCATACCCAGAGTTACATCAAATTCATCAAATGGCAACAACATAAAATCAACCGAAAAGCAATAACCCTTTACCATCAATGGACAGTTTTTATAAACTTTATCCACCATAACATATTTACCCAGGGGATTTGAAACTTTAACCACAAATTTAGTGAATTCAACAAGTAAATTTTTAACAGTCACTAAATTTTTGCATATGTATGAATGTGTGGAACCAGGTTCAATCAAAGCAGTAATATCAGTGTCAAGTAAAGAAAATGTACCAGTAATGATGTCTAGTACAGAAGCATCTTTTCTAGCACGAATAGCATATGTCCTTACCGGTGCTCGTGCTTCAGATTTAGCTGTTGAATCTTTGTAGCACCTCGGCTACCACTGACATTACCGGGGTGATGGTGTGGTCTGTCTCTTGAGGTAAGATTACTCGACTTCGAAGTTTGATCAATATATTTTTCAATTCTTTCCAGGAAATATTTAAGAAAATGATCAAGAGAACCACATCGGTAACAGACTCCACTTATCAAACAGCATTCCCCAAAATGAAATTTGTTGCAATATTGACATTTCGGTTTGGGATTATCAACACTTCCAACACGGGTTACAAATGGAGATGAAGACCTCGGGTTAGATCATTGAGAGCCTCGCTCTTTTCTAGAATATCCCGTAAAGGTGATAGAACAATCATGGTACTTATTTGATTTCAAACAGACGATTGGGACTTGCTCATAAATCTTCAGCTTGTTTCTTTTCTTTACTCAATTCTTTAGCTTTGTGTGCTTGATCGGCTAACACCACAAATTCCCTCAATTCAAGGATTCCAGTCAATAGTTTGATGTCTTCATTTAAGCCCTCTTCAAATCGTTTGCACATATTAGCTCGGTTGGAACCCATTCTCTGGCATATTTGCTTAGCCTAGCAAATTCTCGCTCATATTCAAATACAGTCACGTTTCCCTATTTGAGCTCTAAAAATTCTTTCTTTTTATGATCCAGAAACATCTGACTAACATACTTCTTTCTGAATTCAGTCTGGAAAAACTCCCAAGTAACATTTTCTCTCGGTACAACAGAAGTTATGGTATTCCACCAATAATAAGCTATATCTTTTAATAACGATACTAAACATTTCAAACACTCGAATGGTGTACACGATAATTCAAAACCCTGATGGTATTTTCTAACCAAAACTCAACCCTGTCTGGATCATCATCAACAGTGGCTCTAAATTCTTCTGCCCCATTTTTACAGATTTTATCTAGCAGAGGCTTACCAGTTCAAATGAGTTCAGCTCCCTGTGGCATCTCTGGAACCGGTTGAGGAGCAGGTGGGGGAGGTTGTTGTACAGCAGGATTTCAAACACTTAGTGAACCACTCATTCATCATTTCGAAGAAGGCTTGTTTTGCCTCCTCACTTCAGCCCTCAGATATAGGCCTTTTACTATTAGATGCAGCTCTTTGAACTGAAGCTAAAGCATTGTTCTCAGCTTCCTCGGATTCATCTCTAGCTTGGTTGGATGACATTACTATATGAAAAAAACATTTAAAATGGTCAGGAGATATCACACTATCACTAAATATATAATGGCATGTATAGCTAAACTCGTACTTGCTACGTTAGTCCGAGAATCAACTAAACTGTAGCTCTGATACCAATAAATGTAACACCTCTAACCCATATCCGTCGTAAAGAAAGGGTTACAGAGTATTACCGGAGTTTACAAAATAATTACAGATAATTCATGTTAATTATTATTCATTTTCGAAAGTGGTCATACTGTCCCTTGAATGGACCCTCGAGGCCTAATAGAAACATTGGAATCGAGTCGAGACTAAATCGGGAACTTAGAGTATTTTTCACAAAATTTCAATTTTTTTTCCTAAATACAGGGCACACGCGCCTGTATGGTCAAGGGACACGCTTGTGTGACCATAGGACACACACGTGCTATAGGCCGTGTCCGACCCTATGTAACTCTCTGACATGTGCCACACGGCCAACCACATGGCCGTGTGCTAGGCTGCATGGTCAATTTAATTTTTTCCAAAATTAATTGTAGGTTTCACACGGCCAAGACACACGCTCGTGGTCTGGTCCTTCTAGCACACACGGCTAAGACACACTCCCCTGTATCTGCCCTTGTGCTCAATTCTGAGCATTTTGTTTCTCAAATTTAAAATGTAGGGGACACACGGCCAAACCACATGCCCATGTGCCAGGCCGTGTGTCACACACGGTTAAGACACATGCTCGTGTG
Source organism: Gossypium bickii (assembly GCA_025503065.1). NCBI lineage: Eukaryota > Viridiplantae > Streptophyta > Magnoliopsida > Malvales > Malvaceae > Gossypium > Gossypium bickii. The sequence continues at coordinate 49,206,449 of CP106709.1, read as the reverse complement.
TCTACCCGTGTAGACAAAATAAAATCATTTCCTAGCTTTAAATCCAATTCAAGCATTAAATCCAAGCTAATTCTAGAATCTAAAATGACATATTATCATATGCGTTCATGTTTATACTCTTACCCTTGTTTAACTTATATGTTAAGCATAACTTGATCAACCATACTTAATATACTTAACACATAGGTATTTGTCATAATATGACCTTATAAATATACCAAAACAAATCATTACTAGCCATTTCAATGGCTAGATTAGAAACAACATTTACAAGCCAACAATGTCCAAGTTACCTATACATGCTATTATACAAAAATAAGTTTACTATTTATACCGAAACAAGCTAGTCGATAGTGTGCTGATGCTCCGACCGATCTCTAACCTTCACGGGCTTTTGTGCACTATAAAACAGAGAAACAAAACCTGGTAAGCATATAATGGTTTGTAAGTTTGTATAACAGGAATTAAAACTTACCAATCACATTTATTAATATTAAGCATACAATTAACATGCTTTTCATTAATTTGGCGAGTTTACCTAAACACATACACTCAATCAAGCATTTGCACATCAAATAAGCATAGATGAGCTCATCATATAACCCTTCATCAAATAATTCAGAAGCATTCAGGGCGTATTTCTATTTATCTCATCATTTTCTCATGCAGAGAATTTTATCCGTTGAATTATTGAAATATTGATGGATACTCAAATAGTAAACTCAAGGTGTAGAAATTTGTAAACTGTCAATTCTTAATCAGGGGTACCTATTAAGGTACTCAATCAAGAAACACACTCTCGACCACATATCAGGATGCTCAGAAGAGCCATGTAACCATGTAACAGGACTCTTATACGGGCTAATCAGGAACTCATAAGAGTTTTACTGAGGAAGCTCATAAAGCTTATCAAATATCTCTGAAGAGATAATATCATGGAGCACAGGATAAGGTAACAGAGAGTTCAAGCGAGCCAAGTCAGTAAACTCATAAGAGTTTATATCAAAACGCTCACAAAGATCTGCAGTAGTGCACAAACATGCTAAATCACTACCGATCAGGATGTTCGCAAGAACTATACATCAGGATGCTCGAGAGGGCTCTATCAGAATTACTCGTTCGTGCTAAATCCTGTCTACAACATATGCAGAATCACATTCACATACGGGAAATCATACGTATCCATCGATTTTCGTTATTCCAATAGAACTTAACATTTGTAATAACATTTCAAAAAAAGTGATCATTTCATGTATTTATAACATTCATATAAATCACATAAACTTATACCACATTCAAATTAAATACAACATTCAATTGAAACATATTAACATGCGTAATTAAGTTACACGAACTTACCTTAATATTCGTCTGTACAAGAAATTCTACTAATCCAAAACTTTTTCTTTTTCTCGATCTAGCTTCGAATTTGAGTTGTCCGAATCTATATAAAAGAATTAAATCACCAATTTATCATATTTCATATTCCATTGAGTTCAATTTGCACTCTAGGAAAAATTACCTGAAACACCCTAAACCCGGCCCACGAGCCTGGACCGGATCTGGTATGTCCCTCAAGTAAACCGGTTCAAATCCTTTTGTTACTTTGCGAAAAACTTGTGCGATTTTTAAAAAAATATTGTTTGGGTTGGGCTTTTAATGAAAGCCAATTTATCTTACATTGAAATCCATTTATTTAAGGTGATAAACATTTAGGGTTTATTTCAAAATAAATTTACTTGAATCCATAAATAATAATTTGTAAACATAATAAATAAGAGTAAAACAATTAAAGAAAACCAACTATGGCCTTATGGCCTTATTACATCAAATAATTCCCCAAACTTTAAGTTTAAGTACTTGATAAAAATAAAATCTGCATTAACTAAATTCCTTGCTGTGCATGGCCATCCCTAAGCTTCTGCCGAGCCCGGTCCACTACTGATCGTCACCTGAAAATAGTCCCACAACGGGGTGAGTCAAACAGACTCAATGTGTACACGACACTTAATCATAATAGAATCAGGCATATAAGAATTACACATTCAAAACATGGAATACAAGTTATGATGCATTCCCAAACCCAAACCTAATTGTCCATCTGCTACACACCCCCACACCTGCAACCACACCGTGGGACTACTAAGTCGACCCTCCTTCCGCTACACACCAAATTGCGGTCTTAAGTCACCGCATTCGTGGTCTTAGGTCACCACGTTCAGATTATCGTGGTCTTAGGTCACCACTTTCAGACATCGTGGTCTTAGGTCACCACTTTTCGATATCACGGTCTTAGGTCACCGTGTTCGTGGTCTTAAGTCACCACATTCACTTCCCTTTTCAAAATAAAACCCATATGCCCATAACATATTATGCAATTACAAGCTAAAGTTCACATTCTTATCATATTCTCATGTTACAAATAACATTTTTCATATTCCTAGTAGAAGTAGGAAACGTGCACAGTACTTAGTACCATAACATGATACCTTAGCCACTTTCATATTCTTAATGTCACATATTTTAATTAAACATGCCATACAACGTATTATGAAGTAGTGTGGGGTACACACCGATTCGCTTAAAATTTCCTTGAGATCCTCGAAAGCTTGATCTAATGCTTAGATCCTTAATCCCTACATTGATTTATCACTTATTACCTTAATAAAAAGCCATTCGGCCAAAATTCCAAATCCTAGTAGGATTAGTATTCTTACCTTGTTGCCGATTAGAACACCAACAAATCCCGAAACTGTTCCTTGTTTCCCTAAGAATGTCGAAATCCCTAAAACCTTACGTTAGACTTAATCTTAATCATCGAAACATAAATCAAGGCTTTTGGCCGAATATTCACATGTCTTACCTTAATCTTAGAAATCCCGAATACTCCTCCTTTTAGTCGACTACTCTGATAATCCCGAAAGATCCTTCCATATTCGGTAATCATAATATGTATGGGGTTAGATTATCTCTCAGCTAATCTAAAAGAAAAGAATGGAAATCAAACTTGCTCTTACCTTTGAAGAAATCAACAGCACCTATGCTTGAAGCCCTTCCAAGATTCGACTTTTGAATGGATTGGTAAGAAGAAATTGGAAGAAAAGAAAACTTGAGAATTTTGACAATGGTGGACTATAGATTCGGCTTGACAAAAGAAAAAGAGAAGAGAAGAGAAGAGAGCACTCGAAATTCTACAGAGAGAAGAGGAGGAAGAAAAATTGATGAGTAGCCCTATTTTCTTCCTTTTATAGCCAAAACTACTACTCGTAATCCCTTACTTGGCCACCACTCTTCTTTATTGATAAGTTTATCTCCTTAATTTAAAATAATTAGAGAATAATCCTTTATTATCTCTTCAAAAATAATCCAAATTAAATCCCTTATTTATCACCTTATTAATCGAATATTAAAGAGAATAAAACTCCTCCTTTCTAGAAGGCTTGTGCCGTCCCACCTCGAAGCTTACGGAAGAAAAATAAAACTTCTTTTATTTGCTTCCCAAGTGACTCGAACTCAGGCCCATCACCTTGCATGTGGCGCCATTTCCATAGGCCCTAAGTGACATCTTCAGGCCACTTTTCCAAGCCTATTTGTGTGTCAAATTTCACCAACTTTTTCTTTCAAAGTTGTTTATCTACTAACAACCTTTCATTTTCTGCCATAAATTTCAAACTTTCAGCATATTCATCCATGGAAAAATTTCTATACCTTGATAACATTTCAAATTGATCCCCAATCTACATAGATTAGGTTATCCCGATCTCAAAAATATAAAAAATACTAAAAATGAGACAAGAATACTTACCCAATTAAGCTTGATTAGTTTCCTTTCTATCTCCTAGGGTTTCCATGCAAATATTAGGGAAGATGATGAAAATAAGATGACATTTTCTATTATCATCTTTTAATTAATTCAATTTCCAGTTAGTCCTTACCCTTTTTTTTTAAATTTCCACGGATGAATCATCCTAAAATATCTATTAACTTTTCATTAATGGTCTAATTACCATATAAGGACCTCAATTTTTGAATTATATGGCTATTTTGTCTTTCTAGCTACTAGAATTCAACTTTTGCATTTTATGCAATTTGGTCCTTTCCACAATTAAACATATAATCGATAAAATTTTCTTATCAGAATTTTCATATGACATTCCTAACACAATACAGATCATGAAATAATATTAAAATAAATTTTCTTTCCGGCTCGGATTTGTGGTCTTTAAACCACTATTCTGATTTCACTGAAAATGGGCTGTTACAGGATCAACACATCGGGTCACACTATCCAGATTGCTCCGGTAGATTTTTATTGTAAATTTTATTGTTTATATGACATGTATAGGGTTGGTGTGGAAAACAGTTAAATTTGAAGTATGGTTGTGAATGACACACACACACACACACACACACACACATTAGTATGCATGTACTTAGTAATAGATTTTAGGAAATCAATGAACAGAGTTATTTTGGTAAGTTTAGGTTATTGAGTTTGTGGTGATATATTATGTTTAAAAACATGATTTTTGGCTTGTGTTGATTGGTTCATTGGGGCCATTTGATGTATTGAAATATTATGTGTAGGTTGATGTCAAAAAAGGTGAGAAAAGTTGCCTAAAAATGGCCTATTTTTGTCCACACGGGAAGAAACACAGGCGTGTGTCTCTTCCATGTGTGAAACACTGCCTGGCACATGGATGTGTAGTTTGGCTGTGTGTCCCCTGCACCTTAAAATTTCAAAACAAAATGACCAGGTTTTTACAAACGGCCTAGCACACGGGCGTGTGGTTGGCTGTGTGACCCAAGTCAGTAGCTACTCTAATTTTAATACGGGCTAGGACACAGCCGTGTGCCTCACATCTAATGCCTACACGGCCTAAGACACGGGCGTGTCACCTGGCCGTATGAGTCACACGGCCTGACCACACGAGCGTGTGTCCCCTGTTCCTAAGCAAAATTTTAAGATTTTGGGAAAAATTTCCTGAGTGTCCGGTTTAGTCTCGATTCACTTCTAAAGTGTATTTTGGACCTTGATGGCCCATCTAAGGGACAATATGAGTGTTATATGATTGATTCTTGATCTGCATAATAAAGGTAATGAAATATTCATAATTAGTCTGTAAAGTTCATTAATGCTCTGTAACCCTATTCCGGTGACAGATAAGGGTTAGGAGTGTTACATTTATTGGTATCAGAGTTTCGGTTTAGCCAATTCTCATAATAAATGCAATAAGTGGAGTGTCTAAAAATACATTCCATATAAATCTATGGTAGTGTGATGTGTATGATCCAATCTAATCCTTGTTTTTCTTATAGATTTTAAAGATGTCAGATAGATCTGAACATGCTGAATGTGATGAGGCTAATAGTAGAGTACAGACATCTGAGCACGAGACAAGTAGTAACATCTCAGTTTCTCTGATGCAAGAATAAGAACTTAAAAATATGTTCTATGGGTTTATGAACCAATGTTTAATGAATTTATGCAAGAAAGAAATCAGGCTCAAAAACCTCCTCCCCCTACTGCACCATCTGTAGAGCCTCCGATTGCTCCTCCACCCCCTCTGGTAACAGAATCTAGTAAACATACTCCGATAGAAAAGTTAGAAAGTATGGAGCTGAAAAATCCAGGGGTAGGTTAGATGATGATCCTGTCAAAGCTGAGTATTGACTTTAGAATATGACAAAAGTTTTTGAGAAATTAGCTTGTTCTCCTGAAGATTATTTGAGGTGTGTTGTGTCATTATTAAAAGAAGAGGCTTATAATTGGTGGATGACTAAAGTGGCCGTAGTGCCAAAAGGGAAAATCACTTGGGAATTTTTCTAGAGTGAATTTAAAAAGAAATACGTTAGTAAGACATACTTGGATAAAAAGAAGAGGGAATTTCTTAATTTACGATAAAGAAATCAATCAGTAGCTGAATATGAGAGGGAATTCGTATACTTTAGTAAGTATGCTCGAGAAATTATACCAACTAAGGAAGAAATGTGTATTCGGTTTAAGGAAGGGTTAAAGGATGAAATCAGAATGATGATTAGGGGCACAGAAATAAGAGAATTTATTGTTTTGTCAGATCGTGATCAAAAATTGGAAGTGGTGTATAACAGAAAAATGCACAGAGACAGAACGAATAAAGAATCTTATAAGAGAAGTTCTTCCAAGTCATTTTCAGCTACACCTGCGAAAAAGTCTAGAGATGATTTCAATCGAGCCACTCCGATGTCGAAACGATCAAGTAAAAATAAAGTGACTCATCAATATTTTGGGGTAACTATTAGACTTGCTGTGAGTGTGGGCAGTGTACAAAATATTCCTAAGCCCAAATGTAAATATTGTGGGAAAAATCACTTCGGTGAATGCAGAGGTAAGGTAGGGCCTTGTTATAAATGTGGAGCTACCGACCATTTGATTCGAAACTACCCTCATTTACAAAGAGAGGAAGTAGAGCAGAAAGAGAAACAGATGGCCACTTCTCAAAGAAGTAAACATTCGGGCCAAAGTAGTACCACTGGGACTAATGGTTCAGGTATGAGAGATTCTGTTGCCCAGTCAGAAACTAGGGGCACTTGCACGTACTTATGCCATTCGAGCGAAGGAAGAAGCTACAGCTTCAGACATAATTACTGGTACATTTTATCTTTTTGATGTTATTGTATATGCATTGATTGACCCTGGGTCTACACATTCTTATGTTTGCACTGCATAAGCATAAGAAAAGAAATTGTCTGTTGAACCTACTGATTATGATGTTCAAGTTACTAATCCATTAGGCCAAAGTGTAATAGTTAATTTAGTGTGTCGTGACTGTCCACTGAAAATAACAAGCTGTGAATTTCCTACTGATTTAATGTTTCTACCCTTTCGGGAATTTGATGTTATTCTGGGAATGGATTGGTTGACGAAGTATGATGCTGTAGTAAATTGTTGAGACAAATGAATTGATTTGAAATGTCAGAAAGGAGAAATAATTTTGGTTGAGTTTGGAAATACAAAAGACATTGTTAGAATTATTTCAGCTTTTTCAGCTCAGAGACTAATGCGGAAAGGTAATGAGGCATTTTTAGCCTACATTATTGATACCTGGGATTCTGGATTAAAGCTGGAACAATTACCAGCTGTTAATGAATTTGCTGATGTGTTTCCTGAGGAGTTGTCGGGTTTACCACCTAATCGTGAAGTTGAATTTGTGATTGATGTGGTTCCGGAAACAGCTCCGATAATAATAACACCATATCGTATGGCACCAGCTAAGTTAAAGGAATTAAAGACACAGTTGCAAAAGTTATTGGACAAAGGGTTCATCAGACTGATTATATCTTATTGGGGTGCACCTATCTTATTTGTGAAAAAGAAAGACGGATCTTTGAGATTGTGCATAGATTACAGAAAATTGAATAGGGTCACGATTAAAAACAAATATCATTTGCCCCGTATTGATGATTTATTTGACCAACTGAAGGTGCCGTAGTGTTTTCAAAGATAGACCTCAGATACAAGTATTATCATTTGAAAGTTAAAAATTGTCATGTCCCAAAAACTGCTTTCAAAACTCGGTATGGTCATTATGAGTTTTTGGTAATGCCATTCGGATTGACTAATACTCATGTTGCTGTCATGGATTTAATGAATCGAATTTTTCAACCTTATTTGGATAGAATTTTGGTTGCGTTTATCGATGATATATTGATCTATTCCAAGATAGAATCTGAGTATGCACAACACCTGAGAATTGTGTTACAGACTTTGAGAGAAAAGCAGTAGTATGCAAAGTTTAGCGAATGTGAATTTTGGCTACACGAGTTGGATTTCTAGGTCACATTGTATCAGTAGATGGGATTTGAGTTGATCCGAGTAAAGATTCTGCTGTGGTGAATTGGAAATTCTAAAAAATATTATAGAAGAGCGAAGTTTTCTAGGTTAAGCAGGTTACTATCGACTTTTTGTCAAGACTTTTTCGATGATTGCTTCACCGTTGACCCGATTGTTACAGAAGAATATTGAATTTGTTTGGTCTGATGAATGTCAGCAAAGTTTTGATCAGTTGAAGAAAATGTTAACAAAAGTATCGGTCTTAACTCAGCCAGAATCAAGTATATCGTATGTTGTGTATCTGTAACACCCCTAACCCGTGTCCGTCGCAGGAACAGGATTACGAGGCATTACCCGAGTTTACAAAACATTTACAAATAAATCATGTCAATTATTATTCATTAATCGAAATTATTCATAACGCCCCTTAAATGGACCCTCGAGGCCCAATATGAGCTTTGGAATCGAGTCAGGACTTAATTGGAAACTCTAAGAAATTTTCGCGACATTTCAAAAAAATTTCATGTTACAGGGCTCGCACGCCCGTGTGGCCCAAGGGACATGCCCGTGCTACAGGCCGTGTTTGACCCCGTGTAACTCTCTGACTTGTGCACAAAGCCATGCCACAGGCCTATGTGCTAGGCCGTGTGGTTAATTCCATTTTCATAAAATTAGATGCAGGTTTCACACGGCCAAGACACATGACCAAGTTCTAGGCCGTGTAGCACACATGGCTGAGACACACGACCCGTGTCTCTTCCCATGTGCTCAATTCTGAGCATTCGTTTCTCAAAATTTAGGTGCAGGGGACACACGGCCTAACCATACGCCCATGTACCAGGCCGTGTGTCACACACAATCTAGACACATGCCTGTGTGGACAAAATAACGCCATTTCTAGCTTCATTTCTCACCTAAAATTTTTACCAAGTTCCTGCACCAATTTACATCCAAATACCAACCAATCCAAGCATTGAATTCAAGCAATTTATAGCATCTAATATGATCTATTGTTACATACATTCATGCTTTTAATCTTACCTTTTATAAGCATACTCATTTAACCTTTCTTAATCAATCAATAACAAACACTTATGTTTTATCCATAAAATAAACTTAATACATATATATACAATTACCAAAACATAATCATCACTAGGCATTCCAATGGCTAGTTTACAATAATCAATTACATTCATATGCCAATATGGCCAATATAACCTATACATTCCATTATATCCATAATTGATTTACCATATGTTCCGGTATAGGACGATGGATAGTATGAGTGATCTCCGCCAAGCTTCCAATCCAACGAGCTTCCAATTTACTATAAAATAAGGAAATAAAACTAAGTAAGCATAAAATGCTTAGTAAGTTCGTATAACATGGTACTTAACTTACCATTCAATCTATATCAAGATAAACATGTAAGGCACATTTAATCATTTTGATCTCAAGCCCTACACACATCCTCATTGCCCTTGTTAGTCATATATTCCATAATAACATCAAAAACATATATGGGCTGAACAACAATCAGATTTCCAGACATATATATGTACACACTTTCCATATCTCGTATTCATAAAACAGGTATACATCACATTGATATATCTCAAGTATATTTCCATATAATTCATCTCAAGTTCAAATTATTTCATATCAGAACTTTACTCATATTACTCGAAATATCAATGTCACAAAAGTAGTAGTACTTTCAAAGTGTACAAGTCTATAATCAATGATGACATATTCATCAAATGAATTCCATGTACAAGTATCATCATCTCATGTTTTCTTATATCAATTGTCATGTATCACCACTTTCATGTGTTTTAGACAAATACGTGTAATAACTAATTTCTTATTCATATCTTCTCATGTCAAGATTTTTACCAGTTGAATTTATTCGGAATATCGATGGATACACAGGTAGTACACTCTAAGGGTGTAACAACCCGATTTAGACCCTAATTGGAACAGTGGTTTCTAGACCAAAAATTTGAGGTCGGAATAATATTTTAATGTTATTTTTGGTGTTGATTATATGTGACATAGCCTGTGTGAAAATTTTGTGTGGTAATTTTATAGACTGTGTGCCGAATTAAGAGAAATGACTTAATCGCATAAAGTGTAAAAGCTGTATGCTGATTTATAAGTACCTAAGTGCTATTGTCTTTATAATGTGCAGGCTTTATGAGGCAATTAGCCATTATTAAAGTTAGTGGATGGTAGATGGACATAAATGGCCTAATGTTTGCTTGATAAATGGTTGGTTTATTAAAGGTAAATTGATAAAAAGTATTAATGTTATTAATAATGAAACAAAAAGGTGAAAGTGATCATCTTTTATTCATTCATCTAGCCGAAATTATAAGAAAGAAAGGAAAGGTTTGAGTTTTGCACATTTGGCTACTTTAAGGCTTAAATTCAAGGTATGTTTTGCTTCGATTTTTTATAAAACCCATGTTGTAATTTGAAGAATTGATGATGTTTTTGAGATGTGCTATTGACGAACTGGTGAGCTTTTTGATGTTAGTTGGTGAAATATAAAAGCTTGGTGTTGGGTTAACATAGTTTGTATTTGAATTTTTAGTGAAATTGAGTGTTTTGGGCTAAATTGTGAAAAGTGTAAATTGAAGGACTAAAATGTGAAATAAAAGAGATGTGTGGAATTGTATGAATATAGAGTGAATTCGGCTAGGCATGGGTGAAATGAAATTATGTATATTTTGTGATTTTGTGAATTAGGGAATGAAGTGTCGAAATGTGAAAATGTGAGGGCTATTATGTAAAATGCCCTAAATATGTGTGTTTGGACTAAAATGAATGATTTGGTGATTGAATGGATTGAATTTGAATATGTATAGACCAAGAGAGGAGAGGTTCAGATTGAGATCGAGGCAAAGACAAAGTGCTCGATTAATCGACCATTTCGGTATTTCGACGTCCGAGGTAAGTTCAGACATAATACGTGTATTATTGACTAAATATGTGTTTGGACTATGTTAATGTTATGAGATGAATGATATGATATTATTGAGTTATGAATGCTATGTGAGGGCTCGAGTTATGTGGCACTAACTGTGCGTATTCGAAAATGTGACCGAGATGATTGGCACTGTGTGTGCAAAATAATATAAGCTTAGTCATGTGGTTGGCACTGTGTCTGCGATACCGATTTAGGTTTGGCTTGATATGGATGCACTAACTGTGCAATATTGATTAAGCTTTGGCTAACTATTTGGGGACTAAGTGTGCGATTGAATCGGTTAAGGGATGAAAGTTGATCGAAATGAAATAGTGAGTAGTAAGTAGCAAATGTAATCGAAAACCAAGTCTTGGATAAGGTACGTTTGGTACCTATGTGGTTGATGAAACTATGAATGAGTTTATGGAAGATAAATTGAACTTATTAGTTTTGGATGAAATGAGATATGAAGTTGTGAAATAATCTATGTGATGATTTGTTTTAGTTTAATGTATTTTGTTACGAACTTACTAAGCTTTTGAAAGCTTACTGTGTGACTGTTTCTCTGTTTTACAGTGTCAGTAAAGCTATCTCAGATCCGGGAATTGTCAGCATCTCTATCACACTATCCACAATCTATTTTGGTACTTTTTGAAAGATGTATATAGTTGAAATACGACATGTATAAGCTAGAAGTTATGATATGTCTTGAAATGTTTAACCCTTGCCATGTGATTTGGCTTGGAAGTTGAATGATGTCGAATTGATGAATGAGCTATGACTGTGGTATATTTCATAACTTTGTTGATTGATAAATATGTGGTTTGAAGATGAATTTTGGTATGGAGTATATGATGCTTGAATTACATATGCTTTGATATGTATAATTGTCACTTTGAATGGTCTTAATTGTGATGATAATAAGCATGGAAGTAGATGGTAAAGTTGGTGGTTGAATAATGCATGAAATGGTATGTTTGAATGCATTTGAAAGCATGAATTGGTATTGTATTGATGCTTGTAGGCATGATCCTATTATGGGTGGAAACTTGGCCTTGCAAATGGCCTATTTTGCCTACACGGTTATGGCACACGGGCATGCCTAGTGACCGTGGGATAAATTCAGTAGCTAGCCCAAGTATGCACGGCCACGGTACACGGAGTGCCTAATAGCCATATGAATAAGTCAGTATATTGCCTAAGAGTACACGACCCTAGCACATGGGCATGCCTAGTGGCCATGTGAAGAAGTCAGAATACATGCTTTGTTTTGACACAGCCTGGACACATGGGTGTGTCCGGTGATCATGTGAGGCACACGGCCTAGTTGCACGAGCGTGTGACCTCAACAGTATTGAAGAAATGCTTGAAATTCAGAAAACTTTAGTAAGTATTCGGTTTAGTCTCGACCCCTTTCTACCATATGTTTAAGGTCTCGTGGACCTCATTAAGGGACTAAATGATTATGTTGTGACATGTGTGATTGATGATTGAATTTGTGTCGTGAAGTGAATGTAAATTATTCCGATGATTCAGTAATGCCTCTTAACCCTAGTCCAGTAACGCTTACGGGTAGGGGTGTTACATTTTATTGGTATTAGAGTTACAGTTTAGTCGATTCTCGGGCTAACGTAGCATGTGTGAGTCTAGCTATACATGCCATATATGAAATTGCGATAGTGTGATGAATTCTGGTAGATGAAAATGTGTTTTCATATAGTAATGGATCCCGATCGAGCAGTTGCTAATGATGTTGAGAGTAACGCGCCTGCTTCCATTCAAGGGACAGTACCGGCCACATCTAGGCCAAATAAAAGTAGTGAAGGAGGAGAGGCTAAGCAAGCCTTCTTTCAAATAATGAGTGAGTGGTTTCAGGAGTTCGTTCGAATGAATTCGACTACTCCACAACCTCCACCCTCACAAGTGCCTGTGGTGCCACAAGTTGTAGATTCGATCAGATTGAATAAACCTCTTGTGGATAAGATTCATAAGTACGAGGCTGAAGAGTTTAGGGCCACAGCTGATGACGATACTGAACGAGCTGAGTTTTGGCTTGAGAATACAATTCGGGTATTCGATGAAATGTCGTTGACTCCTGATGAGTGTATCAAGTGTGCAGTTTCTTTGTTGAGAGATACAGCTTATAACTGGTGGTTCTAAGAGAGAGAATTACTTGGGATTTCTTTCAAGTTGAGTTTAGAAAGAAGTATATTAGTCAACGATTCATTGATCAGAAACGTAAAGAGTTCTTTGAGCTGAAACAGGGCCATTTGTCAGTTACTGAGTACGAGTGAGAATTTGTGAGATTGAGCCAGTATGCACGGGAATGTGTTTTGACCGAAGCTACTATGTGTAAACGCTTCATAGAAGGATTGAATAAGGACATTAAGTTGTTGGTTAGGATACTTGATATAAATGAATTTGTTGTGTTAGTCGAAAAAGCATGCAAACCCGAGGAGCTCAGTAAGGAAAAGAAGAAAGCCGATTCAAAAGCTAGTGATGAAAGAAAAAGATTTATGAGTAAGTTTTCTTAACCTTTGACGAAGAGATTTAGAGATACAAGCAATCGATCAAATACTTCATTTGGACATTTGAATAGAGACCGCGCAAGACTGAGTGTTGGTCTGAGAACTCAAGCTTGAATAGAATCAAGTGTTGATAGTGCCAAAAGTAACAAACATGTGGGAGAATGCTGGGGCAAGTACAACAATAGATTTTGTTATAAATATGGATCACGAGATCACTTCATTCGAGATTGCCCGAAGATGACTGAGGAAGAAAATATTCAGAATGTGAGATCGAGTAATGTGACTGCTAGGGGTAGACCACCCAGAAATGTCGGGAATGTAAATGAAAGTCAAAGAGGGACTACTGATACAACTGTGAATCAGAGGCGAGAGCGTCTGTCCGAGCTTATGTTATACGTGCACGAGAGGAAGCGTCATCTCCAGACGTCATTACTGATACTTTTACTCTATTTGATACTGATGTGATTGCATTAATAGATCCAGGTTCAACTCATTCCTATGTGTGTGTGAATCTAGTCTCAAGTAAGACTTTACCTATTGAGTCCACTAAATTTGTGATTAGAGGATCGAACCCTTTAGGCAAGTGTGTCTTAGTGGATAAAGTGTGAAAAAATTGCCCATTGATGTTTCGAGATATATGCTTTTCGGTTAATTTGATGTTGCTACCATTCGATGAGTTCGACATAATTTTGGGTATGGATTAGCTCACAATGCATAATGCCATTGTATATTATAAAAGAAAGAGTATTGAATTGAGAAGACAGAATAATGAGATAGTTCGAATTGAATCCAGTGATATAAAAGGGTTACCAGCTATTGTATCTGTGATGAAAGCTATGAACTATGTGAGAAAGGGTTGCGGAGCCTATCTGGCATATGTGATTGATACAAAAGTGTCAGAAAAGAAAGTTGAATATGTGCCTATAGTTTGTGAGTTTCCAGATGTATTTCCTAAAGAGTTACCGGGATTACCTCCGATTCGAGAAGTTGAATTCGGTATTGACTTAGTGTCGGGGACTACTCCCATTTCAATAGCTCCGTATAGAATGACACCAATAGAATTGAAAGAGTTGAAGTCTCAGTTGCAGGAGTTGACTGATAGAGTTTTTCCACGACCTAGTTTCTCGCCCTGGGGTGCTGCTGTGTTATTTGTGAAAAAGAAAGACGGTACTATGAGAATGTGTATTGATTTTCGACAATTGAACAAAGTGACGATAAAGAACAAATACATGTTGCCTCGTATCGATGATTTGTTTGATCAATTGAGAGGAGCTACAGTGTTTTCTAAGATAGATTTGAGATCGGGTTACTATCAGTAAAGAGTTAAAGAATCCGATGTGCCAAAAACTACTTTCAGAACGAGGTACGGACATTACGAATTCTTAGTGATGCCTTTCGAACTAACCAATGCTCTAGCAGTGTTTATGGATCTGATGAATCGGATATTTAGACTGTATTTGTATCATTTTGTTGTGGTGTTCATTGATGATATTTTGATCTACTCCTGTAATGAGACGCAGCATGCTAAGCATTTGAGAATTGTACTACAAACTCTACGTGAGAAACAGTTGTATGCTAATTTTAGCAAATCTGAGTTTTGGTTACGTGAGATTGGATTTTGGGGGCATATTGTATCAGCTGCGGGAATACGAGTTGATCCGAGTAAAATTTTCTGCTATTTTAGAATGGAAACCTCCGAGAAATGTCTCAGAAGTCCGTAGTTTTCTGGGACTAGTGGGATATTATAGACGGTTTGTGAAAGGCTTCTCGATGATTGTGATTCTGTTGATGAAGTTGCTACAGAAAGATGTTAAATTCAAATGGTCAGAAATGTGCCAGCAGAGTTTCGATCAGTTGAAAGCATTGTTGACGAAAGCTCCAGTGTTAGTTCAATCGGAATCGGGTAAAGAATTCATAGTTTACAGTGATGCATCGTTAAATGGTTTGGGCTGTGTGCTGATAAAAGAAGGCAAAGTCATTGCCTATGCTTAGAGACAGTTAAAGCCGCATGAAAAGAACTATCCGGCGCACGACCTTAAATTAGCAGCGATTGTGTTTGCATTGAAGATTTGGTGTCACTATCTATTTGGTGAGAAATGTCACATTTATACTGATCATAAGAGTTTGAAGTACTTGATGACTCAGAAAGAGTTGAATTTGTGACAAAGAAGATGGTTAGAATTGTTGAAAGACTATGAACTTGTGATTGATTACCATCCGGGTAAAGCTAATGTCGTAGCTGATGCTTTGAGCCGAAAGTCTATATATGCTTTGCGAGTAATGAATGCTCAGAAAGATCTGTGTGATGATAGTGCAGTTTTGGTCGAGTTGGAAGTAAAGCTGAAGTTTGTACGTCAAATTTGTGATGCCTAGAAAAGTGATGTTGAAATGAATGCTAAACGCACTCAGTGTGAATTAAATGTTGATTCAGAGTTTCGAGTTGATAGTGATGATTGTCTGAGATTTAGAGATCGGATTTACGTTCTAAGAAATTCAGAGTTGATTCAGATGATTTTGAACGAAGCTCACAATAGTTGTTTGACTGTTCACCCGAGGAGTACGAAAATGTATAATAATTTGAAACAGTTTTATTGGTGGTATGGTATGAAATGGGACATCTCTGACTTTGTGGCAAAATGTTTAGTATGCCAACAAGTTAAAATTGAACATCAAGTTCCGTCCTGTTTGTTACAGCCGATCATGATTCTTGAGTGAAAATGGGAGAGAATTGCGATGGACTTTGTGCCGGGATTGCTTTTATCTCTGGGAAAGAAAGATGCAATCTATGTGATAATTGATAGATTGACGAAATCAGCTCATTTTGTTCCAGTGAGAACAGATTATTCACTCGATAGATTAGCTGAATTGTACATTATTGAGATTGTGAGATTGCATGGGGTGCCACTATCTATTGTGTCTGCCAGAGATCCGAGAATTACCTCGCAATTTTGGAAGAAATTGCAAGAGGCTTTAGGCACAAAATTGCATTTCAGTACTGCTCTTCATCCACAAACGGATGGTCAATCCGAGCGAATCATTCAAATTCTCGAAGATATTTTGAGGTGTTGTGTACTTGAGTTTGAGAGTATGTGGGAAAAACATCTACCGTTGATTGAATCCGCGTATAATAACAGTTATAAATCTAGTATTAAAATGGCACCTTATGAGGCTCTTTATGGTCGAAAATGTCGAACTCCATTGTGTTGGACTGAGCTGAGTGAGAATAAGATTCATGGGGTTAATCTTATAAAAGAGACTGAGCAGAAAGTGAAAGTAATTCGTGATAGTTTGAAAGCGGCCTCAGATCGTCAAAAGTCTTATGCATATTTGAAATAGAAGGACATTGAATTTGAGATTGGTGACAAAGAGTTTTTTGAAAGTGTCTCCGTGGAAAAAGATACTTCGTTTTGGCCGAAAAGGCAAGTTGAGTCTAAGGTTCATCGGGCCGTATGAGATCATTGAACAAGTTGGGTCGGTTGCTTATAGATTGATGTTGCCACCTGAATTAGAAAAGATTCAGAACGTGTTTTATGTGTCGATGCTTAGATGGTACAGATCTGATCTGTCTCACGTGATTGTTCCTACTGAAGTTGAAATTTAGCCAGATTTGTCGTATAATGAAGAACCGATCCGAATTTTGGCACGAGAGACCAAAGAGTTGAGAAATAAGAAAATCTCTTTAGTGGAAGTGTTGTGGCACAAGCATGGAATTGAAGAGGCTACGTGGGAGCCTGAGAATGTAATGAGAGAACAACATCCACATCTATTCATTGGTAAGATTTTCGGGGACGAAAATCCCTAAGGGGGGAGTTGTAACAGCCCAGTTTAGACCCTAGTCGAAACAGTGGTTTCGAGACCACAAATTCGAGATCGAAATAATATTTTAATGTTATTTTTAGTGTTGATTATATGTGATATAGCCTGTGTGAAAATTCTATGTGGCAATTTTATAGACTGTGTGCCGAATTAAGAGAAAGGACTTAATTGCATAAAGTGTAAAAGCTGTGTGCTAATTTATAAGTACCTAAGTGCTATTGTCTTTATAATGTGGAGGCCTTACGAGGCAATTAGCCATTATTAAAGTTAGTGGATGGTAGATGGACATAAATGGCCTAATGTTTGCTTGATAAATGGTTGGTTTATTAAGGGTAAATTGGTAAAAAGTATTAATGTTAATAATAATGAAACAAAAAGATGAAAGTGATCATCTTTTATTCATTAATCTAGCCGAAATTATAAGAAAGAAAGGAAAGATTTGAGTTTTGCACATTCGGCTACTTTAAAGCTTAAAGTCAAGGTCTATTTTGCTTCGATTTTTGATAATGTTTACGTTTTTGCAAACGTTGCTTCGTATGTTATAAAACCCATGTTGTAATTTAAAGAATTGATGATGCTTGTGAGATGTGCTATTGATGAAATGGTGAGCTTTGTGATGTTACTTGGTGAAATATGAAAGCTTGGTGTTGGGTTAACATAGTTTGTATTTGAATTTTTAGTGAAATTGAGTATTTGGGGCTAAATTGTGAAAAGTGTAAATTGAGGGACTAAAATGTGAAATAAAAGAGATGTGTGGAATTGCATGAATATAGAGAGAATTCGGCTAGGCATGGGTGAAATGAAATTATGTATATTTCGTGATTTTGTGAATTAGGGACAAAATTGTTGAAATGTGAAAATGTGAGGGCTATTATGTAAAATGCCCTAAATATGTGTGTTTGGACTAAAATGAATGATTTGGTGATTGAATGGATTGAATTTGAATGTGTATAGACCAAGAGAGGAGAGGTTCGGATTGAGATCGAGGCAAAGACAAAGTGCTCGATTAATCGACCATTTCGGTATTTCGACGTCCGAGGTAAGTTTAGACATAATACGTGTATTTAACTATGTTAACGTTATGAGATGAATGATATGGTATTATTGAGTTATGAATGCTATGTGAAGGCTCGAGTTATGTGGCACTAAGTGTGCATATTCGGAAATGTGACCGAGATGATTTTCACTCTGTGTGTGAAATAATATAAGCTTAGTCTTGTGGTTGGCACTATGTGTGCGATACGGATTAAGTTCGGTTTGATATGGATGCACTAAGTGTGCGATGTTGATTAAGCTTTGGCTAACTATTTGGGCACTAAATGTGCGATTGAATCGGTGAAGGGACGAAAGTTGATCGAAATGAAATAGTGAGAAGTAAGTAGCAAATGTAATCGACAACTAAGTGTTGGCTAAGGTACGTTTGGAACCTATGTGGTTGATGAAACTCTGAGTGAGTTTATGGAAGATAAATTGAATTTATTAGTTTTGGATGAAATGAGATATGAGGTTGTGAAATAATCTATATGATGATTTGTTTTAGTTGAATGTATTTTGTTACGAACTTACTAAGCTTTTGAAAGCTTACTGTGTGATTGTTTCCTTGTTTTACAGTGTCAGTAAAGCTAGCTCAAATCCGGGAATTGTCAGCATCTCTATCACACTATCCACAATCTATTTTGGTACTTTTGGAAAGATGTATATAGTTGAAATATGGCATGTATAGGCTAAAAGTTATGATATGTCTTGAAATGTTTAACCCTTGCCATGTGATTTGGCTTGGAAGTTGAATGATGTAGAATTGATGAATGAGCTATGAATGTGGTATATTTCATGACTTTGTTGATTGTGAAAGATGTGGTTTGAAGATGAATTTTGGTATGGATTATATGATGCTTAAATTACATATGCTTTGAGATGTATAATTGTCACTTTGAATGGTCTTAGTTGTGATGATAATGAGCATGGAAGTAGATGGTATAGTTGGTGGTTGAATAATGCATGAAATGGTATGTTTGAATGCTTTTGAAAGCATGAATTGGTATTGTATTGATGCTTGTAGGTATGATCCTATTGTTGGTGGAAACTTGGCCTTGCAAATGGCCTGTTTTGCCTACACGGTTATGGCACACGGGTGTGCCTAGTGACCGTGGGATAAAGTCAGTAGCTAGCCCAAGTATGCACGGCCACGATACATGGACGTGCCTAATAGCCGTATGAATAAGTCAGTATATTGCCTAAGAGTACACAGTCCTAGCACACGGGCGTGCCTGGTGGCCGTGTGAAGAAGTCAAAATACATGCTCTGTTGTGGCACGACCTGGACACATGGGTGTGTCCAGTGATCGTGTGAGGCACACGGCCTGGTTGCACGGGCGTGTGACCTCAACAGTATTGAAGAAATGCTTGAAATTTAGAAAACTTTCATTAGTGTTCGGTTTAGTCCCACGGCATGTGACCTTAACAGTATTGACCTCAACGGCCTGGTTGCACGGGCATGTGTTTAAGGTCTCGTAGACCTCATTAAGGGACTAAATGATTATATTGTGACATGTGTGATTGATGATTGACTTTGTGTCGTGAAGTGAATGTAAATTGTTTCGATGATTCGGTAATGCCTCTTAACCCTAGTCCGGCGACAGTTACGGGTTAGGGGTGTTACAAGGGGTACATATCAAAATCTGTCAATTCATGTCCAATGGTACCCATAAGGTACTATTTCAGAGAGTACACTCTCGAGCCACACATATACATATACAGTAGGATTGTCAGTCCAGGCTAAATCCTATCTCCAATATATAATCAATAAAGCTTAGTTAGGATTACTAGCCCAGGGTAAATCCTTTTTGTGACATATGCTCTAAAGAGCTTGATCTGGATTAGCCGTCCGAGCTAAATCCTTTTTATAATGAGGTAAATGGAATTACTCGTCCAAGCTAAATTCCGTCAGCAACAAATGCAGGACCTCAATCATTTCGGGAAATCACATATCCATTGAATTTTCTATTTACTCAAACGGAATTTGACATTTTTCAAACATTATCTGGCATGTGATTATATCATACATCTATAACATTCATATAATTCAAATAAACACATTCCACATTTATTTCAAGCATATAAGTAACATTTTTTATCATTTATCATTTATTGGGCATTATTATTGATCGGGCACTTTCATTTATAGCGCTTTAATGGATATGTGATCATTTCACATAATTATGGCATTTATACAATTCAAAAACACAACATTTAATTCAAGCATATAAATATACACAATTTAGTTACACGAACTTATCTTGACAAATGTTTGTGTACATAAAATCTACTAATCTGACATTTTCCTCTTTTCCTCGTTCTAACTCCTAATTTGATCTAATCGAATCTATATGAGTAAATTTAACATCAATTTATCACATTTCATATTCAAGTGGACTCAATTTACATCCTAGGCAAAATTACCATTTTGCCCCTAACTTTTCCATAAATTCCAATTTCGTCCCTAGGCTCGGAAAATGAAATTTGTGCAATTTACTCCCTATTCCAAGCCTAACCAAAATTCCATCACAAAATTTACAGCACATATTTTTTGTAACAGCCTGATTTTGGGGCTAGTCAGAACAGTGGTTTCAGAACCACTAATTCGAGGCTAGAGAAATTAGTTTTAATATTATTTTATGTGTTTTAGCATGATTATATGAGTGTAAGAAAATTTTGGTGCATTAATTTTAGCGATTGCATGCGAAATTGCAAAAAAAGACTAAATCGCATAAAGTGCGAAAGTCTTAGTTTACAAGCTAAAGGTGTCTAATAGCTATAGAATATTAATTGGAGATCTTTAAAGTGCAATTACCCCCTCTAGTAATGGTTGACCAGCCATAGGTAACAAAAAGATGTCAAAATTGGTCAAGTTGGTGGATTAGGTGATAAATTGTCTAGAAATAAAATAAAATAAAGGAAAGAAAGATATCATCTTTTCTCTCCATCTTCTCCAGCGAAAAATTCAAGCAAAATAGGGGTTTGAAAGCTTAAAAATTTCAGCAACTTGTCCTCTTTGCAAGTAAGTGATTTTGGTGATATTTCTTGATGATTTTTATACTTTTAGGACCCTTGTGTCATGATCTAGCTAATGAGGGGACTATTTTGCAAAATGGTTAAGAGTCTAGGGTTTTTCCATGTGAGTTTTCATGTTAATTTTTGAATTTTTATGGAAGAAAATGAATCTTAGTTGTTAAATAAACAACTTTTGTGAAAGGTGTTTCCATGAAAACACCTAAAAGGACCATTTTGCAAAGGTTATAAGATAGGTGTAAAATGTGAGTAATATGAGTATTAGTAGTTGCTATAAGAGTAATTAATGTTCAGCTAGGCTTGTTAAGGGAGGAAATTTGATTAGAATCGCTTTACGAGCCTAGGAGCAAAATTGTAATTTTACCAAAGTCTAAGGGCAAAAGGGTAATTTTTGCCATGGTATGATTTTTGAGTAACAATGAATAATGTGACTAATGAATAAGCTAAATGTGATGTTATAGATCAAAGAAAACGAGATTTGGACCTAGAATGGGGGAAAAGAGAAATATTGACGATTAGGCCCCTTTTTACCCTTTTGATATCGAGGTAAGTTTGTGTGTAAATAATGCAACCTTATGTGATGTATTTGATATTTTGATATTGTATGAATTATATATGGTCTCCATGAAATACATTATTTACAAGTTTGACGAGATGTCAAAGAATGAAAATCTTTAATTGAACTTTTAGAATGGATAGAATGCAATTGCCATGATACTAAGGTTATTAAGGTTCCGTGTAAGACCATATCTGCAATATGGTCACGGTATGAGGTTTTGTATAAGACCATGTCAAGGACATGGCGCCGAATATGATATTGTATGTAAGACCATATCGGGAATATGGTGTTGATGGGATATCATATATATGGGACTCACGAGTATCTTTTAGCATTTCGAGTGATTCAACAGGTACGTTGAAAATAAGAAAGTGTGTGACTATGTCACGGGTGGTACAGGTATGTACCTAGAACTCATGTGAAGTGAATACGGTATATGATGAAATCATGGTAAGTTTATGTGTAAACGATACATCCTTATTACGTATGCTTTACCTATTAATGCATTATGTGGATGTAAATGCTTATTGATGAGACTTATTGGAAATGGTAGAAAATGAGAAATTCTCGAATGAACCTTCAGAATAGAAATATGAGTACGAATAAATATCTGTAAATATGTATTTATGGGTGGGCTGTGTACGATAACACTTGTTATTTATTAACGATGGGCTATATGCGATACCATCGTATCTATCATCATTTTGGTGGGCTGTGTGCGATACCACCATAATTATCATTATTGTGGGTTGTGTGCGATACCACACTAATATTGATTAATGGTGGTCTGTATGCGAAACCACCAAGTATCTTGTACCATTTCGAAGGGTTCATCGAGAAACTTGACTAAGTGAAATTATATGTGACTTTGTGGTGATAAGTGCAGGGCATAAGTACAAGTAAATGTGAGCAATGTATATGATATGTGGTTGGGATGTGGTAACAGTTGAGATGAGTAAGCATGATTACAAGAATATAGTAAAATATGAGCATTGACAAATGAAAATTGGTTAAACCAAATATTGAAATTATGATCCCTCATAAATGATGAATGTGTGATTAAGAGGAGGGAAATAACTTACTAAAGAATGTGACAAGTTATAATGAAGAGATTATGATGTTAAGGCTAATACCAAGACACGTAAAAGGTATCTGTAAGACAAAAGAGTAAGCATCATGAATGATTACATGGTAATCATGAACTTAAATGCAAGTCACATTATAATAGCCTTGTGGTTGAGTAAAATAAATGAATGTCAATAGTTGTTTATTATTTGCATATGAACTTACTAAGCATTATTGCTTATTCATCTTCCTTTCCTATCTCTTTAAGTTAATTTAGCTAGTTCAGGTTGAAGATTGCCGGAGATGTTTTCACACTATCAATCAGTCATTTTGAGTATAAATTTTCAAGCCTTCTTGAGATATGGCATGTATAGGGATCTTATTTTTTTATTAATTAAGTCGTTGTTAATGTAGCCAAATGTGATGGCCTAAAATGGTTTATGGTTCAACTTGAATATAGCCATGAGTGATGGCTTGTGTTGATTATATATTTATGCATGTGACAGTACTCTCTCATGAATGTGAAGGTAATATGGTTATCATAGGCTAAATGTGATGATTAAGTATTACAAATGAGAATATGAGAATTATATGTGATATTGTACGAACATGTGCGAATGAGGGTGGCAAGATGGCTTGGGAAATAGCCTTGTATTTGTCCACACAGGTAGACACATGGGCATCTGTCTAGGCCATGTGTGATACACGGTCAGCCATATGGGCGTGTAGATAGGCCGTGTGTCCCCCTGCATGCTAAGTTGGCAAGTCAGTATGCTTAGTAGTAATCACACGGGCTGAGGCACGGGCGTGTGTCTCAATCGTGTGGAAGACACGGCCATATAGCATGGGCGTGTGCCCAAGCCGTGTGATCTTATTAAGATGATGACGTCATAAATAGAATGTCAAGGTTTTCACACATGGGTGAAGACACGGGCATGTGATGGCCGTGCGTGGGACACGGGCTATGGACACGGGAGTGTGTCAGGCCGTGTAAAAACCCCTGTAGGTTCAAATTGGAAAATAAATCCACACGGGTGTGGAACACGGGCATGTGATATGCCACACGGGCGTGTCCCATCCTTCACACGGACGTGTGGCCTTGATTTGAGCTAAAATTTTCTAAGTGTTCGTAAGATCCCGGTTTAGTCCCAAACCATCCCGTATGTATGTTTAAGGTCTCGTAGACCCATAATAGGAACGTTGTGAATGTGAATGAGAAGTTTCAAGTTGAAACGAAATTTTATGACCCGATGTCATATGTTTGAACAAGTTAAGTTCGGTAATGCCTCGTATCTGGTTCCGGTGTGGAATACGGGTAAGGGGTGTTACAAAAATTATGATTTAGTCCCTTGTATTTCTTCCACTTATTCAATTTGCTCTTTATTAATCCATTTTCCTATTTTCTAAACCATTCCACCTTTAAGATATTTACAATATTGGCCCTTCAACTTTTCCACTATTTACTTATGTGTTTATATCAAAGTTGTCCACTTGTGTTATAGTCACTAAATTATTTATATCTTGAGCTACAGAATTCTAAATTAAGATCTTCTTGATGTTTTTGAAACTATACTCAAATATATTTTTACCATAATATTATAAGTATTTCTACTTTATTCAATCAATACAGTAAATTCTTTAAATTTTCTCATGTTCTGATGTTTGACAGCTTTGATATTTCTTTAATAAAATTTAATTATCTCTTAGTAGGGGGTTCAAATGATGTTTCTATTTGATTCTATTGAAAATAGACTAATTAATAATTTAAACATATAAATTTCATCCCCTGATAATTTTTTACATTTTTTTATGATTTTACAAAATCAAAACAAAGGAATCTGAAACTATTCTGACATTGTCCCGCAAAACCTAATATATCTCAAAATATACAATTTCATTACTTACACCATTCTTCCATACAAAATTAGACTAAATAAGATTTAATTTCATATTTTATTCACCCTCTAACTAGAGGTGTCCATGGGCCGAGCCGGGCCTAACCAAATTTTTAGGCCCGAGTTCGGCCCGAAAAATAGGCCTGAAATTTTTTCCAAGCCTAGCCCGAACAAAAATACTAAAATCCAGGCCTGGCCCGCATGTATTAAATGTTTTTATATTTTTTAATATAAATTTATTTTAAAAAATATAATACATCAAAAATACTAAAAACATTAAAATAAATGTTTCCCAACAAATTAAAAATAAATTAAATAACAGTATGTATACTTAAATAACACTATGATAGGTACAACTTAACAAGCAAATGCCTCTAAAATAGTAACAAAATTAACAGTAAAATAAGAGTTATACAATATCCAAACAATAACAAAAAAATAATAGCAACGTAATAGTGAAATGGTAACAAAATAGTGGGAAAAAAAAAAGAAAATAACAACAAAACAATAAAAAACAACAACAACAAAGCAGTAAAAAATATTATTTTTTTTGCATATTCGGGCCAGGCCGGATTGGGCCCGAGCCAAAAGAGCCTTACCCGAGGCCTGATCCATTTTCTAAACGGGCCTTATTTTTTGTGCCCAAGTTCATTTTTCGGGCCTATATTTTTAAACAAACCCTCCCACTTTTCAAGCGGGCCATCGGGCCGGGTCCGGTGGCCTGACCCATGGATAGGTCAACCTCTAACTCGTTTCCTATTATATTTGGCAAAATTTCAAATTAGAGACACTACTGTTGTCCAAAATTGTTTTTAGTAAATTTCTCTCTTTTTTTCAATGGTTTTGTACATTACTTTCATTTACTCATACATAGTCATTATACCTTTTATTTATATTCAATTTAATCACTCATATTTATGTGGAGATAACATACTCATTTTTTTTAATCATTATGCTTTTTACAACACACATTATATTATCTCTTACTTGAAAGTATTTCAAGTTTTTACATGTCATGCTTCATTACATACTTTCTATTTCAAGAATTGAGATTAAAATACATATTTCATACATTATTCACAACATATTTAATTCAATTTATTGAATAAAAGTATGGATTGTATGAAAACTTACATTTTTTTGTTACGAGTTTTTTCCCTTTTTCCTCACTTCCATTTATTTCACATCTTCCTCACTATCCTTCTCGTTTCTTCTAATTTTCTTCACTTTCATCTACCAATTTATTGCTTCTAAGTTGATGAATATACTCTCTATGATCTTTGCTTCATATTTCCTCTTCGGTGTCTATGGAAATTTCCAAGAAGTTTAGGTGAAATAATGAGGTTTCTTGGTAAGGGACTAAATTGTAAAAAAAATCAAAATTTCTCTCTTCCTCCATTCTTCCTCACGTTGGAAAGATGAAGAAAACTCATATTTCCTCCCTTTTATATCAATATTTTTATAATTAAATTATTAAGAAATATCAAATTAAATTATATTAATATAATATTTTATTAATTAAAAAATAACAAAATATCACCAACATAATTATTACATTCTAGAATTATCTCTCTTGCTAATTTACCATTTTACCCTTTATGATCTTTCAAAATTCCATCCTTGAATCATCACTTAATTTGGTAAATTACGATTTAATCCCTTGTATTTCTTCGACTTATTTAATTTGGTCCTTATTAACCCATTTTCCTTATTTTCTAGACCATTCAACCCTTAAGATATTTACACTATTGGCCCTTCAACTTTTTCATATTTATTCTTTAACCCCTCACATGTTAAATATTTACACTTAAACCACATAAATTTTCATATTTTTATGATTTAGTCCCTAGCTCAAATTAGTATTTCACAACATACTTCTTATTTCAGTATTCTCTAACATCCCGTATCCTTTACTTTATTTATATCTTATTTCACTAAAAATATATCTCATATTATTTTTGATCAAAGGGTTTTAGGGATGTTACATTCGACCTCATCTTTTTGGAGAATAAAATTTGACTTTTCTCCTTCCAAAATCCATCAAACATAGGCTAAAATCTATCTCCGTTTGTTTTAGTATCTTTATTTTCAAATCTATTTTATTTTCATTCTTTTTAACAATTTGTTTGCTTAATTTTTAGATTTAGATTCTAAACATTTTCAACAACTTGAAATCAATCCATCTGCTACCTTTGGACTCTTCAAGATTTATCTTGAAGGTTTGTCATAATCCAATGAGTTCATTTATCCTTATTTTCTTAATGTCCTTGGCCTTTTCTATAAGAGTCACCTAGATCGCAAATCGTTTAAGCAAAGATCTTAAAAACTTTTCTGACTTTCTTTTGCATTGGAGTACTCTTTACTAAAAGCAAATACTTGGCTTTTAATGTCAGACAAATTTGCATGAAACTCATACAGAGATTCATCCTGCAACATTCTTAGAGTTCAAACTTTGTTGTCATCATTTGAAGTTTGGACAACTTCACAATAGTTGTGCCTTCATAGATAGTCTCAAGAATAATCCTTTTTTTTTTTGAAATAGTACACTTGGAGATACGTTTGAACTCTTAAGGGTCTATTTCACTAAAAATTGCATTAAGTGCCTTCGAGTTAGCTTTAGTGAACTTGGCATTTTCAATAGTCCAAATAGTTTTAGTTTAGGAGTCTTCACACCATTTACATAAATGGTAATAGGCTCTTAAGTAGTCAGTATAGAACATCACTCTCTCTCATGTATGGACTAAATAATGCCCTTTTGCTTACCATCCAGTAGGCATAATTAAAGCCATCTAGCATAGGGAGTTTTGATATTGGTGTTCATTCCATCTATTAAATAATTCAATGATAGGATTTTCACTTAGTTTGTCAAGTGTCTAGCTTTGATACCAATTAAAAAATTGTTGAATTTGTCTATTAGTTGTACATTCAATTGTAACTAGCTTTAACACCTAGATGACTAAAAATCAAAGATGGGCACAAAAGTTGGTTATGAAGTTTGGAAGAACTTCCTACCTCAGTGAGGCCTTACCAAAAAAGTAATCCACAATCAATATGATATAAAATTGTGATTTTCACTCACCAAGTTGTTAGCTCACTCCTATACATTAACTAGGTCACTTTTGACATTAAGACTTTCCCCTTGAACAAAATAAATGCTCTCTATCTCACTTTTTTAATCACAATAACAAGCATCCTCTTAAATAAGCATATATGAGCTTGGCAAAACTTCAATCAATGTGAACTTTAAACACCTTGAAATTAGTACAAGTAGGTCTTCAATATGGAATCAAAATAATATAGTTCTTCTAGGAATAAAGTTCTTTTATAAGAAGGATCTCCTAAATTAAGGAAACTCAATAAAGTTAAAAGTCTTTAAATGAGTTGTTAAAATTCTTTAAATGAGTCCTTACTAGAATTAAATTTAACATAGTCCGACCCAATAAATTACTACCAAAAATCCTCTAAGATATGTATGAAAAAGGTCCAATATTTTTTATCAAAAAGATGTCAACAAATATTGCAAAATGCACAACCAAATTGCAAAGCGAGTAGCATTTGTGTTACATTTGGGACATGCAATACTATGCTTTCTACTTGAAGTTCAGTTTGGTTTACATTGAAGTTGGTATTTCAAGGGTTTTAATAGGGGACTTGACTTTAATTGATTTGGAGACCTCATTCAAACATATTATGAGGCTATGGTAAGTTGCCTTCTGCTCTAATTTGTCAATTTAAAGATTTTAACAGGCCGGAAATACTAGAATCCTACTACAATGAATTTGGAGTTAGATTGCCATAATTAATGTAATAAAAATAGTAGGAGTTTTCTTATAAATGTAATAACACAAATTCAAATTTCAAGAAGAGCGAGATCCACTATGATTTGTTTCATGAAAAACCTAGAGGGATGCTTTTGCTCCGTTGATGTGCGTGGGTAAGAAGGATAAAAGGGTATATGCATACACCAAAGAAAGAGTTTAGTTGATTTAAAGCTGACATTCTTTGAAGATATCTTCCTCTTTTTAGTTAGTAATGCTTTTTCATTATCTTTACTTTCTATCATCCCTTCCCTCAATTCCACACCCACCACCCGTGCGTGCACACATAGAAACTGTTATTGACTGTACATCATTGATAGACTGTTGCAGTGCTTTGGTCTCGTTTTAGGGGGAGCAATGTATATGACTTTATATTTTCTTTATTTGGCCATAGCTTTTATGCATATAAATGTTGCTCCAATTTTCCATTAGCTAGATGAATGTTTAGTTATCTGCATTTATAAAGCAATTAGTAGTGCAATACACTGATACTTACTGGTGGGAGAGCTCGAACTAGCCACATAAATCCCTAGTACATTAGCCTTTGTCGTGTTCTTCTCTCCCAGTGGGTTTCTGTTGTTTCTTTTGTAACATGAATTTCTCTTTCTAGTTCCTGTCCTGAATATTTTCTGTCTATTAAAACATATAACTTGGCATCCATGAAAACTTGTCATCTTTCTCCATGGGCATTTTTGAGCATTCCTTCTGTGACTGTGCTCTTTCTTTTCTTGTGTCAGGAGAATCTTCGTATAGTGCAGCCATGGCCATGGGGGTAAAACAGAACAGAAGTACTGAAATTATTGTTGCCTCCACTGAGGGAACTGTCAATCATAAAAAAACAAATAATCAGACATTTAATCACATTTTTACTTTCTTTTTTACCAAAGATTGAAATATGAATTTACTTCAGAAAAGAAATATGAATGTTGGGAATGGGAATCAATGTTCAATGAGGTCTAAATAGTCCCTCTAGTACAACACTTACAGTATACATTAATGTAAGCCTTCCAGCCTTAAGGGCCCCAATGGTAATCAAGGCACTATTTTGTGGTCTCATTTCTCAGGGATACCACTAAATCTAGAACAATGTCCTCACTGAGTTAATGCCATATTTTCCATTGGATTAAGGTGAGGGGGAAGCACATAACCACAGTAGAAGGATTAATTTAAACCTCGAAAAAGTGTCTCGAAGCGCAAGCCGTAATGCCTCTAAATGCATCTATGAAAATGAAGGAAGGAGAGAAGCTTTGGGAGTGAGATTGCAAGAGGATGTAGATGTCGTCCATGAAACAAGCAAAAGGGTCCTTTAATTTATAGTTAGGAAGTTGAATGTTAGCATGTTATTAAAACATTGCATTTTTCCACCTTTGTTTTTTCTTTTTCACTAAGGACTCTAAACAAACAAACTGTATATCCCTTGTCAATGTCAGTATACCAGGTCTGAAAATTATACATGCAAGCAATGGACACGCAATACACAACCCTTTATTGTACGGTTGTCTAACAGGACCATGAACCGTTGGGCCTGCTTTGTTTGTGTTAGAATTAAGTGACCCAAATTCTTATTTAAATAAAATACAATGGTAAAATAAAATAAAAGAAGAATCCTTATTGAATTACACTTCTTTTATTTTATTTTGAATAAGGTTTTTTAAACCTTATTAAACTCCATCTATTTGATATTGATTAGAATAAGGAGTTTCAATCTTACTACACTCCTATTAGAATATGGCTTTATAAGCCTATAAATAGACATGGTCTATTCCTCTTGTAATTGATTCGAATTCGACATAGTGAATTTTCTTCTCCTCTGCCCGTGGTTTTTCCTGAAAGGGTTTCCACGTAAAATCTGTGTGTTCTTCATTTTTTTTTTTTTCTATTTTTTTTTTTTTACAAATTGGTATCCGAGCTTCCGGGTTTTTTTTTTTTTTTTTTTTCATCTCGATCACGGTAATGGCGTCTTTGAAGTATGAAATTCCATGTTGGATCGCAACACCGATTCAGCGTTGTGGCGGATAAAGATGCAGCGGTTCTTGCACGTATGGATTTAGAGGAAGCCTGTTAGGGGTAGATAAGATGCCTTCGACATTGTGAGAGGAAGATAAGAAGCGCAAGGATCGAAAGGCACTAACACGATTACATCCGCATTTGTCTAATGAAATTTTGCAGGATGTGATGAAGGAGAAGATCGCTGCAAAGATTATGGAAGAGGCTAGAACAAATATGTATGTCGAAAACTTTAACTAGCAAGTTGCATATGAAGCAACGTCTTTATGCTCATCGTTTGGAGGAAGGTGCGTCTGTGCCGAACACTTAACAGGTGTTTAAAGAAATTCTCTCAAACTTGGAGGCCATGGAGGTTCAGTATGATAAGGAAGATCTAGGGTTGATTCTGCTTTGTTCGTTGCCCCCGTCTTATTCAACCTTTAGAGACACGATTTTATATAGCCGCGAGTCTCTCACAGTTGATGAGGTTTATGATTCTTTGACCTCGTATGATAAGATGAAGCATCTTGTGGTTAAAACTGACTCTCAAGGAGAGGGTCTCATCGTTCGTGGGAGACAAGATCGGAATGCTGATGATGATCGTGGAAGGACACAGGAACGAAATCCTCGCGGTAAATCTAAGGGTAGATCAAAGTCTTCAAACAGAGGTAAAACTTGTAACTTCTGCAAGAAGAAAGGGCACATTAAATCTGAGTGCTACAAGCTCTGAACAAAATTAAAAGGGAGGCAAAATCAAAGGAAAACAACCGGAAAATTCCGGTGAAGGCGATATTGTAGAAGACTACGATGATGGTGAACTTCTAGTTGCCTCACAATAATTCAAAAGAGAGCGAGGAGTGGATACTTGATTCAGGCTGCACCTTTCACATGAGTCCCAATCGGGATTGGTTTACAAATTATGAAACGGTATCTGAAGGTGTTGTTTTGATGGGAAATAATGCTTCGTGTAAAATTGCAGGTGTTGGAACAATTAAAGTTAAGATGTTTGATGGAGTTGTCAGAACACTTAGTGACGTACGGCATGTTCCAGAATTGAAGAGAAATTTAATTTCGTTGAGTACTCTTGATTCAAAAGGGTACAAATACATAGCTGAAAGTGGGATTTTGAAGATTTCCAAAGGTTCCCTCATTGTGATGAAAGGGCAGAGAAAGGCTACCAAGTTATATGTTTTGCGTGGTTCTCTTTGTTATTGGTGATGCAAATTGCCGCTTCCTCTTCTTTATCGGATGATGATATTACTAAACTTTGGCATATGCGCCTAGGGCATATGAGTGAGAATGGCATGGCGAAATTGAGCAAAAGAGGACTTCTTGATGGGCAAGGAATTTGCAAACCGAAGTTACGTGAGCACCGCGTTTTTTGGGAAGCAAAAGAGAGTTCGATTCACTAGAGGAATCCATAACACGAAGGGAACATTGGAGTATATTCATTCTGATCTGTGGGGGCCATCAAGAGTGCCTTCGAGAGGTGGAGCCAATTATATGCTAACTTTTATTGATGATTTTTCTAGAAAAGTTTGGGCATTCTTCTTGAAGCGGAAAAGCGATGTGTTTTCCGCATTTAAGTCTTGGAAAGCTATGATTGAAAAACAAACAGGAAAACAAATAAAATACCTCCGCACAGACAATGGCTTAGAGTTTTGTTCTGATGAGTTTAATAAACTGTGCAAGTCAGAAGGGATCGTGAGACACTTGACGGATTCGTCATACTCACAACAAAACGGTGTTGCGAACGAATGAACGAGCGATCATGGAGAAGGTTCGATGTATGTTGTCAAATGCCAACTTACCAAAGTCGTTTTGGGGCGAAGCAGCCTCTACTGCATGTTTTTTGATCAACCGATCTCCATCCATTGCCATTGAGAAAAAGACTCCACAAGAGGTATGGTATGGTAATCCTGCTAATTATTCTGATTTAAAGATTTTTGGGTGTCCTGCGTATGCTCATGCTAATAATGGAAAATTGGAACCAAGATCCATTAAATGTGTTTTTCTTGGCTATAAAGCTGGTGTAAAAGGGTATAAGTTATGGTGTCCTGAAAATAGAAAAGTTGTGATTAGCAGAGATGTTGTTTTTGATGAAACTGCTATGCTACCTAACTTATCTCTTAAAGACTCTTCCAATAAAGAAAATCAAAAGCAGGTGGAGCATCAGATTAATACAGAGTCAACTCCTCAAGCCAGTACAAAAATTGAGAATAGAGTTGATTCTTCACCAAAATACTCTATCGCCAAAAGAACTAGAAGAGAAATTAAACCTCCAAAGAAGTATCTTGAGGTCGACCTAGTTGCTTATGCTTTAAATGTGGGTGAAGATATAGATGCAAACCAAGATCCGTCTAATTATTACGAGGCGGTTAGTCATGAAGACTGAGAAAAGTGGATGTTTGCTATGCAAGAGGAAATAGAATCACTCCATAAAAATATAGAACATGGGATCTTGTGAAACTTCCTAAAGGTAAAAAGGTTGTTCACTGTAAATGGGTGTTTAAAAAGAAAGAAGGGACTCCAGGAGTTGAAGAATCCAGATATAAAGCAAGGCTTGTTGCAAAGGGTTATAGTCAAATTCCAGGAGTGGACTTCACAGATGTGTTCTCCCAGGTTGTGAAGCATAGTTCGATTCGAGCTTTGCTTGGTATTGTGGCTATGCAAGATTTGGAGCTTGAATAAGTTAGATGTAAAAAGCGCATTTTTGCATGGAGAACTTGAGGAAGATATTTACATGCAACAACGAGAGGGTTTTACAATCTCGAAAAAAGGAGGACTATGTTTGCTTGCTTTGAAAAAGTCTCTTTACGGTTTGAAACAATCACCAAGACAAAGTGGTATAAGAGGTTTGATTCCTTTATGACTTCTCATGATTTTAAAAGAAGTAGTTTTGACAAATTGTGTTTACTTTAAGAAAAAGCAGTGATGGTTCTTTTGTGTATCTACTTCTTTATGTTGATGACATGTTGATAGCAAAAAAAAGATAAAGGAGAGATAAGAAAGGTCAAATCCCAACTAAATGAAGAATTTGAGATGAAAGATTTAGGACCAAAGAAGAAGATACTTGGTATGGAGATTCTCGAGAGATAGAAAAGCAAGTAAATTGTACCTAAGTCGGAAGGGGTACATTGAG
Organism: Gossypium bickii; assembly: GCA_025503065.1. Lineage (NCBI taxonomy): Eukaryota > Viridiplantae > Streptophyta > Magnoliopsida > Malvales > Malvaceae > Gossypium > Gossypium bickii. The sequence goes on along the minus strand of CP106709.1, from coordinate 49,172,786 downwards.
AAAGTTCTTTGCGGAGTTCAATATGCAGAGTGCTAAGCTTCATTAGTACTCCTTTAGCGACCCATTTCGGACTTTCATCGGTTTTGTCTCCACGATCAAATGATGAGATTGAGTACATGTCACATGTTCCATACTCTAGTGCGATGGGATCTCTCATGTATGCTATGGTTTGTTCACGTCCAGATTTATCATATGCGATCGGTCAAGAGTTAGCGAGATACATGGCGAATCCCGGTAAAGAACATTGGAAAGCGATTCGATGGATTTTAAGATACTTGCGGTACTACCGATGTTTGCTTACGCTTTGGAAGAACTAGAGATGGAGTCATTGGGTATGTTGATCTTGATTTTCTTTGGAGACCTTGATAGAAGAAGATCTCTCACTTTGGTTATGTTTTTACAATCGGAGGTTGTGCAATCAGTTGAAAGCTACTTTGCAAACTACGATCGCTTTGTCTACCACTCGGAAGCCGAGTACATGGCGATTCGAGGCTTGTAAAGAAGCTATTTGGTTGAAGGGACTCTTTAGTGAGCTCAATGAAGACCTTCAAATTAGCACAAGATTTTTGTGACAATCAGTGCTATCTTCCTTACAAAAGATCAAATGTTTCATGAGAGAACAAAACACATTGATGTTCGGTATCATTTTGTTCGTGATATTATTGCTCGTGGTGATATTGTTGTGAGCAAAATTAGTACTCATGAAAATCCTGCAGATATGATGACTAAGTCATTTCCTATAACCAAGTTTAAGCATTGCTTAGACTTGGTTGGTGTTCATTGTTGAAGTTAAACCCTTAAGGGGTTTTATGGAAGAGGTGGAGAACTTGTTCGTTAAGAGTTCGATGAAGAACTTGTTTATTGAGAATTCGTGTCAAGGTGGAGATTGTTAGAATTAAGTGACCCAAATTCTTATTTAAATAAAATACAATGGTAAAATAAAATAAAAGAAGAATCCTTATTGAATTACACTTCTTTTATTTTATTTTGAATAAGGTTTTTTAAACCTTATTAAACTCCATCTATTTGATATTGATTAGAATAAGGAGTTTCAATCTTACTACACTCCTATTAGAATATGGCTTTATAAGCCTATAAATAGACATGGTCTATTCCTCTTGTAATTGATTCGAATTCGACATAGTGAATTTTCTTCTCCTCTGCCCGTGGTTTTTCCTGAAAGGGTTTCCACGTAAAATCTGTGTGTTCTTCATTTTTTTTTTTTCTATTTTTTTTTTTTTACAGTTTGTTTGGAACAGCGCGAAAAGGGGTCTACACACGTGGATAGGTACAATCACTTGTTCCTCTTTGCTCAGTGAAGAGAATAGAGTTTAAACACTGTAGCAAATAAGTAACTATACAAAAAACAACTCTTAAGCCACAGCCTACAGACAATTCATCTATGCTAGTAAAACTGTGTCTCATCCCCCAATCAATGAAAGAAAGTCTCAAACAGGCAAACTCAGCCCCATATGAACAGTTGCTTAACTTCTCACAAACACTGTACAAATAATTAGTAGTAAGTAGGCTAATATAAGCCTATTTTTTGGTTTCCAAAACCTGCCCCCCTAAGTCATTGCTTAGACCACCCATTTGCAATGAGCTGTTTATATCCTGCAAATCATAAAAAAACCAAAAAGAGCTAGGAAAACAAACCTATAATTACTATATGTAGTATTAATTTTTGACAGTGACTCAGTTCCATATCTTTTTTAAAGCTCTCCCTTTGGTTTCTGTTTCAGAAAATGCTTACTGACCGTTAAGAAATAGGGTATGATCTCTCTCTCATTCATATATATCCCCTCTTTCCATGTTTTGGATAATTCAGATCAGTCTATGAAATGAAACCCTGTTTTAACCCTAAACCCTATCCCTATGCCCTGATCAGTACTGAATGCTGACTTCAGCTTGTTTTCTACTTTATTGGTATTTGGTATAGTTATAACTTATAACTAGTACCACTAGGATATCAAAGTGTGACTACAATGTTTCACCATATTTGATGACTGTTTTATCTTTTGTAGGCTTCATTTTAGGGTTCACTTAAATGCAATTAGCCCAAAAGTAAAATAAGAATCTAGCTAAACGCAGCTAAATTCATTTCATTTAATCTGTTCTTTTCTTTCTTTCTTTTTTTTTTACTTGCATGTCAATAACTTTCATTTGACTGAGGTACAGTGTTCTGAAATTTGATCCCTTTGTGTGGAAAGAGAAGCATTTATTGGTGCAGGCATCCATGGATCACTTTTAAACGTGGGTCTTAAGAAGTCAAAGCTATCCTACACAAACCCAGAAATGTTCCAACTGTCTCGAAGATCATATTAATATATACAGTCCTAGACTGAATTAGAAGAGTTTTTCAAACCCAGGATTGGTTCCTAGTAGGGTTTATGCTCCCTTCGGATCACTGGATCTCCATTTATATCCATTATTGGATTATGAAATGCCATTTGACAATATACATAATGTATATCTGCTGCTACTGTTATCTACATTGTTTTCTGTTAAAGGGTAAAACTACACCCATGTCATTAAACTATCAGAAAATTTACATTTTGATCACTCAACTTCAAAAAGTTACAAAATAGTCATCAAACAATTCAAAATTTTTCATTCAAGTAATTGAATTGTTAAAATTACTGTTGTATGGTCTTTCCTGTTTGTACCGCTTGCACCAATCGAAATCTCTAATTCCGCCTGAACCAAAATCCAAACAGCTTTCTTCTTCGTTCTCCAACATTGACCGTTAGATTGACTGAGATCTAAGATAGTCGATTGGTACTGATTCATTGTACAGATTGTTAAATCATCGCTTGAACCTTGCTAGCCGGACTTTAAAAAAAATTAACAGCTCGATGACTTAGAAAAAAAAACTTAACAGCTCGATGACTTAGAAAAAATCCTTTCGAATAATTTAATGACCATTTTATAACTTTTTAAAATTAAGTGATCAAGATATAAACTTACTAATAGTTTAGCGACTTTGGATATACCCTTTGTTATAAGCACCTCATTGTGTGGGTCCCACCACCACAACCTTGCGAAACATCAACATCGAGACTTTGTCATGAGCAATGCGAGACTTCACATCATCAAGATTTAGCTCAAGGAACTCACGTGTGCAAGGCACGTGGAATACCTTTAGTCTACCTAGACAATGACAAATGTTGGATCATTCATTGCATGGCTCACACATGGACCTCGCGTAGCCTGATTGTCTTGGTCTCATCATTGCTCACCTAGAAGACTCTTATGCCTCCCAAGTAGTCGATTATGATGAAACTTGTGCCACGTATGTGTCAAGACCCTAGGTTAAGAGAGGATTACCCTTACCTACAAATACCCCTAATTTTTTGGGTTCTTTTATTCTTTTTAGACTCTTCCTCCTTTCCTCCTTTCTTCCTTCCTCTTGACTAGACTAAAAACCTCTTAACCTCTACTTATAGCTCCCTACATTTCATTGTGTGATTTGTCACCTAACTTCTACCTAGACTTGTTATTGGGTCGGGCTAACGCATGAGCTCAAAGATCCATCTGAAATTTGAGAGGGTTTAGGAGAAAATATCAAGCTCGAAAAATGGGCTTAGGTAAAAAAATTAAGCTTGTTTAAAATATGGTTCAGTCCCGGGCTTAAACATTCAAGACTCAAGCCTGGACCGACCAATTTTTTTTTTAAGTTTGTAATGTTTTATATTATATTATTTTTATATATTATGTAATTTATAAAACATAAAAATTAAATCTATAGTAGTATAATGTAAACATTAAAAAATATTAAGATGATTGTATATAAAATTTTAATAAATAAAATTATATAAAATTATTCAATATAAAATTAAAAATAATATAAACATATATTTTAAAAAATTTAAAATGTAATTTAGACAAGCTTAAAATGGACTTTGGTTAACTATTTATAAATATGAGTGAACATAAATAAAATTTTAGTTCATATTTCGAACTAAACTTAACAAACACAATGTGTTAATATCATGTTTAGAATTGATACAATCCAATCCGTAATAACTTGTACCTCTCTATCTTTGTTGTGGTCAATATATTTCTTCCTAGTTTTCCTTTTTTTTTTATATTAACTTTACATTATTTTGGCCAACCAAAAGTTATTTTTTTTAAGCTTAAATCCTCCTAAATATTTTATTGTTTGGGTCAAAAGTTGTTTCAGATGTCAATATTTAAACCAAAAGCAAAACCCGTAAAAAGAGATGTTTTAAGGATTCGTTATATTGATGATAATTTTTTTTTAAATTTTACCAAGTAAAATTTAAAAATTACCAAATACACCATCTTTTATATAGTTAATTTTAATACACTTTAAGGATATGTCATCCTTTTAATCAAACTAAAATTCTGGTACTAAAGTTTTTCCCAACAATGCTTAACTGAGACTTCTGGCTTTTCCAAATGCAGTCTCATTTTCTACTGGTTGGGTGTTGTGCTGTTCCCATTGGGAAACAGTGCACATTTTGGCTTTGCTTTTTCATATGGTTCCAAGGGAACAGCCCCAACAGAATCTTATGGGATCAGCCCTACTATTTATATGGTGGGGACATCCAATGTGACCTCTCCTTTCTTTTCATGCATTTGAGGCTGGCTCCCCCCCCACCCCTTCCAAGTAGGAAAAAAAAAAAAAAGAAGAAGCATTGATTAGAAAAGCTATTTTCCACATCTTCTTACCATTCCAAAAGCATGTTTCTTCAATTCATGTTCGGTAATAACCAACTGAACCAGATTTGCTTGGGTTGCTGAGTCTACCTCCCCAGCCCCCACTACTTTGGTAAAGAGTTGAATTTTCTTTTACTAAATATCTTAAATTTGAGTATTATTAGATAATCATATCTCTCATTTAAAGATTGGATTTGGCTTAAATAATAATAAATATATGTAGGTGGAAATTTGTTTGATTTTACTTATTATTGTTATGAAAGGAGTTTGTGACATCACTGACACCAAGACAAGAGAACGAGGGCAAAACACAAGCATCCTATGTTTTAATTTTTGAGGCTTTGCAAGTTCACATTTGAAAACCTTTTCTGCCATACAATAGATCCCATGCATGGCTCTACTACACACGTGCAAAGCAGGGACCACATGTACAAACACGCAGAACAGAAGAAAGAAAACAAGGAAGCTCAGTGTACAAGCTTTGATTATATATATAAAAAGAAACGCTATAATCAGCAAGCCAGATACGCATTCATGCATGATGATAGCAATATATGTGAATATATATATGTGTGTGTGTCTGTGTGTTCTCCACATATACTGCAAAAAGGTTTTACCTGACAATGCTTATTATTTTACTACAAGAGATGATGGTGTCTGAAAAGTTGGAGACCGAGCGATCCATTAATTGACCTTTTTGTTTTTACCTCAAAATATAACAACAATATGTCCTTTGATTCTTCAATTTGGTAATAAGGGCCTCTTCTTCTTCTTCTTGCCCTAAAGACAGATAATCTTTGTCCTGTCTTTCAGATATGTCACAGCTTACAAACTAACTACCCTTTTTCGTTGTCTATAAATTGGACCACTTATCTCTCTTGACTAATTAAGAGTACATCTAATTATGTTTATATATAATATATATATATATATATATGACCTTATATAGGGCAATAACCTTTCAAATCTTATCAGTCCATTCAAAGAATTATATTTAAATTGATTTGTTTTGATTTCAGAATTTAGAGGTGGTTAGAATAAGAGGACTGGAAGCGAGGAAAATACAAAGGAATTGATGGGATGAAACCAAACCCCACCAATTCCAGTGAAACATAAATCGCATTTCTATATTCTCAATAAATACGAGTTAGTAATTATAAAAAATTCAATAATATAATATATCAACAATCATTACAAATCAATCACAATATTATAAACAAAAACAATAAAATGAGATAATTTTACATGAAAAACCCAATTTAAAACAAAGGATAAAAATTACACAACTTGAGAATCCATTCAAAAACCCACCATAACTAGATTCGTGCAACAAGATTACAATACAAATCACAACAAGAATATACAACTCTAATAAAACTATCAACAAATAATTTCAAACAAACTTTTTAAAAAAAAAAAATTGAAAATTTCACCTACAAAAATACCAACTTTGAAAAAGAATATCGAACAATTATACCACATGAAAAATCATATTACTCACGATTGAGATCTTCGTGTACTTTTCATGCCCAAAACTCAACTCAAGTGGACTTCAAATAAATCCTCAATTAAAGAGTTTATCAAAACTACACTTGATGAACATAATTCTCTTTTTCTCCCATTCTCTCTTTTTCTTTTGATTTTTGCTGCAAACTCACTAAAATCTTGTTCAAAAAAGGTTTGCTCACTTTTTATATTATAGGGCACATGGGCAATTACGTTTTCCCACACATAGTGGGACCCAAGGCCCAATAAATCTTTTCCTCTCTTTTTTTGGTTTTCATTATACCAATCATGGGTTTTTAACCTAATAATATAAAAATAAAATACAATATCAAAATAGTATGTTGCAAAAATTAAGTACTAAAATTGTACATTTAGATGAGTGGAGGGTGTCAGATACGCGGCACTGGTGGTGCCTATCTGATAGGCGGCACAACCAATGTATTTTCTCCCCACTCCCCTTTCTGGCTCGTATCAATTTATGTTTTTAAATTTCTTTTTAGGGTTTTTAAGGTTCAGGTTTTGCTAAAACAATTTAGGTTGTTGTTAAAATAATTTAGGGTTAATGGTTTTAGTGATTTTTAAAAACAAATTAAGATGTAAGGCTTAGAATTTTAGTGATTTTAAAAAAAAAAATGGGAGAAGGGGTGAGGTGGAAGAAAGAAAAAAGGACATTTATGCAAAAAAAAATTGTTGAGCTATTCTTTGAAAAAAATCAGAAAAATAAGGACCAAAAAATAAAGATGGGAAATTGTGACTAACCGGTCACATCACGTCAACGGCGTCAGTAATGTGACAAGTCAGTGTTTTTTAGTCTGTTGCAATTTTAAAAAAATCGAATTTTTGGAGCCTCACCCCTCCCACGGTTCTAGTATAAAAGGGGGGGTGGGCTTCTGGTTTGGTCCCCGAATGTTCAGAAGAAATAGTTAGTAGATTACAATGTTTTTTTTCTTTTATTATTATTAATTTATTAGTTTGTTAGGTTAGTTGTAACACCCCAAACCCGGCCCAAACACCATGACCGGATCTGGCATGTCACTAAGAAGATTTAATAAAACATGTCGCATTTTTGGGAAAACAGTCGTCGAGTGTAAACATGTATACTGGAAAACTTATTAATATAGATAGTTTGTAGAAGATATAAATTTTCATTTAAATGCCATTATGAATTAAAAACCGAAATTTAGTACATGCCTTAACTTAATTAAAACGTAAAATCTAAATGTCTAGTAATAGTAAAAACCCAAAACAAACGAAAATATAAAGCTAGTGGCCCGAGGCCATATTACAATGAAATTTAAAACCCACTAACTGAATATATTAAAAATTAATAAACTAGAAAAGTCTTTTGCTGAATCGAAATACTCTCTCGCATGGCCACCTTGCGCTCTTCTCCAGCTCGGTCCGATGCACTAGGTGCTACCTGAAAGATGTTAAATAATGGGGTGAGTCGCGAGACTCAGTGTGCAACCCTCGTGCACCATCAGATTGGGCCTTAGCCCCACAAAACAGATAACAGAGTATAATATAACAGAAAATATGCAAAGCCCAACCCAATCCTAGGTTTCCATCCGCTACACACCACCCTTACCTGCCAATCACACCACTGGGATTTTTACAATCAACCTACACCACTATACACCATTGATGGCAGTCATGCTGCAGATAGATGCTCATCGTCAGATCATGGCAATAGCCACTACAACAGATCATGGCAAAAGCCACTACAACAGATCATGGCAAAAGCCACTACAATAGAACACTTCCCCTTTCATCAATCACCCAACCCCGTGCATACATAGAAATCGGCATACATATAAAACATATCATCTCAACAGAAACATTCACTTATGAATAACAGAGATCACTAACCTGGTGATTCGCCTTTACCCTCATTGGGTTTTTAACCATTATGCTGGGATTTCGGCATTTAACAGAATATAAACAGATGTATTTACACATACTAACAGACAATCTAAATGGTGTGAGAAGTTACACACCTGATTAATGCATAGGACTACCCACTATGTCGATACCATCGCTAATCAGATCTGCTGCCTTCTGTCTACAACTTTGCTAAAAAGCTGGAAGAAAGCAAAGATAAGGCCTCTCCTATATTCGGCCAAGGGTTAGTGTTTACCCGAATTTATAAGTTTAAAAATAACAAATCTTATTATCTTGAAATCTCGAAAGCAATACGATCCGAGTGTTACTAAACTCTGGCTTAGAAATCTAAGCGATTGAATCTCCTTCAAATCCCGGAATGTCGCAAATGAGAGAAAACACCCGATTAGTTAACCATATAGCCATTCTGCTTAGATCTCTAAAAGCCAGAAAAAGATTTAAATCTCGCGAATCGACACTTACCTTTAGTTTTTTTCAAGATTCGGCACAAGCAGACACCACAGAAGGATTTCGGCAATCACAAGAGATGAGATCTAGGAATTTCGACTTTTAAAAAAATCCCGAAAAAGAATTAACAAGAGAAGGCTGGTGCGTTTTCGGCTTTTAAGAGAACTGAGTGAAGAGTTTCGATGGAGAGGCTTAGAGATTTTCGGTTAAAGGAGCAATTGGGAGTGTGGTTTCAGCTTTTAGTGAATGGAAGAAGAATAACAATGGAGATCAGGGGATTTAGCTAAAAGGAAATTTCCAAAGAAAGAAGAAAGGGTGAGGGAGGTGGTGATTTTCGGCTTTTGGAAGAGAAAAGTTGAAGAAAGAAAACAAAAGAGATGCCTCAAATTTTCGGCACACCTTTAACCTATACTCAACCGATTTTCCCCCCTCTCCTGTGTTTGATTTTCGGCCAAAACTAGCCTTCCTGATAGATCCTCATCCTATCCCTTATCCCTATCAAAACACCCATCCAAAAGAGGCTTAATTATCTCCAACTCTTCCCCCTCCTTTATCAGCTTTAATATCCACATATTTTAAACATTAAAAACCCCTAAATAATAGCCTTGATGCCGTCCCCCCTTAGTCCCCTTATAAGTGTCGAATTTGGCCCAAAAACATGGGCTCTAAGTGGCCAAAACTTGGGCCTCCTCCTTTGCCCTTGACGCCAACTCCCTTCCCTCTTAGTGGCGCCATCTTGCCACTGGCCACAAGCCCAACCTGATATTTTAAACACAGATACTTATCTTAAAAGTACTGGAGTGCCTACAAAGAAATTTAATCAAGGCCTCAGCCCATTCCTGAGCCCAATCTGAACCCCTAACTCTTAAATTAACATTTTAAGCATACATCACATAAAATGCATAGGCCCAATAATTCGGGATGTTATAGTTCTTCCCCCCTTAAAATAAATTTCGGCCTCAAAATTTACCTGATCAGAAGATATGGGGATACTGCTGCCGCATAATATCCTCTGGCTCCCATGTCACTTCCTCCGCTCCTTGATTTCGCAACAAAACCTTGACTAAAGGGATAGACTTCCTTCATACCATCTTTACGTCTCGATCCAGGATTTGCACTGGCTCCTCCTTAAAGGACAAATCTGGCCTTACTTCAATCTCTTCCACTGGCACAATGTGCGATGGATCAGATCGATAATGTCTTATCATCAAGACAAGAAACACGTCATGTATCTGTTCCAACTCTGGAGGCAACTCCAGTCGATACGCCACTAGGCCTATACATTCTAGTACCCGATAAGGTCCAATAAATCGAGGACTTAGCTTACCCATTCGACCAAACCTCATTACCTTCTTCCACGGTGACACTTTCAAAAAGACTCGATCTCCCACTGCAAATTCCAACTCCTTAAGCTTAAGATCCGCATACGATTTCTGCCGATCGGACGCTTCCTTTAACCGAGCACGAATCAACTTAACTTTCTCTTCCGTTTCTGAAACTAGTTTTGGACCCAACACCTGGCGCTCACCCAACTCCGTCCAATAAGTAGGAGCGCGACACTTCCGTCCGTATAACGCCTCATAGGACGCCATCTGAATACTAGATTGATAGCTGTTATTGTACGCGAATTCTGCATAAATACTCCTCCCAACTACCCCTGAAATCAATGATGCAACCTCTTAACATATCCTCCAGGATCTGGATAACCCTCTCAGACTGACCATCAGTCTGTGGATAAAAAGCGGTGCTGAAGTCTAGCCTTGTTCCCATTACCTGATGCAGTGCCTTCCAGAATCGTGACGTGAACCTAGGGTCTCTATCTGATATGATAGATACAGGTACACCATGCAGTCTCACAACCTCAGCCACGTACAGCTTAGCCAACCTTTGCAGAGAATAGTCAACACGAACTGGTATGAAGTGAGCAGACTTCGTCAGCCGGTCAACAATCACCCAAATCGAATCCTTCTTAGTGGGCGTAAGAGGTAACCCACTAACAAAATCCATCGTGATTCTTTCCCATTTCCACTACGGAATCTTTACTGGCTGCAATAACCCCGCAGGCAACTGATGCTCCGCTTTCACCTGCTGACATGTCAGACACTTACTCACAAATTCTGTTACCTCCCTCTTCAAACCTGGCCACCAAAATTGCTCTTGCAAATCCCAATGCATCTTAACTCCTCTAGGATGCATAGCGTATGGGCTATTATGTGCCTCTCGCAGAATCATCTGCCTTAACTCAACATCATTTGGCATACAAATTCTCTTACGGAAACACAGAACCCCATCACCATTCACACTATAGTCCTCTCCTTCACCACCTTGCACTTGCCGGATTCGAGTACTCAAGACATCATCTAGAAGTTGCTTCTTTTTGATCTGACTCGTCTACATAGGTCTTACTTGGAGTTCAGCTACCAAACTTCCATCCTCATACAGACTAAGATGAGCGAATATCGCCCTCAAATTCGCTATCGCCTTCCTACTCAGCGCATCTGCCACCACGTTAGCCTTACCCGGATGATATTCGATTGAGCAATCATAGTCCTTCAAGAGCTCAATCCACCTACGTTGCCTCAGATTCAACTCCTTCTGGGTAAGAAGATACTTCAGGCTCTTATGGTCCATGTAAATAATCGACTTTTCCCCATACAGGTAGTGCCTCCAAATCTTCAGAGCGAACACTACCGCCGCCAATTCTAAATCATGTGTAGGGTAGTTCAATTCATGCGGTCTCAACTGTCGAGACGCATATGCAACACTTTTCCATCTTACATTAACACACATCCTAGACCCGTGTGTGACGCATCACAGTAGACGATAAATTCTTTTCCTGCCTCTGGCTGAATTAACACTAGCGCTTCCGTCAAGATTCTCTTCAGCTTTTCAAAGCTCTCCTGCTGTTTGTCGGTCCACACAAACGGTACTCCCTTCCTCAACAACTTAGTTAGGGGTGTCGCAATTAATGAAAACCCCTCAATAGACCTTCTGTAATACCCTGCCAATCCCAAGAAACTTCGAATCTCTGCTACCGACTTCAGCGGTTTCCAATCCAATACAGCTTCTACCTTCCGAGGGTCCACCCTAATTCCCTCTGCGGAAACTACATGCCCTAAGAAAGTCACTTCCTTTAGCCATAACTCACACTTACTGAACTTTGCGTACAACTACTTCTCCCTCAGAGTTTGTAACACCACACGAAGATGTGCGTCATGCTCCTCCTCGGACTTGGAATAAACCAGGATATCGTCGATGAACACCACGACGAACTGATCAAGATACGGTTGAAATACCCGGTTCATCATATCCATAAATGCTGCTTGCGCGTTCGTTAATCCGAACGGCATCACCAAAATTCATAATGATCGTAGCGAGTCCAAAACACTGTCTTATGAATGTCTCCTTCCTTTACCCTTAACTGATGATATCCTGCCTTAAGTCAATCTTAGAAAAGACCGAAGCTCCTTTGAGCTGATCAAACAGGTCATCGATTCTTGGCAGTGGGTACTTGTTCTTAATCGTTAACTTATTCAGCTGTCGGTAGTCCACGCATATACGCATGGATCTGTCCTTCTTCTTTACAAATAGGACCGGCGCTCCCCGCGGAGACACACTCGGTTGAATAAAACCACGGTCCAACAGTTCCTGGACCTGAGCTTTAAGCTCCACCAACTCCTTCGGCGCCATTATATAAGGAGTAATGGACACCGGAGCTGTACCTAGAAGTAGCTCTATTCCAAACTCCACTTTGCGATCCGGGGGTAATCCGGGCAATTCTTCAGGAAAGACATCTGTGAAATCCTTGACTGTTCGAACCTCATCGACAGTTACCCCCTTAACATCCAAAGCACTGATAAAGGCTAGAAACGCATTACATCCCTTCCGAATCATCTTAACAGCTTTTAATGCGAACACTACATTGGACAAGTAATTCATTCTTTCTCCTAACACAACCACCTCCCCGCCTTCCAGGGTACTCAACATCATGCGCTTAGTCTCACAATCCAACTTAGTACGGTGTTTAGTCAACCAATCCATTCCCAAAATAAGGTCAAATTCTCCAAATGGTAATTCCATCAAGTCTGCCGGGAACACTACTTCTTGAGTCTCTAAGGGTACATCCCTAAACAGTTTGTCCACTACCCTAGATTGTCCTAAAGGACTAACCACAGTCATCTTCCTAGTAGTTGTTTCAGAGTCTATACTTAGGGTCTCAGATACCGAACATGCAATATAGGAGTGGGTAAATTTTTTGTCTGAATTCTAAGGCATAGACACTCTTCTATTAGAGGGTCTGTTATGGAAATAAAGTAATTTGGTTTTACCTTAAATCCTATAACACCTGTATGTAGATTAGATTGAATTCCTCCAATAAGTGTTTTTATTGGATTTTCGAATCTTTTATCTAATAATACTGCTAAAATAGGAACATCATGACCTCTTCTAAATAATGCTCTGATTGTTATCATAATGACTCCTAAATGTATATACCTAACTTGAGGATAGTTTTTTCTAATCCGTTTTATTTTTTCTTTAGTAAATAAGGGAATTTCTGTTAATCCACCTTTAGTATCTTTAGCGACTATGTTACTGCTAATTTTTTCTATGTGTCTTTTTGACCATATTTTAAACTTAGATATTTTATATATTTCTTCTTTAGAAATATGATTTTTATTAATCTTTTCTATTATATCATCAGAAAAGTCTATTTCTTCGCCGATTATATTTCCTAATTTAATATCCTGTTGTTCAGAATTAGGAATTTCTTCTAATTTGTTATTAGAACTATTTCCCATCATAAAGATATATTCATCAGAATCTGTATTAGACTCTGTTTCTGATATTATTTTAGTAGGATTTGTTTCCTTACTAAAACATATTTCTAAATCTTGTTCTTCAAGATTTTTAATCATTTTATTATTGGAATAATAAACTAATTTAAGTTCTATTAGGAATTTGTTTTCCCAATATTTCTTTGGTTTATATCTACCATAAGGATCTTGTTTATCAATTTCCCTAGGTTTTGGTATTTCATACTCATATGGATCTGGAGGTTCCGTATCCATAGGTTCTATATTTTTTATCTTATTACCTAATGTTGTGTTTTCAACATTTTTATTTCTAATTCTCAGATTGTCTTCTTTTTGAAGATCTGAGTCTATTTTCTTCTTACCGTAAGACTTGCTCTTATCTCTTTCCCATGGTTTTGAGGTTACATAATCATATGGATCCGGGGGTTCCGTTTCCATAGGATCTTCAGGAATCTCTATATTTTCTTCTGTTGAAGTTTCTTCTTCATCAGAATCGTGACTAGTTACATTAATAATTATTCCCGAATTATCATCACTAATATTATTATTATCTTCTATCTCTAAATTATAACTATTATTATTATTATCATTAATATTATTAGAACTGTCACCACTTTCGTTAGTGTCATATTCTAACATATAATGATAATTATATTTATTAAAAAGTTCTTTATGTTCTTCATAAAGATCTTCTATTAACTTTAAATACTCTACTCTCTCATAATTATCATCTGTTTTAGAAAATTGGTTTTTCCAATGTTCTATCAGATTTTTATAAGTTTCGAAATCATATTTTTGTGATTTTTCTGTTTTTTCAATTTTTTCTTTGTTTTTTCATTTTTTATATAGTTAGTAGATTCATCAGAAGAATCATCTTCCGACAAAGCTAATATATAATTACTATTACCATAATATAAGTGATTTAGCAGAAGATCTAGCAATAAGCTGGACTGCTATTAATGAATATACTAATACAACAGAGGTTGAAATAAAAGAAATTAATAATAAAATTATTGAGCTTTTTGAGCCCAATAAATTTACTACAGAAATTCAACCGAAATTATTGCATTTAAAAGATTTATCAATTCCAAAAGATGGATAATTGATAAAACTAATAATGCTAGTACTTCTAAACCAATAAGTACTATTGAATACATGTCATCCGGTGATAAGTTATATTTTAAAAACAATCGATAAGCGATACGGATGATAAATTAGTATTACCTTCTAGTTCTCAACCGGAGGAAGAAGAAGTTAATATAAGTACTTCTACACCAATAGGTATGAAAACAATTCATATTCCTATTTTTCCTACTACACCAAGTAGAAATTCTATTTCTAGAAACACTAGAATGAAAGATATACATTATTCGATAGAAAATATAATAAATTTCAATAAATACATTGAAATTACATTACATGATAGAGAGTACAAAAAATATTCTTTACATGCATTATTAGATTCAGGAGCTACAACAAGTAGTTGCAAAAGAAATGCCATTCGGAAGAATCTGAAACTCAGTAAAAAGATAATAAATATTAGTGGAATAAATGGTAGCAAAACTACTATTTATTATAAAGCCAAAAATATTCCAATCTACATAAACAATGTTAGATTTATAATTCCAAAACAATTTATTATTAGGTAATAATTTTATAAATAAATATTTACCTTTTATTGTTAAAAAGAAATCGGTTATATTATCTATAGAAAACAATTCTATAGAAATACCATTAGTAAATTATAAACATAATTTTACTAATGTTTGTTGATTTCTTAGCAGGCCTTATGGATAGAGGTAAACAACCTCTAATAGAAAATGATGGATGGAGAACTGTCCATAAAAAAACCCAACAAGGGAAAATCACCAATGAGTCCTAAACAAGGATTTATTTTCGCAAAACCGATGAGTCCAAACCAAGGAATCATTCCTGCTCAAAAAAGTCCTAAACAAGGATTTCAGCCTGCACAAGTAAGTCCTAAACAAGGATTTATTTCTACACAAATAAATTATAAACAAGAATTTATTTCTACACCTGCAAATATAAGTTCTAAACAAGGATTTATGGCTGCACCTACACAGGTACAATTTTATCCTAACCAGGGATATTATTTACCATATCCAATGGTAAACCAACCAATTGGATCACAATCACCAACACCGGTGAATTATTCACAATTTTCTCAAAAGCCTTATACCGATTCCGAAATTCTCAAATATACAAAAGATTTGTTGAAAAAACAACAAACCTCTGAGTTCTCGAATCTAAAGGATTTTTATAATCCAGGCTTACCCCCAGAATATTACCATTTCATTGACAGAATATGGAAAAACCATATTTTGGAACAAAGAGCTAGTTTCAGAAAAGCTCTTACCCAATTCTCAGAATTCTTAGTTGAAAAAACAACTAAAGAAAATAAATCTGAAGAATTATTATTAAATAGTATTTTATACAGAGATTGGGATGAAATCCTAATCGATTACAAGGATATTAAGGAGATAAACAATCTTCTTGATACATTTCAATATTTTATTGATAAAGGGAGAAACACTCCTATTATTAATAAGATGTTTAGAAAATGTCTATATAACAAATGTAGACAAATTTTACCTTTAGAAATATTTTCAAAAATAAAAGGAGCCATTTGCAAACAAAGAAGCTCTATTTTTGGAAACATTTTCTAAATATTTTTATAAGCTTATGTTTTTATAAATGATATAGGAGAAAAAATTCCTACTATCAAATTTCGTTTAAATCATGAGCCGTTCGATATAACAAGTATTGAATGGGGATTTGTTAAAGAAATAACGATCCAAAATCTCTCTTTTGATTTATTAAAAGATTTTCCAAATGATAGTCAAATCCCTGGCTATCAAATTTTGTAAACATAGACGATTTTGTCTATTATTTCCATATTGAGATAAATGAGTCTCATTGGTATTCTTTGAGGAAGAAAAATTTCATCACCTTATCAAATTTGGAATATAAATACTATGTTTTCGGAAAAGCCACAGCGTGCATAGAGAAGATCCGAGCATTTGTCAAAAATCATTGATGAGTGCTATAATAATTTCAACAAGTATCAAGTCCAAGCGAGAATTGATCTTATGAGCATGGCTCGACATCTTCTCTATCAAGACACTTATATGTTCTGGACCGATGGTAGAAGAATATTAACCTATGATACTGGAAACCATCAGAGATCAAATGAAGAAAATGAAGAAGCCGTTTCGTTATTAACAAAAATAGCGGAAATGGAGATCGAAGATTATCCGTTAGCAATGAGAGATCGAGAGAAGTATGGGAACGCTTGGAACACACGGGTCCCCTTCACCGAATCATCATTACACCTTGACGAAATCGAGGAGATGAATCTGAGAAACATCCAAGAAGGATGAAGACGAATTGGAAGATGACAACCCGTCAGCATCCAAATAATGTAAGCAATGAGGTAATCAACCATCAAAGCTACATGACACGAGCAATGATGCAAGCGGCGAATATTTCCAAAAAGGAAGCCACCAGGAAGCAACCATGATGGCGAAATACTATTCAAGGAAGCTACGTGGAAAAAACCAAAAGCGTCCTTATTAAGACACTATTCAAGGAAGCTATGTGGAAACAACCAAAAGCGTCCTTATCAAGATAATGTTCGAGGAAGCTACGTGGAAAAAGCCAACATAGCATCCACCAATTAAAGGAAGCTACTTGGAAGCCACCAAGAAGCAGACAATTAATGTGTCCTTATCAGGATACTATTCGAAATTCAAATGTAATTAAATTAGAGTATATTCTTTAATTCTTATCCGAACAATTATTTCGGATTTCAAATGTAATTAGATTCTAGTTTAGAAATTTAGTTATAAATAGGCATTCTTGTAAGCCTTGAAAGGCAGCTCGGTACATACTAGAATATTAAGTTTTCTCTTTTGTAAAAACTATCTGTTCTTCTTATAATAAAATAGTCGATATTAGAATCCCTTCCGCTTGCACATATCTCTGTATCCTCCCTCCCTCTCCCCTACCTGCGACTGGTATCAGAGCAACCCTATATTAACTAGATCTAGCTGCCTTGCGTCTACATTTCCAACACCCCTACCAGGTGCTCCATGACCCCGACCGAACCCATTTCCTCCTCTGGCTATGCCACGACCCCTTGGTACAGGCTGACCACCTCTCCCAGCCCGATCAGAACCTCGTCTCTTGGGCTGTGCCTAATTCACCTGTGGGCAGTCCTTAATCATATGCTCCGTGGATCCACACCTAAAGCATCCACCGGTTCTCCTTCTACACTCCCCATAATGTACCTTGCCACACGAAGGACATGACCAATTCTGACCCGTCAGAGCACGAGCTGGCCCACCAGACCTAGGCCTTTTCTAAAAATTTCGAGATGATCCCGACGGCCCAAAATTCCTCTTATTCCTAATCCTATCCTTATCCTTATTCTGTTTCTCAGTCCGCTTAACCTCCTCAGATATCTTAGCTTTTTCAACCAAAATCGCAAAGTCCCTCTCCCGCTGCGGTGCTACTAATACCCTTAACTCATCCCTTAGTCCATCCTCGAATCGTACGCAACGCTTATAGTCAGTTGCCACAATTTCTCGAGCGTAACGGCTCAACCGCAGAAACTCCGCCTCGTATTCAGATACAGACTTACTTTCCTGCACCAAGTTCAGGAATGCCTTCCTCTGTGCATCCACATAGCTGGCCCCAACATACTTTCCCTGAAATGACTCCTTAAAGAGATCCCAGTCAATTTGGCCTGCGGCAGTACCCTCCTTTATCGTGAGCCACCACTGGTAAGCCTCGTCTCGAAGGAGAGACACGACCCCTTTCAACTTCTCCTCCACCGTGAAGTCTAGGTCATCCATTATGCACTCACTCGCTTCTAACCAATACTCAGCTGTGTTAGGGGCTACGCAAGAAACACCCCTAAACATCTCTGCTCCGTTGACTCGGAGTCGTTCAGACATAGATTTCCGGGCTCCTGACCCTGTGCCTGCCCCAGCAATTCTTTCGAGGACCCGCAACTATCGCCTGAGATACCACATCATCTCTGGGCGCCTGGTCCCAAAATTCTCCCTCCACAGCTAGTGGATCCGGTATCTCGTTTCCTGACCCGTGGCCAGACCCTGTTGGCTCTGACACGGTCATCCTACCCCTACCACGACCACGCGGCAGACGTCTTCGACCCCTTGTACTCATTCTACTGATTCACGTTTATCTGATTAGGAATTTTATGAATCATTAGTTTTCTTCCACTGATTATCCACGAACAGTCTTATGGGTAGTAGTTTTAAGAGTAGTTCTTTCGAATTCGCAATTATATCTACCATTCAGTCTCAAGTTCACATCTCCTAGTTCTAGGGAGCACATACATTCAGTCATCAAGTATTAACATACAAGCAGCATCCACAAACTTACATTCAGCATGTAGGGGTATCTTCGTCATTTCACTACCCAAGGGTATTTTCGTAATTTATCCTACAGGGGTATTTTCGTAATTTCCCAAAATAGGGTTCCTTGGTAATTTTGTGAAATAAGGGTATTTTGGTAATTTTTGCAATCCGGGGGTGTTTCAGTAATTTTAAAATTTAGGGGTATTTTGGTGATTTTGAAATCCGGGGGCATTTCGGTAATTTCTACAAATTAGGAGTAATTTGGTCATTTTACAAATCAAGGGTATTTTGGTCATTTTATAAATCAGGGGTATTTTGGTCATTTTATAAATCAGGGGTAATTTGGTCATTTTATGAATCAAGGGTAATTTGGGAATTTTGCAAAATAGGATGGCTGGTCCCTTTCGGGTTTAAATTATAGATTTTGGCCTGTCAACAAATCCTTGTGGCTAGGGTGAATAGTCACTACGCACCAGGTAGGATTCCAGCGAAGAGGAGGTGAGTCACTAGGACTGCTTAAGTACCAGGCTCGTCCGGATCCAATCCTAGACATGCGCATACCTGTTGTCACACCCTAGTCTTGCGACTTGTCTATAGGTTTGTTCGGTTGGATTAAGTCTTATGCAATTGAGAGTTGTTTAACTAGGCCTAAGGTCCATCAAGCTCTAAATAAAATAATCTACGTCCCTTAAATACCATCAAGCCCACATATATATAACACACAGTGAGTTCTGAATACTTACCTGGCGGACTTGGGCTGGAGACATAGGTGCCATGACGAGAAAATCCTCCTGTGTTATTTATAAACATGCATGTTTCCCAAAACCCATCTTTAGAAAATGTTTTGAGCCTAAAACCCCAAAGCCGAGTTTTTGAACCGGGTTTTGATACCAATTTTCAACACCCCAAACTTGCACCCAACCACCACGACCGGATCTGGCATATCACTAAGAAGATTTAGTAAAACATGTCGCATTTTTGGGAAAACAGTCGTCGAGTGTAAACATGTATACCGGAAAACTTATTAATATAAACATGTATACAGGAAAACTTATTAATATAGATAGTTTGTTGAAGATATAAATTTTCATTTAAATGCCTTTATGAATTAAAAACCGAAATTTAGTACATGCCTTAACTTAATTAAACCTTAAAATCTAAATGTCTAGTAATAGTAAAAACCCAAAACAAACGAAAATATAAAGCTAGGAGCCTTAGGCTTTATTACAATGAAATTTAAAACCCACTAATTGAATATATTTAAAATTAATAAACTAGAAAAGTCTTTTGCTGAATCGAAACACTCTCTCGCATGGCCACCTTGCGCTCCTCTCCAGCCCGGTCCGATGCACTAGGTGCTACCTGAAAGATGTTAAATAATGGGCTGAGTCGTGAGACTCAGTGTGCAATCCTCGTGCACCATCAGATTGGGCCTTAGCCCCACAAAACATATAACAGAGCATAATATATCAGAAAACATGCAAAGCCCAACCCAATCCTAGGTTTCCATCTGCTACACACCACCCTTACCTGCCAATCACACAATTGGCGATTTCTACAATCAACCCACACCGCTACACACCATCGATGGCAGTCATGCTGCAGATAGCTGCTCATTGTCAGATCATGGCAATAGCCACTACAACAGATCATGGCAAAAGCCACTACAACAGATCATGGCAAAAGCCACTACAACAGAACACTTCCCATTTCATCAATCACCCAACCCCGTGCATACATAGAAATCGACATACATATAAAACATATCATCTCAATAGAAACATTCACTTATGAATGACAGAGATCACTAACCTGGTGATTCGCCTTTACCCTCATTGGGTTTTCAACCATTATGCCAGGATTTCGGCATTTAACAGAATATAAACAGATGTATTTACACATACTAACAGACAATCTAAATGATGTGAGAAGTTACACACCTGATTAATGTGTAGGACTACCTTCTATGTCGATACCCTCGGTAATTGGATCTACTGCCTTCTGTCTACAACTTTGCTAAAAAGCCGGAAGAACGCGAAGATAAGGCCTCTCATATATTCAGCCAAGGGTTAGTGTTTACCCAAATTTATACGTTTAAAAATAACAGATCTCCTTACCTTGAAATCCCGAAAGCAATACGATCTGAGTGCTACTAAACTCTGGCTTAGAAATCTAAGCGATTGAATCTCCTTCAAATCCCAGAATACCGTAAATGAGAGAAAACACCCGATTAGTTAACCATATAGCCATTCGACTAAGATCTCTAAAAGCCGGAAAAAGATTGAAATCTTGCGAATCGACACTTACCTTTAGTTTTCTTCAAGATTCGACACAAGCAGACACCATAGAAGGATTTCGGCAATCATAGGAGATGAGATCTAGGAATTTCGGCTTTTAAGAAAATCCCGAAAAAGAATGAACAAGAGAAGGCTGATGCGTTTTCGGCTTTTAGGAGAACTGAGTAAAGAGTTTCGATGGAGAGGCTTAGAGATTTTTGGCTAAAGGAGCAAATGGGAGTGTGGTTTCGGCTTTTAGTAAATGGAAGAAGACTAACAATGGAGATCAGGAGATTCCGCTAAAAGAAAATTTCCAAAGAAAGAAGAAAGGGTAAGGGAGGTAGTGATTTTCGGCTTTTGGAAGAGAAAAGATGAAGAAAGGAAACAAAAGAGATGCCCTCAAATTTTCGGCACACATTTAACCTATACTCAACCGATTTTCCCCCCTTTCCTGTGTTTGATTTTCAGCCAACACTAACCTTCCTGATAGATCCTCATCCTATCCCTTATCCCTATCAAAACACCCATCCAAAATAGGCTTAATTATCTCCAACTCTTCCCCCTCCTTTATCAGCTTTAATATCCACATATTTTAAACATTAAAAACCCCTAAATAATAGCCTTGTTTCCTTCCCCCCTTAGTCCCCTTATAAGTGCCGAATTTGGCCCAAAAATATGGGCTCCAAGTGGCCAAAACTTGGGCCTCCTCCTTTGCCCCTGACACCAACTCCCTTCCCTCTTAGTGGCGCCATCTTGCCACTGGCCACAAGCCCAACCTGATATTTTAAACACAGATACTTATCTTAAAAGCACTGGAGTGCCTACATAGAAATTTAATCAAGGCCTCAGCCCATTCCTGAGCCCAATCTGAACCCCTAACTCTTAAATTAACATTTTAAGCATACATCACATAAAATGCACAGGCCCAATAATTCGGGATGTTACGATGGTTTTAGTTGGTGTTATCTGAAATTTGAAGTTAATACGATTAATACGGAAATTGGACTTTTTTTGCTTCTGATTGTTGGTTCAATACAATAACAAGATTTTTTTTGTTACAACAAGTCAGATCGTAGAATCATAGAAAAAATGAGTTATTTGAGTTGAAAATAAAAAAATGAGCCCGGCCGGGTACTGACCAGGTTGGTCCGTGGAAATTGGAAATTAATAATATTAAAAGAAAAAACATTGTAATCTATTAACTATTTCTTTTAAGCATGCCGGGACCAAACCAAAAGCCCACCCCCCTTTTATACTAGAATCGTGGGAGGGGGGGCGCTCCAAAAATTTAATTTTTTTAAACTACAACAGGCTAAAAAACATTGACTTGTCACATCGCTGACGCCGCTGACGTAGCTGACATAATGTGTCCGGTCAGTCACGATATCTCATCTTTAATTTTTGGTCCTTATTTTTTTTGATTTTTCCAAAGAATAGCTGAACAATTTTTTTTTTGTGTAAATGACCTTTTTGTTTTTCTTCCACCTCACTCCCTCTCCCACTTTCTAAAACCTTAAAGCCAATATCTTGATTTATTTTTAAAAATCATAAAAACCCTTAACCCTAAATTATTTTTAACAAAACCCCAACCCTTAAAACCCTAAAAAGAAATTTAAAAACATAAATTGATACGAGCCGAATGGTGGAGTGGGGGGAAAATACACTGGGTGTGCCGCCTATCAAATAGGCACCATGGAAACACGAAAATTTACGTGTTTTTACATGCCCTTTTTAACTTAAAATCATGCTATTATGGTTAAATTCTTGTCGAAAAATAATTAAATATTATAAAATAATTAAATTGTGTTAAAAATATGAACATGATGAATTTTAATTAATTTTATAGTTAATTTTGATTAATTTTGACTATTTTCGATAGATAAATTGGATCGGCAGACACTACTCGAAGAATAAAACCGAGTAGCAATTTGAAGTATTGAGGCAATTATATTTCCAGCCTAAGATGGTCGAAAAATGTGTGTTAATTCATAATATAATTAATTTTAATTTTTTCCCAATTTAATTTGGGCTAAATAAATTATTATTAATTAATTATGGAAAAAAAGTGTCCAATTGAACCGCACTGGTTGAATCAGATTTAGTGAACCGAACCAACCAGTAATTGGGCTGCCCAGAACCATCCATATGCTAACCCAAATCAGCATTTTAGCTGACTAAATAAGCTTGCAAAGAAGCCCTTGAAGAACTTTCAACCTTGCATTCAAACCCCTCCAAAAAATGTGGCTTTATGGATTTGCCCCAGGTTATTTTTAGCAAAGTTGAATCTCTCAACTTTGCCACGTGTGTGGCCGGCCAAGGGGGGTCTCTTTGGCTGATGGAATTTGCTATTTTTAGCAGTCACAATCAGTTATAAAAGCCACCCCTTTCTGATCATTCAACTCACCCCTTACACTCTCATTCTCTCTTCTCCCCTCTCACTTTCTCTCAACTTTCCTTTTCCATTTCCCCTTTTGTTCAAGTGCCGATTTCTTCTCTTGGGAAAGAGGTCCTTATCAGCCATTGTTGAGCAGCAATTAAAGTGTTCATAAGCCACCTTGATAGCCGAGGACCACGGAGAACGAAGAATGGAGCCATCAGTCAAGCCACGGAGAAACACCAGATTTGCTTCTTATTCCCTATCTCTTTAAATTTCGTTGTTGTTTTGACAACCATGTTTATGAATATTTATGCTATTGAAATGGTTATTTTAATCAATTTAGCTTGAATTTAATCCATGTTGGGTTGATTATATTTTGCCTGCTTGAATTATCGAATTGTGTTTGTGCTGTTATAGGCCTCGGTAAGATGCTTGATTAAGTAAAATCATGCCTAAGTTATTCTTGAAATATTAATTTTTAGATAACTAAAGAATTAATTATTAAATCATATTGAAATTGCAATTAATTGACACAATACTTAATCAGTGCATGTTTATTCTTCTAAGGTAGCTGAAGTTTAAATTAGCATTGTATTCGGCAATACATATGCCTTGCATAACTTGCAAGATTATTGTGATTAAACTGTTTCAAGGTAAAAATACTCTGTTACCTCACTTGATCTTTTATATGCTTGTGAAGATTGATTAATCGCTTGGATTGGCATTGAAAAATGTTCAAGAGATTGATTAATTTAATAAGTATGTATGAGCAGCAGTTAGCAAATTACCAAGTTGCCGTGAATTTGTTCGTAGCAGTATAAACATAAGTTTAATAATTCTACGTTAAAGGAATGTAATTAATCCAACACAATTATATCATTTTGATTAAACCTTATTTGAACTCGTGCATTAGAACCTTTTTATTTTTTTTTACTTAGTTTTTAAACCTTAGTTTTTAATCATCTTTAAACCAAAACATTTTCCATCACGAAAGTGTTTTAAAATCAATTTCATAAATATTCCTTTTTACAGTCCCTGTGGGTACGATAACTCGACATTTACTTCTCACTTTATTACTTGTTGTGATTTGTGTACACTTGCACATTTTCGTCGTTCCAAGTTTTTGGCGCCGTGGCCGGGGATTGTTTTAAAAAAGCCATTATTTGTGAATCTATTTTTACATTTTGATTTATTTATTTTCCTATTTAATCTTTGCTTACGTAATTTTTCTGTGAATATTTCAGGTGTTATGAGTATTGAACAGATTATCGACTTACTCCCTGTGCACCCTGAAATAGAACGAACCTTTCGACAGCGAAGAAGATAAGCGAACCAGAGAAGGACTGAAGAGATGAATTTTGAGAATATGAATCAAGGAAATGGAGCAAACTTGCTCAGAATCCTATCCTTATTGCTGATGATAGGGATAGAGCTTTATGACAAAATGTTGTGCCAGTATTTAACGATCTTAATCGATATTAGGAGACCCGAAATTGAGGCACAAAAATTTGAGCTGAAGCCAGTCATGTTCCAGATGCTTCAGACTGTGGGTCAATTCAGTGGAATGCCTACTGAAGATCCTCATATTCACTTAAGACTATTTATGGAAGTGAGCGATTCTTTTAAGTTTGCCTGAGTACCCGAAGATGCATTACGACTGAAGCTGTTCCCATATTCGCTAAGGGACAGAGCTCGTGCTTGGTTGAACTCGTTACCACTAAACTCTATTTCTAAATGGCAAGAGTTAGCCGAGAGATTCCTCATGAAGCATTTCCCGCCGAGCAAGAATGCCAAATTGAGGAATGAGATCATTGCCTTCCAACAAATGGATGATGAGTCCCTGTATGAGGCATGGGAAAGTTATAAAGAGTTATTAAGAAAATACCCTCATCATGAAATCCCACATTGCATTCAACTTGAGACATTATATAATGGTCTCAACGCTCACACGAGGATAGTAGTGGACGTCTCTACTAATGGTGCTATCCTTTCTAAGTCTTATAATGAAGCTTACGAAATTATTGAGAGGATTGGCAGCAAGAATTATCAATGGCCAACCAATCGAGCAGCGTCAGGAAGACGAGTCGCTGGAATACATGAAGTGGATGCTCTCACTTCACTCACATCTTAGGCGTCTTCAATATCCTCAATGCTTAAGAATATTACCACTAATGGGTCTAACAGTTTTGCAGCCCAACCACCTAACCAATTTGAGAATATAGCCTGTGTGTATTGTGGGGAAGGGCATTTGTTTGAAGAATGTCCATTGAACCCCGAATCCGTATATTACATGGGTAACTAGAACCAAAACCGAGGGAGGCAAGGACTGCAATCCAACTTTTATAACTCATCGTGGCAAAATCACCCGAATTTTTCCTGGAGTAACCAAGAGGCTAGAACCAGTAACACTTACGCCCAACCTAGACCAACTCAGTTGCCTAGCTTCCCCCAACAAGTTCAGAAACCAATCCAAGTAGAACCATCTAATAGCTTAGAGAATCTATTGAAGGCATACATGGCAAAAAATGACGCCACTCTAAGGAATTTGGAGAATAAAGTGGGCAAGCTTGCTACTGAACTCAGGAACCAACCACAAGGTGCTCTACCTAGTGACACGAAGAATCCGAGAAATTCGAGGAAGGAACATTGTAAAGCATTGACATCGAGGAGCGGAAAGACAGTAGAGCCCAACACTGTCGAAGTTGAAAAGGAGCCAGCTGACGCTCAAGATTTAGAAGAAGTTCAACCAAGTGTTGAAATCCCTGTTTGACCAGAAACAAAATCTGCAAAACCTGACAAAGTAACCTCAAGACCAGCTAATTCTGATCAACTAACAACTTCGTTAGATGCAGAATTGCCGCCATAGATGAATCAACCAGAACTAGTTCCAGCAATGAAACCACCACCACCCTACCCTCAAAGACTTCAAAAGCAGAAGTAGGAGATTCAATTCAAGAAGTTCCTTGACGTACTCAAGCAACTTCACATCAACATCTCGTTGTATGAAGCACTTAAGCAAATGCCGAACTACGTCAAGTTCATGAAAGATATCTTGTCTAAGAAACGAAGATTTGGAGAATTCTAGACGGTAGCTTTGACGAAGGAATGCAGTGCATATCTTCAAGACAAACTACCCCCAAAATTGAAGGATCCTGGATGTTTTACCATACCGTGCAACATTGGAGCAACAGATTGTGGTAAGGCATTATTTGACTGAGGTGCAAGTATTAACTTGATGCCTATGTCAATATTTAGGAAGTTGAGGATAGGAGAAGTTAGACCAACTACAGTTACGCTTCAACTAGTAGATCGATCCTTAGCACATCCAGAAGGAAAAATCGAGGACGTATTGATACGTGTAGATAAGTTTATCTTTCCTTCTGACTTTGTAATTCTAGATTTTGAAGTAGGCAAAGAAGTACCAATCATCCTAGGAAAGTCGTTCCTAGCAACTGAAAAGACCCTTACTGATGTGCAGAAGGGCAAGCACACTATGCGTGTTCAGGATGATCAGGTAACATTTAACGTCTTTAAGTTTATGTGATTTTCTGACACAATTGATAATTACTCTGCAGTGTCCGATTTAGAGGATTTAATAGTGGAGAAGGAACTCAACTATGTTGAGGACCCACTAGAAAGAATTTTGACATCGGACCCCCCAAATGATGAAGAGGAGGATGAATACTTAGCTTTGCTAGAAGCTAATCAAAAGAGATTTAATCTGCAATCCTGTTTTGAATCTTTGGAGTTAGAAAACAGGGACTATTCCCAACCAAAAGCGTCAATCGAGGAGCCTCCTAAATTAGAACTCAAGGTATTACCTTCTCATTTAAAATACATTTATTTAGGTAACGCTTCTACTCTGCCTGTGATTGTTTTAGCAGAATTGACCACTAAGCAAGAAGAGAAACTTATCTTAGTTTTGAAACAATTTAAGAAGGCCATCGGATGGACCATAGCTGATATTCGCGGTATTAGTCCATCTATATGTATGCACAAGATTATCCTGGAAGATGGCAAAAAAGGGACGATCGATGGACAACGGTGACCGAACCTTATCATGAAGGACGTAGTAAAAAAAGAGATCATCAAGTGGTTAGATGCAGGTATCAAATATCCTATCTCAGACAGTTCATGGGTAAGTTCGGTCCAGTGCGTACCAAAAAAAGGAGGTATCACGGTCGTAGAGAATGAGAACAATAAGTTGATACAGACTAAAACGGTTACGGGATGGAGAATCTGCATCGATTACCGGAAACTGAACAAGGCGACTAGGAAAGATCATTTTCCTTTACCGTTCTTGGACCAGATACTGGATAGACTTGCAGGACGAGATTACTACTATTTTCTTGATGGATACTCAGGGTATAATCAGATTACAGTAGCACCGAAAGATCAACACAAAACGACATTCACCTGCCCGTACGGTACGTTTGCATTTAGACGCATGCCATTTGGTTTATGTAATGCACCTGCTATATTTCAAAGATGTTTTATGTCTATTTTTACTGACATGGTTGAGAAGTATTTGGAAATTTTTATGAACGATTTTTAGTATTCGGAGATAGTTATGATGATTGCTTAGCCAATTTAGCTAAGGTACTAAGGCGATGTGAAGAAACGGATCTCGTACTCAACTGAGAAAAGTGTCATTTTATGGTACGAGAAGGAATTGTTCTAGCGCATCGGATAACGAGACATGAGATCGAGGTAGACAAAGCAAAGGCAGACATTATTGAGAAACTCCCACCTCCAACATTTGTAAAAGGTGTTAGGAGCTTTTTGGGCCATGCCGGTTTTTATTGAAGATTTATCAAGGACTTCTCCAAAGTTGCTAAACCCTCATGTAAATTATTGGAGAAGGACCATGCAAATTATTGGAGAAGGACTCGATATTCAAGTTTGATGAGGAATGCTTAAAAGCCTTTAACGATTTGAAGAGTCGATTAGTCACGGCACCTATAATCGTCACACCAGACTGAGATTTGCCATTCAAATTGATGTGTAATGCAAGTGACTTCGTAATTGGAGCTGTCTTGGGCCAGCGAAGGAACAAAGCTTTTCATCCCATCTACTACACAAGTCGAACTCTAATAGGAGCTCAACTGAATTATACAGTAACAGAAAAAGAGTTACTTGCTATTGTGTTTGCTTTCGACAAGTTTCGATCTTATCTTGTAGGTACCAAAGTGACTGTCTATACAGACCACTCGGTAATTAAGTATTTACTTGCGAAAAAAGAAGCTAAGCTGAGGCTGATCCGATGGGTACTTCTACTTCAAGAGTTCGATCTAGAAATTCAAGATCGAAAGGGAGTAGAAAATCAAGTAGCTGATCACTTGTCCAGATTGGAGCCACAAGAAGGGAATTCTCCTCTTATACCAACTCATGAGACATTTCCAGATGAACATATACTGAAGGTAAATCATGTCCATAATACCCCTTGGTTTGCTGATATTGCTAACTATTTAGCTTGTGGTTTGATGCCAATTGATAAGATGTATCAACAAAGGAAAAAGTTTCTTCACGATGTGAAGTACTATTTCTGGGAAGAGCCATATGTGTTTAAAAAGTGTGCAGATCAGATGATCAGGAGATGCGTGGCAGAAGATGAAATACCAAAGATTTCATACCATCATCACTCGGCTCAAGTGGGGACACTTCGAGGTACACGCGTCTGCGCCAAAAGTATTGTGGCCGGATTCTTTGGCCAACACTATTCAAGGACGCATATGCTTACGTGAAGAGCTGTGATCGATGTCAAAGGGTTGGAAATGTCACCAACAGAAATGAGATGCCTCGAACAAACATCATTGAGGTAGAGTTGTTCGATATATGGGGTATTGACTTTCTTGGTCCTTTTCCTCCGTCTTGTGGTCACAAGTACATACTAGTAGCAGTAGACTATGTGTCTAAGTGGGTCAAGGCTGAGGCATATCCGACAAACGATTCTAAGGTTGTGATGAAGTTTTTGTAGAAGCATGTGTTCACAAGGTTTGGAACCCCAAGAGCTATCATCAGTGATGAAGGATCCCTTTTTGTGAATAAGTGGTTAAAATGGTTATTAGACAAGCACGGAGTGAAACACAAAGTTGCAACAGATTACCATCCGCAGATGAATGGGCAAGCTGAACTGGCAAATAAGGAGATCAAAGGCATACTTGAGAAGGTAGCCAGCCCGAATCGACGAGATTGGTCCACAAGATTAGATGATGCTTTATGGGCTTACAGAACAGCATCCAAGATACCTTTAGGGATGTCACCCTATAGGTTAGTCTTTGGGAAAGCCTGTCATCTACCATTGGAGTTAGAGCACAAAGCTTACTGGGCTCTTCAACAACTTAATTTGGATCCTAAGCTCGCGAAAGAGAAATGGATGTTCCAACTCAATGAGTTAGAAGAGTTCCGAATGTTCTCATATGAAAATGCCAAATTACTTAAAGAAAGACTCAAGAAATGGCATGACAACCACATTCGAGTTTGAGAATTTGAAGCAAGTCAGCAAGTCTTATTGTTCAATTCCAGATTGAAGTTCTTTCCAGGTAAGCTAAAATCACGTTGGTCCGGTCCATTTACGGTTCACCAAGTCTATCCATACGGAGTTGCTGAACTCCAAGGTAAGGGAGGTAATTTCCGAATTAATGCTCAGTGCCTAAAACATTATTGTGGAGATAAAATTAAATGGGATAAAATATCATTCATTTTATCGGATACTTAATTTTTTGTTTTTCTTTTTGAATAAATGATTTAGGGTATATTTTCGGGTTTAGTATGTTTAAATAAATTCTGTCTAGGAGATTAGAATTTAAGCGGGACCGTTTGTGACCCCTCCAATCTTTCTTGGGAATTTATTTTGACATAATTACCTAAGAAATTATCCGCTAAATGGAAAAATAAATTTTTAGTTTTTCAAATAAAAGGGTCAATTCTGATCCAAGTTTTAATTTGCAACTCAATTTTAAATTTTTATTAAGTCTAGGGACTTAATTGAATTATTTTAAAAATTTAGTCGATCTTTTCGTAAATAAAAAAAACTAGGTGCCTTTCTTTGTGAATATTTTCAAAAAGCATCTAGAATAAATATCTTTAATATTATTAATAATTTGATAAACTTTAATATATAATTATATTATTTATAATTTATATATTAATTTTATCAACTTAGCTTAGAATTAGGATTAATTTTATTTTGATTATATTCTATATTTATCTTAATAATTTAATATCACTTGATAATTTCATATGCATATATTTAATTATTAATTGTTATTTACTTTGAGTAGAATTAGAACTTAAAGATTTTTTTTTAATCATTAAAATTTTCTAAGAATTCTACTGCAAATCTTATTTCTCCCTCTATAAATACCATCAACCTTTCTCCCTCCATTCATCCATCTTCAAAACCCCAAAGAACCAAAACCCCAAAAGTGCATAAGCCTAGCCCAAAGAACCAGACACCTTCAAAGACGCCCAACTTCGCACGCAGACTGCTCAGCGCCCATCCACACACGCGCTGCTTTGCTCACCGCCAAGCAAATGCCCAGTCATGTTTCGCGCGCTCATCGCTTGCCGAATCAACCTCTGCCGCACATTGCTGCCTGCTCCTGCACCATCAGTCGCGCGCCTAATCGCCCTTCAAGCACTTGATCTGTACACCATCCTTGCACCAACCCCTTTAACCAAACCCTCCAACCTCCTTCAAATTGTCATTTATTTTCTTTCATAATTATTTTTAGAGTTCTTATATTTTTACAAAAAAGATGGTAAGACCTAATTTTCTTTCAAAATTTTAAATTTATTCAATTATTTAATTTTTCAATTTATTGAATTATTAATAATTTTTATTAATCAAATTTTTGAGAAAATAAATTTTTCCATCTTCTGATCAGGTTAATCATGCCTCGCAAGAGAACTCGTGCCTCTGCTCAAATCGACAAAACA
Organism: Gossypium bickii; assembly: GCA_025503065.1. NCBI lineage: Eukaryota > Viridiplantae > Streptophyta > Magnoliopsida > Malvales > Malvaceae > Gossypium > Gossypium bickii. Next base: position 49,141,435 of record CP106709.1, on the reverse strand, counting down.
CAAAGCAAGTTCCATTATGTTGAAGCCAAAGTGAGGTACTAAAGTATCTTCAAAAGTCAATAGATGCATCCTGAGAAAGGCTTCACACTGAAGGAAAGCAACTACAGAGACTTTATGGTACGTATTCATCAAGTTGCCGAAGCCCTCAATTGGAAACTATTTTGTGAGAAGAGACCTAGTATGGATGAGGAGTTAGTTCGTGAGTTCTATGCGAATTTAACCTCAAGCGAGATGACAGAAGTTCCAGTTCACGGAATCAAGGTACCAATTAATTCAAACGCTATGAATGAGTTCTTTGAATTACCTGATTTTGAGACCGACGAATATTCATCTTTGATGAGTAATATCAAGCCTGAAATTCTGTAAGAAATTCTTGAGGAACTTACAGTTCAAGGTTCTAATTGGACTGTGTCAAAACAAGGAATCCACACTTGTCGGAGAGAATACTTGACACCACTCACGAAGGTATGGTTCTATTTCATCCGATTCAGCCTAACACTTAGCTCTCATGGGACTACAATCTCATTAGAGCGAATGGTCTTATTATACTCGATCTTAACTGGAAAGACCATTGATATGGGAAAGATCATCTTAAGGGAGATGCAAAATTGTGCCATTAAACGTTCTGGCCCTACTTACTTCCCCTTTACATTAACTATTCTGTACTTGAAAGCTAAAATTCTTGCAAATGTAAAGAAGACAGGGTACACCCAAGGCACAATCACGGATTGGGACCTATACCGAATAGCCGGAGACTCTGTTCTACAACAACGAGTTGAAGAAAGTGAGGATCCCGAGAACCCTGAAGAAGAAGAAGATCTCACGATGCAATCATTTGGAATACTCGATAAGGCGGAATCTGTAGAACCAGAAGCGGAACCTGATGCTGAAACTTCTATGTTTAGAACTCCACCGCCTAGCCTAGATCTTCAAGATGAGTTGTCAAAATTGATGGACCTAATGCAACATATGCAATGGTAGCAGCAAGCTTACTGGAGATACTCAAAAATAAGGGATGACTCGATGAGAAGTGCTCTTAAGAATATATACAATGATCCATTTATTTTTGTGCCTGAATTTCCAGATTTCATATTTGAACCATGGAGTCCATTATAGAAGAAGGAGCGAAGCGATTCATGCAAAGGCAATAATGATGGAGCAAAAGATGAGTCCAATTTGGAAGGATCTGCAAATAAATAAAACGGAGGGATCTTGACTTTATTTTTCTTCTTATGTTAATTTATGTAACATTCTTAAATCGGGGTCTCTGCATCTTGCACGTGTCTGTATGTGATAGTATGGTTATTGTGTTTGTTTGGGATGTTTTGGGGTTTAGGCATGACCTCGGGTTAGTCCTGGGTCATGGCCAAATTTTTGTTTTAATGCTTAAGAGGAAGGAGTTAGGTGAGATAGGGGTTAAGAGATTTCATTTGAGGTTTTAGACACAAGAAGTGCCTTGGTAAAGTGGCAAGGAGGCGCCACTTAAGGGCAAGGAAGGTGACGCCACAGGGAGCAAAGAGGACCTGGGTTCGAGCTGCAGAAATCCCTTCCTGCTTATTTATTTTTGACGACACAGGTAAGAAGAGGAGTGCTCAGGTGGGACTCTTTCGAATGGATAGAGAAGAGAAATTTGAGGAGTTTGACCAGTTCAAACAGATTTGAATTGATGGAGGGGAGCAAATTTAGGAGTTTGAATTATTTCAAACTCATTTGGGAAGAGTTGGCCGAATGGTGGACTATGGGCAGGGGAGGCTATCGGTTTTGGAAGGCTAGATGTGCCGAATCTTCATAGCCTAAAGGGGTTGTCTTTTCTTTTCTTTTTGTGAGGTGCCAAAACAGAAACACTAGGAGCTTGTTTTCTTCTTTCAATTTCGGCAACTCTAGTTGCTGGCCGAATTGTCCTTTTGCAAGTTTTCCGAATGTGCCAAAACTCAATGCTCACACTTCCTTTTTGTACCTTTTTGGTCATTCATTGTTAGCCATATTGCCGAATTCACCTTTCTTCTTCTTCTCTTTATTTTGTTCGAAAGCCGAAAACACTATACCTATCTCCCTTTCATTTACCTTTGCCGAAACCTTCATTCTCCATTGTCTTTTTCTTCTTCATCTTGATTATTCTCACATGCTGAAACCTTGTTGTTGTTCTCCTCTTGGCCGAATACCTTGCTCATAAACCCCTCTCTTTTTGTGTTTTCCTTTCATCATCTCAAGTGCCGACAGTTACCTCTTCTTTGGTTCTCTTTGCCGAATCCCAAACTTTGGTATGGTAAGCCCTTGTTATTCCATCTCTATTTCTCTCATTTTCTTTCGGGATTATGGCCAAATCTTTTAGCAGCCTTATGTTCTCTTTTGATTGCTGATTTCCCTTACTTTGGTGCTAGGGCTGAACCCCTTTAGGTGCTGAAGGGATCTCTTGCGTTAAGGTAAGTTTAGCCCTTGTGGTTTACTCTTTTCGGGATTTATGCCATGGCCGAATGGCCCTATAATTCGTAATGATATGTTAAGGCCGATTGTAGGGAGAAGTGCAGCCTAACACAGTGGATCTTCGGGTTTCTATTTCCGATCTAGGTAAGGGTTCAACGTTTAGATCTATTCCTTACTCGTTCAAAAGCGGAAGGCTAATCGTTTACGTGCAGCAGGGTGTGGCCGATTGCAAGGGGGTTCATTGTGTGGATTCGAGATTTGGTTGGAAACCAAATCGGCTTAAGGTGAGGGCTACATGTGGACGGCATATCCTTCGGGATTTCTAATAGAGCCGAATAGGCTTTCTAGTCACTAACAAGGTGTTGGACGATTGTAGAAAAGGGAAACTACATTTCGGGATGTCGCTAAATTCGAGTAGTTTCGGGATTCTTACTTAGATCTGCGATTAGCCAGGTGTGTAAACGCTTACACACTTTATTAGTTTAAAGATGCTTATTATGTTACTGTATAACCTTTGGTATTTGTGACTTTGCCTTGTGGGCATGAGCTTGGATTCCGGGTAAGTTCCCTGCTATGTGATTTTTAATATACATCATCATGATTTGTTAATTGCTATGCTATGCCTCATTGCATGACACACGATATTATGACATGGATGATATGAGCATGATGATGATGGGATTTATGAGAGGAGGGGGATGATTTATTTGGACTGTCACTAGTGGTTTTGACCACACTATTGATATGATTTATGACTAAGTCCCAGTGGTTTTGACCACCAGTGCTTTTGACCAAATTATTGATTTGTGACTACGGTCACCAGTGGTTTTGACCATACTTGGATATTGTGACTCGTCCCAGTGGTTTGGTACCACAGTGGGTTGGCCCCATGTAATATCTTAGATTAGGGGCTATGCATTTGGTGCATAAATTCATGAGTTAGGAAGCTTTGGCAGTGATTGGAGGTGTTTTAGGGGTTTTGAGAACCCTAGGATATTGAAGAATGCATTAGGAAATTTTTAAAATTTAAGTATAAGAGGGGAAGCCAGGTGAAGGAGGCCTTAAAAGAATTTATGTGGAGTTTATGTCACGCAAATGGGCTTGGTAGAGTGGCTTGGGACGCTACCGTAGGGGCTTAGAGGCTTACGGCAAATGGAGTGCAGGAGGGGAGGAGGTTCGAGCAACGTGGGAAGCATTGGAGACTTTTATTTTTGCATCAAAAAGGGAATTGGGCTAAGTAGGTCTTACAAGAAATTCTGGGTGAATTATGTCACAAAAAAAAAAATGCCTTGGCAAAGTGGCTTGGGCAAGTGACGCCTTAAGCTATGGTAAGAGGACTTAGGTTCGAGTCTGGTGGGCAGCAAGAGGAGTATTTTTATTTTTTGTATTCTGGCAGTAGGGAGAAGGAGTAGTGGACGGCTTATGGACTCTCAAGTGGGCAAGGATAATGCTTGTTTAATTCTTTTAAAATTCGGTTGGAAGGTAAGAGATAATGGTTGTTTTATTTATTTATTTATTTATTTTAAGATAGAAGATAATGGTGGCCTTATTTTATTTATTTTAAAGGGTAAGATAAGAGAATATATAGGAGTTTGTTGTGGGATAATTTATTTTATTTTATTTGCTAAGATAATAAAGGAGAAAAATATGGGTGCTGATAGGAGATGGAGTAGTGGCCGAATGGGGGTTCTTTGGGTGGAATATTCGGTCATGGAAGGGGTTTAAGTGATGGATTATTTTATTTTCTATTGATAAGGTGATAAGAGAAAATCAAGGGATATGATAAGGGGGAAACTAGTGGCCGAATATAGGACTTTAGGGGCTGGAATTTTCGGCTATGTAGTGGGGGATTAAGTGCCAAAATTATTTGTTCATCTTTTAATCTCCATTGCCGAATTCTCTTCAGCAATTCTTCTTCTTCTTTTATTTTGTCAAAGTCGAATACCATTCTCCCATTTTCCTTAGCCATAGTCGATTGTTCTTTAAGCCCAAAAGCCGAAACCTTGAGATTATTATTTAGTCTTCAAAAGCCGAATCTCTGTGGATCTAAGCAAGAGTGCCGTCGATTTCTTCAATAGGGGTAAGATCAAGTTCGATTTTCATTCTATTCCTTTTAGGCCTCTCGAAATTCAGGAACTAATCCCTCAAATTGTTCTATGGCCGAATCTATGAAGGGTCATTCGGGATCTTGGCCTAGTGTCGATTCCTAGGAGAAAGACTTTCAGGATTTCAAGAATTTAAGGTATGTCATGTATTCGGCCAAAGGCCATTGATCATGTCTAAGTAATTGGAATCGAACCTAATATATGAGTCTATAGGGATTTCGACAGATGGATACAAGGATTTCGGGATTTAAGAATTTCGAGGTAAGTACACATTCGGCCAAGGCCCCACTTGATGATTAAGATCTATTTCTTATTTTTGCAAAAGCCGAAACTAACATGTGACGTAATCTAATGCTTGGCCGAATGCAAGAAGGAATATAGCAAAGTTTTCGGGATTTGGTTAGCGGTGAAAACGGCACCAAGGTAAGGATTTAATTACCATAATTCTATTGGGATTTGGTTTATGGCCGAATGGTTTTTTAGAAAATTACTATATGTTGGCCGAATATAGGAACAAGGATCTAGGACGCTAGATCGAGATCTTCGGAATTTGGAGTGAATTCGCTAAGTTAATCAGGTGTGTACCCCACACTATCTTTTAATACGATTTATGGCAATATTTAATTTAAGTATGTATAAGGATGTGAATATGGCTAAGGTACCATATTGTGGTACAAAGTACTCAGGTACGTTTCCTACTCCTAGTAGGAATTTGAATATATGTTATGACTCATATATGAACAGTGATAAGAATGTGAAATTAGGCATGTTAATGCATCATATGTATGATATGGGGCATATGGGTTATTGAAAAAGGGGAAGTGAATGTGGTGATCTAAGACCACGATATCTGAATGTGGTGACTTCGGTCACATTATCTGAATGTGGTGACTTAAGACCACGATATCTGAATGTGGTGACTTCGGTCACAATTATTTAATCTGGTGGCTATGCCACGAATATTTATAAGGGCGATGAGCACGTGAACTGCAGCGACTGCCTTCGATGGTGTGTAGCGGATGGAGGGTTGACTTAGTAGTCCCCACGGTGTGCAGGTTGGTACGGGTGATATGTAGCGGATGGCATCTAGGTTTGGGTTCGGGTTGCATCATTTTTAATTTAATGATATATGAATATGTATCTTATGAATCTACTGAATTTGTTAAGACTTAGTGTTGTAGTACACATTGAGTCTGTTGACTCACCCCGCTTGTGGGAACATTTTTCGTGGTGAATGTGTGATGGACCTGGGTGGCAGGAAGTTTAGGGATGGCCATGCTCAAGAAGAAATTCATTTTATTTGGACTACTTTATTTTAAGTACTTTGGTTTTAATTTTGGGATTTATTTGATGTAATAAGGCCATAGTTGAATTACTTTAATTTTTCTTTTAATTACTATGTACGAATTTTTTTATCAAGTGAAGTTTAAGTAGATTTATTTTAAAACAAAGTCTAAACGTTTTGTCACCTAAAGTAAAGGATTTTAATAATGAAATAAACTTGTTTTCAACTCAAGCCCGACCCAACACAATCTTTCTTTCAAAACACATAAGTTTTTCCTAAGTAACAAAAGAATTTGAACCGGTTTTCATCGAAGAACATACCAGATCCGGTCAAGGCTTTTGGGCCGGGTGTGGGGTGTTTCAATTTGGTATCAGAGCCCAGTTTTAAACTCTCGGCCTGGGGTTTAAGGCCCAAAACATTTTCAAATCGAGCCCAAATGAATTTTGTGAACGTTTTTAAGCAGGTTTTTCTGGCATGGCACCTAAGTCTCCGACCCGCAGTCCACCAGGTAAGTACTTCTATCCATTTGTGTGATTTATAATATGATGTGTAGAAGGGTAGAAATGAAATGGAACGTAGATTAGCATGATAAGTACTTGAACCCTAGGACTAGTTTTCCCCAACATTTACATAAGACTTAAGTGCCTAATTAAACAAACCTGTGGTTAAGTCGCCGAGTTAGGGTGTGGCAACCATGGTGCGCATGTTTAGAATTGGATCAGAAGAGCACAGTACTTAAGCGATCCTAGTGACTCACCTCCTCTTCGCTGGAATCCTACCTGGTGCGTAGCTACGGTTCACCCTAACCAAGAGGACTCAGTCACTGGCTAAACTCAATAACTACCCGAAAGGGAACTAGCCGTATCTCTATAAAAACCCTAGTTTTAAAACTCTTAAAATTACCCTTTCAATTTGTGAGAACTATTTTTACAAAATTTTTTCGAAAAATTTCTGATTTATAAAAAAATTACCTAAATACCCCTGGTTGTGAAATTACAAAAATGCCCTTGGTTTATAAAATGTCCAAACTACTCATAGTTTTATCAAAAATTTCCTTACTTTATGACAAGTCCAAAAACCCTAATTTGCAAAATATCAAAATACCTTAATTTTAGAAAATTACGAAATTGCCCCTAACTTGTAAAATTATCAAAATGACCCTAATTTCCAAAATTTTCGCAACATCACCGTTTTGGAAAACAAATTCTCAAAAAGAACCCTCAAAGTTTTGCAAATTTTGGAAATACCCCTGATTTATTAATCTTTACAAAATTACCCTGGTTTATTACCGAAATACCCTCGAGTTTCAAAATTTTCGAAATACCCTCAGACTTCAAAATTTCCAAAAATACCCCGGGAACGTAGAATTACCAAAATGCCCTTATGGACAAAATTACCAAGGAACCTTATTTTGAAAAAATTACGAAAATACCCCTGTAGGACAAATTACAAAAATACCCTTGGGATAGGAATAAGACAAGAGTGTCGAATAGTGAATGTGTGTGGTAAATACCACTGAATGAATGTGTTCTTGTTGATGAATGAATGTGCCTCTATTGAGGAATGAACGTGACTCCCTGAATTAGAATAGTGAACTTGAACTGAAACTTTGATCGATCGAAAGAACCACTTCTAGAATCTCTTTTCATAAAATTGTTCGCGGTTAAATAGTGGAACAAAAGTACTAATGCATAAAATTTCTTAATCAAATTAACACGCGAACGTAGACATGAGCTCTAGGGGACGTGGTCGAAACGTACGAGGACGCGGTAGAGGTAGAATGACCGTGTCGGAACCCGTTAGATCGGGTCAAGGATCTGAAAATGAGGTATCGCCACCACCACCAAAGTGTTGATCTGATGCCGAATGACAAGATCGCATGTGGACGACGCGTGTCGCGCGGTGAGTGCGCGAGTTCTTGAGTTGGTGGCTGGTGCAGGAGGAAATTCGAGAGCTCGAAAGTAGGTACCTGAGCGACTTCGTGCCAATGGAGCTGAGGTGTTCCGTGGTGTATCTGATGTGGCACCCAGTACTGCTGAGTATTGGTTGGAGGCCACTGAACGAATTATGGATGAGCTTGATTTGACCCCTGAGGAGAAACTGAAAGGAATGGTGGCATTGCTACGCGATGAAGCGTACTAATGGTGGCTCACACTTCGTGATGGTGCCACGGCTGAGGATCTGACCTGGGAGTATGTTAAGGCCGCATATCAGAAGAAGTATGTCGGCACAAGGTATACTGATAAGCAAAGGAAGGCATTTACGGGGCTGGTTCAAGGGAACAAGTCCGTGGCAGAGTATGAAGCTGAGTTTCTGAGGCTGAGTCGTTATGCTCGAGGAGTGGTGGCTACGGAGCATGAACGGTGTGTCCGATTTGAGGATGGTTTGAGGGATGATTTAAGGTTATTGATAGCCCTACATCAGGAGCGGGAATTTTCTGCGTTAGTAGAGAAGGCATAAGTAGCTGAGGGAATTAAGGATTCTACAAAGCAGAACTTCGACCGGAGCGGGCAGAAAAGAAGTTTTGGATCATCAAGAACGTCTGGGAATATTCAAAAAAGGCCTAGAGTTGATGGGTCGCGAGGTCAGCAAGTTGCTATAGGGTGGCAGTATCGTACTTGTGACCAGTGTGGGAAGAAACACTTAGGAGAGTGTTGGAAAAAGACCAGAGGATGCTTTAAGTGTGGGTCTAAGGATCATATGATTAAAGACTGTCCGCAGGATCCGAATAGGGCTCAGACAGCAGGTCAAGGTTATGAGCAGATAGGCAGAGGTGGTCAACAAGCGACAAGGGGTCGTGGTCCGAACCATGGAGGGAATGGTTCCGGCCAAGGTCGTAGAACACCAAATAGAGGTGCTAAAGGTTCTGATGGGAGGCAACCAAGATTGGTTTATGCAGTTGGCCGTCGCGAGGAGGAAGATGTACCAGATGTGACAACGGGTACGTTCCTTGTTCTGGAATACCCTTTATTACCTTGCTTGTTATGAATTAGCTCATTCTTGTCTTCTTTGGTAAAGTGCCCAAACCTTGCATGTGAATTTAGAGATTATGCCTAGGAAGTATGATAGTGTTCTTAAGATCAGAGTGCGCAGCATAAGCGTTGTGTGGTGAGTAGGAATGCAGTTAGCTAAGTAATTTCGAGGACGAAATTATTTTTAAGGAGGGTAAAACTGTAATATCCTAGATTAGGGGCTATGCATTTGGTGCATAAATTCATGAGTTAGGAAGCTTTGGCAGTGATTGGAGGTGTTTTAGGGGTTTTGAGAACCCTAGGATATTGAAGAATGCATTAGGAAATTTTTAGAATTTAAGTATAAGAGGGGAAGCCAGGTGAAGGAGGCCTTAAGAGAATTTATGTGGAGTTTATGTCACGCAAATGGGCTTGGTAGAGTGGCTTGGGACGCTACCTTAGGGGCTTGGAGGCTTGCGGCAAAGGGAGTGCAGGAGGGGAGGAGGTTCGAGCAACGTGAGAAGCATTGGAGACTTTTATTTTTGCGTCACAAAGGGAATTGGGCTAAGTAGGTCTTAAAAGAAATTCTGGGTGAATTATGTCACAAAAAAAAATGCCTTGGCAAAGTGGCTTGGGCAAGTGACGCCTTAAGCTATGGTAAGAGGACTCAGGTTCGAGTCTGGTGGGCAGCAAGGGGAGTATTTTTATTTTTTATATTCTGGGAGTAGGGAGAAGGAGTAGTGGACGGCTTATGGACTCTCAAGTGGGCAAGGATAATGCTTGTTTAATTCTTTTAAAATTCGGCTGGAAGGTAAGAGATAATGGTTGTTTTATTTTTTTTTATCTATTTACTTTAAGATAGAAGATAATGGTGGCCTTATTTTATTTATTTTAAAGGGTAAGGTAAGAGAATATATAGGAGTTTGTTATGGGATAATTTATTTTATTTTATTTGCTAAGATAATAAAGGAGAAAAATGTGGGTGTTGCTAGGAGATGGAGTTGTGGCCGAATGGGGGGTTCTTTGGGTGGAATATTCGGTCATGGAAGGGGTTTAAGTGATGGATTATTTTATTTTCTATTGATAAGGTGATAAGAGAAAATCAAGGGATATGATAAGGGGGAAACTACTGGCCGACTATAGGACTTTACGGGCTGGAATTTTCGGCTATGTAGTGGGGGATTAAGTGCCAAAATTATTTGTTCATCTTTTAATCTCCATTGCCGAATTCTCTTCAGCAATTCTTCTTCTTCTTTTATTTTGTCAAAGCCGAATACCATTCTCCCATTTTCCTTAGCCATAGTCGATTGTTCTTTAAACCCAAAAGCTGAAACCTTGAGATTATTATTTAGTCTTCAAAAGCCGAATCTCTGTGAATCTAAGCAAGAGTGCCGTTGATTTCTTCAATAGGGGTAAGATCAAGTTCGATTTTCATTCTATTCCTTTTAGGCCTGTCGAAATTCAGGAACTAATCCCTCAAATTGTTCTATGGCCGAATCTATGAAGGGTCATTCGGGATCTTGGCCTAGTGTCGATTCCTAGGAGAAAGACTTTCAGGATTTCAAGAATTTCGAGGTAAGTACACATTCGGCCAAGGCCCCACTTGATGATTAAGATCTATTTCTTATTTTTACAAAAGTCGAAACTAACATGTGACGTGATCTAATGCTTGGTCGAATGCAAGAAGGAATATAGCAAAGTTTTCGGGATTTGGTTAGCAGTGAAAACGGCACCAAGGTAAGGATTTAATTACCATAATTCTATTGGGATTTGGTTTATGGCCGAATGGTTTTTTAGAAAATTACTATATGTTGGCCGAATATAGGAACAAGGATCTAGGACGCTAGATCGAGATCTTCGGAATTTGGAGTGAATTCGCTAAGTTAATCAGGTGTGTACCCCACACTATCTTTTAATACGATTTATGACAATATTTAATATAAGTATGTATAAGAATGTGAATATGGCTAAGGTACCATATTGTGGTACAAAGTACTTAGGTACGTTTCCTACTCTTACTAGGAATATGAATATATGTTATGACTCATATGTGAACAGTGATAAGAATGTGAAATTAGGCATGTTAATGCATCATATGTATGATATGGGGCATATGGGTTATTGAAAAAGGGGAAGTGAATGTGGTGATCTAAGACCACGATATCTGAATGTGGTGACTTCGGTCATATTATCTGAATGTGGTGACTTAAGACCACGGTATCTGAATGTGGTGACTTCGGTCACAATTATTTAATCTGGTGGCTATGCCACGAATATTTATAAGGGCGATGAGCACGTCGACTGCAGCGACTACCTTTGATGGTGTGTAGCGGATGGAGGGTTGACTTTGTAGTCCCCACGGTGTGCAGGTTGGTACGGGTGATGTGTAGCGGATGGCATCTAGGTTTGGGTTCGGGTTGCATCATTTTTAATTTAATGATATATGAATATGTATGTTATGAATCACTCGAATTTGTTAAGACTTAGTGTTGTAGTACACATTGAGTCTGTTGACTCACCCCGTTGTGGGAACATTTTTCAGTGATGAGCAAAGTGATGGATCGGGGGTGTGTGAAGCTTAAGGATGGCCATGCTCAAGAAGAAATTCATTTTATTTGGACTACTTTATTTTAAGTACTTTGGTTTTAATTTTGGGATTTATTTGATGTAATAAGGCCATAGTTGAATTACTTTAATTTTGCTTTTAATTACTATGTACGAATTTTTTTATCAAGTGAAGTTTAAGTAGATTTATTTTAAAACAAAGCCTAAATGTTTTGTCACCTAAAGTAAAGGATTTTAATAATGAAATAAACTTGTTTTCAACTCAAGCCCGACCCAACACAATCTTTCTTTCAAAACACATAAGTTTTTCCTAAGTAACAAAAGAATTTGAACCGGTTTTTATCGAAGAACATACCAGATCCGGTCAAGGCTTGTGGGCCGGGTGTGGGGTGTTTCACCCCATATGATATATTACGGGATTGTCATTAGTGGTTTTGACCACATGATGGGTTGGCCCCATCACTTGATTTGCGTCTACGGCCGCCAGTGGTTTTGACCACACCGATATATTTGTGACTTCGGTCACCAGTGGTTTTGACCACCAGTGGTTTTGACCACACGGGGTAGTTAAAGGAGATTGGATGGCTAGGTTGTGGGTTGCATAATCTGCATGCTTCACTGATGATCTGTGTAAGTGCTTGAATGCTCGGGTTGGGGATTTATACACTGAGTCTTGGTGACTCACCCCTTCCCTCATATTTTGCAGATGAGGCATAGATCGCGGATATGGAGCCGGGGAGGACTCGAGGTGGCCATACATCTTAGTTTGGTTTTGGACTTTAAACTGCTATTTCGATTTTATTAATTTTCTTTTAATTTGGTTTTGGATTTGTAATAAGGCCGCTAGTATTATTTTGGGTTTTAATTACTTCCTTTTATTTTGATTATATTATACATATGTCGGATTTATGAATTTGTAAAATTAACCGGTAAAAAGCAATGTTTTCAAAACTATGATTTTTTCTGGTTTCTAAACGTTGCCATCGGGTAACACAACTTATAAGTTGATAACAAAGGTAACTTGAATGATTTTACAATTACTAATTTTCAAACAACTTCAAAGGCAAATGGTTTTAAACTTGATTATACTCGTCGCACTCAGTTTTTAAAAAGTATCAAATGTTTTTTTCTAAAAATTCGTAATATCAAGTGAATTTCCTAGCATAGATTTCAAAACAACATTCACACGATTTCAACATCACTTTAAACAGGGATTTCTAACCTTTTTAAACAATCAAAGAGTTTTCTTAAAAATTACCCGACACAGTTGTGTTTTCAAACTGTTTTCACTTCGTAACATACCAGATTCGGTCGTGGTGTGTTGATCGGGTTTGGGGTGTTACAATTGTGGTATCAGAGCCAGTTTTAACAGCTCGGCTGTGGGCTTGAGGCCCAAAAATGTTTTAAAATGGTTCATAAAAGGCTTTTATGGAAAAAGAACAGAGGTGAAAGCATGGCACCGAGTCTCCGGCACCAATTCGCCCAGGTAAGTACCCCGAACAATTTCTTGTGATAATATAATTATGTGAATATGATGATGGCATGACTGAGTAGTAGTAGGGACTACTTTAGAGACATGAACCATAGGATGATGTGAACTCGCGAAACAAACTCTTATTAAACCCCCTCATAAGACTGTGCTTTAATAGACAGCGGAATAAAAGTCTAACGCATAAAACTTTTAATCAGCTAGAATATATCGGTAGATATGATTGCACGTGGACGTGGGCGTAACACTCGTGGACGAGGTAGGGGTAGGATAACGGTCTCAGAACCAGTAGGGTCCGGACATGGGTCAGAGAACGAGGTACCACCGCCGCCAGCTGTGGGCGCGGAATATCAGGACCAGACGGGTGGCAATGATGCAGTGTTGCAGGCTGTGCTGCGAGTATTGGAGAGGATTGCGAGTGCAGGAGTAGGAACTGGAGCTCAGAAATCTGTGACCGAGTGACTCTAGGCTAATGGTGCAGAGGTATTCAGAGGTGTGTCTGTGGTGGCACCTAGTACAGCGGAATATTGGTTGGAGGCGACGGAACGCATCATGGATGACCTGGATTTTTCAGCTGAGGAAAAGCTGAAGGGCATAGTGTCTTTCTTTGCGAGATGAGTCATATCGGTGGTGGCTCACTTTGTTAGGGAGGGGCGATGGCGGATGACCTCACTTGGGAGTTCTTTAGGCGCGACTTATCAGAGGAAATACATAGGAGCTAGCTATGTTGATGCACAGCGTAGAGCTTTCTTGAATTTGGTTCAGGGTAATAAGACTGTAGCGGAATATGAGGCAGAATTCCTTCGATTAAGTAGGTATGCTCGGGGTATTGTGGGTACCGAGCATGAGCGCTGTGTCAGATTTGAGGATGGGCTGAGAGACGAGCTGTGGATGATAATTGCCCCACAGTAGGAATGAGAGTTTGTTTGTTCTAGTGGAGAAAGCTAAGGTTCTTTGAAGGGTAAGACAATCCAGTAAGCGAATCGGGATAGGGGTTGGAATAAAAGGAGTTCTAGATCATCTGGGTTTTCTGGGAATCAGCAGAAAAGGGTTAGATATAGTGGGCCGAATCAAGCTGCTAGGCCTGCTACTATTAATACTCAGTGGCCGCCATGGTGTACTCGGTGTGGAAAGTCTCACAGAGGAGAGTGTTAGACTGGTAACAGGGGATGCTTTGAGTGTGGCTTGATGGGGCATCGAGTTAGGGATTGTCCACAGAGATCAGCTAGGCTCGCGATCGAGGATCGAACCGTGCATACGCTTTAGGAGGATGATCGCAGCCTGCACGAGGGGCCGTGGTTCGATTAGGGGAGGTAATGGCTCAGGTAGAGGTCGTGGAGCACCGGGCAGAGGTGTAGGTGGTACAGAGGCGAGACAGCCTGGGTTGGTCTAGGCGGCGAGGCGTCGAGAGGAGGGCGACGCACCGGACGTCATAACCGGTACGTTCTTAATTTTTGGAGTACCTTATAATGCTTTAATTGATGTTGGTTCGACGCACTCGTATATTGCTAGTAGCATAGTGGAAACCTTGAACTTAGACTCAGAGATTACTTCTAAGAAGATGACTGTGATAAGCCCTCTAGGTCACTCTGTAGAAGTAAGTAAACTATTTAGGGGTGTACCCCTAGAACTCCAAGGGGTCGTGTTTCTGGCTGACTTGATGGAACTGCCGTTTGGGGAGTTCGATTTGATTCTCGGGATGGATTGGCTAGTTAAGTATCAAGCTAGCTTGGATTGTGCAGCTAAGCGCATGGTGTTGAAGACCATGGAAGGTGACGAGGTGGTGACGATAGGTAATAGGAGAGATTACCTATCCAATGTGGTTTCTGCACTGAAGGCTGAGAAAATGGTTAGGAAGGGTTGTGAAGCATTTTTGGTGCATGTATGTACTTTGGAAGCTAAGGATGCAGCTGTGAAGAATGTCCGAACCGTAGGGGAATTTGTTGATGTTTTTCCAGAGGAACTCCCGGGTATACCTCCTGATCGCGAGGTTGAGTTTGGTATAGACTTGTTACCCGGAACTACACCAGTATCTATTGCTCCATATAGGATGGCACCGAAAGAGTTGGTGGAATTAAAGGCTCAGATTCAGGAGTTGTTGGACAGAGGTTTCATCTGGCTGAGTGTATCACCTTGGGGAGCTCCAGTACTTTTTATCAAGAAGAAGGATGGTACGATGCGGATGTGTATAGACTACCGCCTGCTGAACAAGTTGACTATAAAAAACAAGTATCCGTTGCCCAAGATTGATGACTTGTTTGATCAACTCAAGGGTGCATCGGTTTTCTCTAAGATCGACCTTAGGTCAGTGTATCATTAGCTCAAAGTGAAGGAGGCTGATATTCATAAGACGGCATTTCGTACTCGGTATGGGCACTACGAGTTTCTGGTAATGCCTTTTGGTTTGACCAATGCATCGGCAGCATTCATGGACATGATGAATCGGGTGTTTCAGCCGTATCTGGACCAATTTGTTGTAGTGTTTATAGATGATATTTTGGTGTACTCAAAATTGGAAGAGGAACATGACGCGCATCTTCGAGTGGTTCTGCAGGTTCTAAGGGAAAAGCAGTTATACGCCAAATTTAGTAAATGTGAGTTCTGGCTTAAGAAGGTAACTTTCTTGGGTCATGTTGTATCAGCTGGGGGAATTAGGGTGGATCCTCGTAAGATTGAGGCAGTATTGGATTGGAAACCACCTAAGTTGGTTGTAGAGATTCGAAGTTTTCTAGGTTTGGCTGGATACTACAGAAGGTTTGTAGAAGGGTTTTCCTTAATTGTGGCACCGTTGCCTAAGCTGTTGGGAAAAGGGGTTCCGTTTGTGTGGACTGAGAAACAACAAGAGAGTTTTGCCAAGTTGAAGAAGATTCTGACTAAAGCTCCAGTCTTGATTCAGCCTGAGGCAGGAAAAGAATTCACGGTTTATTGTGATGCATCACATACTGGCTTAGGGTGTGTGTTGATGCAAGATGGTAAAGTGGTAGCGGATGCATCTCGACAGTTGAGGCCTCATGAAGGTAATTATCCGACACACAACTTGGAATTGGCTGTAGTGGTTTTTGCCTTGAAGATTTGGAGACATTAGTTGTATGGAGAAAAGTCGGTGGTGTATACAGATCATAAAAGTCTGAAGTATCTTTTGACTTAGAAGGATTTAAAATTTGAAGCAGCGAAGGTGGATCGAATTGTTGAAAGATTACGACTGTTCAATTAAGTACCATCCGGGTAAGGCTAACGTAGTAGCTGATGCGTTGAGCCGTAAGGTGGTAGCGGACTTGCGAGCGATGTTTGCTCACCTTAGCCTTTATGATGATGGGAGTCTTTTGGCGGAAATGAAAGTTAAGCCGTCTTGGATTGATCAGGTTAAGGAGAAACAGCTGACGGATGAGGTTTTGAGTGCTCAGAGGTTACAAGTGCAGAACGGTGAATCTGAGGGTTACAACTTGGATAGTGGTGGAGTACTGTGTTTTCAAGGGAAGGTATGTATGCCTAAGGATGTTGAATTGAGACAGCGGATTCTTCAAGAAGCTCATAGCAGCCCATACGCTATGCATCCTGGAGGCAGTAAGATGTATCGTGATTTAAGGAACAATTTTGGTGGCCGTGGCTTAGCGGAAAGTAACAGTTTGTGGGCAAGTGTTTGACATGCCAGCAAGTTAAGGCGGAGCATCAGTTGCCATCAGGGCTGTTGCAGCCGGTAAAGATCCCACAGTGGAAGTGGGAAAGGATTACGATGGATTTCATCAGTGGGCTTCCCCTTACGCCTAGCAAGAAGGATTCAGTATGGGTAATAGTGGATCGTTTGACTAAGTCGACTCATTTCATACCGATGAGGGTTGATTATTCACTTCAGAAATTAGCCAAGCTGTATGTGGTAGAGATAGTAAGGTTGCATGGAGGGCCTGTGTCAATTATTTCTGATAGGGATCCCAGGTTTACGTCGAGGCTCTGGAAAGCTTTGCATCAGGCTTTGGGTACCAGATTGGATTTCACACGGCTTTTCATCCGCAGTCTGATGGGCAATCTGAGAGGGTAATTCAGATTCTAGAGGACATGTTAAGGGGCTGTGTTTTGGATTTCAGTGGTAGTTGGGAGGAGTATCTTCCATTGGCAGAGTTCGCTTATAACAATAGTTATCAAGCGAGTATTCAGATGGCACCATATGAGGCACTATATGGACGAAAATGTCATACTCCTACGTGTTGGACAGAACTGGGTGAACGACGGTTGTTGGGTCCAGAGTTAGTGGCAGAAACAGAGGATAAGGTTAAGGTAATTCGGGCTCGTCTTAAGGAGGTGTCGAACAGGCAGAAATCTTATGTCGATCTTAAGCGCAGGGATATTGAGTATGTAGTGGGTGATAAGGTTTTTCTGAAGGTATCGCCTTGGAAAAAGGTGTTGAGATTTGGTCGAAAGGTCAAGCTAAGCCCTAGATTCATCGGGCCTTATACTGTGTTGAAGCGAGTGGGACCGGTAGCTTATCAGCTTGAGCTACCAGCAGAGTTAAGTCAGATTCATGACGTCTTTCATGTTTCGATGCTTAGGCACTATCGATCAGATCCGTCACATGTGGTACCAGTTGAGGAGATAGAGGTGAGCCCTGACTTGTCTTTCGAGGAGGAACCGGTACGAATTTTGGATCGGGATGTTAAGGTTCTGCGACGGAAGTCAGTACCATTGGTAAAAGTATTATGGCGAAACCATGACGAAGGAGGCCACGTGGGAACCGGAGGAGGTGATGCGACAGCAATACCCTCAACTCCTTTGACCAGGTAATTTCGAGGCCGAAATTATTTTTAAGGGGGTAGAACTGTAACATCCTTAAATCAGGGTCTCTGCATCTTGCATGTGTCTACATGTGATAGTATGGTTATTGTGTTTGTTTGGTATGTTTTGGGGTTTAGGCATGAACTCGGGTTAGTCTTGGGTCATGGCCAAATTTTTGTTTTAATGCTTAAGAGGAAGGAGTTAGGTGAGATAGGGGTTAAGAGATTTCATTTGAGGTTTTAGACACAAGAAGTGCCTTGGTAAAGTGGCAAGGAGGCGCCACTTAAGGGCAACGAAGGTGACACCACAGGGAGCAAGGAGGATCTGGGTTCGAGCTGCAGAAATCCCTTCCTGCTTATTTATTTTTGACGCCACAGGTAAGGAGAGGAGTGCAGGTGGGACTCTTTCGAATGGATGGAGAAGAGAAATTTGAGGAGTTTGGCCAGTTCAAACAGATTTGAATTGATGGAGGGGAGCAAATTTAGGAGTTTGTATTATTTCAAACTCATTTGGGAAGAGTTGGCCGAATGGTGGACTATGGGCAAGGGAGGCTATCGGTTTTGGAAGGCTAGGTGTGCCGAATCTTCATAGCCTAAAGGGGTTGTCTTTTCTTTTCTTTTCGTGAGGTGCCAAAACCGAAACACTAGGAGCTTGTTTTCTTCTTTCAATTTCGGCAACTCTAGCTGCTGGCCGAATTGTCCTTTTGCAAGTTTTCCGAATGTGCCGAAACTAAATGCTCACACTTCCTTTTTGTACCTTTTTGGTCATTCATTGTTAGCCATATTACCGAATTCACCTTTCTTCTTCTTCTCTTTATTTTGTTCAAAAGCCGAAAACACCATACCTATCTCCCTTTCATTTACCTTTGCCGAAACCTTCATTCTCCATTGTCTTTTTCTTCTTCATCTTGATTATTCTGACAAGCCGAAACCTTGTTGTTGTTCTCCTCTTGGCCGAATACCTTGCTCATAAAGCCCTCTCTTTTTGTGTTTTCCTTTCATCATCTCAAGTGCAGACAGTTACCTCTTCTTTGGTTCTTTTTGCCGAATCCCAAACTTTGGTGTGGTAAGCCCTTGTTATTCCATCTCTATTTCTCTCATTTTCTTTCGGGATTATGGCCGAATCTTTTAGCAGCCTTATGTTCTCTTTTGATTGCCGATTTCCCTTACTTTGGTGCTAGGGCCGAACCCCTTTAGGTGCTGAAGGGATCTCTTGCGTTAAGGTAAGTTTAGCCCTTGCGGTTTACTCTTTTCGGGGTTTATGCCATGGCCAAATGGCCCTATGATTCGTAATGATATGTTAAGGTCGATTGTAGGGAGAAGTGCAGCCTAACACAGTGGATCTTCGGGTTTCTATTTCCGATCTAGGTAAGGGTTCAACGTTTAGATCTATTCCTTACTCGTTCAAAAGCCGAAGGCTAATCGTTTACGTGCAGCAGGGTATGGCCGATTGCAAGGTGGTTCATTGTGTGGATTCGAGATTTGGTTGGAAACTAAATCGGCTTAAGGTGAGGACTACATGTGGGCGGCATATCCTTCGGGATTTCTAATAGAGCCGAATAGGCTTTCTAGTCACTAACAAGGTGTTGGCCGATTGTAGGAAAGGGAAACTACATTTCGAAATTTCACTAGATTCGAGTAGTTTCGGGATTCTTACTTAGATCTGCGATTAGCCAGGTGTGTAAACGCTTACACACTTTATTAGTTTAAAGATGCTTATTATGTTACTGTATAACCTTTGGTATTTGTGACTTTGCCTTGTGGGCATGAGCTTGGATTCCAGGTAAGTTCCCTACTATGTGATTTTTAATATACATCATCATGATTTGTTAATTGCTATGCTATGCCTTATTGCATGACACACGATATTATGACATGGATGATATGAGCATGATGATGATGGGATTTGTGAGAGGAGGGGGATGATTTATTTGGACTGTCACCAGTGGTTTTGACCACACTATTGATATGATTTGTGACTAAGTCCCAGTGGTTTTGACCACCAGTGCTTTTGACCATACTATTGATATTTGTGACTACGGTCACCAGTGGTTTTGACCACACTTGGATATTGTGACTCGTTCCAGTGGTTTGGTACCACAGTGGGTTGGCCCCACATGATATATTACGGGATTTGTCATCAGTGGTTTTGACCACACGATGGGTTGACCACACCGATATATTTGTGACTTTGGTTAGCAGTGGTTTTGACCACCAGTGGTTTTGACCACATGGAGTAGTTAAAGGAGATTGGATGGCTAGGTTATGGGTTGCATAATCTGCATGCTTTACTGATGATCTGTGTAAGTGCTTGAATGCTCGGGTTGGGGATTTATACACTGAGTCTTGGTGACTCACCCCTTCCCTCATATTTTGCAGATGAGGCACGGATCGCAGATATGGAGCCGGGGAGGACTCTAGGTGGCCATGGATCTTAGTTTGGTTTTGGACTTTAAACTGCTATTTCGATTTTATTAATTTTCTTTTAATTTGGTTTTGGGTTTGTAATAAGGCCGCTAGTATTATTTTGGGTTTTAATTACTTGCTTTTATTTTGATTATATTATACATATGTCAGATTTATGAATTTGTAAAATTAACCAGTAAAAAGCAATGTTTTCAAAACTATGATTCTTTCGGGTTTTTAAACGTTGCCATCGGGTAACATAACTTATAAGTTGATAACAAAGGTAACTTGAATGATTTTACAATTACTAATTTTCAAACAACTTCAAAGGTAAATGGTTTTAAACCTGATTATACTCGTCGCACTCAGTTTTAATAAGTATCAAATGTTTTTCTAAAAATTCGTAATATCAAGTGAATTTCCTAGTATAGATTTCAAACCAACATTCACACGATTTCAACATCACTTTAAACAGGGATTTCTAACCTTTTTAAATGATCACAGAGTTTTCTTAAAAATTACCCGACACACTTGTGTTTTCAAACTGTTTTCACTCCGTAACATACCAGATTCGGTTGTGGTGTGTTGACTGAGTTTGGGGTGTTACAATTTAGGATTAGGATTAATTAGGAATTTTTTTATTTTTGCACAATAAAATAAGAGATGAGAATTAAAAGTAAATATGGACAAGTAGTAAAGTCTAAAGTGTGGCAATAGGTATATACATGTCTAGGATTGGATCTAGGGAGAGCTTGGTACTTAAGCAGTCAAATTGACTCACCTCCTTTTTTCTGGAATCCTACCTAGTGTATAGTATCTATTCACTTTAAACAATGAGGACATTGTTCATTTTAAGTTGGGGGGACTGAAAATTGAAATTATTTCCACTCAGAATAAAAATTTTCTTTTAATTATGAATATGATATATTTTTGATCAATAAATTTGAATTTTGTTAAGTATGCTAAATTTAAGTATGAATAAAGTTTGATTATTTCAATAAATTGTTATGTTAGCTTAATAATGACATGAAATGTATTTCTAATAAAGCATGCAAATCATACTATAAAATTTTAGTTCTTTAGGAAAGTTAGGCATGCATGAAAGTTAGGAAAGTCTTTAGAATTGACTTAGTAGTTTCTTGAGGCGAAATCCTAGGAAGTATGGAAAGTTGAAAATGATTTAGGCAACTGTTGTTTGGACCGTTTGAGCCTTTCAAGCCAACCATGATGAAATTTTTATCCTTTGAAACCCAACTTTGAGACTTTATGGCCTAATTTTATTTGAACCCTTACAAAGTTAGCCATCACTTCTCTTAATTATCTTAAAAATGTCCCAAACACTAGACTCAGTACTATTCAGAGTATTCTTTGAACATAAGTTTGGGGGAGTTGCAAAGAAGTATGAAATGCTCAAAAAATTATAGTACATGTAGTAAAATACTAAAAAAAGCATATATACTTGAAGTAAATTGCACTAAAGAGCATGTGAAAAGGAAAGAAAAGTTGATGTATTGAAGGTAATTATTTCGAAAGGTCTGATACAAGCTAAGTTTAGGGTTGTTTTAACCTAAAAGCATCTATCTTTTACCTACCCCTAAGCCCAGCCACATTACAACCCTGTTAAACCTATTGATTCAAAGTTCCAATGTTACCTACATTAGTGGAGAGAAGTTGCTCTGTTCAACGTATGAAGACATCAGTTAAGCTTAATGATTGCAGTTTAATTTTGAATAAGGGATTAAAATCAAATTGGCAGGGATTAACATGTCTTTATTAAGAAACATTTAGTCTAATTTTGCTATTGTAGTAATTGTTGAGATTAATCTGAACGATATATATACTTGAGTAGCATAATTATCAAATTTATTTTTTTTGAGCATAAGTATATTGATTTCATGATTTTGGGAAGAATGTTGTTCTGAAGGAGTTTTTCAAAAGTGTTTCCGAGAAAATTCTTTTCAAATTTGTGCATTACTCGGGACGAGCAATAAATTAAGTTTGGGGGTGTGGAAACACGAAAATTTACGTGTTTTTACATGCCCTTTTAAACTTAAAATCATGCTATTTCGATTAAATTCTTGTCCAAAAATAATTCCTATTTTTGACAGGTTCGCACAAAGAGCGAAAATTGGCTCGGTAGGCACTGCTCGAAGAATAAAATCGAGAAGCAATTTGAAGTATCAAGGCAATTATATTTCCAGCCTAAGATGGTCCAAAAATGTGTGTTAATTCATAATATAATTAATTTTAATTTATTTCCAATTTAATTTGGGCTAAATAAATTATTATTAATTAATTATGAAAAAAAAGGGCCCAGTTGAACCGCACTGGTTGAACCGGATTTGATTACAGTCCCTGTGGGTACGATAACTCGACATTTACTTGTCATTTTATTACTTGTTGCGATTGTGTACACTTGCACATTTTCGTCGTTCCACACCACCAGTGCCTCCTATCAAATAGGCACAGCTGGTGCCGCCTATCTGATACCCTCCACTGGTGCCGCCTATCTGACACCCTCCACCCATCTAAATGTAGACTTAATTTTAGCAACATACCATTTTGGTATTTTATTTTATTTTTTATATTATTAGGGTAAAAAACCCACCAACCATCGAGCAACAAATTTCAAACTTTTCTCTTTGTAAGATCATGGTCAATATAT
Source organism: Gossypium bickii (assembly GCA_025503065.1). Taxonomy (NCBI): domain Eukaryota; kingdom Viridiplantae; phylum Streptophyta; class Magnoliopsida; order Malvales; family Malvaceae; genus Gossypium; species Gossypium bickii. The sequence continues at coordinate 49,118,779 of CP106709.1, read as the reverse complement.
ACATATCATTATCATCAATGTGAATTTTCTCAAAATTTAACAACTAAGGCTCAAGAACTACTTATATAGAGTAATACCTCACATCAATATGTTTGTATTAAGCATGAAAAGTCGAAATCTTATCAAGATAAATAGCACTTTGGCTATCACAAAACAAGACAAACCTCTCTTGAGGAAAGTCGAGTTTTGTACAATTTTTTTTTATCTAAATCACTCCTTACATGATTTGGTGGTTGTATTAAACTCAAACTCGATAATGGAAAATGCAACACATTTTTATAATCAATATTGCCAAGCCACAACTCCCCCCAAAAAAGAAATCTAGTAACCAAAAGTAAATCAAATTGATTCAATGTTTTCGGTCCTATTTCAATCTATATAACCAACTAGACTGAGTTTCTCATTGCTAAAACAAAGTTTAAAATTAGAGGTGTCCCAAACATATCTCATAATCCATTTCACTGCATGTAGCTTGACCTAATTATAGGTCGGGCCACCCAACCATGCCCAAAGATCCGCCTGAAAAGTGGGAGGATTTGGGCAAATATATAGGCCCGAAAAATGAATTTGGAAAGAAAATAAGACCCATTTTCTAAATTGACCAGGCTTCGGGTAGGATTTTTTGGCCTAGGCCCAACCCATCCCGAATAAGCCTAAACTTTTTTCCCCTGTTGTTTTGTTGTTGTTTTACTGCTGTTTTGCTACCATTTCACTATTATATTGCTACTATTTGGTTATTGTATAACTCTTGTTTTATTGTTACTTTTGCTACGATTTTAGAGGCATTTACTTTGCTAAGTTGCAACTATCTTTATGTTATTTAAGTATAAAGATTTTTTTAATGTATCTTCAGTTTGTTAAGAAATATTTATTTTAATTTTTTTGATGTATTATATTTTTAAATTTGTTTTTATGTAAAAATATAATCTAAAAAATTCAATACAGGCGGGCTAGGTCGGGCTCGAGTTTAGCGTTTTTAATCTAAGCTAGACTTGGGTAGAATTTTAGGCCCATTTTTCGGGTCGAGCTAGGCTCGAGCCTAAAAAATAGGCCTAAATTTTTTCTCCGGCCCAAACCGAACCCGACTCGACCCATGATCAAGTCTACATGTAACAACTCGATTTTTGTCAATGTTAGAAAATTTGATTTTGGGTTAGATTTCTTATACCGAGCCATTACAAAAAGTTAAATCGAGAGATTTTTGGGAATGGGCGCAATAGTGAATTATAGGTTTATTAATTAGTACATGGGTATTAATTAGTATTATTAGTTAATTAATATTGAGAGTTTAGTAATTAAAGCTACGGACTAAATTGTAACATTTGAAAAAAATTGGGACAATTTTGGAATTTAACAAAAAATAGATTTTTAAAATTTAGTGCTTTTAAAAGGAAAAGTGACCAAGAAACCGATAGAATTAAACCTTGGTAGTTTTTGAATGAGGTTGACAGTTGGTTTTTCATTTGCAAGAACACAAAATTTTCTCTAATACTTTCTAAAACTTCTCTCAAATCTCTATATAATATTTTTTTTTCAAAGCTTTAATTTCTAATAATCAATCTTGAATGGTAAACTCATTTTTCATCAAGATTCTTAATTTTTTATGATCAAAATTTGATTTCTCATTCTTTTCTATTTCTCCATTTTTGCAAGAATATGAAAGTTGAGAAAGAAAGAGTTCTTAACTTCTTGCTTGGTTTTTTATTATTTGATTTCAAAAAATAGAGCAAGGTAGTGAAGTTTCTAACTCTAGTCTATTACTTTTCTAATATTAAAAATAGATTTCAAATGATTTTTCTATATTTGATTAACTGTGATCTCGATTTTTAAAGAGTGAAAAGAAGTTGAGATTTCCTTAGGTTGTTGTTTATAGGTTAGATTTGAGTTGTTATGAGTTTTAGTAAGTTAATAAAATGTTGGAAATTGGATTAGAATAGAGTTTAGTCTTAGTTTCTAGAAATTGTCATTGACGAGTGCTTAAGGGAAAGAGAAGAGGGTCAATTTTAGCAGCAATTTGTGTTTTTAAGTTCCTAAGAGTGTGTCTAGGGTTATATTTGAGGCACAATAAGTTTTGATGAAATTTCTTGAGAGTGGGCATATTGCTTGATTGCATTGCATGATTTTGTTGAATTTGAAAGGCATTGATTGTTAATTCTTGTTGTTCTAACTAGACTCATTGTGTAAAAGTCAATTTTGAAGCAATAGAAGTTGGAGAAAGTTCCACAGGCAAAGGAATGGAGAAGATCGTTGAGGAGTAACAGTTTTCGATTTGTGCTAACTTATTGCAATTATGTGATATAATTCCAATAAGTAATCTAGCTTAGGATTTGATGTTAATTATGTTCATTTCTGGTATAATATGTTAGTTATGTATGCATTTATGTATGTGAGTAAACGTTTGATATAGTTTTGAAATGATCTCATGGAAATGCTTATGACTTGATTTGTGAAAGGGCTAATATAATGAATATGTGATTAATTCTTTGGTGATGTGTGGCAATAATTAATATCAGTTGGTGAAGCATTTTTATTAATAAACACCTTATTAAACAATATTGTAAATGGTTTAGGTATAGTTGACATGTCATCGGATCTATTTTATGATAGAGAAGATTTGGCACTTGTGTGCATTCTATTGGCGCTTTTGTGCATTTATACTTGGCACTTGTGTGCACTCTTGGACTATTAGAGGAAGTCATGTTTTTACATGCATTGGTACATTTAAGCCTAATTGGCATTAGTTTGCATTTTTGGAGTGTTAGGGGATTAATTTATGTAGTCGCTCTTTATCCGTAACTGGTAAAAAGAGCTAAATTCCTAATTTGAAACAAGGTTAATATTGATGAATTCAAACTTAGTTATTGATGATTTTAAGAAACTCAAAGACACACAACCAAGTGTTGTTATTATGCATACCTTTCATGAAGAAGGTTGGATCCATTGCTATATTATATGGGCATTATGGAAATTATTGTTAAATAATTATATCTTGATTTATTATGGCACAATAACTTGTTTTTATGTTGGTTTTTACTATGCTATGTTACTTAATGTTGTTATATTAAGAAATTGGATGTATTATCATCACTGAGCTTTTCAATGCTCATCTTGCGGATTGTTTGTTCCATGTGTAGGAGTTCGGTGCATATTGTTTGTTCCATGTGTAGGAGTTTGATGCATTCTCGATATTTGATTTGTGATTTTTCTGGCATCCAAGGCTCAACTCTTATCTTTTTCCTTGAATTTGTACCTAGGTCGCTAGGTGACTATAATGTCTTGAAACTTGGTTTTTTTGGTATTTTGGCGATTTTAGGCATTTGGCATATAGTTTGAAACTAAAGTAAGCTTCTTTACTAGTTTTATATTGTATTTTGATGACCGAATTTATATGGTTTAAGTATGGTTTAATGTTGCAAAGTATTTACCAGTTGAGATTTTGATATAACTAGTTAAATGTCATGTGAATGTATGTTTTAGACTTGTTATAATATGTCAAATATGTCCGTGTCAAGTCGGTTGCATGTTGATCATGTTTAGATGTATTTAGAGGGTCATTTGCATGACTTGAAATTTCATTTTTTAGCACTTTTTTACTAATGTCTAGAGACCATAAGAATGTTATCTTACATTCCATACATTTTTTAGGCATAAGTCTTTAGACTTGTCATGCTAATCTCGAGACATAGAGTGATAAATTTCGAGAAATCATGGTCTTATTTTGAGACATTTTTGAGACTTGAGTACAAGTATTGAGAAATGACTTATAAGTCTCGATACATTCAACTTCAAAGCAAAATCATGAAACAGGGGTGGCATGTCTTGAGATATGGCTCCACTGTCTCGAGACATTGCCCTGCATCTTGCTAGTTTGACCCATGATTCGTAACATGCCTCTATTTTTTTATCATTCTTGACCCTAGTTTAATGTATGAGGGCCTGTTTGAGTTTATTTAACACGCATAACATGTTTTAATTGCCACTCTTGCATAATTAGCATTAAAAGATCATAATTTAGTATATATGTGAATCGGTTTTGAGTTGCTTAAGCAATAGATGTGTCGTCTTAGATCTAATTGTCGTCTGGGTTAGGTGTAGGGTGTTATATTACATTTCAATGTTCTTTGCCTAGATTAGAAAGAAATTGACTAATAGTACGAACAAAATAAGCTAAGTTTGGTCTTATGCATACTATTGCATACATCAAAGTACCCACAGTAAAACAGTAAGGAACTTTTTGCATGTCTTCCTTCTCTTTCTCTGTGTAAATACTTTGCTTGACACTCAATTTGAGTTGCACAGCAAATGGAGTTCTCACCATTTTAGCTTTATCCATATTAAACCTTTGGAGTACCTTCTGTTGGATATGGTGTCCTAAGTGTAGTATATTCGTTGGTAAACTTGTAATTTTTTTTGAATAGATTGGTTAATCAAACAAATTCATAGATTACATTAATATATTTTGTATAATTGTCCTCATATGGTTTTTGCATGCAAAGCAAAATAGAAACAAATATTACCTCATTGGTTATCTAATGTTTAACTAATACTAAGCGGTATTACATGGTCGGATCATAATACGGAAACACAACTTATATTAGTAAACAAACCTAAACATATCCTTAATTTAATCAGAAATGAGCAAACCAATAAAAAATCTAATATACCCTCTTTCAAGTTTAATTGGGGAGATGCCTTGTCTAGGGCATTGGAGCGGATGACTCCAAGAAGATAGAGACATAAATGTGAGTAACTGGCTGGCAGTACATCGGATTGGACCCAAGAAGACTAGATCCTAACTCTGTTTATGGATTTTTTTCACTTGTGACGTTTATAGTGTGAAATACCTAAATCTTGAGTGGATGACGAACTATATGTGCGTGACTTGTATATTTTTATGTAAGTAAAAGTCTGAATTCAAATAAATGAGGAATCGAAAGCTGGTAAGTTAGGTATGCGACTTCTGCAGTATGTAGTATTATTCCAAATAGTGAAATTCATACCCCGAAAATGGGTAAAAGATATCCTTTCATTTGCATTACATGGTTGATGAAAAGTAAAACGTGGCCACGGGTCGTTAGTTTTTGTGATGAATGACTTGGTTATTATTTGATAGTTATTGAATTTTCATTAAAGAAGATGTAACAGTTACTAAAAGATAAAATAGGATCATATTAGGAGAACGAATGTTATCCTAAGGAGATTAAGGATATCCTTGTTGGATCTGGTGCCCTAAGTGTAGTATTTTCGTCAATGTACATGTGTAATTTTTACAAATAGATTTGCTAATAAAATTATTCATGAATTACATTAATACTTTGTATGATTGTCCTCATTTGGTTTTTACATACGAAGCAAAATGGAAACAAATGTTGTTCATTGGTTTTCTAATGTTTAACTAATACTAAGTAGTATTACATGGTTGGATCGTAATATGGAAAGACAACTTATATTAGTAGATGAACCTAAACATGTCCTTAGTCTAATCGGAAGTGAGCAAACCGACTGAAAGACTAATATGTCATCTATCAATTCCGATTGGGAAGATGCTTTGTCTTGGGCATCGGAGCGGATGACTCCCAGAAGATAAAGACATAGATGTGGCTGACTGGACTAACAAGTACATCGGACTGGCCCCAAGAAGAATAGATCCTGAATCTATTTATTGATTTATTCACTTGTGACGTTCATAGTGTGACATTCCTAAATCTTGAGTGGATGATGGACTATGTATGTATGACTCGTACAATTTGATGTAAGTAAAAGCCTGAGTTTGAATAGATAATGAATCGAAAGCTAGTGCACTGGGTGTACGACTTCTGCAGTATGTAGCGTCATTCACAATAGGGGAATTCATAGTCTAAAACATGGGTGAATGATATCCTCTCATTAGCATTACATGGTTGATGAAAAACAACATGGCCATGGGTCGTTCATCTTTGTGATTGATGACTTGATAATTATTTGATAGTGGTTGATTCTTCATGAAGGAAGATGTAATGGTTACCTTGAGATAAAATAAAATAATATTGGGAAAACGGATATTATCCTAAAGAGATTAAGGATATCCTATGAGGTAACACACTTATGACAAGTTCATTGGATAATCAGTAATCGATTTGCTTTCGTAATGGTATGCCATTGGGGAGAGCTCAATCACGATACTATAGTTGAATGATTTCGTGACTAAAATGATTTTATAATTAATAGGCGAAAACCTGGAAATTAATTATAAATAATTTGAGCCTCAATTTTATATGTCCACTCGATCCCTCCTCTAGCTCGATGAAATTAGAAATGAATTGCATACTGAATCAAATGAGTACAAATGAATAGAAATGGTGAAATGGAGAAATATGAAACATTTGAATGATTAAGGTTTTCTCCAAAATGAAAATGAAAATGATAAATGAATTCATTTAGAAATTAACAAGGATTTCTAAAAAATGATCGAAAGATTGAGTTTAAGTTTTTGGGCTATATTAAAGTCGAAAAATGAAAATAAATCATAAAATCATAGTGAACTAGTTGAATGGTGAACTATTAAATATATTTTTTCGAAAATTTTATTAGGGGTAAAATCATCATAATTTTATCGGAGCTAAAATTGGGATGAGAAAATTAGTTAATATAAATATTGAAATTTTTTTGGGGAAATAGAAAAACAAAATTTGGTTAGATCAAATTATAAAGTATTGGGCTAAAAGTCCGGGAAGTACTTGTAATTGGACTCGATATGAAGAGGCCCAAAAGCCTTTTATGTAATAAGGAGGGAAGGCAAACCTTAGTATGTTTAACTAGGGTTGTCGCCACCTACATCCTAGTAGAACTAGGATTTCTTTTTTCTAGTTGAAATAAACTTCTCTAATTCAACAAGGGTTCTATCTTCTCTCCCTATAAATAGATGGCACCGGTAGGGCTATTTACACAACTTTAAGATATTATTACTCTACCGAAAAATATAGAGAATTTATTCTCGACTATTATATATATTTTTCCAGAATAACAATTCTGCCGATTTCTATTTGAGAAGAGAATTTTTCTTTCCACATAAAAAAAGAATTTCTAGTTTTGTGTTTTGATTTTACTGGTTTGAGTCCACACTTGAAGTAGTTCGTGGTACGAGAATAGCTGAGAAGATAGTTTGGTTGACAGCTAGGAACGACAAGGGTCCGTCTATCCAAAAACATAGGTACGATTTCGATCTAGGGTTTATTGTTATAAATATCACAAATCGAGTTGTTTTCAAAAATTTTATTTTCCTCTATGTAAGAAAACTGTTTTCAAACTTGATTTTTTCCAACAATTGGTTTTAGAGTTACGAATGCTTTGTTTATAGTATAAACCGAGATCAAAATTATCTCTTCTTCATGTAGGATGATATTTGATAAGATGTGGTATTCTTGTAACTGTATGCATGATTAGAGGAATATATGCAAATAAATGTATGATATTATTTTATTATTGTGGTTGATAAAGTAATTTTGCCAAAGTTGTAATTCATAGAAATTTAATTGTAATTTATTATTATCTTAGGCATGTATATTTTAGATCGTAGACTATCATCTCCACGGAGGTTTTTTATTTTATTATTTATTTAGATTAAAATATATGAGTCGAAAACGAATATAGGAATTTTGTAAACTAATTTTCCTTGTAAAACCCGAAAGACGACGCAAAACTGACCCAGACAAACCAAAAAGTGGCTGAAAGTAGTGTCCGACGGTGCGATCCGACTGCATCCATCAGCGGCTAGCAGTGGTTTGATGGTGGTTCAGCGACGACAAGGAAATAATGGCGAAAAGACTACAACGATAGAAATGTGAACCGGTACCATCGTAGAAGTGTGTTATGGCAAAATTGAAGAGCAAAAGTATGCTTTGGTGTGAATTTTGTCATTTTTATTTTTCCAGGATGAAATCATGGAAACTTTGGCTAGTTAGAGTAATTTAATTTTATGCTTTTAATTTTATGAGATAAGCATGATGATAATTATATGACTGCGAATGTATGTTTATCATATATAAGATAAACATGTCATATAGATTTGGGAGAACTTCAATGAATTTTTCATGCATATATTGATCACTCATGATTGAAACTGGACATTAAAAACCTTGCATATTTTTTAAAATATTGAGTGGGAGACCTACAGCCTCCACCAATAGTCTCTTGTGATGGCATGAAACAGACTTCCGTCAAGGTAGACGTTGTCATGTGGATTCCACTGAGGAGAATTCCTAAAAGTAAGCAAAAGTTTCTTATAATCATAGGATAGTTGGATCGCCTTTGTGGGAGGTATTATCTTGCGATATATCAAGAAATTCTATCTTCAAATGGGACAACTAGTCACAACATGATAGTGAGATTGTCCCAAGATGATCCATTTGTGGTGGATGATGCCACAGGTGTTGATTTGATGGTTATACACTCAAGATAATCTAGTTAAGTAACTCCTCAAGGAGCTATGCTTAAGTTAGAATGATGGTCTAATGTTACATGATTATTAATACGTGCGAATGCCTAAGGAATTAGATTTGTGTACTAATTGGATGGAAATCCACGTTCTTACTAGTTGATCATGATCACGCCAAGGTGGATTGATTTAATGGGTGTAGGAATTATTGTTGCAATGACTTACAAGTGTTTTTAAGGTTTAATGTAAGGCGCATGCATCATCTTAATGCATATCGTAATGTTGTAAAACGTTTTCAAACAATTGTTTAATAAAAAGATATTGATATATGAATGTTTTATTTTTAGTTCAAAAATTACACCAGCTCTCTTATTGAACATACTCACTAAAAATAAACTGAATGAAATTAATTATAAGGAACGGAAAGAGAGCTTGATAATTGTCCTGAGCTGTGAGAAATTTAAAACAATTCTTTATAATAAGTGCCCTCTAACCACTCAAGCTGAGTCTAGAAAACGTTGGGAGGAGTCTAATGAGATAGCTCGTTGCTATATGATGGCTAGTGTGAACAACACCCTATATAAGCAACTCAAGGGCTGCAAGACTACCAAAGTGATTCTGGATAAGTTAGAAGACATTTTCGAAGACCAAGCTGCCTTGGCTCGAGAGTTAACTATAACTAGTTTGATGAATGCCCAAAACAAGCTCGGAACTTCAGTCAAAAACCATATGATAACTCTTATGGGATACTTTATCGAGGCCACAGATAATGAAGCCAATTTGGACTAAAAAATTCAAATTGAGATGGTGTTCAAGAGCTTGTCCAAGGAATTTGTTGGCTTTCGAGCCGCATATAATCCTGGGAACAAAAACCTAACACTTACACAATTCATAGAGGAGTTACAATCCTACGAGTTTATGTTGAATGGCGGTTAGCTGGTCTAAAGAGCAGAAGCAAATATAACTATTGCTTTTTCCTCAAAAGGGAAGAGAAAGCACTCTAAGAAAGGCAAGGCTAAGGTCTCTAGGCCACCACAAGTGGAAAGGAAGAGAACTAGAAAGCCTAAAGACTTATCTAAGTCTAAATGCTTCTTTGGCGGTAAGAAAGGGAACTTCAAGGCAAACTGTAAAGAGTGGAAGGAATACCTGGCCACCAAAGGAAAATGTGTGAAGCTCTTTATGATAGAAGCTTGTTTAGTGGAGGATTCAATAGACCACTAGGTCATTGATTTGAGAGCCACTAATCATGTTTGCATTTCTCTACAAGGGTTCGAAGAGACAACAGATTTTAGAGATAAGAGTCTATTGTTGCGGGCCAGGAATGGGACAAATGTGGCAGCTGAAGCAGTGGGAGATGTACATATTTATTTTGATAATTTTAGGAAGATTATTTTGAAAGACGTTTTCTATATATCGAGTTTCAAAAGAAACTTAACTTCAATTGCTTGTTTATATGAAGACGGTTTGATCATAACTTTTAATAATAAAATTGCAATATTTAGAAATCACAATCTTATCTTGTAACATCCCGAAATTGGGCCTAGTAGGATTGGGCCCAATGGGCCTTGGGCGTAGGAATGTTTAAAATTTTTGAGAACAAGAGAACGACATTATTTCAAGTTGGACTTATTAGGAAGATGATTTTAGAAAGTTATGGGGTTCTATGAAGTTTCGGGTTCAAGTTGGGCCTTAGTAAAATTTTGGGTTTAAGCCTATTAAGGAGAGATAGTAAGTGGCATCAAGGCTTATGGAAATAAAAGAGCAAATGGTTAGCATAAATGATCAATTGGTAAAGAGGTTATGGCGCCACATGTAGTACCTTGAGGGAAGAGGTTCTAATCCCTTTGTGTGCAATTTTTTAGTTTTATTTTTGCACTCTTTCCTTAAGTGTCGGCCAAGAGGTATATATGGCAAGTTGGACTTCTTTATTTTTGGTAAGGTGGCTAAGGATTTAAGGAAAGGTTGAGGTTAGGGAAAGGAATCAAAAGGAAAAGGCAAGTAAGGGGAACAAGTGGCTTATTTTGTGGTGATTGTTTTGGAAGGTGTGGTTGGCCAAATGTTGACCAATTTTGGCAATGCATGTGGACGATTTGGGGGTAGATAGGTAGTTGAAATTTTACTTTGGCATTTGGTAAGGTCTTGGTATTTTTCTGGCCAAAAATCCCATTTGCAGCTTTTGTGTCATCTTCTCCCAATTTGCTATTCTCTTTGCCGAAACCTACTAGCACGATAGTGCATTTTTCTTCTCTTTGGATTGGTCACATATTCATCTTTTGTCCATCTTCCTTGATAGCCAAATTAGTGCTTTACCTTTTGATAAACCAAAGTGTTTGTTTTGGTCAAATTTTCTCTTTGTAAAATTGAATCATTTTCTCCAAATTCTTCCTCTTCATGCCGAAATATTATTTCGATTGGGATGGTCATTTTGACCGAGACCATCACCTTATTCTCTCTCAACAAGATCTTTTTCTTCTTCGTAGTGATATAGTAGGAGGCCAAACATCATTCTAGCCTTAAGTCGAACGGAGAAATCGGATCCAATATTAATAAGGTAAGGAGTTTTTATGGATTATTGATATTATTCAATATTCGATTGGTTGCCAACGGAGTAATAATTTGAAATAATCGACTATATGTTTTAGGGACAAATCACTCGATATATTCTACCTTCGGACATAGTGGTAAGTGATTCAAGTGTAAGTGATACGAAATCTTTTGGAAATCCGAGGCTAACTTTTGGTTGGTATTGTTCTAGGTCATCGACGAGTGGTTCGTTAGGAAATCGAAATTAGGTGTGTAATCCCGTACCTTCCGTATACATATCTGAAATGGTGTGTAATCTCACACTTCTTTGAAAGTTTGTATGAAATATTCTGTGAATCGGTCAAAATACCGAAGAAAACCAAAAATCGGCATCCGTGATCACTCGGGCGTGTGTATGATCGTAGTGGCAATCGTATTTTGTAATAAAATAGTTTTGGTTAGAAGCAGTGATGTATTTTTTAAAAATCACGAAAAATAGGAGAAAGGGAATTAGAAAGTGAATAAGATATTAAATTAGAGCTTACTGTGTCTACTTTATTATGGAAGAAATGGAGAAGGAAAAGAATTTTTATATTCTGAGATATGTTAATTTTAGTGAGACTGGTTCTGATTGACTTTGTGGTTCCCTGATCTATTTTGGAAAAATCATATAAAATTGTACTAAGTGAATTGTGGGTTATAATTTATATGTACAGATTCCTTAGTGAGCCTATTTTCATTATGAAAACCGTACAGTGAGATATATGAAATTAAGCTAAGAGAGGTCAGAATTGTTGGACAGTGAAACAAGGGAAATTTTAAGGAATAAACTGTACTAAATAGTTAAGCCAAAAATTCTGGAAATATTATAGTAAGAAGATATATGAGTCTATTTTCAAGGAAAATTTACGGATTTAGATTTCGAGATTTCTAACTCAAGTTATAGTCAATTTAGTCAGTGCGACGCAGATGGACAGTTTTAAATTGTTATGCCCAAATTAGTAGTTAAGTCTGGATTGCGAAATTACCAAATTACCCTTAGTGGGTAAATTATCGAATTACGAAATTGCCTTTACGGGCCGAATTATGGAAATGCCCCTAAAGGGCCGAAATACGAAATTGCTTATTGGCCGAATGGACATATTGATTAATGGGCCAATATGATATTTTGCTAAATGGGCCAATCTGATATTTTTCTGAGTGGGTCAATCTGATATTTTGCTAAGTGGGCCAATCTGATATTTTGCTCAGTGGGCCAATATGATATTTTGCTAAGAATGGGCCAATCTGATATTTTGCTAAAATGGGCCGATCTGATAATTTGCTAAATGGGCCGATATGATATTTTGCTAAATGGGCCAATTTGATAAATTGTGATAATGGGCCATAATTTTTTTTATAAATATCTGAATAAATTACTGTTGTTATATTGTGATTTGTTATGCATTATATACATGATTTTGCATGGGATGGGATAATATTGAAGAGAAGTTCTGGTGGCTCTGCCACATAATTTTGGTGGCTCTGCCACAAATCCGTATAGTGGCAATGCCGTAAATTCTATTACTCTGGTGGCTTGGCCACAAATAAATTTGCTATAAATGGCTTAATGCCTATGTTTGGTGTGTTGGCAGGGTGGGTTGACTGAAGATCACCCACAGGTGTGTTGGTTGGTACGGGTGGTGTGTAGCAGATGGAATACTAGGTTTGGTTTGGGAATTGCATTTCATACACATGTTATATTTGATACATTTTTGTTATTGTAAATGGGCTTAGGCCCAAAATATTGCTAATGGGTTCCGGCCCAATGGATAACAGTAAGGGGATTTCACACTGAGTTCTTGTAACTCACCCCCTTTCTCTTAACCCTTGTAGGTAATGCTTGATGGTATGGACTTGGGCTATGGATGACTCGAGGGAGGCCATAGTTTAGAAATGGTTAATTTGGACTTTATACTTCTTTCTCATTTATTTTATTACTTTACTATTTTGGGTTAAATGTTGTAATAAGCCCTCTGGACTATTTTTTATTTTGCTTTATGGTTGGGATGTTTTTATTATTTTTCTTAAATTGTTTAAAATGAGAATTTTTTGAAAACTTAAATAATGGTTTCCAAAAACGAATAACAAATGAATTTTCAAAATAAACTTTTACAAACATTTTTAACACGGATATTTTCTCTCGAACTATTAACGCTATTTTCAAAAGACTCGGATTCTCTTTCGAATTTTCAACGTCGTTTTCAGAAGTCACGGTTTTGTAAGATCATTAGTTCTAATTTATCGATTTATTAATCAAATCTTCGAGGTTAGTAGTATTTTATCAAATCAAACTTATTTTCTTGATTTTAACAAAGCAATATTTTTTAGTACGAATAAAAAGGGTTTAACATGTTTTGCTCGTGTGACATGCCAAATCTGCTGATAACGCATGGGCCGGGTTTGGGGTGTTACATATCTATAATGGATGGATTTCGAATAATCTCTATTTCATCAAACTAAAGATGTACACACTGCTTGAGATTGAAATATCGAGTAAGAAACTTAAAACTTCTCACTCTAATGAGGCGTAACTTTGACATTTGAAACTTGGACATACTAACCAAGGAAAATCACTAGACTTGTGAAATATGGCATATTAGGTTCGCTTAAAGAAATTGATCTTCCATAATGTGAATCTTCTTGGAATATAATCAAGCAATATTTTAATGTAAAAGGAACGAGAGTTGGAAAACCTTAGAACTTGTGAACACTAATGTATGTGGCCCTATGAGCGTTAGTGCAAAAGGTGGTTACAAAAATTATTTAACTTTATTGATGGTTATTCTATATATGAGTATATATACCTCATGCACCGTAAGAGTGGAACATTTGATAAATTTAAAGAGTTTCATGTGGAAGTGGAGAAACAACTAGGTTTACCCATAAAGACACTTTGATCTAATCGATGTGAGGAATATTTATCTAATAAGTTCTTAGAGTAACTCATAAAAAATAGTATTCTATCCTAGTTGACCGCGTCGGGCACTCCACAAAAAAATGACATGATAGAGACAAGGAATCAAAAATTGTTAGACATGGTACGTTCAATGTTAAGTTATTCGAAGCAAACGATTTGCTATAAAAATGTGCCAACTATGGCAACATCGAAAACTTCATACGAATTGTGGAATGGTAAGAAACCAGTTCTAAATCATTTAAGGATTTGCAGATGCCTTGCTTACATATTGGATAAAGATGTGAGGAAGTTGAAGTCACAGGCAGAATTGTGCATGTTTGTAGGATATCCAAAGGGAACAAAGGGTGGTTAGTTTTATAACCCGAAAGAGCAAATTATTATAGTTTCAACTCATGCTACTTTCTTTGAAGAAAGTTACATGAATGAAATCAAACTTTAGACTAAAAAGGTCCTTGAGGAACTTTTGGGAAATATAAAAAACCCTATAGAAACGGTTCCTGAACCAACTCCTAATAGTAGACCTACAAACAATCAACAACATAGGGTGCTTCGTCGAAGTGGGAGGGTCTCTCGTAGACCTGAGTTCTTCCAATATTGTGGAAGTGTTTGTAACAATGAGTCGATCGAACAGGAATATGATTACCCTCTCACATATGATGAAGCAATTCAGAGTGTTAATTCCAAGTTCTGGGAAATAACTATGAAAGTTAAGATGGATTCTATGGACTCCAACTCAGTGTGGGAACTTGTAGACTTATCGAAAGGGATAAAACCTATAGGGTGTAAGTGGATCTATAAGAGCAAAAGAAATGTAGATTGAAAAGTGGAAACTTATAGGGCCAGACTTTTAGCAAAAGATTATACTTAGAAAGAAGGTATCAATTACGAAGAAACCTTCTCTTCAGTTGCCATGCTCAAATCAATTTGCATATTGCAATCCGTTGCGATGGCTCTCCATTACGAGATCTGGCAAATGGATGTTAAGATAGTGTTTTTGAACAACTATCTTAGATCCATATATGAACTTAAGCAAGCATCCCACTCATGGAATCAAAGATTTATGAAGAGATCAAGACTTTTGGATTTGAGCAAAATGTAGATGGACCTTGTGTTTATAAATGTTTAGGGGATGAAAATGTTGTATTTCTCGTTCTATATGTCAATGACATTCTACTCATTGGAAATGATGTGGACACATTGTCATCGGTTAAATTGTGGTTAACCCAATAGCTTAGAATGAAGGGCTTGGGAGAAGATAAATTTGTTCTAGGCATTCAAATCCTAAGGGATCGAAAGGACAAAATGATAGCATTGTCTAAGGCTTCATACATAGATAAGATATTGGAACGTTGATCGCCTCTAAACGTGTGAATGTTTATAGTAAAATCATGCAAATAAAATATATATTTAAAATGCGATATCTGCAAGCGAACAAGTCAAATTGTAATATAGTTTAGTGTTACAACGGAACACCACCTGAGGGAGGTTGAATTAAATCTAAATATGTTTTCTACAGTAACAGGTCTAAAAATAATCATTAAAAATCATATTATGATGATTAAAATTAAATATCAAGGTTATAAAATAAATAATAAAACAAAGTTTAACAAACAAAAATCTCTCAAATAAAAAATAGAACATTAACTCGGTTCAGTGGTTGTAATTAACTTCAAATTTTGGATTTTGTTAGGGAATTTATTAACTAACCAGTATTACTTCTTGGCCTCTACTAAATAATTAATAGATTAATACACGCCTATCTCTCAACCTCACTTTCTAATCGGGATGAATTCACAATTTACTCTGTAAATTTATCTCTTGACCTTGTTTATCCCAGATTACTTCCTAGGATCGTCAATCCTAAGGTTTAAAAACACATAAACTTATACCAACTAATTCTATTGGAAAACCATAATTCTTCCGTTAATCACTCCCACATCCACTCGTTAATCTCCCTAAGGATTTAGCCACTCATCACTCAATAAATATATTTTTCACAATTAAATTAATCATGCCAAACACAAATTAAAATAAAAGAGAAAGAGATAGAAATTGTTCGTTTGAGAATCTCAATGTACTCGATATTGCGAAATACTTTAACAATGATTGAAATCTCGTTGTGTACAAACAAAAAGTGAAAGAAAATTATGAAAATAATTAATAATGAAGACTTGGACTCAAATCGAATCCAAGTCAAAGAATAAGAAAATAAAATTGTTTTTGAAAATAAAATAAAACCTAATTTAAAATTTAATTAAAACTGATGCTACTCCTAAAACCTAATTTGCGGCCTCCAAAATGGTGACCATTTTAATTGAGCATAAGTCTCCTATTTATAGGCAAAGGTAGTTGCTTAATTAGGTCAAATGCATGCCTTAATTACACTAAATATTGATTATGCAGACAGAAACACCCTTGATTAATTTTTTCCCTTCGTCAAACTAGTGTCATGACACAGCTTAGTGCGTGTCGCAACACACAACTTCAAAGTGAATTGTTGCGTTGGTTCAATTGTGTTGCGACATAGGAAGCTTATGTTGTGACTCAACTGTCGTTCCCAGTGCTTTTGAGCCTAAAAATAGGTGCCGTACACACTTAATTAAAGCATTAAAACTACCTTAAGGCCAGTATTACCCTAATAGGTAACTTGAAATATTGCGTAAAAATATTTTTTTGAAATAATTTGAATCTAACCTAAGAAATATGAAAATCCAATAATTAAAGGAAAAACAACTTAAAAACAAGCTCGTTAAGTGCTAGAAAGTACTTAAATTGCCACTACAATTTGTGGCTGGTCAAGCGTTATGTAATGACTGATTCGAAGAAGGGAAACCAACTTTCTGTTTCGGGACTTAATCCCTCTTTGCAGAACTATCCTAAGGCAGTGAAGAAAGAGAGAACATGAGAAAGGTTCCTTACGCTTTGAGAGTAGGAAGTCTCATGTATGTTATGTTATGCACATGCCTAGATATCTGTGTTGCAGTGGGGTTGGTAAGTTGATATTAAGCGAATTCAGGACCAAGACACTGGCAAGCAGTTAAGCATATACTCAAGTATTTATGGAAAATGAGGGATTATATGCTTGTGTATTCTAAAGGAGATCTTAGTCTTATCGGATATATTGATTTTGACTTCCAAACGTGTTGAGATTCTAGGAAATCAACATTGGGCTCTGTTTTTGTCTTAGATGGCAAATCCATAGCATGATAAGTGTCAAGTAGGGTTACACTATTAACTTCACTACGGAGGAATGCATATGAGGTATGGAAAATCTATGGAACCATAACAGTACGTATATAGCTAAACCTAAAAAGAACCACATAAGGACAAAACACATTGATGGAGACAATAGTTTTTGATAGAATACTGGGTATAGTAAAAAATCACATATGAGGACAAATCTTAGGGTTTTGTTTTACCAAGACTTTAATACCTAGAGAGCTCTTTGGGAAACATATGGAGGGTACAAGAATGAGAAACATGACTCATCTATTTCACTAGGGCAAGTGGGAGACTGTTGGATCTGGTGTCCTAAGTGTAATATTTTTGTCAATGTACATGTGTAATTTTTTCGAACATATTAGTTAATAAAATTATTCATGAATTTTATTAATACTTTGTATGATTGTACTCATATGGTTTTTGCACATAAAGAAAAATGGAAGTAAATGTTGCTCATTAGTTGTCTAATGTTTAAATAATACTAAGCAGTATTACATGGTTATATCATTATACGAAAAAACAACTTATATTAGTAGATGAATCTAAACATGTCCTTAGTCTAATTAAAAATGAATAAACCAATTGAAAGACTAATATTTCGTGTATCAAGTCCAATTAGGGAGATTTTCTATCTTGGATATCGAAGTAGATGACTCCCAGAAGATAAAGACATAGATGTGATTGACTGGATTGAAAAGTACATCGGACTAAACCCAAGGGGAGTAGATCTTGAGTTCTTTTATTGATTTATTCACTTGTGACATTCTTAGTGTGGCATACCTAAATCTTGAGTGATGGACTATGTAACACCACTTACCCATATTCAAGCCGGAATAGGGTTTGTGGCATTACCAAACTAACCTTGCTTAAACATCCCGAACAGGGTTGTGAAATTTCATTTAACCCCACACTTGCACATACTCGGCCTAAGAGACCCTAAACATACTTCCAAGAGGTATCAAAACTATTCCGGGAAACTTTCCAACAAAACAGGGTCCACATGCCCGTATTGGTCTAGAGACACGCCCGTGTTCCCCTAAGACATGCTCGTGTCTTTCACATGTGGTCGATACTGACTAATTTCACACGGCCTCGACACGCCTGTGGCCCTGGCCCGTGTGCCAAACCTTGGCATTCTGTCTTATCCACACGGCTTATACACATGTTCGTGTGCTCCAGCCGTGTGGCAATTGGAATTCCAAGTGCAAGGTGCAGACTTCACACGGCCTGGGTATACGCCCATGTGCTAGTCGTGCTTCCCACACAGTCTAGACACATGCCCGTGTGTCTGCCCATGTGGACAATTAGCAAGCTATCTACCAAGCCCTTTGTACCCCTCTAGCTCACACCACATGAATCCATTCAACATACTAATAAACAACTCATAATTGTAATATGAACTTCCATGAATAACTTTTTATTTTCATAAATGATAAAGTGAGCCACCAGCCATGGCAATATACAAAATGAATATCTTAATAAGGGGGCCAACACACTTTGGCCAAAATAAAAAAATAATCTAACTAGTCTAGCCCCTATACATGCCATAAACAAAATAAAAAAATAATTTAACTAGTCTAGATATACCGAGATGAGCTGATAGTATGGGCGATCTTCTGATTATCGATGTATTCTGGCTCTGCTCTTAAACTCTATAAAACAAGGGAAAGAAAAGGGTAGTAAGCTTTAAGCTTAGTAAGTTCACATGTAAACAATATAACATTTTAGTATATGCTAATATATAGCAATACATACTAAACAAGAAACAATCCACATTCATAATCAGGCTTGCTCATTCCTCTCATTTCCACAATCCAACCATGTCATAAGATCAATGTATACATTCATTAGCATAACTCCCTGCACTTAGCACCACAATATCACATAATACAATACTTCACAATCTATCGATCAACTACTCAAGATCAATTTCTCGGTGGTTTCGCACTTAGCCCACAATTAGATTTATTTGGGGTGGTATCGCACAGAGCCCACCAAATGATAAATAGACGATGGTATCGCACATAGCCCATCGTAATTAAGCATTAAGGTGGTATCGCACTTAGCCCACCATCAAGTATTGATATAACACACTTACATATCCATTCCATCATTCATACTAGAGTTATTCAATAACTACCACCATAAATCCACTTGAGTCATGCATGTTCTCAATTGTACTATACACTAGTTAGCAAAAACAATGTATATATATATAATGCATTGTTTACACATAAATTTACCTCGGTGCAAAACGTGTTAACTAATGGTTTAATCCGTCACCTTGCCCTTTCCACGGTCAAGGTTAATTCCACGCTCTTATTGATCTATAACAATAAGATTCACTCATTTGTATCATTCTATGATCATAATGCATAAATTTCTACACTCGGGCAAAAATGACCATTTTGCCTTTGCATTATGGCAAAATTACAGTTTTGCCTCTAGGCTCTTAAATAATTTTTCAACACATTTTATCAATAAATAAGCCTAGCTGACCATTTATTTCTCTTACAACTACTCACCATTCCAACTATTTCATGCATTTATGACACAAATTTACTCTTTGCATTTAAGTCCTATTTAGGTGTTTTCATGCTAACACCTTTCAAAAAAGTTGTTTCTTATCTTCCTAACATTCATTTTCTTCCATAAAAACTCAGCTAACCACATATAATCTCTCATGGCAAGTCCTTAGACTTTCAGCCATATCACAAATTAGTCCCCTCATTAGCTAGCTTAAGCTTTGGGGACTCCAAAAGTACAAAAATCCTTAAGGAAAACCTCAAAAATCACTTACTTACTAGGGAATAGATTGGCTGAATGTTTGAGCTTCAAAACCCTTGTTTTCTATTCAAATTTTTCGGTGGGAAGAAAGAGGAATAGTAAAAGATGATATCTCATATTTTTTTTTATTTTAGACTTTTTTATCACCTAATCTCTACCAAATTTGACCAACATTTAATGCTATTGTCTCCTTCATTCCTATGGTCGGCCATGCCCTCCTAATGGCCTATTTGCACTTTAAAGACCTCTAATTTAACATTCTATGGCTATTTGACACTTCTACCTTGAAAAATAGAACTTTCACACTTTATGCAATTTAGTCCTTTTTCACAATTAAGCATGAAATCATCAAAATTAAAGCACCAAAAATTTCATGCATCCATATAATTATGATACAACACATAAAACAACGTCAAAATAATTTTCTTCGACCTCGGTTTAGTGGTCTCGAAACCACTATTCTGACCAGCCCTAAAATTGGGCTGTTAAAACTCTTCTCCCCTTTTGAGATTTTCGTCCTCGAAAATCTTACCGATAAAGAGGTTTGGATATTGCTCTCTCATGGCTTCTTCCGGTTTCCACATAGCCTCTTCTACACCGTGTTTTTGCCATAACACTTTTACAGAGGCTATGTCCTTATTCCTCAACTGTTTCACATCTCGAGCCAAGATTTTAATTGGCTCCTCCTCATATGTCATATCCGGTCGTATCTCAATTTCCGTTGGAGGAATCACATGCGAAGGGTCGGAGCGATACCGTCTTAACATTGGTACATAAAACACATTGTGAATTTTCTCTAACTCTACCAGTAAAGCCAACTGATATGCCACTGGCCTAATCTTTTTGGTAATTTCATACGGCCCTATGAACCGCGGACTCAATTTTCCTTTTCGACCATATCTCAATATTTTCTTCCACGGGGACACTTTCAAAAATATCCTGTCACCCACCTTAAACACGGTTTTCTTCCTTTTCAAATCCACATACGATTTTTGTCACTCTGAAGTAGCTTTCAAACTATCCCGAATCACTTTCACTTTTTCCTCGGTCTCTTTAACTAGATCAACCCCATGAATCTGCTTTTTACTAAGCTCGGTCTAATACAAAGGACTCTGAAACTTACGACCATATAAGGCTTCATACGGTGCCATCCGTATACTCGACTGATAACTGTTGTTGTACGCAAATTCGAACAAGGGTAGGTATCTTTCCCAACTACCTTCGAATTCTAACATGCAACATCGGAGCATATCTTCAAGAACTTGAATTATTCTCTCAGATTGGCCGTCAGTTTGAGGATGGAATGCAGTACTAAAATTTAACCCTATGCCCAAGGCCTCTTGCAACTTCTTTTAAAACCTCGAACTAAATCTCGGATCTTTATCCGAGATAATGGATACAGGCACTCTTTGTAATCTTACCACTTTTGCAATATACAATTCGGCTAACTTATCTAGCGAATAATCAACACGCACCGGTATAAAGTGAGCCGACTTCGTTAACCTATCAACGACAACCCACACAATATCCTTCTTTTTTGGAGTCATAGGTAACCCTATCACAAAGTCCATGGTAATCCGATCCCACTTCCACTCGGGAACTATTACTGACTGAAGAAATCTCGAAGGCACTTGGTGCTCAGCTTTCACTTGTTGACAAATCAGACATCTTGTTACAAACTCCGAGATGTCTCATTTCATACCCGACCACCAATAAAATTTCTTTAGATCATTGTACATTTTTGTACTACCCGAATGTACTGTTAAATATCCACTATGTGCCTCCTGTAAAATTTCTCGGATCAACTCGTCATCTCTGGGTACACAAATTCTGTCATGAAACATTAAACAACCATCTGAATCCACTCAAAAGTCAGAATCATTTCCCAATTCACATTTAGCTCTCTTAGCTTGTATCTCACTATCACTCATTTGAGCCTCACATATTCGTTGAACAAATAGTGTCTTAGCCCTCAACTCGGCTAATACAGTACCATCGTCAGAAAATGCTAAGCTCGTACTCTTGGCTCTCAAAGCATACAGGGATTTTCTACTCAATGATGTATACATTCATTAGCATAACTGCCTGCACTTAGCACCACAATACCACATAATATAATACTTCACAATCTATCGATCAACTACTCAAGATCAATTTCTAGGTGGTTTCGCACTTAGCCCACAATCAGATTTATTTGGGGTGGTATCGCACATAGCCTACCAAGAGGTTAGTTGCGGTAATATCACTTATAGCCCACCAAATGACCAAGAGATTAGTTGCGATGGTATCACACATAGCCCACCAAATGATAAATAGACGATGGTATCACACATAGCCCATCGTAATTAAGCATTAAGGTGGTATCGCACTTAGCCCACCATCAAGTATTGATATAACACACTTACAAATCCATTCCATCATTCATACTAGAGTTATTCAATAACTACCACCATAAATCTACTTGAGTCATACATGTTCTCAATTGTGCTATACACTAGTTAGCAACAACAATGTATATATATATAAAATGCATTATTTACAAATAAATTTACCTCGGTGCAAAACGTGTTAACTAATGGTCTAATCCGTCACCTTGCCCTTTCCACGGTCAAGGTTAATTCCGCGCTGTTCTTAATCTATAACAATAAGGTTCACTCATTTAGATCATTCTATGATCATAATGCATAAATTTCTACACTCGAGCAAAATTGACCATTTTGCCCTTGCACTATGGCAAAATTACAATTTTGCCCCTAGGCTCTTAAATAATTTTTCAACACATTTTATCAATAAATAAGCCTAGCTGAACATTTATTTCTCTTACAACTACTCACCATTCCAACTATTTCATGCATTTATGACACAAATTTACTCTTTGCATTTAAGTCCTATTTAGGTGTTTTCATGCTAACACCTTTCACAAAAGTTGTTTCTTATCTTCCTGACATTCATTTTCTTCCATAAAAACTCAGCTAGCCACATATACTCTCTCATGGCAAGTCCCTAGACTTTCAACCATATCACAAATTAGTCTCCTCATTAGCTAGCTTAAGCTTTGGGGACTCCAAAAGTACAAAAATCATTAAGGAAAACCTCAAAAATCACTTACTTACTAGGGAATAGGTTGGCTGAAAGTTTGAGCTTCAAAATGTTTGTTTTCTCTTTAAATTTTTCAGTGGGAAGGAGGAATAGTAAAAGATGATATCTCATCTTTTTGTTTTATTTTAGTCTCTTTTTTTTATCACCTAATCTCTACCAATGGCCTATTTGCACTTTAAAGACCTCCAATTTATTGTCTCCTTTTTTTATCACCTTTTTTTATAGTCTCCTTCATTCCTATGGTCGGCCATGCCCTCCTAATGGCCTATTTGCCCTTTAAAGACCTCCAATTTAACATTCTATGGCTATTTGACACTTCTACCTTGAAAAATAAAACTTTCGCACTTTATGCGATTTAGTCTTTTTTCACACTTAAGCATGAAATCATCAAAATTAAAGCACCAAATCATGCATCCATATAATTATGCTACAATACATAAAACAACGTCAAAATAATTTTCTTCGACCTCAGTTTAGTAGTCTCGAAACCACTATTCTGACTAGCCCCAAAATCGGGCTGTTACAGACTATGTATGTGTAACTTGTACATTTTGATGTAAGTAAAAGCCTAAGTTTGAATAGATAAGGAGCTGAAAGCTAGTGCGTTGGGTATGATAATAGCAGTTCACAGACCATTCAATTAAAAGCCAGGAACTATAAGGATCCGTTTAGTTGAAAATATAAGTGCAAATTTAGTTTATGGTTTATTGATATAAATATCACAAACTGGCTTGATTTTCCAAATTTTTATTTTTAACCCTTTTTTACCATCTCTTCCTCGATCTTACTCGCAGGTGACTATGTAACATCTCGCTCGACAGAATCTTAGTATCACTATTCAGAGAATGGGTTGGATAAGATGAGTTAGAAGTGAATGGTGTTTAAGCTAGTATCAAGATAAGAACCATTTTGAGTGCGCCTGTGACTCCTTAATGTTAGCAGACAATAGAGCAGCACATAGCGATTAAGATTTATGTCTAATGAGGAAAGATTCACCCCAAAAGCCTTTGATTGGTGTGAATGGGATAGGTAGAATCTATTATAGGTCTTGAAGAAATAAATCTTATGCTGAGAAGTTTATGTTACCAATGAGGACATTAAGTAACGATGGCCTTAAGTCGGTTGAGTTATAAAGAAGCAATAGTTAAAGCTCAATTGAACATGAACTAAAATAGTTAAGAACCAAATGAAAGCACTTGATTAGTATTATTGGAATTGAAAAGATTTGGAAAAGACCACTAATTGACTGATGTGACATTTTTTGAGTCCCAATAAAGTCAAAGGACAAGTCAAAGCATTTAAGATAAAAAAGATATCTTTTATCTCTCTACGGGAGAGTAGGGCTAAAGAAAGATAGGAAAACTCCTCTAAGCTAAGAAAAAGGCCAGAGGGTTAGGCGAAGTCGAGGTAAAGTAACGTCTGGTGTATGACAAGTTTTGAAGCCTATAAGTAAATAAAGTGGTGTCTGCCTCACTAAAGCTCATGTTGTGTATATGGGTGTGTAATCGATATCGAATAGTAATACAAAAATCCCTCTTAAAGGCGTGATATGCTAAAGCATGAATTGTTACGCCATTAGATACGCTCTGATAAAATGACTAAAGATAAGGGACGAGCTGAGACCCAAGGGTGAGTTTCGTATGTGTTTTCGTACGCCAGTCTTTACAGTTGTTGTGCATCTAACTGGTGATCACATGGATTAATTCACGTGTCACCCATCTAATAGGACAAAGAAAAATATCTAATTGACTGGGTGAGTGAAGAGGACTGTTCCCTTCCTTCCTCATGAAGTATTCTTTGTCTATATAAGGGTGAGCTGATGGGAAAATCCTCTTATCCTTTAGGATGAGCCGGAAATAAGAGGATCAGCTTTGAAATGCCACTTGTAAGGTAAGTCTCTCGACCTTGCATGCTAAGCTTTCGGAGAGCAATTTAGTAGAGAAAGCTTAGTAGAGCTTTGTTATGTGATTTTAGTGTTTGGGGTAAAAGGAAAAATGAGTTAGATGAGTAGATCTTGATGAGTTTTCCGTGGTTTAATGTTTAGGAGCTGTTGATCTACTTGAACAAAGCCTAAATATGGTGTTTGAAGTTGCAAACTGTGAGGAAAACGTGAGGATCTTGTGAGGGTTTTGTGAGTACTCTATGAACTCTTTTATGTTTGTTGCATGTATGTTTATATACTTATTTTGTTTGTGTTAAAAGACTAATCTGTGAAACAAAATAAAAGTTATGCATATGTGATATGTTGATTCTGTGGAAACGTGTATCTGATAAGCTTGCATGTGTGGCTTGATGCCTAAATGATAATGCACCTCCACTATAGAAAGAAAAGTATGAACATGATGAATATGCAAGAAAGCATGAGTTGAATGATAAGTCTCTATTTTGTTGAAAATTATGTACATGCATGAGTTTGCTTAAAGCATGACTGTCTTTGCATAATGATTTTAGTTGCACGTCTGGAAACGTAAATGCATCTGTATGTTGAAGTCTGTTGCAATGAGTCAGTCAAGCATAAGTCTGCATATCGATTCTACTTGATGTACGAGTCTGTCGAGACAGTAAACATGAATTCTGATAAGGAAGTCCATGTCCATGGCAAGCGAAGACCATATAGTGTAAGACCTAATCATGGTGGATATGGCATCATATGGGGAAATAAAGACCACATTGTGTAAGACCTAGTCTGAGACTATGGCGTCATGTGGAAATAACAAAAAAGATGATTGGGTGAGTACTAGACGATGAGGGGCAAACCTCATCACGATGAGTTTAGGCAAATCCCTATTGTCGAAAACACCATCACCTAAAAGTGATACCTTTGTGGCTGTTCTCTGTTATGTGTGGGCCCTAGTGGTAGAACCTATTATATGTGGAAGCATTTGTGGTTGTTCTCTGTTATATGTGAGACCTAGTGGCAGAATTTGTTATATGTGGAAGCCTTTGTGGTTGTTCTCTGTTTTATGTAAGCCTTAGTGGCAAAATCTGTTATATGTCGAAGCCTTTGTGGTTGTTTTCTGTTATATGTGAGCCCTAGTGGCGAAATCTGTTATATATGGAAGCCTTCTTGGTTGTTCTCTATTATAAGTGAGCCTTAGTGGTGAAATATGTTATATGTGGAAGCCTTTGTGAAAAAATCTTCAAGGAAAAGCCTTTGTGGTTGATTTGTTATAAGAGGCTTCGTGGCTAATTTTGTTGAAAGTGCCCTCATGGAAAAGTTTGTTGTATGAATATGGACATCCTTGTGGTTATCTAATGATATGCTGACAGCTTTGTGGCTATCTAATGATATGTGGACACCTCTGTGGCTATCTATGTCAAGTGGATGCCTTCGTATGTATCTGGACGTATTTGTGGTTATCTAATGATGTATGGATGCCTCTGTGGCTATCTAAGTCAAGTGGATGCCTCTGTGGCTATCTAAGTCAAGTGGATGACTTTGTGGCTATCTATTGATCAAGCGAGTGTTTGAATCTTCTAGAGGCAAGGGAAGACATCTAAAGTCAAGAATACGTCTTAGTGGCCTAATCTGTGAAATAACCTCGAGAAAAAGATTCAATGGAAATGCAAAAGTGGCAAATTCTGAATAAAGTGCAACTATCCGACTTGAGACAATGAAAGAATTGTGAGAAATGTATGATGATGGGAAGCGAACAAAATCTGTCTTGACCACCAATGGGAAGGTGAAATGGAAAGTAAGTTACCAGTACAACCCGTAAGTAAGTCATGCGATAACGAATGAGGTACGAATGTTTACAAAATATGAAGGAGTACAAGGTATGTAGAGATTTAATACATGTTCCTATTGAGTTTAATGAATACTTGTCTGGTTTCATAGAGTAAAGTGCAATGTTTTCATTTAATGTGAAATGATAAATGAATGTATGATAATATCTCACTAACTTCTTGAGAACTTATTACAGATGCCTCTAATTTTAGGATCTGTTAGAAAGATGGGAGACGAGAGATGATGCCAATGAAACAACATAGGAGCGACGGTTCGTGCTAATATGCATACAGAGAAGAGAAAGATTGTGGTTGAGTTACGGTCCACGCCAAAGGAAAAACTAAGAGACTTTTTGACTAGTTAGAAGTATTGATAACACACGAGTTTATACGAGAAGCCTTATAGAACTACACTTCTTCTATTTAACATTGATTAGAATAAGGTTTTTAAACCTTTAAATAGATGTAGTCGAAACTTCTCTTACATCATTCTATTTTCAATACTAGTGAATTTTCTTCTCATTTACTTGTGGTTTCTTTTCCCGAAAGGGTTTTTATATAAAATCTATGTGTTTTATTTTTCTTTCTTATTGTTTTGCAATCATTTTATATTGCCATTATCGACGTTCAATTTGAACAAATTGGTATCAGAACTTTTTAAGTTGCTTGTCTCGATCACAGTAATGGTAATAATGAAGTATGATATTCTATTGTTAGATCACAACAACGGATTCGTGTTGTTGTAGGTAAAAATGCAAGAAGTTCTTGCTTCTAGGGTTAGATAAGATGCCTTCAAAATTGACTAATGAAGAGAAGAAGTGTAAAGAATGAAAAGCTTTAATGCAATTACAACTACATCTGTCGAATGAAATTCTATAGGACGTGTTGAAGGAGAAGATCATCGCTACATTAGGGGGAAAGCTGCAACAGCTATGCATGTCGAAAATCCTAACTAGCAAGTTGCATATGAAGCAATGTCTTTATCCTCATCGTTTGGAGGAAGGTGCATCTATGCACAAACACTTAAATCTGTTGAAAGAAATTCTCTTGGACCTGGAGGCCATGGAGGTTCAATATGATAAATAATATTTAGGGTTAATTCTACTTTGTTCATTACCTTCGTCTTATTCAACTTTAGAGATACGATTTTCTATAGTCGTGAATCTCTCTTAGTTGATGAATTCTATGCTTCCTTAGCCTCATATGACAAGATGGAGCATCTTGTGCCTAGATTCGACTTTCAAAGACAGGGTCTCATTGTTTGTGAGAGACAATAATGAAATACTAACGATAGTCGTGAGAGGACATAGGAACAAAATCCTTGCAATAAATCTAAGAGTAGATCAAGATCTTTAAACAGAGGTAAAACCTGTAACTTCTGCAAGAAGAAAGGGTACATTAAGTCTGAGTGTTATAAATTGTAGAATGAAATGAAAAAGGAAGGCATCGAATCAAAAAGGAAAACAACCAGAACAATCTGGTGAAGCTGATACTGTAGAAGACTACAACTATGGTGAACTCCTAGTTTCTTCTGCTGACAACTCTAAAGTGAGCAAGAAGTGGATCATCGATTCTAGTTGCACCTTGTAACACCCCTTACCCTTGTTTAACGCCAGAACAGGGTACGAGGCGTTACCTAACTCAAACCCTTTCTAACATACATTTTCGGGTCATAAAAGTTCGTTCAAATTTAAAACTTTTCAAACTTCCTCTTAACGTCCTTAATATGGGCCTATGAGGCCTAAAACATACTTTAGAAATGGTTTGATACTAAACCATGCATTTTAGAAAACTTTGCAAAATTTCACTAAAAACAGGGGCAAACGCCCATGTGGCAAGGGACACGCCCATGTCCCTAGCCGTGTGGATTTATTTTTCAATTAGAACCTAAAGGGGTTTTCACACGGCCTGGCACATGCTCGTGTCCATGGCCCGTGTCCCTCACACGGCCATGACACGCCTGTGTGGTGAATTAAATTTCTAAAATCAAGTGCAGACTTCACACGGCCTGGGCACATGGCCATGTGTTATGGACATGTCATCCACATGGTTGAGACACACGGCCGTGCCTCAGCTTGTGTGGTTATTACTGGGCATTCTGTTTTACAAAATTAAGGTGCAGGGGACACACGGCCTGACTATACCCCCATCGGGAAGACCGTGTGTCACAAACGGCCTAGACACACGCCCATGCGTCTACCTATGTGGACAAAAACAAGGCTATTTAACAAGCCCTTTCTGCCATCCTTACTTGCACTAACATAAACCATATCAAATAACCTACTCATTCATGGATTAATATACCAAATACTCAACCATGCAATTTGTACATTCATGAAAAACATCATCATTTTCATATATCAATAATAAGTAATAGCCATCATCCATGGCCTTAAACAAAATGAATCAATCTTCAAGACAAGCCAACACCTTTGGCCAAAACAATATGACACTTGACAAAGACCAAGTCCCTATACATGCCATACTCAAAATCACAAATCTAACTATACCAAATGTTCAGATTGATAGTGTGATCGAGCCTCCGACGTCCTTTGATCCCCGATCTAGCTTAGCGATACTATAAGAAAATGGAAAGGAAAGGGAGTAAGCATAAAGCTTAGTAAGTCGCATGTAAATAATTAACAACAATTACCATGCATTATATAGTCATAACAAATTATAAGCTTGTACATAATTCTCGAATGATTAAAGGCATAACTTACTCATTTTCATCCTTACTAATCATACAACATAAATCTAGCTCATTTCTCATAAATTTCGTGTAGGTACCTGTATCACTTACAACATAGTCGTAACTTTTCTCACTTTTGACACAAGCTTTAAATTACCCATTGAACTAGTTAGAATACCAAAGGATACTCGACAAGCCTCACACAAGAGGGTACGATATCGATGCCATATCCCAGACACGGTCCTACACTGGCTCACATATCGAGGCCGATTCCATGTCCCAAACATGGTTTTACACTAGCTCTCGTCTTAATGCCGATGCCATGTCCCAGACATGGTCTTACACTAGCACACATATCAACGCTGATGCCATGTCCTAGACATGG
This sequence comes from Gossypium bickii, assembly GCA_025503065.1. Lineage (NCBI taxonomy): Eukaryota > Viridiplantae > Streptophyta > Magnoliopsida > Malvales > Malvaceae > Gossypium > Gossypium bickii. The sequence continues at coordinate 49,088,973 of CP106709.1, read as the reverse complement.
TCTTACACTTGTGCACATATCGCTCAAATGTCATGGCTTGGATATCCAATCTTTTCCTAAGGTTCAACCGAGAGTATATCACATCACCTTTCGTCATGCATATTCATAGCAATAATCAAACATTTTATGCAATATCAATTGTTTAATGCATATGTAACAACCCAGTTTAGACCGTAATCGGAACAGTGGTTTCTGGACCATAAATCTGAGGTCGAAAAAATATTTTAATATTATTTTTGATGTTTATGGTATGTGACAAGGTATGTATGAAAGTTTCATGTGGTAATTTTACCATATGGGTGCTCGATTAAAGAAAAAGGACTTAATCGTGTAAAATGCAAAAGTTGTGTGCTAATTGTTAAAAGTGCTTAAATGTTGCTTTGTGATATGTGAGGTCCTTATTATGGAAATGGACCATTAGTTGTGTAAGTGGTCATAAATGACCTTATAATGGATGATTTTATAAGTATAATAATAAGATCAAATTGGTAAAATGATAATTAAGTTAATATTAGTAAAACCAAAACCAAAACTTATGGTTATCATCTTTGGTCTTGCCGAAATTAAAAAAAAAAGAAGAGGAAAATGGGGTTTTAGGGTTCGGCCATTGTTGTTCTTGATTAAGGTATGTTTTGAGCTCGATTTTTGATGATTTTTATGTTTTTGTGATCGTTGCTTAGTGTTCTCTCAAGCCCATGCCTCAATTTCTAAATTTGATAATGAGTTTGAGATGTGCCATTGATGAATATGTGAGCTTTGTGTTGATTGTTGGTGAAATATGAAAGTTTGATGAATGATAAATATGTTTTGTATTGGGATTTTTGATGAAATTGATTATTATGGGCTAAATTGTGAAAATGAAACTTTGAGGGGTTAAAATGTGAAATAAATGAAAGATATGGGTTGCTAGGGACTAGTATAAAATTCGGCCAAGCTTGGATGTGAGTAAATTATGTGTATTATGTGTAACTGTGAAATAAAGACTAAAATGTTAAAATGTGGAATTATAAGGGCTAGAGTGTAAAGTGCCCTAACTATGTGTTTGTGAATTGTTTTGGATGAAGATGAGATTGAATGAGTTGAATTTGATGTTATATAGATCAAGAAAAGAGAAATTCGGACCTAGATCGAAGCAAGAACAAAGTGCTCAATTGATCGACTAGTGTCGTTGTTTCTATGTCCGAGGTAAGTTCGTGTATGATACGTATTGTTTAAACAATGTTCATATGTGATGAAATGTATGGAAATGTGATTGTGGAGTTTGGTAATGTAATGGGAGTTAGAAGATATGTGGCACTAAGTGTGCATAAATAGAATCGTTACAGTGATGAATGGCACTAAGTGTGCGAGATAAAGAAAGCATTGGCTGTATTATATGGCACTACGTGTGCGATACCGAGACAACTTCGGTTTAATATGATAGCACTAAGTGTGCGATATTATTATAGCTTTGGCAAATTAATTGGCGCTAAGTGTACGTGTTCATCGAACGTTTAAAGAGGATCGAATGAATTGTGGCATTGAATATTGAAGCGGTAAATGTGATAGATAAATAAGTGATGGTACAGGTATGTACAGAACCTATGTGGTTGATTATATTGTGTATGAGATAGATGGAAGACTATGTGAATGAATGATGAAAAGAATTAAATTGAGTAGCATTATAAATGCTTGTACATGAACCTATAGATATGGTATGAAAGTGAGTAATTGTAACATCCTGGAAATGGGCCTATGCATTTTTGATTTAATTATACGAAATGGCATGTCTTATGTGTTATGAATGTATGGTGAACATTTTTGGAAACTTGGAAATGTAAGGAAATGACTTGGAAATGTAAGGAAATGTCTTATCTTGGAAATGTAAGGAAATGACTTGGAAATGGAAGGAAATGTCTTGTCTTGGAAATGTAAGGAAATGAATTGGAAATGGAAGGAAATGTCTTGTCTTGGAAATGTAAGGAAATGACTTGGAAATGTAAGGAAATGTCTTGTCTTGGAAATGTAAGGAAATGTCTTGGAAATGTAAGGAAATGTCTTAGAAATATAAGGAAATGCTTTAGAAGTGTCAAGTTTTAAAAGTTTAAAAGAGGGAACGAAGGCAAGGTGGCCTTAAGAAAATTTATGGAGAAATATGACATGAAATTGGGCTTGGAAAAGTGGCCTGGAGGTGCCCCTTAGGGCCTCTGGAAATGACGCCACATACAGGGGTATTGGGCCAAGGTTTGAGTCACATTGGAAGCTAAAAATAGAAGTTTTATTTTGCTGCAAGGATGGACAGAGGTGGACGGCACATGGCTAAATTTTAGGAGTTTTATCCCTTTTATTTTATTTAAGGATAAAAGATGATAAATGAGGAATTATTCTTTAATTAGGAAAATAAGGGAGAAGTGATGGCCAAGTAAGGGACTCTGAGTTTAATAATTTCAGCTAAGTAAGGATAGTTGCTGAATTATCTTTTATTTTAGGTGATAATTAGAGAGATAAAGCTATCAAAATAGAAGAGTGATGGCCAAGTAAGGGATTCTAAGTTAGTAATTTCGGCTATAAGAGGAAAAGAGGGCCATTCTTTCTTTCTTTCAACTCTCTCTCTGCCGAATTCTCTCTAGCAAATAACTCCTCTTTTCTCTTTTATTTTTGCCAAGCCGAAATACCTTGTGCTCTAGCCGAATCCTCCATCTTTATTCTTCTTTCTCTTTTCTTTCTACCAATCAAAAAGTCGAAATCAAGATCCTTCTAGGCTACATAGCCGAATATTGTTAAAGGTTCAAGCAAGGATTGTCGATTCCTAAAATAAGGGTAAGATCTCATTCAGTTTCATCCTTTTTCTTTTAAGATTTGCCGAAATCTAGGACTAACCCTATTAATATCTTGTTGCCGAAACTTTGAAGAGATCTTTCAGGATTTACTAAGTGTCGACTACAAGGAAGGAGAAGTTCTTTTCCCGAAGGTACACCATAGGCCGCGTGTTTCCTAGTTATTCGGTGAGTTTCGGGATTTAAAATCCACAAGGTAAGTGTCTATAGCATTCGGCCAAGGGCCATCTATGATGATTTAATGTTAAAATCGAATCTAACATATGTGTATAGGTATTTCGACAGATAATTAAGACAAGGGATACTTTCGGGATTTGAAATCGCAAGGTGAGTGCATAAGTACAATCGGCCAAGGTCTATTTTGGTAATTAGATCTATTCTTTATTTGTTTAAAAAGCCGAAACTAATCAAGTTAAATGATCTAGCATTGGCCGATTGAAGGGAGGAGTAGCACAAAGTTTTCGGGATTTGATTTACAGTGAAATCGGCACCAAGGTAAGTTTTGGGTTACAACAATCCTAATAGGATTTGGTTTTATGGCCGAATGGTCTTCATTAAATTTTTAAGTAATGGCCGAATGTAGGGACTAAGGATCTAAGGCTTTTGATCAGATTTTCGGGATTTGGAGTGAAGTTGCTAAGTTAATCAGGTGTGTACCCCACACTAATTCTTAATAAGTTTTATGGCTATGTCTAATTAAAATATGTGATATTAAGAATAAGAAAGTGGCTAAGGTACCATGTTATGGTACTAAGTACTCAAGTACGTTTCCTACTCCTACTAGGAATATGAAATATGTTATTTGTAACATGAGAATAAGAATGTGAACTTTGGCATATTAATGCATATTACAAAATGGGGCATATGGGTTATTGAATGGGGAAGTGAATGTGGTGACCTAAGACCACGAACACGGTGACCTAAGACCGTGGTATCTGAATGTGGTGATCTAAGACCACGATGTCTGAATGCGGTGACCTAAGACCGCGATATCTGAATGTGGTGACCTAAGACCACAAATGCGGTGACCTAAGACCGCGATATGGAGTGTAGCGGAAGGAGGGTCGACTTAGTAGTCCCCACGGTGTACAGGTTGGTACGGGGGAGTGTAGCGGATGGCTTATTAGGTTTGGGTTTGGGAATGCATCATAATTTGTATGCTATGATATGAATGTGTAATATTTGTTATGCATGATTCTATTATGATTTAGTGTTGTGTACACATTGAGTCTGTTGACTCACCCCATTGAGGGACCATGTTTCAGGTGATGAACAGTAATGGACCGGGACGGCAGAACTTGTGGTGGCCATGCTCAACATGAACTTTTTATTTTTATGGACTATTAATTTTTAAGTACTCCGAATTATTTGGATTTACTTGATGTAATAAGGCCATAAGGCCATAGTGCACTATTTTATTTCTGTTTTTACTTATTATGTTACGAAATTTTTATTAAGTTAAAGATTAAGTAATTTACTTTAAATGTATTCTATATGTTTTATCACCTAAAATTTAAAAGGGTTTTCAGTATAAAACGATTTTGTTTTTTACTCGAGCCCAACCCAAAACAATATTTCTTTCAAAACACACTATTTTCCCAAAGTAACAAAAGAACTTTGAACCAGTTTACTTAAGGAACATACCAAATCTGGTCAAAGCTCGTGGGCCGGGTTTAGGGTGTTTCAGTAATAGCCTTGGGTGAGATTGATTAAGGATGTGAATTGAACTAAGTGTTAGTTAATTTTACATATTGAAGTTGAAAAGTTGAGTTAAATGTGTTATATTACAAACTTACTAAGATTTAATGCTTACTGTGTGAAGTCTTTTTATGTTTTACAGTATCATTAAAGCTAGCTCAAATTTGGGGATCGTCAGCGACTCAATCACACTATCGGACATCTGTTTTGGTACCTTTTGGAAATTGTATTTATGGTATATGGCATGTATAGGCTAGTGAGATTGTGATATTTTGAGATGTATAAATATTGCCATGTGATATGGCTTGATAATGGAATGATTTTGGTACATGTTTTGGCTACGTGAAAATGGTGTATGTAATGTGTACATATGGTCTTGTGTGAATGGCCATTATGGTGTGCTTTTATGAAATAGAAATAGTATGTTTCATACTTGATTTGATAGTTGAGAATGGTGAATAAATTGTACGTTATTTGATATTGAAATTGAGATGTAGGGATGACCCAAAATGGGTGGCAATTTGGCCTTGCAAATGGCCTATATTAGCCACACGGGTGAGCATATGGGCGTGTGTCTCGACTGTGTTCTTCACTCTCCCTATTCGAAGCAAGTCAATTTTGCACACGGGCCAGACACACGGGCGTGTGACAGGCCATGTGACCCTAGTCAGTGTAGTACATGGGGTAAGACATGGTCTAAGGCATGGCCGTGTAAGACACACGGCCTAGCCACACGGGCGTGTGCCCTGTTTTGAAAGAAAAATTTTCTAAGTTCTGCAAAGTTTTCGTATGAGATCGGTTTAGTCCCGAGCCTTCTTGAAAGCATGTTTAAGGTCTCGTAGACCTTCTAAAGGGACTTTGTGTTATTGATTATCTATGATATGCTGATGTGTGAGTCACGGTGGTTTAAATGTTATGATTCGACCGGTAATACCTCATAACCCTAGTCCGGCGATGGATACGGGTTAAGGGTGTTATAGCATAAATACAATAACGTTGTATTATTTACGTACAACTTACCTCGATATACAAAATATGGGTGACTAGTTCGATTTAGTCCACTATCTTGGTTTTCCCCAGTCTAAGTTCGGATCTAATTTTTCTTGATCAATAATGACAAAATTTACTCATTTCATCACCACATTAATCAAAACATTTCAAAATTCATACTTTGGCAAAATTTACCGTTTTGCCTTGAGACTTTCACAAAATTACGATTTTGCCCCTAGGCTCGTAAAACAATTTTCATCAAATTTCTTCACTACCCAAGCCTAGCCGAACCTTTATTAAACTTATAACAACTCACAAATCCAATTATTTCACACATTTACAACCTGTTTTACAACCTTTACAAAAAGGTTCTTTTTAGGTGTTTTCATGAAAATCACTTAACAAAAGTTGTTTATTTAACAACCAAGATTCATTTTATTCCATAAAAATTCAGCAAACAACACTAATTCTCTCATAGGGAAACCCTATACTTTCAACCATAGTGCAAAGTTGTCCCCTCATTAGCTAGATTAAGCTACAAGGGTTCCAAAAACACAAAAATCAACAAAAATTATCATCAAAATGACTTACTTGCAAGAGATAAGCTTGGCTGAAATTTTGAGCTCTCAAAACCTTTAAGTTTGCTAAAAATTTCAGTGTAGGGAGGAAGATGAAGAGATGATATCTTTTTTTTCTCTTTATTTTATTTTTATTTCATCAATTAAGTCACCTAATGCCACCAACTTTGACCAATTTTCATTTCTTTGTCCCCTATGGCCGGCCATCACTCTTATAAGGGCATATTTGCACATTCTATTTAAGGTTCTCTAGCTATTTAAAACCTTTAGTTTGTAGAAGAAAACTTTCATAATTTATGCGATTTAGTCCTTTTTCACAATTAAGTAAGTAATCACTAAAATTAATTCACCAAAATTTTCATGCAATCATATAATCATGCTATAACACATAAAATAATATTAAAAATAATTTCTCCGGCCTCAGGTTAGTGGTTCCGAAACCACTGTTCTGACTAGCCCCAAAATTCGGCTGTTACACACCTTCTATAAGAGTCCCAATCGGGATTGGTTTATAACATATGAAATAGTTGCTAAATGTGTTGTTTTAATGAGAAATAATGCTTCATATAGAATCACAGGTATTAGCATGATCAATATTAATATGTTCGATGGAGTCACTAGAACACTTCGTGGCTTACGAATTGTACCAGAATTAAAAAAAATTTTGATTTCGTTGAGTACACTTGATTCAAAAGGGTACATGTACACAGCTAAAGGTAGGGTTCTAAATATTAGCAAGGGTTCTCTCTTTGTGATGAAAGGGCAGAGAAAGACTGTCAAGTTATATGTTTTGCAAGGTTCAATGTTATTAGTGATGCAGTCGTTGCTCCCTCTTCCTTGTTAGATGATGATGTTACTAGACTTTGGCATATGCATCTACGGCCTATGAGTGAGAACAGCAGGGCAAAATTAAGCAAAAGAGGATTTCTTGATGGACAAGACATTAGTAAACTGAAGTTCTGTGAGCATTGCGTTCTTGGGAAGCAAAAGAAAGTTTGATTCACCAGAGGAATCCATAACATGAAGGGAATGCTAGATTATATTCATTTTGATCTTTATGTACCACCTAGAGTGCCTTCGAGGGGTGATGCTAAATATATGCTGAAGATTATTGATGCTTTTTTTTCTAGAAAAGTTTGGGCATTCTTCCTGAAGTAGAAAAGTTATGTGTTTTCCACGTTTAAGGTCTGGAAAACTATGATCGAGAAGCAGACAGAAAAATAGATAAAACACCTTCGCACAGATAATGGTTTAGAATTTTGTTTTGATGAGTTTAATGAACTGTGCAAATCAGAAGGAATCGTGAGACACGTGATAGTTTATCATACTTAATAGAAAAATGGCGTTGCAGAACGAATGAATAGAACAATCATGAAAAGGTTCGATGTATTTTGTCGAATGCTTGTTTACCAAAGTCGTTCTGGGCTAAAGCAGCCTCTACTCCATGTTTTTTGATTAACCATTTTTCGTCTGTTGCCATTGAGAAAAAGACTTCACAAGAGGTATCGTCTGGTAATCTTGCTGATTATTTTGATTTGAAGATTTTTGTGTGCCCTACATATGCTCATATTGATAATGGGAAATTGGAATCTAGATCCATTAAATGTGTTTTTCTTGATTATAAGGCTGGTGTTAATAGATATAAGTTATGGTGTCCTGAAACGAAGAAAGTTGTAATTATCAGAGATGTTCTTGTTTATGAAACTTCTATGCTACCTAATTTACTTCTTAAAGTCTCTTCCAAGAAAGAGCAACAAAGTTCAAAAAAGGTGGTGCTTCAGATTGATCTAGCATCTACAACAAAGTTTACTCCTCAAGTTAGTATAGAAACTCATTGTAGAGTTTCTTCTTTACCATAATATTCTATTGCCAAGAACATACCTAGAAGAGAAATTAAACCTCCAAAGAGGTTCGTCGAGGCTGATCTAGTTGCTTATGCTTTAAATGTGACTGAAGATATAGATGCAAATCAAGAGTCATCTACTTATTCCAAGGCAGTTAGCTGTGAAGATTTAGGAAAATGGATGATTTTTCATGCATGAAGATATGGAATCACTCATAAGAATAGAACATGAGACCTAATAAAGCTTCCTATGTAGCATCCCAAAATTGGGCCTAGTAAGATTGGGCCCAATAGGCCTTGAGTGTTGTAGCGTTTAAAATTTTTGAGAACAAGAGATCGACTTAAATGCAAGTTGGACCTATTAGATAAGTGATTTTGGAAGGTTAGAGGGCTTCTATGAAGTCCCGGGATCAAACTTCGGCTTTAGGGAAATTTTGGTTTTAGGCGAAAAAAACCCTGGGAGTTAGTAGGTAGGCTTTAAAAATAAAATGTGGAGGAAAATGACACAAATGGAGTGTGTGGTGTAGTGGCAAAGTGACGCGACATAAGAGGCAAGGGGATGACATCACAAGGAAGGAAGGAGGTCCAAGGTTCAAGTCTTAGCTCTTACATTTTGGTTTTCTTTTTACATGGACCTTAGTATTTGGCTATAGATTTATATTTAGTTGCACATGGTTTAAGATACAAGAGGAGCTTGTGGCCAAGTGGTTAGCGGCGTGGATTATGTTGCAAGGGAGCCTGGGTTCGAATCTCATGAAAAGCAAGGGAGTATTTATTTTACGAATTGGAGTTGGATTTAAACTCTGCTGACGGAAGGATCCCATATCAAAAAGACACAAAGAAGGAAGGTGAGAAGCTAGCTATATATATAGCATTCTAGGAGGAGGATGAATACAGCTTGGAGGGCGTTTGGGCACAGAAGTGGTCGGAGCGCGGATTAGCACCAGATTCCTATCAGGTGTGTAACTCTCTCTACTCTAGTTGTAGAGCAGCAAATGCCGAAGTGCCAGTCACAGCAATAGTGGCCACACGAGCATGTGAGCGCACGTGTGGGGCTTCGACGCGATAGTTGAGGCCATCAGTAGTATTCTTGTGGGTTGAGGCTGCTTGGGCCACGATGGGCCGAAGTGGGCCCAATTGAATAAAATTGTATGATGGTGTAGTATATAGTGAACTAGGCTAGGTGAATCTCATATACGCGGCTAGATTTGTGTTAGGTGGGCCACACGAGCGTGTGAGCCTGAATGGCTGAAATCGGGTTTTAGGCCCAATAGTCCGGTACGACCGAAAATGGTAGCTGAGTCACTCGGGGCAACAGTAGGCCTTCGAAAAGGCCGTTGCAGGTGCAAAATTACTGAAATACCCTCGGTAGGTAAATTATGAAAATACCCTTGCTAGGTAAAATTACGGTTATACCCTTAGAGGTTGATTAGCTTGATTATGTTGTATTATGTCTATCTGATTATGATGGTAATTCATGTTATACTTATATTTGATATATGTTTTGCATACATGACATACGGCATACACGAATTTTTATGTCATATTGCATGGGATTTAGTATGATATGATGATAAAGGGGAAGTGTTGATTACAAGGTCACATAGTGATCGGTGGCTCTACCACATGATTATAAGGCCACATAGTGATCGGTGACTATGTCACACTTGATTATAAGGTCACATAGTGATCGGTGGCTCTGCCACACTTGATTATAAGGTCACATGGTGATCGGTGGCTCTGCCACATTTGATTATAAGGTCACATGGTGATCGGTGGCTCTGCCACATTTGATTATAAGGTCACATGGTGATCGGTGACTAAGCCACAGTTGATTTTAAGGTCACTTAGCATGATTGTCAAGACGGCATATAGCGGATGGAGGGTTGATTGTAGAAATCCCCACGGTGTGATTGGCTGGTACGAGTTGGCGTGTAGAGGATGCAAAAACTAGGTTTGGGCTGGGACATGATGCATTCATTCATTTTTATGTCATCTTGAGTGGGCTAAGGCCCGATATGCGATTGTGGGCCTTGAGCCGTTTATGTGTTATAGAGGATTTACACACTGAGTCTCGGTGACTCACCTCTTTGCTTAACCTCTCAGGTAATCAGTAGATCGTGGATATGGGAACCGAGGCGGACTCGTGGAGGCCATAAAGACTTTACTTTTCATAAACTTTTCCTGTTTTACTTTAATTTTAATTGGGGATTTTATTTGTGTAATATGGCCTTTCTAAATTAATATTTGGGTTTTATTTTATTTATTTATTGTTTATTTCAAATTTGACACTAGGCAAACTTAATCACGAAATTAAAAATGGGGTTTTCAAAATACGAGTAACTCAAAACATACGTTTTCTCTCAAGTATCACCAAACTTAACGAATATCTGATTAACTAAAAGATGAAATTTTTCTATACTACCAAACTACTGTTTTCAAGACATCGCTTAAATCGAAAAGTTTTCAAATCGATGATTTTTCCTAAATTAAACAAGATTTTGTTTTTACTTCACCTGTAACATACCAGATCTGGTCGTAACATTTAGGCCGGGTTTGGGGTGTTACATCCTGAGGGTAAAAAGGTTGTTCATTGTAAATAGGTGTTCAAGAAGAAAGAAGGGACTCAAGGAGTTGAAGAACCCAGGTATAAAGCAAGGCTGGTTGCAAAAGGTTATAGTCAGATTCTAGGTATAAACTCTATAGTTAGATGTTAAAACAACATTCTTGCATGGAGAACTTGGGAAGATATTTACATGCAACAACCAAAATATTTTATAGTCTTAGAAAAGGAGGTATGTTTTCTTACTAAAAAATTCTCTTTATGGCCTGAAACAGTCACCAAGGAGGTGGTACAAGAGGTTTGATTCATTTATGATTACTCATGATTTCAAAAAGAAAAAGCTTTAACAGTTGTGTTTATTTTAAGAAAAACAATGATGGTACATTTGTATATCTACTCTTTTATGTTGATGACATGTTCATAGCAGCCAAAGATAAATGAGAGATAAGAAAGGTCAAAGCCCAACTTAGTAAAGAATTTGAGATGAAAGATTTGAGAGCAGCAAAGAAGATACTTGGGATGGAGATTTTCAGATATAGAAACACATGTAAATTGTACCTAAGTCAAAAAGGGTACATTGATAAAATTCTTTGCAGATTCAATATGCAGAGTGCCAAGCTTGTTAGTACTCCATTAGCAGCCCACTTCAGACTTTTATTGGCTTTGTCTCCACAATAAGACGATGAGATTGACTACATGTCACGTGTTCCATATTCTAGTACAGTGGCATTTCTCGTGTATGTTATTGTTTGCTCACGTCTACATTTATTATACAGTTAGTAAATAAATGACGGATCTCGGTAAAGAACACTGGAAAGCAGTTTAGTGGATTTTTAGATACTTATGAGGTACTGCTGATGTTTGCTTACAATTTGGAAGAACTAGAGATGGAGTCATTGGATATGTTGATTCTGATTTGTCTAGAGACATTGATAAAAGAAGATCTCTAACATGGTATGTCTTTACTAATTGGAGTTGCGCAATTAGTTGGAAAGCCGCTTTGCAAACTACAATTGCTTTTTCCACGATTGAAGCTGTAACAGTTCGGTTTATACCCTAGTCGAAATAGTGCTTTCGGGACCACGAATTTGAGTCTGAATAATATTTTAATATTATTTTCTGTGCCGTTGATATGTGATTAAGCATGTGGTAAATTTTCGTAAGTTAATTTGTCCGTCTGTGTGTTTAATTTGACAAAAGGATGAAATTGCATTGAATGTGAAAGTTGTATGCTATTTGTTAAAGTGCTTTTGTGTTGTGGCTTTATAAATGTGAGGACTTATGTGGCAATTTAGCCATTTCCATGGTTAGTGGACGGCTAATGTCATAAATAACCTTGAATTATATGTTTTGTTATATTTGTTAAAAAGGTTAAAAATGTCTTTCATGTATTAATTGATTATATGAAAAATAATGCATGAAAATAGAACATTTATTCATGCATTCTCCACCGAAAATACAAAGGAGAGAAAGGGTTTTGAAGTTTTCTAATATTCGGTCATTTGAGAGCCAAATTAAAGGTATGTTTTCGGTTGGTTTTCTATAATTTTTACATTTTTCCGATCGTTGCTTTGAGAGATATCAAAACCATGTTTCAATTTAATGAATTGATGATGTTTTTGTGAAATGCCATTGATGATATGTCAAGCTTTTTAATGATTTTTGGTGTTAAATGAAATATTTGAGCTAGATGAACATGTTTTGTTCTTGAAGTTTTGATGAATTTAGCTAAATAGAACTAAATTAAGAAAAGAGCTAATTGAGGGACTAAATTGCTAATTTGATGAAAAATGTGGGCTTGTATGTGGTGTATATAAATTCGGCTAAGCATGTGTATAAATGGATTTTACGAATTTGATTTTTTGAGAAAAATGGACTAAATTGATAAAATGTGCAATTGTGAGGGCTAAATTGCAAATAGCCCTAAATGTGTGTCCTTGGATTAAATTGGATGATTTAGTGAAAAAAAGGGTTAATTCTAAATATGTTTAGATCAAGAATCGAGGAAAACGGATTTAGATCGCGAGAAAGCGAAAGTAACCAAGTAGCCGTTTTCATTCTGATAAACTGAATCCGAGGTAAGTCATTATTCAAATAAATGTACTTGTATGATATTAAAATTGTTCATATGACTAATGTTGATTATGGATACTTATGAGAGGTTATGCTTATGAATTCTGAGAAAGGTTCGATATAGTAACTAAGTCCGAGAAGTCCCGTGTGAACCTAGGAGTAGATAGGATTAGCTATGTCATGACATAGGTATCTGTCTGCTTTATCATGTAAGACCACGTCTGGGACGTTGGCATCGATATAAGCTTTATCATGTAAGACCACGTCTGGGACGTTGGCATCGATATAAGCTTTACAAATAAGACCACGTCTGGGACGTTGGCATCGAGATGAGCTTTACGTGTAAGACCATGTATGGGACATCAGCATCGTATTGATTCGTGTAAGACCCTGTCTAGGACAGTGGCATCGATATCCGAGTGCATGTAAGACCTTGTCTGGGACGTTGGCATTGTACGATTATTCCGAGCTTCCTGAGTATCCTACTAAATTCCTATTGGATCAACGGGCAAGTCTGTGATACGAATTACAAATCTGAACTATGAACAATTATGTAATATTAAATCCGATTCAGGTACGTTGATTATACACTATTTATGTATATAAAGTAAGCATCTAAGTGTTCTTACTATGATGATATGTATATGGAATTTATGATATGATAAGAATTGTTTTGGCTAGATGAGCTATGTGTTTATATGATTCTTGAATGGTGAAAATGGCTAATGTGGTTAAAATTGTATGAACCAAAGCAAATAAGTGAGAGTTTGCTAAGTGATTGATATGTGCCAATGTATTTATTCACACATATATGCCTTCCATACCAAGTTTATTTGTATATGACTTACTAAGCTTTTGGAAAGCTTACTCTACATATGTTTTCTCTGTTTTATAGGTCGTCAAAGCTACTGAAGGCTCGGGACCGTCACGGATCGTCATCACACTACTAAACTTATTTTGGTACACTTTGAAAATGTATATGGCTAGATATGGCATGTATAGGCTAGTCCTTGATATGAATTGTTATGTGAACTTAGCCATGTGATTGGGCTAGTTATGTTTTGGTAAAATGCTTAAAGGAATGTGATATGTAAAGTTGTTTTGGTAGGATTAGTTGATATATGAAATGGTTATGATATGGTAAGTATATAGATGAATGCTGTTTGAGCATAATTGTGATTTGGTCATGCAAATTGGTATGTTTGGAATTGGTTTTGAATGTAAAGATGGAATGGATATTGAATGTATTATTGTGTGATTTCCTTAGTTGTCAAATATGCATGAAATGGGATGATATATGTTGCTTGTAGGTTTGACCCTTACGGGTGGCATTTTGGCCTTGTAAATGGCCTATAATGTCACACGGTTGTGGCACACTAGCGTACCTGGAGACCGTAGGTGAATTGGCAGGATTTAGCTTAGTAGTACACGGCCTCGACATGGGCATGTCAGCTGGCCGTGGTGTGCAAGCCAGTAGCTAGCTAAGAGTACACGGCCATGGCACACGGGCATGCTTGGTGACCGTGGTGGGGAAGTCAGTATATGGCCTAGTAGTGCACGGCCATGGCACACGGGCGTGCCTATTGACCGTGGAGATATAGTCAGTATATAGACACGGGTGGACACACAAGGGTGTCTAGAAGCCGTAGAGAGCACACTGTCTTCTTCCACGGGCGTGTAACCCCTAAATTTTAGAAAAGTTTCAAATTTTCCATGGAATTTGTAGGTGTTCCGGTTGACTCCCGACCTAATTTATAAGCATGCTTTTGGTCTCAAAGACTCATTTAGGGGACATTGTATGCGTGATGGATGAATGAAATGTATGAATTTTTCTGTGAATGTTTCCGATCTGTCTGGTAACACTCCTAACCTTAATCCGGCGATGGACACGGATAGAGGTGTTACAGAAGCTGAGTACATGGCGATTACTAAGGCTTGTAAAAAGGCTATTTGGTTAAAGGAACTCATTGGTGAACTAATTAAAGACCTTCAGATCAGTACAGTGTTTTGTGATAGTCAAAGAGTCATCTTCCTTACGAATGATCAAATGTTTCATGAGAGAACAAAACACATTGATGTTCAGTATCATTTTGTGCATGATATTATTGCTTGTGGTGATATTTTTGTGAACAAAGTTAGTTTTTATGATAGTCTTGCAGATATGATGACTAAGTCACTTCCTATAACAAAGTTTTAACATTTCTTAGACTTGTTTGGTGTTCATTGTTGAGGAATACCCCTTTAGGGGTTTCGTGGAAGAGGTGGAGAACTTATTCGCTGATAATTCATGTCAAGGTGGAGATTGTTAGGGTAGTGTGACCCGAATCCTTGTTAAAATAAAATATAGTGGCAAAATTAGAGGATCTATGTAAGGCTTAAGGACGAGGACTAGGTTGCAAAAGTAGAATCCGTATAGAACTACACTTCTTCTATTTGACATTGATTAGAATATGATTTTTCAACCTTTAAATAGATGTAGTCGAAACTCCTCTTGTATAATTCGATTTTCAACATTAATGAATCTTCTTCTCCTCTTCCCATGGTTTTTTCCCGAAAGGGTTTCACGAAAAATCTGTGTTTTATTTTTCTTTCTTATTTCTTTGCGATTGTTTTATATTGCCATTATCGACATTCTGTTTGAACAATGAAGGTTAGAAAGATCTTACACAAGAACACTTTAGGAACCAAGTAAAACTGATCAAGAACCAATACTAAAACAGTTAAACTGTGTAATCAAATATGAGAAACTACGTGGTCAAATTTTTTTAATAGGCATCATATGAAGATGTCTTCTAAAGGTAAATGATGATGCGTGGAGTCCAATTTTCTTTTCATGATTAGATATGTAAGGAATAGGAGAATGATTTTGGAAAAAGATAAATAAAGAAAAAGAACTCATCATAGGTGAAGAAGTTGGCTAGAAATATTGAAAATTTAATGAAAGAAATTACCATACTCTGCTACCATATTAGAATTAGAGGAGTGAAAAAGAGAACAATATGACAAATGAGAAAATTAGGAAAGAATGAATAAATCAATTAATTTGATTAAGATGTCTTGTACTAAATGACAATTTGTCCACATAATGTAATTTATAAATAAAATAATTGTTCTAATTTGAACTATAATAAAACCATAATAATCAAAATAAAAATCAAATTCAAATAAAATCACCTTAAATTGATGAATAATTCTAGTTAGATGAATGCATAATTGGTAAATACTCTTAAATTATTCAAATATTCGAAATTAAACATAGGTGGTCCAAAATTTGATATATTTCACTATATGATATTGAGTTCTAAAGATGTATACCAATGTTGTGTTTACATGGATCGATTCAATTGGATCAATGATTATAATCGATTATACAATTTATTCAATTGGATCAATGATTATACAATTAATGACACAATTTATTCGATTACACCAGAAGTTAAAGGAATATACAATTGATCAATATTGTTAAAAATACTTATAGAATACAATGTTATTACCTTCATATATAGATTCATTCAATTAGATAAATGATTCTACAAGTAATGTCATAAGTCATTCAAATGCGTTACAAATTAGAAAAATGTAAAACTGGTCATTACTCTTCACATTACTTGTACACCACAATGTTAGTACGTTCATATATAGACTCAATTCAATTGGTTCAATGCCATAATAATTCAATTACGTTAGTAGTGAAAGGAATGTATAATTGATAAGTACTCTTAAATTAATCAAATATTTGAAACTAAACATAGATGGTCTAAAGTTTCAATTTATCATGTTGAATTCAAAAAGGTATACTAAATGTTATGTTTACGCAGAATAATTCAATTGGATAAATGATTGTACAATTAATTATACAATTTATTCAATTGGATCATTGGATGTATGGTTAATATCATGATTAATTGGATTTTCCTAGTAATTAGAGGAATATACATTTGATAAATACTTTTAGACATACACACTATAATGTCATCACCTTCATACATAGATTTATTCAATTAGATAAATGGGTGTAGAATTAATTTAATAACCCATTCAGTTATGTTAGTATTAGAGAAATGTACAATTGATCAATGTTATTCAAATTACTTGTACACCACAATGTTAGTACATTTGTATATAAATCTGATTCAATTGGTTCAATGCTATAAGAATCAGTTATGTTTGTAGTTAAAGGAATGTATAATTGATAAATAATCCTAAATGATCAAATATTTAAAATTAAACACCGGTAGTCCAAAATTTTGATATTTCACTATATGGTATTGAATTTCAAACATGTATTCTCAATATTGTGTTAACATGGATTGATCCAATTGGATCAATGGTTGTACAATTAATTATACACTTTGTTTAGTTGGATCTTTAGTTATATTGTTTATGTCACTGATTATTTATTTGCGCCAATAAACAATTGGTCAATACTTTTAAAATTACATATACACTAAATTGTCATTACCTTCTTACACAGATTCATTGAGTTAGATCAATGATTGAATAATTAATGTCATAGCCTATTGAATTACATTAGTAATTAAAGAAATGTGCAATTGGTCAATACTCTTCAAATTACTACACCATAATGTTAATAAATTCATATATAAACACGATTCGATTGGTTCAATGTTATAACCATTCAATTATGTTAGTAGTTAGAGGAATGCATAATCGAAAAATACACTTAAATTGATAAAAAAAAATTAAAATTAAACATCAGTGGTCCAAAGCTTTGATATATTTCACTATATGATATTGAATTCCAAAAATTGTAGTCATGGACTAAATTGAATGAACTAAAAAACTGACTATAGAAACACTAAACAACGAGAAACTAAAATAATAATTTACCCAATAACCCAAAATCCTTCAGATGAGCGACAAACTTCCCATTCATCTCTTAAACTAAAACTAATATGTTCATTTTCTTTTCTTTAAGTCATCATCTCTCTTTCTCCCAAATCTCTTCATTCCTTTAATTTCATTTACTTTCACACACAACTTCGATCCATCTCCTTCATCTAAAGTACCCTACCATCCCATGGCTTCTCCCTTTTATCTTCATTTTCATTGAAAACTCAACTTCCATCAGTCTTGAAAAGAAGAAGTTAGGATT
The DNA here is from genome assembly GCA_025503065.1 of Gossypium bickii. Taxonomy (NCBI): domain Eukaryota; kingdom Viridiplantae; phylum Streptophyta; class Magnoliopsida; order Malvales; family Malvaceae; genus Gossypium; species Gossypium bickii. The sequence continues at coordinate 49,071,293 of CP106709.1, read as the reverse complement.
AATTAGAAAACTTAAACAATGTATTAGTCATGCATGCTAGAAGAAAGACTAACTGTAACAGCCCGATTTTGGGCCTAGTCGGAACAGTGGTTTGGGACCACAAATCTGACGCATCAAAGTTCATTTCTTATTATATTTTTATGGTCTACAGTTTCACGGAATGATTTCATGAAAATTTCGTTTGAAAATTTTGACGTTTGGGCACTGAATTTAGTCAAAAGGACTAAATTGTAAAAAGTGAAAAAGTTGACTTCTACATGCTAGATGTGTCTAATTATTATGAAAGTTTTAATTTAAGGTCCTTAGTTAGTAATTAGACCCTTGGATAAATTAGTGGACAAAAATAGACATGGTGAGATAAAATTTCAAAGTTTTAAGTGAAGGGCAGTTTGGTCATTTGGTAAATAAAAGAATAAAAAGGGAAAATAAAGCCAAAATTTGCTCATCTTTCTTCAACCTTGGCCGAGACTTAGGAGAACACCATAGCTACGATTTTTCCATCTTTCAAGCTTGATTGTAAGTACATCCTAGCCCCGTTTTTAATGCTCTTTATGTTTTTGAAGTCGTTATCACTCGATCTACCTATTTTTACCATTAATTTAAGAAAAGATCAAGGTATAGAGTTTGACTCATGTTGGATATTTGTGTATTTTGATATCTAATGGTAGATTGTGCATGTTTGATGTGTGGTAAACAACTTTTGCTAGGTGGTTTTTGATGAAAATGTCAAAAGGACCTATTTGTAAAAGGAGTATAAAATGTGTGTAAAAGTGTGATTAAATGAAACATACGGACTACTATAAGTTTAAAAGATGATCAGCTAGGCTTGGGAATCAAAGAAATTGAATGGATTTCATTTTTCGAGCTAGGGAAAAAATATAAATATGTCAAAATTTAGGGGTAAAAATATAATTTTTCCATAATGTGATTTTTGGATTGAATTGAATAATGTGAATAATAAATGAGTTAAATTTGCTATTATAGATCAAGAGAAACGAGGTTTGGACCTAGGTCGGGGGAAAAATAAAGTATTTGACGATTAGGTCCCATTCTTACTATTTTTTGTATCGAGGTAAGTTCGTATGTAAATAATATATTGTTATTTAAGCTTTAATTTCTTTATTATTGTATGAATTATGATCGACTCCTTGAACATAATTGACAAAGTTCGACAAGCGAGAAAATCCCAGTTGAACCTTAGGAATAGTTAGGATGCAAATATCATGGCATTAGGGTTATTGAGATTTCGTGTAAGACCATATCTGGGATATGGAATCGATACGAGACTTAGTGTAAGACCATAGCTGGGCTATTGGCATCGATATGAGATCCCATGTAAGACCATATCTGGGATATGGCATTGGTATGGTACTGTGAATGCGAGATGTCCCGAGATTTCGTGTAAGTATTCCAAGTGGTTCAATGGGTAGTTCGACAGAAATGTTAAAGTTGTGAAAGACTTTGGCATGTTGCACTTTGGTACAGGTATGTACATAGGACTCATGCTTAATGAGCTTGATATGTGATGAACCCTCGGTAAGTTTGTGGTTGAGTAAGTTTGATTATGAGATTTATAATAACATTTATGTTAATTTACACCATGTTAATTATGTGTTAAATGTGTGTTATAATGCCTATTATTTACATAGGAACTTACTAATCTTTAAAGCTTACTCCCTTTTTCTTTTCCTTTGTCTTATAGTGTAACTAAGCTAGCTCGGGGATTGGAGACTGTCGGAGATCCATTCACACTATCAAATTATCATTTTGGGTACTTATGATTACAATATTTTGAGCTATGGCATGCATAGGGACTTGGTATTTTTGTTATGTGTCATAATTGATTTGGCCATATGTGTTGGCTTCAATAGTTGATAATTCATTTTGTAAATGGCCATTTGATATTTGCTAATATTGGTTAAGTATATATACATATGATGATGTTTTCATGAATGTGGGAAATTGCATGGTTTGAGAAGCTAAGTATGTGATGTTTGTATGTGATAAATGATAGCATGTAAATGATATGTGGATGCCTTATGTATGGCTGATTGGGTTGAAAGTATATGCTTAGATTGGTGCTATGTGTAACAGCTTGATTTAGGGTCTAGTCAGAATAATGGTTTCGAGACCACAAATTTGAAGTAGAAATATTTATTTTATAATTGTTTTAATGTTCATGATATGATTGCTTGATTGTGTGAAAGTCTCATTGAGAAATTTTGTTGGTTAAGTGTCCAATTTGACTTTTAGGACTAAATTGCAAAAGTTGCAAAATGTGTGTTCTAGAAGATTTAAGTATGAAATAGTTATGGATTCTTAATTAGAGGTCCTTAAATAGAAATTTGACCAATTTCCATTTTTATGGACAAAAATGGACATGTTTAGGAAAAATTTCAAAGAAAGGCTTTAGGGGCATTTTGGTCATTTGGTTAATAAAAGAATAAAAAGGGATAAATCAAGTCAAAATTGGTGTTCATCTTCTCTCCTTGGCTGAATTTTACAAGCCACCATAGCTAGGGTTTTCTTCAACTTTCAAGCTTGATTGTAAGTACATCATACCCCCATTTTTAATTCTATTTATGTTTTTGAAGTCATATTCACCCGATCTTTCTATTTCTACCATTTTTTTGAAGTAGGGTTCATGTTTAAAATTTTACCCATGTATGACATGCATGTGTTGTAACACCCCTTACCCGAGACCATCGCCGGAATTAAGTAAGAGGCATTACTAGACTTGACTACAAGTTCAAAACATGAAAATTTAAAGCTGTCAAACTGTGTCGTGCCGACTAATTTGGCTATAACTCGAGTTACAAAACTCGAAATTCAGATCCGTAAATTTTCCTTGAAACTAGACTCATATATCTATTCACCAAAATTTTTCTAGAATTTTTAATGTGGCCAATTAGTACAGTTTATTCTTCAAAGTTACCCTTATTACACTGCTGGACAGTTCTGACCTGTCCCTATAAAACTGCAGTTATCTGATTGCACATTTTTCCTATGGTGTTCTTGTTTATACCAATGAAAAATAGACTCATTTAGGGTTCTACACATATAGACCATGCTTCCTAATTATTTTTTTACAATTTTTGACAATTTTTCCAAAACAGGACAGTGACTCACGAATTCATTCAGAGCAGGTCTCGCTTAAACTTAATTATCTCATAATATATAAATCTTTTGCCTATTCTGTTTCTTTCGTATAAAAATAGACACACTAAGGTTTAATTTCATAACTCACTCACCTCCAAATTCAATATAATCTATTTTTGGTGATTTTTCTAATTCACGTCACTGCTGCCACTACAAACTATTTTGTTGTATTTCATAAAAAAAAAAATAAACTAGCTTCTAACTGAACCTACCTACCTCACGAATTCAAGGATTCCATTCATATACAACCATTTCCTTAATAAAAACGATTAACTTGATTAATCATGCATAGACCTTTGCCATCATAAACTAACTTAGATTTCAAACACAACAACGTAGTTAACTGAAAATTTAGCCATATTCGCATGGCTATTACATACATGGAACTTAAAATCATCAAACAAGGACCAAGTCTATTCTATACATGCCTTCAAGCAAACCAAAACGAAGTAGTACCCCAAATTGTAGAATGATAGTGTGAGTGACTTTCCGAACTATCCCGTTGAGCTTGTAGCTGGATCCTAATCTATAAAACAGAGAAAACATTTCACATAATAAGCTTTCTAGCTTAGTAAGTCCTAACTCAAGAAAAATAGAACATTTAATTGTTTACGAAAAGAAAACAATCAACATATAGCATTTCACATAGGCAATTAAGTAATTAGTTTACACAAAGCCAAATACTAATAATTCAGTAACCTACTTTCTTATCGTCTATACATGAAAACCAATTGTTCCACAATAGCACGCTCTAAGCTCGACTTTCGTCAAATTACATCCATCAATATTAATTTGGCACAAGTATTATTAAACATAACATACCTCACATACTTACCCGAACCATGTTCTTGACAATTTAGCTCTAAATTGTCTTGACAAAGATTAAATTCCTCTTTGGTAAATTACATCACCGCATCAAGCACTGCTAGCGTAAAGCACGAAAGGTAACACCGCACAAGGCACATAGGCGTAAAAGCACGAAAGGTAACACTTGCACAAGGCACGCTAGGCGTAAACCCGATAAATAACACCGGCACAAAGCCTGCTAGGCATAAAGCCCGTTTATGTCAAAAATAGCTTTACAAATTTTTCACATTTCATTGTTACATATCAAACCATATGCGTTTATTCACTTTTAGTTAAATACATTTGAAATTAACCCAATCCATCATCATCACATTCGGCCAACTCATGATTTTACACCATCTCATACAAATTCTATCATTCATTAGATTTTGTAAATAATCTCAAAACATAAAATTTCTCACGGACTTACTTATTCCTTTGCATTAACCAAATAAATTCACTACAATACTATACATTTAAATTCGGCTATATCATGAGTTTATACTTTAATTTTCCACAGTTTATCATTTACTAAATTCGTAATTAACTTATTGACATATTTTAGATAAAGGACTTACCTCAGAAGTAGATAGATTCAGAGTCTCCAACTATTCGTTTAGTTTAGCTTTTCCCCGCTCCAACTTTTTCTCCTTTTGATCTTGATCTAATTTGGTTCAATTAAACCAATTAAACCACACTTCCATTCAATTCGAAAGCAAAATCATAAAATAAATAATTCCAAGACATAAACATTTGCACTCGGCATTCATCTTCTACTTTGTTCAAGCGCATTCAAAATTATTAGGGAACACTTTGGTAATAATTTCTTTGATGTGCTTTAACTTACAACTTACCCTCTTATCTAGCCACACTTTAACTTTATAAAATTATACATATATATAACCGAATACAATAGCTCAATGTCATTCTTTCTTATGGCCGAATATACCAATTCACTACCCATGCATTTATCTCAACATACAACCAAGCAACAACTAAATAACCACACCAAATTCAAGCATTTAACTAATCCGATTTAACTTATTGAACACCACAATAAAATTTTCAACCCACTTGGATCCCTTCTCCATGGCCGAATGGCCCTTAGGTTCCTAGGATTTTCTATAACTCTTCCTTCCATCCATTTGACCCCTTGCACTAATTTACTTCAAGAAAGCTAGTCTTAAACTTAGTTCACCCAATAATTATACATCACATATAACAATTAATCTAGGGTCAATTCCATTATAAGTGAATGGCCAAACATCAAAACACAAGAAGAAATTATTTTCATGAATGTCCAGCCCAATATTCGGCCAAATATGAAGGTATCTTCAAGCCAAAAAAAAATTGACAAAACTTTCTTACAAGTTCAAGCTATTTCTTCTTATACTATCTAAGTTTATTTTCATCTCAAATCATAAACCCCCCTCCCCCATGGCCGAACTTCATCATGCTTAGTATTTCAAAATTCTACTTGTTTTTCAATGGTGATCAAAGAAATCAACCTATTTCAAAGATGGATTGTTAAACTAGAGTTTGAAATATCACCTTGCTCAACACATGCAATAGCCGATTGAAGAAGAGGAATTTCTTCTTCTCTTGATGATAGCTTCGGGTGGGTGAGGAAGTGAAGAAGAAAGATAAAAATGATTTTTCTTTTTCTTTTGTTTAAAACTATCTACACATTATTTTAGCATGCTTTTAGTATAATATTATATTAAACTATCATATAATTTGAAAAGCTTAATATTCTTAGCATGCTTACACAAAAATTTAAGACCATAGACTATTTTAATGCATGCTTGCCGTCCACCCTTCTAAAAAAAATGGGGGATTTGACATGCAAGTCCCTATGTTTGAAGCATAAGTCACTTAGCTCCTTATTTCATTTCATATTTACTACTTTGATTCTTTTCGCAATTTAATCTTTTTTTTTTTTAACTACACACTCAAACAATTCAATTCTTCTGCAAAACATTCACATACATCAATTCACCCATAATAGACACAAAATAGATAAAAAAAATATTTATTGGGCTCGGATTTGTGGTCCCGAAACCACCGTTCCGATTAAGGTCAAAATTGGTCTGTCACAACTCTCCCCCCTTAAGAATTTTCGTCCCCGAAAATCTTACCGTTAAATAAGTTTGGGTATTGTTGCCTCATTGGCTCCTCAGGCTCCCACGTAGCCTCTTCAACTCCGTGACGATTCCATAATACTTTCACTAATGGAATCCTCTTATTTCTCAATTCTTTCATTTCCCGAGCTAAAATACGGACCGGTTCCTCATCATAGGTCAAATCAGGTCGAATTTCAATCTTTGACGGGGTGATCACATGGGACGGGTCCGATCTGTATCTGCGAAGCATCGAAACGTGAAACACATTGTGTATCTTTTCTAAGTCAAGGGGCAGTTTCAATCGGTAAGCAACAGGCCCTATACGCTCGATGATTTCATACGGTCCGATAAATCTCGGACTCAACTTGCCTTTCCGACCAAATCGGAGTATTTTCTTCCACGGGGAAACTTTTAAGAACACCCGATCCCCGACCTGAAATTCAATGTCCTTACGTTTCAAATCGGCATAAGACTTCTGACGATCTGTAGCAGCTTTCAAATTATTTCTGATAAGAACCACTTTCTGCTCTGTTTCTTTAATCCAATCAACCCCGTGTATCTTATTTTCACTGAGCTCAGTCCAGTACAACGGCGTGCGACATTTTCGCCCATATAAGGCTTCGTAAGGCGCCATTTTTATACTGGATTGGAAGCTATTATTATAAGCAAATTCGACCAACGATAGGTATCGTTCCCACGTACCTTCAAACTCGAGAATGCAACACCTCAGCATGTCCTCAAGTATCAAAATAGTTCGCTCAGACTGACCGTCTGTTTGTGGATGGAAGGCTGTACTAAAATGAAGTTTAGTGCCTAGAGCATCTTGCAATTTCTTCCAAAACCGTGATGTAAACCTCGGGTCTCTATCTGAAACAATGGAACTCGGTACGCCGTGCAACCTCACAATCTGTGACACATATAGTTCGGCAAGCTTATCAAGTGAATAGTCGGTGCGTACCGGTACAAAGTGGGCTGACTTAGTCAGTCTATCAACGATAACCCATACAGCATCTTTCTTGCTCGGTGTCGTAGGAAGACCAGATACGAAATCCATTGTGATTCTGTCCCATTTCCATTCGGGTATCATGATTGGCTGAAGCAATCCAGATGGAACCTGATGCTCAGCTTTCACTTGTTGACAGATTAAACACTTGGAAACAAACTCAGATATGTCCCGTTTCATGCCGGGCCACCAATAAAACTGCTTCAAATCGTTATACATTTTTGTGCTACCGGGGTGTATCGATAGTCGGCCACTATGGGCCTCACACAGGATCATCTGAATCAATTCTGAGTTCTTCGGAACACACAATCGGCCTTTATAATTCAAACAACCATTTGCATCAATCTGAAAATCTGATTCTGTACCATTTCTACACTGGCTCCGAATAGAAATCAACTTTTTGTCGACTTTCTGTACATCACAAATCTGCTGAAAGAACATCGGTCTCGCTTGCAACTCTGCTAAGATCGAACCATCATCAGACATAGTCACCCGTGCATTCAGTGCACGAAGAGTAAATAATGACTTTCGACTTAACGCATCCGCAACAACATTAGCTTTTCCCGGATGGTAGTCAATCACTAATTCATAGTCTTTTAGCAATTCTAACCATCTACGTTGTCTCAAGTTTAAGTCTTTCTGAGTCATCAAATACTTCAAACTTTTGTGATCTGAATAAATGTGACATTTTTCGCCAAATAAATAGTGACGCCAAATTTTTAAGGCGAACACAATGGCTGCTAACTCCAGGTCGTGAGTTGGATAATTTTTCTCATGCGGCTTCAGTTGTCTCGAAGCGTAGGCTATCACCTTGCCTTCTTGCATCAAAACACAACCCAACCCATTCAAGGAAGCATCACTAAAAATAGTAAATTCTTTACCCGATTCAGGCTGAGTTAACACTGGAGCTTCGGTCAAAAAGGCTTTCAACTGCTCAAAACTTTTCTGACACTTTTCCGACCACACAAATTTGACATCTTTCTGTAGTAGTCTCGTTAACGGTGTAGCTATAACAGAAAAACCTTTTACAAACCGTCTGTAATACCCCACCAGGCCTAGGAAACTTCGGATCTCGGAGACATTCTTTGGTGGTTTCCAATCGAGTATGGCTGCTATCTTGTTTGGATCCACCCGAATACCTGACACCGAAACCACATGACCCAAGAAGCTGACTTCGTTTCTCCAGAACTCACATTTACTGAATTTTGCATATAACCGTTGATCTCTCAAGGTTTGTAGTACTACTCTCAAATGCTCATCGTGTTCTGCTTCATTTTTGGAGTAAATCAATATATCATCGATAAACACTACTGCAAACCGATCCAAAAACTGTCGAAAGACTCGGTTCATTAGATCCATGAAAACAGCCGGTGCATTAGTGAGTCCAAAAGGCATAACCAAAAACTCATAATGTCCGTATCTCGTTCGGAATGCAGTCTTTGGCACATCTCGAATCTCGACTCATGGCCGATAATAGCCCGATCTCAAATCTATCTTGAAAACACCAAGCCCCCTTCAACTGATCAAATAAATCGTCAATCCGAGGTAACGGTACTTATTCTTTATAGTTACCTTATTTAGTTGCTTGGGTGAGTCGATACACATTCGCATTGTCCCATCTTTCTTTTTCACAAATAAGATCGGTGCACCCACGGGAAAAACTTCGGTCGTCTGAAAAACCCTCTCTCTCAATTCTTGCAATCAAGCTTTCAATTCTTTTTAATTCGATGGCGCCATTCGATGCACGGGCTATCGAAATTGGGGTCGTATCCGCACCAATTCAATGCCGAACTCAATCTCTCGTCTTTGAGGGTAAGCCCTGTAGCTCTTCAGAAACACATCGGTGTATTCACATACAATCGATGCCCGATTTCATTTGTTTCTCGGACATTTTATTATCCAAAGACATAAGCCAAATAGGCCTCACACCCTTTTCTCACATACTTTTGGGCTACCATTGAAGATATTACTGTAGGTAACCCATTTACATCACAGGATTTTATTCTGATTGTCTCACCGTTTCGGCATTTCAAATCAATAAACTTTCTTTTACAATCCACCACTGCCCCATGTGAAGTTAACCAATCCATACCCAAGATTATATCAAATTCATCGAAGGGCAACAACATTAAATCAGCTGGAAAGCAATAATCTCGAACCATCAACGGGCAACCTCTACACACTTTATTAACAAGCACACATCTACCCAAAGGGTTGGACACACGAACTACAAACTCGGTAGACTCAACTAGCAGAGTCTTTCCAAATTTTAAAGTTTCACACACATAAGAATGAGTCGAACCAGGATCAATTAGTGCAATCACAGTAGTATCAAAAAGAGTGAAAGTACCGGTAATGACGTCGGGGGAGGAAGCATCCTCTCTAGCTCGCGCAGCATATGCTCTAGCCGGAGCTCTAGCCTCAGATCGATCTGTAGTGTTCTTCGTTCCTTTCTGGCTACCACCTACATTGCTTGAATGTCTGGGTGGTCTACCCCGCATTGGCATGTTGTTCGGTTTAGTGTTCTGAACTGTATTCTGCTCAGCTAACTTCGGACACTCTCTAATAAAATGATCTGACGATCCACATTTATAGCAAGACCGATCACGGAATCTACAACTCCCTGAGTGCCATTTCCCACAGTATTTGCATTCAACTCTATTTTGTGGAACGTTACCAACACTGGCTATCGAGGTAGCTCGGGAGCCCATAGGAAGTCGATCCCGTCTAGGTGGATCTATAGTAGCTTTCTGTCGGCTGTAGTCATCTCTGGGCCTCTTGCTTGCGGAATGAAAGACTTTACCCGGAGACCTTTTTCAGATGTCTCTGGCTTCTGTATCAGCCTTTCTTTTCTCTTTCCCGAGCTCTTCAGCTTTGCAAGCTCTCTCAACTAAAGTTACAAACTCTTGGATTTCAAGAACGCCAACAAACATCTTTATATCTTCATTTAGGCTGTCTTCGAATCTTTTACACATAATAGCTTCAGTAGAAACACACTCTCTAGCATAACGGCTGAGCCTGACAAATTTTCTTTCATACTCCGTTACAGTCATTGGTCCTTGTTTCAGCTCAAGGAACTCTTTTCGTTTTTGATCAATAAATCTTTGACTGATATACTTCTTGCGAAATTCAGTTTGGAAGAAATCCCATGTCACTTTTTCTTTCGGGACCACTGATACTAGTGTATTCCACTAGTGATATGCAGTGTCCCGTAGTAAGGATATAGTACACTTCAAGCATTCATCCGGAGTACAAGACAACTCATCAAGTACCCGAATAGTGTTATCAAGCCACATTTCGGCTCTCTCAAAGATCATCATCATCATTGGCTTTAAATTCTTGGCCCGTATTTTGAATTTTGTCAATCAGGGGCCTAATAGACCTCATTGGATCTATCTTTGGGAGCTAAAGGATCCGGAGTTGGATCATTCGGGGTGGAGGTTGAGATATATTCGGGTTATTCTCGAATAAATTGGGCAAACCACTCATTCATCATCCGATAAAAGGCTTGCTTTGTCTCTCCTTCGTGGCTACCCAAACAGGTCGAGAGTCTATCGGCGCTGATCCGTGGATGCGGTCAGCGCCACGCTCTCCACATCATCGACTCTGACTCTTTACGGTTCGAGTCCATTTACTATACAAAACAAAGTTCAGTGTCGTAAGTCACCACACTATCAACATATGACCACAGGCATGTATAGCTAGACTCACACGCGCCATGGTAGTCCTAGAATCGACTAAACCGTAAGCTCTGATACCAATCAAATGTAACACCCCTTACCCGAGACCATCGCCGGAATTAAGTAAGAGGCATTACTAGACTTGACTACAAGTTCAAAACATGAAAATTTAAAGCTGTCAAACTGTGTCGTGCCGACTAATTTGGCTATAACTCGAGTTACAAAACTCGAAATTCAGATCCGTAAATTTTTCTTGAAACTAGACTCATATATCTATTCACCAAAATTTTTCTAGAATTTTTCATGTGGCCAATTAGTACAGTTTATTCTTCAAAGTTACCCTTATTACACTGCTGGACAGTTCTGACCTGTTCCTATAAAACTGCAGTTATCTGATTGCACATTTTTCCTATGGTGTTCTTGTTTATACCAATGAAAAATAGACTCATTTAGGGTTCTACACATATAGACCATGCTTCCTAATTATTTTTGTACAATTTTTGACAATTTTTCCAAAACAGGACAGTGACTCACGAATTCATTCAGAGCAGGTCTCGCTTAAACTTAATTATCTCATAATATATAAATCTTTTGCCTATTCTGTTTCTTTCGTATAAAAATAGACACACTAAGGTTTAATTTCATAACTCACTCACCTCCAAATTCAATATACCCTATTTTTGGTGATTTTTCTAATTCACGTCACTGCTGCCACTACAAACTATTTTGTTGTATTTCATAAAAAAAAAAATAAACTAGCTTCTAACTGAACCTACCTACCTCACGAATTCAAGGATTCCATTCATATACAACCATTTCCTTAATAAAAACGATTAACTTGATTAATCATGCATAGACCTTTGCCATCATAAACTAACTTAGATTTCAAACACAACAACGTAGTTAACTGAAAATTTAGCCATATTCGCATGGCTATTACATACATGGAACTTAAAATCATCAAACAAGGACCAAGTCTATTCTATACATGCCTTCAAGCAAACCAAAACGAAGTAGTACCCCAAATTGTAGAATGATAGTGTGAGTGACTTTCCGAACTATCCCGTTGAGCTTGTAGCTGGATCCTAATCTATAAAACAGAGAAAACATTTCACATAATAAGCTTTCTAGCTTAGTAAGTCCTAACTCAAGAAAAATAGAACATTTAATTGTTTACGAAAAGAAAACAATCAACATATGGCATTTCACATAGGCAATTAAGTAATTAGTTTACACAAAGCCAAATACTAATAATTCAGTAACCTACTTTCTTATCGTCTATACATGAAAACCAATTGTTCCACAATAGCACGCTCTAAGCTCGACTTTCGTCAAATTACATCCATCAATATTAATTTGGCACAAGTATTATTAAACATAACATACCTCACATACTTACCCGAACCATGTTCTTGACAATTTAGCTCTAAATTGTCTTGACAAAGATTAAATTCCTCTTTGGTAAATTACATCACCGGCATCAAGCCTGCTAGGCGTAAAAGCCTGAAAGGTAACACCGGCACAAGGCCTGCTAGGCGTAAAAGCCTGAAAGGTAACACCGCACAAAGGCACGCTAGGCGTAAAACCCGATAAATAACACCGCACAAAGCACGCTAGGCATAAAGCCCGTTTATGTCAAAAATAGCTTTACAAATTTTTCACATTTCACTGTTACATATCAAACCATATGCGTTTATTCACTTTTAGTTAAATACATTTGAAATTAACCCAATCCATCATCATCACATTCGGCCAACTCATGATTTTACACCATCTCATACAAATTCTATCATTCATTAGATTTTGTAAATAATCTCAAAACATAAAATTTCTCACGGACTTACTTATTCCTTTGCATTAACCAAATAAATTCACTACAATACTATACATTTAAATTCGGCTATATCATGAGTTTATACTTTAATTTTCCACAGTTTATCATTTACTAAATTCGTAATTAACTTATTGACATATTTTAGATAAAGGACTTACCTCAGAAGTAGATAGATTCAGAGTCTCCAACTATTCGTTTAGTTTAGCTTTTCCCCGCTCCAACTTTTTCTCCTTTTGATCTTGATCTAATTTGGTTCAATTAAACCAATTAAACCACACTTCCATTCAATTCAAAGCAAAATCATAAAATAAATAATTCCAAGACATAAACATTTGCACTCGGCATTCATCTTCTACTTTGTTCAAGCGCATTCAAAATTATTAGGGAACACTTTGGTAATAATTTCTTTGATGTGCTTTAACTTACAACTTACCCTCTTATCTAGCCACACTTTAACTTTATAAAATTATACATATATATAACCGAATACAATAGCTCAATGTCATTCTTTCTTATGGCCGAATATACCAATTCACTACCCATGCATTTATCTCAACATACAACCAAGCAACAACTAAATAACCACACCAAATTCAAGCATTTAACTAATCCGATTTAACTTATTGAACACCACAATAAAATTTTCAACCCACTTGGATCCCTTCTCCATGGCCGAATGGCCCTTAGGTTCCTAGGATTTTCTATAACTCTTCCTTCCATCCATTTGACCCCTTGCACTAATTTACTTCAAGAAAGCTAGTCTTAAACTTAGTTCACCCAATAATTATACATCACATATAACAATTAATCTAGGGTCAATTCCATTATAAGTGAATGGCCAAACATCAAAACACAAGAAGAAATTATTTTCATGAATGTCCAAATTTCAATATTCGGCCAAATATGAAGGTATCTTCAAGCCAAAAAAAAATTGACAAAACTTTCTTACAAGTTCAAGCTATTTCTTCTTATACTATCTAAGTTTATTTTCAGCTCAAATCATAAACCCCCCCTATGGCCGAACTTCATCATGCTTAGTATTTCAAAATTCTACTTGTTTTTTAATGGTGATCAAAGAAATCAACCTATTTCAAAGATGGATTGTTAAACTAGAGTTTGAAATATCACCTTGCTCAACACATGCAATAGCCGATTGAAGAAGAGGAATTTCTTCTTCTCTTGATGATAGCTTCGGTGGGTGAGGAAGTGAAGAAGAAAGATAAAAATGATTTTTCTTTTCTTTTGTTTAAAACTATCTACACATTATTTTAGCATGCTTTTAGTATAATATTATATTAAACTATCATATAATTTGAAAAGCTTAATATTCTTAGCATGCTTACACAAAAATTTAAGACCATAGACTATTTTAATGCATGCTTGCCGTCCACCCTTCTAAAAAAATGGGGGATTTGACATGCAAGTCCCTATGTTTGAAGCATAAGTCACTTAGCTCCTTATTTCATTTCATATTTACTACTTTGATTCTTTTCGCAATTTAATCTTTTTTTTTTAATTACACACTCAAACAATTCAATTCTTCTGCAAAACATTCACATACATCAATTCACCCATAATAGACACAAAATAGATAAAAAAAATATTTATTGGGCTCGGATTTGTGGTCCCGAAACCACCGTTCCGATTAAGGTCAAAATTGGTCTGTCACATGTGTTTTGATGTTTTATGGTAGAAAATGAAAGTTTAATGTGTGATAAACAACTTTTACTAAGCGATTTTATAATGGAAATGCATAAAAGGACCTATTTGTAAAAAAGTCATAAAATGTGTAGTAAAAATGTGATTTGATGAAAAATCTGGGCTAATATGAGCATGTATATGGTTTGGCTAGGCTTGGGTAACAAATAAATTGAATACATTTTAATTTACGAGCCTACTGACTAATTTGTAAAAATGTGAAAAGTTAGGGGTAAAATAATAAATTTGTCATAGTGTGATTTTCGGACCGAACTGAACAATGTGATAGTTAAATAAGTTAAATTTGCTATTATAGATCAAGAAAGAAGAGGTTCGGACCTTGATCGGGGGAAAAATAAGGTTATTGACGATTACGTCTATTTCCGCTATTTTTGTACCGAGGTAAGTTTGTATGTAAATAATGCATCATTATTTATCCTTTAATTGCTTTATTAATGAATTCTGATTTACTCTTGAATGAAATCGAAAAATTTTGACAAACGAGAAATCTCGGTTGAACCTTAGGAATAGGTAGGATACAAATGTCATGACATTAGGGTTATCTAAGATTATGTGTAAGACCATATCTGGGATATGGCATCGATATGAGATTTCGTGTAAGACCATATCTGGGATATGGAATCGATATGAGATTTTGTGTAAGACCATAGCTAGGCTATTGACATCAATATGAGATTACATGTAAGACCATATCTGGGATATGGCATTGGTACGGTACTGTATGTACGAGATTCCCGAGTATCCTTTAGTATTCCAAATGGTTCAACGGGAAATTAAACGGGTATGTCAAAGAAGAGAAAAAGTATGTGAGTATTACGAATTGGTACAGGTATGTACGTAAAGTTTATAAGCATCAACTTCATGAAATTGTGAGTTCATGATTTCCACGAGAATGGTTTTATGAAAACCTTATGATTATGAGTCTAAACTTGTGATGTATGAAATACATAGTAAATTCATTGACGATTTTGTGATTGGCTTTCGGGCTAGATTGAGTTATGACATAGCATGTTTTATTCATGTAAATTGTGATTATTGCATATGAGATAAAGGAAAGATTGGCAAAATTGCCTATTAAAATGATTATGGAAGCATGGAAAGATAAAAGTTTAGGCAATTGTAAGATGTAAGAGTATATGCTTGAAATGTAAATGTTCATAATTAATGTGTATGTTTTATGTGAGGTTTGAAATGGTTTGTTGATTGTGGTATAAGTTATGTTATCCATATGATTGAGTAAGTTATGCTCATGAAATTTAATGACATTTATGTTAATATATGTCATGTTATTCATATGGAAATGAATAATTAATGTTGTTTATTATTTGCATATGAACTTACTAAGCTATATAGCTTACCTCCCTTCCTTTCCCATGTCTTATAAATCTAATAAGCTAGCTCGAGTTGGAGATCTCCGGAGATCCTATCACACTATCAAGCTACCATTTTTGGTATATATAATTTCAAGTATTTTGAGTTATGGCATGTATAGAGACTAAGTCAATTGGTTATATGTGTCTTTATGATTGTAGCCAATATGTTGTCTTGTAATCGTCAAAGGCTTGTTTGCTATTTGGTCATGTAAGTTGGCTTATGTTGGCAACATGGTTGTAAGCCTAAGTATATTCATACAGTGTCAATATCTATGGTGATATGATCATGGTATGCTTGGTGAATGTGAAATATTTGGAAATGTGATTTATGGCATAATTGTGTAATGTTGGAATTGTGACTTATTGATGAGATGAGGAATTTAAGTATAATTTAGTAACTAGATAGTAATTGAATGAAGCCTGATGAATGTGGGATTTGTATGTTTAATTTAGGGCTTAATAAATGTAGTAAATATGTTTGATAAATATATAAAGTTGATATGTTTTAACCATGAATGTGGATGCTTTGGTTGCCTATGTAATGTTATGTGCCTTTGAATTGATGTGAGTTTATGTGTGAATAAGGGTGGCTTGGTAAATAGCCTTATACTTGTCCACAAGGGTAGACAAACGGGCATGTGTCTAGGCTGTGTGCAACACACGGTCAGCCCCAGAGGCATGTGTTTCAGCCGTGTGCACCCTGCACCTTAATTGTTGCAAAATAAAATACTCAGTAATGAGCACACGGGCAGAGACACAGGCATGTCTCTCATCCGTGTGGACAGCACGGCCTCGAACACGGACGTGTGCCCTGGCCGTGTGAAGTCTGCGCCTATTTTATGAAAAATTATGAAAATTTAATCGATCACACGGCCTAAGCACACTGGCGTATGACTTGGCCGTGTGACCTCAATTTGATGATGACGTCATAAACAAAAAGATCCCTAATTTGAACACTGCCTGAAGCACGGGCGTGCCTTAGGTCACATGGGCATGTCCCGAACCCACACGGGCGTGTGACCCCTTTTACATGAAAAATTTTCTAAGTTTTCCAAAAGTTTCCAAAGTTCTCTATTTAGTCCTAAAACTTCCGACGCATGTTTTGGGCCTCGTAGGCTCATTTTAGGGACGATATGAACGTTTTTGAAAAGTTTTAAATTTATGTGGAAATTCATGTCTCAGTTTTGAATGTTTACTTGTGAATAAGTCCGGTAATGCCTCGTACCCTATCCCGGCATCCGATACAAGTAAGGGGTGTTACACTATGTTTTGTTGTGTAGGTTGGTGCATGGAAGGGTAGCAAAAAGGCTTGGTAAATAGATTAATATTTGTCCACATAGGTAGACACACGGGCGTGTGTCTAGGCCATGTGCGACACACGATCTACCCCACAGGCATGCGTTCCGGCCGTGTCTCCCCTGCACTTGAATTGTCGCAAAACAGAATGCTTAGTAATGAGCATACGAGCAGAGACACGGTCGTGTGTCTCAGCCGTGTGTGTCTCAGCCGTGTGGACGTCACAGCCTCGAACACAGGCGTGTGCCTTGGCTGTATGAAGTCTACACCTATTTTATGAAAAATTATGAAAATTTAATTGATCACACGGCCTAAGCACACGGGCGTGTGACCTCAATTTGATGATGATGTCATAAACTGAAAGCTCCCTAAATTGAACCCAGCCTGAAGCACAGGCGTGTCCCGAACCCACACGGGCGTGTGACCTCTTTTACATGAAAAAGTTTCTAAGTTTTCGAAAAGTTTCCAAAGTTCTTGGTTTAGACCCGAACCATTTCAAATGCATGTGTTGGGCCTCGTAGGCTCGTTTTAGGGATGATATGAATGTTTTTGAAAAGCTTTAAATTTGAGTGGAAATTCATGTCTCGCTTTTGAATGTTTGCTCATGAATAAGTCTAGTAATGCCTCGTACCCTATCCTGGCGTCGATTACGGGTAAGTGGTGTTACATGTAGTGGTATCAGAGTTACGGTTTAGTCGATCTCAGAATAACGTAGCGTGTTTAAGAGTCTAACTATACATGCCATAAATGAACTGTGATAGTGTGATGACTCTTGACAACTTTAAATTGTGTTTTCATATAGTGATGGATCCCAATCAAGCTGAGACTGATGAAGTCAAAAGTAATGCACCGGCTCCTACTCAAGGGGCAGCGTTGTCTGATAGTAGACCTCCTACGGTTAGGTAGGGAGAATGAGACAGGGAAGCCTTTCTCCATATGATGAATGAGTGGTATACAAAATGTGTTTGAACAAATCTGAATGCCCAACCTCCTCCACCCC
Organism: Gossypium bickii; assembly: GCA_025503065.1. NCBI lineage: Eukaryota > Viridiplantae > Streptophyta > Magnoliopsida > Malvales > Malvaceae > Gossypium > Gossypium bickii. The sequence continues at coordinate 49,053,260 of CP106709.1, read as the reverse complement.
CACCCATTCCTCAATTGATTCCCGTAGCCCCATAAGGTATGGTGTAACACCCCAAACCCGGCCTAGACGTTATGGCCGAATCTGGCGTGTCACATTGAAGTATTTTTTGAAAACCATGTTTTCATTGAAAACCCTTCTTGAAATTTCAAACTTCTTACCATTTAAAACTTGTACAAAACCTCAGTTTATGTTTTTCTATTTTCAATCGTGGTTTATTAAAAAGTTATTCCCTTTTAAAACGTTATTACCTTTAAAACCTTATTTGTTGCGGAAGCTTAATTTAAAAAAATAATTTACAAAAACGTGATATTTAAAAATTTAGTTGCGGAAATGTAGTGTTTGAAAATGTTATTGTTTTGGAAAACCGTGTTCTACTTCTAGCGGATATAAATCACAATCAACAAAATCCAAAATTTAAAATCCAGAAATTATAGAGGCCTTATTACAATCCGAATCAAAATCAAAGTACTTAAGTAAATAAGCAAAACAGAAAAAAACATGTGCAGTTGTGTGGCCCTCTCCGAGTCCCTCGTAGCTCTGAACCGTCTACCGCTGGGATTACCTGAAAGGTTAAAAATGGGGTGAGTTACGAAAACTCAGTGTGTAATCTCCTTATTAAAGAAACAGTCAGTATACAGAAACAGAATCAGTATGGACCCAAGCCCTTTAACAATAACAGTACAGTACAGTTCAGTTCAGAGTATATGTGGGCCAAAGCCCAAAACAATATCATTTGGGTCACAGCCCATAACAGAATCAATTGGGCCTAGCCCATCACAGAAACAGTCTCAGTATGAATGATGCATGATGCATGCAAACCCATCCAACCCTGCACTTGCCTCCGTCCAACCCTGCACTACCTGTGGGGAATAAATCACCCACGCCATGCCTACACTTACAGTGTTAGCACCGGTTGCAGCATTAACCAAAATCACAGCAAAGCTATTAGTATATAGGTGGCTTTAAGCCTTCAGTAACGGTCTCATAATTGGCATATAGCCATTGCTAACTATAATAAGATCGGCACATAGCCATCAGCTACGATAACATAACCGGCACATAGCCATGGGTAAGTATGATCGACACAAAGTCATCAATAATTACGACCGGCACACAGCCATGGATAAATATGATCGACACAAAGTCATAATCAAGATAGCACAGAGCCATAATCAGATTAACTGGCTTAAAGCAATCGGTACGTCTACAGTCGTCTCGTGCGACCCGTGCGACCTTAACAGATCATTACTAGGTCAACAGTTGTCTCGTACGACCGTGCGACCCTATCAAAACAGTACTTCCTCCATAACCAATATCCCAACCCCATGCAAGATGTCATGTATGCAGAATGTTTGGCCCACAAATCATCATATCATTCACAGTTAAGTCAACCAAATCATAGTCATACAATCATAGTCAAATTAGTCAAATCATAGCACAAGTCAGTCATTTACCCTATAAGGGCATTACGGTCATTTTGCCTTAACAGGGGCATTACGGTCATTTTACCCTGCAGGGGCATTATAGTCATTTTACCTTCACAAGGGCATTACGGTCATTTTACCCTATAGGGGCATTACGGTTATTTTACCCTACAGGGGCATTACGGTTGCAAGAACCCATTTATGCCCGGGGCCCAATTAACCATTAAAAACCCAATTAAAAATAAAACGTTATAACTATTGAAGTCCATTAATAAAAACAGTCCAGATTACAAAAAACTGGGCCCGAAAACTAGCCTGATTCCAGCAAACCCAAGCCTGATCGGTCTAAACCAGTTGTAATGGCCTAATGAATGATTAGGCCCAAGTGGATTGAAGCTCCTGGAAACCCTAGGTTTCCCTAGCTCCGCAGCATCAACAATAGGGCCTTCACATCACTGTGCGCACCGTAACCTCCGTACACCCCTCCATACGGCATCCATTATGCGTCACACACCTGCACAAAGAACAAAACAACAAGCAAAAGGAAAAGACAGAAAGATAGTAGACAATGGCGAGAAAATAGAAAAAAAATTTCTCTTGTATTTTTTATTTTTTCGGCTATATAAGAGGGCCAAAGAAAACCTGTATGAGGTTACTCACTGTTTTTCTATACGTTTTGATGCATGTAGAATATAGAGAAATAAAATCAAAAGGTGATTTGCCTTTCACTATTCGTGTTCCCTTTTTTATTGTTTTTTCTTTTTTGTTGTTTCTTTTTGATATAAAATAAAAAAGAGAAAAAGGGGGAGGGCTTACTTGAGTCGATCAGTGCCGTCCCTGACGAGCATCATAGTCGTCGGAACACCTCAAACCCCTGAGGGTTCAGACTAGGGTTCAGAAAGTGACCGAAAGCCCTCCTTTTTATTTTTCTTTTCTTTTTTTTACCTGTTGGATCTTGAAACACCCAAATCGGGTTTGAAAAGATAAGGGAATGGCGAAAAAGACCTAAAAGGCTGATTTTGGTGCATCTTCGGCCACCGTCCAAACCGAAGGCACGACGGAGATACGGCTGAGGCACGACGGGCGAGTTAGCGCTCCATGGCCGACCTGTGTTTTGAGAGAGCTTCGTTCTCTCTTCTTCTTCTTTTTTTCTTTTGTTTTGAAGTGAAAATCAAGCCCTACAAAAACTGGTTTAAATACGACTATGAGACGGTGCCGTTTTGCACCAGGTTCATCATCCCCAAAATGACGCCGTTTAACCTCAGCCCGTGCGCGCGACCCGACCCGCAAGGAGGGTCCGCGCGTTTTCAACGAATAGGTTATTTACGCGTGAGGCCCTTTCGCGTTTTCAGTTATTTTAATTTAGTAGTTTTTTTATTTTTATTATTTGTCGAATTTTCCCCTATGATTTCATCTCTGTTCCATTTTAGCCCCACGTTAAACGGTGCTATTTTGAGTGCCTGGGATAATTTCCCAGTGAGTCCTCGCTAGTTTGCGTGCACCTCATTTTAATACCTAATTCGGCTTTAATAATTTATTTCTTTACTGATTATCCTTAAAATATTGTTTTGGTTTTCAATCTCGTCCCTAGTTTACTTAATTCATTTATTTAGTTAGTTTTAAACTGTTTTATTATATGATATTAAAAAATATTTATATATTATCTGTTTTAAATTATTTTTATATATTCTTTATTTTAACTTGTTTTAATGTAATGTTTATTAAAATTTGTTTTACTATTTATTTAAAATAATTTTATACACATTACTTATTCTAAACTTTTATACATATTATTATTTTAGATTTTTTCACATATTATATAGTTTATTTAAGTTTTTTTTACATATATTATTCTTTTAAAATTGTTATATATTGTAATTTCCTCTTTTATATATTGTTTTAAACTTTTTATATTTTTTATATTAAACTATTTTATATACCTTATTTTAGATTCTATTTGTTCATTTTAAAATGTTTCAATATTATTTTGCACTTTTATATGTATATTTAAATGTTTTATATATCATTTGTTTTAAATTATCGTATATTATTGATTCTTAAAGCTACTTTTTACATTATTTATTTTAAATTTATTTATTATTATTTTTAAATTGCTTATATTTTATTTATTTTTAATTTGATTTATGTTCATTTTCTATTGTCGGTTATATATATTGTTTGATCCACTTTAAAATTTTGTTAATGTTAATATTGGAATAATGTATGTCGAATGATTGTTTGCCTTGTGTGTCGCAATTTGAATTCATTGCTTTCATATTGTTCATTTGTATCATATTTGATCAATTATCCTTTCCAACACCATGATTCGATATTGCTTTTGTAATGTGTTTCGGCACGATAATACGTCATTATTCTTATGCATGTTGTACAGGTTTTTACTATGAATGACCGTTTAAATGTTTTATTTCAATCAATTATCTTTTAATTAAATCATCAACTCTTTTTATTTTAAATAGTGACGAAAGGAACCTTTCGAGAACAAGGCAATATTTCGTGTTTGGAAATTCTAGAAATCGTGTCCTAACGTGCTGGATTTCGATTTCCCGTTGGACTAAATAACCAAATATCCTTTCAAAATTTTGTCCACATTTTCAAAAAAAAAAGGCAATATATCGTGTTTGGAAATCCGAGAAATCGTACCCTACCGTGCTGGGTTTCGGTTTTTTCGTTTGTCCAAATAATTGAATATCCTTATAAAAATCTCAGTGCATGAACTTTGGAAATCATGAGAGGATCTTGGTATCGAGGGTTTGAAATGTCATATCCTAACGTGCTGGATGTGATATTTTATTCCTTCGGAACAAAAGAATCTCAATATTAAATTCGAGTTGTTTTTTTAAGACGGAATTGCATTTTAAAATCGTTTCAAATTTTTAACATAAGGACATTAGTTAATCAATTTGGTACCAATTTTGGGTGTACGAGGGTGCTAATCCTTCCTCTTAAGTAACCGACTCCCGAACCCATTTTTCTTAAAATTCGTAGACCAAAATTAATTTCTTTTAAAAATAAAACAAAATGTTTTTATAGGTGACCTGATCACACCTAATTAAAAAGGATTGGTGGTGACTCCATTTGTCATTTTAAAGTCGATCCCCGTTTTTTCAAATTCGAAAAAAAAAATGGTTTTGACAGCTTGGCAACTCCGTTGGGGAAATTTAAGAGTCAGGCCACAAATTGCTTAATTTTCGTCCTTTTGATTGAAAATTTGGAAGTTTGTTTTGAAAAGTCATATTCCTTTTAATGCATTTGTTGGTGCTATGATTGCAATAATGTTGAGTCTCATAAAATACTTTGGCATTGCACTTCATGACCGTTGTGGTTACACCTCTTAAGTAGGAGTAGGAAACTATAGTGGACTGCTTCCCGGATACATCTGTACCTATGTCTTCGTAAGGTTTTCACCTCCGCATGGACATAGTGAAATGTATTCCCCTGAACCGAACTTGATCCATATGAGCCTATAATGGGTGAGGATTAAGGAATCTACTAGTTCAGGTACCCTTTTCCCTAGAACTTTACCTCATATAGTGGACCATAGGAACCCACCAGATGTAGTAATGCTAAATGTTAGTGGTTATCCGTTTAGGTGTGATTATTTTTTTTTTGCCTTTAATCTTATTATTTGATACTGACTTGTGTATTTTTGTTGTGATTGCATGACATTGCATATTTAAGGAGGAGTCGATTCGTGTTCGGTTACTAAGTTAGAAGACTTAACATGGAGAATAAATTTCTTGATAGAGTCAAGGATAATGTAGCTGTCCGCGCATGGTCAGAGAAGTTACAACTAGAAAAAGGGGATAGCTTAGCTGAAGGATATACATCGGAGCTATAGGACTTCACCCGCATCAGTGTGATGCAAAATGAGCTGCAATTGGGACAAGGGAACTAAGCAGTTGTTCTACCAAAATTATGGCGATATACCCTATTTGCTAGATGTCAAGGTAGACAAGCATTTGTTTTGGGCTATGACCCAGTTTTGGAATCTTGCGTATAACTGTTTCACTTTTGGGAAGGTATACTTAGTGCCCACTGTTGAGGAATATACGACCTTGCTGCGTTGTCCAAAGATCCAAGTCGACAAAACTTACTCTAAGGCCGCTAATACCCCAACTTTTGTGAAGAAGTTAATAAGTGTTACTAGGATGAGTGAACCTTGGGTTACAGCTCGAATTTAGCAGAAAGGGGATGGTAAATGTATTCCTTGGGTGATTACAAGACACTTGATCTTAGCACATCCGGATGTAGGGAAGAAAGTTGATATCTTCGCCTTGAGCATTTATAGATTGGTGATTTTTCCTAAAACTCTAAGGTATATAGATGAAGCAGTCACTAATTTATTCGATCGTCTTGACAAAAGAATCACACCGGTACCTGCAATTCTAGCCGAAACGTTTAGATCTTTGAGCTTGTGTTAGAGGGCAAGTGAAGGTAGATTTATTGGATGTGGGCAACTGTTATTGGTATGGTTTCATGGACATTTTTGGAAGGTGGACAAGGTCTCTTACCGGGTCTTCTCCAAAAGTTATTCCCCATTAAAGGAAGAAGTAACTACGCAAAGGAGAAGTGATATCTCAGAAGAAAGGTGGATGGCAATTCTTCCAAATCTCAAAGAGGAAGATATTGAATGGAGAGCCTTTTGGATGGTTCCTGATGAGATCCTTTATCGGTGTGGGAGTTTTGATTATGTGCCTCTGCTTGGAATTTGGGGGGCCATTAGATACATCCATTGCTTGCATTAAGGTAATACAAGTCGAGGCAATTTATACCGGTGACTAATGGGCTTGATCAATGTGAGTTCTCATATAAAGGGGACAGTTATAAGAAAAAGGTTTGAGAGATTTCGGATGCTTGGAAGCAGACTCGTCGGATGAAGAGATTAGTTGTTGGTTCTATGACGACGCCTAAATATAACGATTGGTTTAGCCAAAGGATTAATGATAATATTCTTGGGCCAAGTTTAGAAGGTGCTCGATCAATGGATGAATGCTTACAAGTTGTCCTGTTAGAGCTAGAGATTATAAGACAGAACTTTGAAAAAAAGAGTCTCGAGTTTGGGAAAAGGATTGAACAGCTGGAGGAAGAGAAAACGCACTTGAGATTAGAGGTGGAAGTGCAGAAGGCAGAGGCTGAGAAGTTAAGAAAAGCGAAGAATAGGGTTGAAGAAGATCTGGATAGTTTAAAGACAGACTATAAGAAGATGCGTCTATCGATGAAGACTGCTGGTTTAGCAAAAACTTCAAAACAGTGGCGTCAGGAGGTTCAAGGCGAAAGGACTAAAGTTGATCAATGGGAGGAGAAATTCCTAGAGGCACAAGCATAAAATGAATCTGTGGAAAAAAGCCTCTCAGAAAGCCAAAATGAACGAAGCGAGTTAAAGGCTAGAGTCATGGAACTCAAGAAATCTCTTCATCATTATCGAAGCTGTAATTCTGTGAAAGAATTAAGAGCAAGCTTAAGTAAGATAGAAGAAATAAAAGGGAAAATAGAAGAATTAGAGGCAGCATTACAGAACTGTAAAATGCGGATTGAGTCCTTCGAAACAAGTGAAGAACAGTGGAGGGAGTAGTTTCATCAGTCGCAGAGTCAAGTCAGAAACAGGGATTACATTATGGGAGAAGCTATAACCCAAATTCGAGAGATAGCTGACTATTTGTAGATTTTGGCGGTACAAGCAGATATACTGAGTGTGAAGTATGAGTTGCAGTCAGATCGGGGACAGGAGCTAGCTTCACTGCTTAGAAAAATTAGAGCTTTAGGTGCTAGGGCAAAGCCTTATTTGCAACTTGATTTTATGTAAAGAACTTTGTTTTCTAGAAAAGTTTTCTAAATGGAATTGAATCAGAATCGACACCTTCTTTGCATTCATCTCATGCATTTGCACTAACTTTCATATCATACATATAAGGCCATTGAAAGATCCTGATTAATTAAAAATTATTTCAGCATTAACCTGGACACCAGCAAAACCAAACATCCCTACGGTACCTGAACCAAGACGAAAGATATGGATCAGAGATTAGAAAAACTTGAACAACTCCAAAACGAGATGCAAGATAAACTTCAGCTGCAAATGCAGGAGCAACTAGCTAAAATCCAACAAGATATGATGGACTGGATAATGGAATCACAAAAAAATATGATGTCTCAATTGACTCAATTACTGGCGGCAGGAATAGACAAAGGGAAAGGCCCCATGGGTAATATCACGGAAAGTAATGAAGATCCTCAATATCCTCCTGGTTTTACTCCAACACATGTACATGTACAACCTGAGATAAAGCCACAAAGACCATCTGTCTTTATCAGGCCGCAACAGTTTCAGGTCGGAGCCTCGATACCAATGAACTTCTAGGCTGGCTCAGGCTCTAACCCTGGCCATAATTCAAACAATCCAATTGTTCCTGATTTGGATGATGTGGTAGAAGAGGAAAAAGCAATGACAGAATCCCAAAAGCAATTAGAAGAACGGTGTAAGTGGCTGGAAGAGAAGTTTAAAGCAATGGAAACTACTGATTACCGTTGCAGGATCGATACAAAGGATTTAAGCTTGGTCCCAGATCTGGTGCTCCCACTGAAGTTTAAAATGCCAGAGTTCGAAAAGTACAATGGGACTAGCTGTCCTGAAGCTCACATAACAATGTTCTGTCGGAGAATGACAGGATATGTCAACAACTACCAGTTACTAATCCACTGTTTTCAAGATAGTCTAACCGTGTTTGCGTCCAAATGGTACAATCAGTTAACTCGTTCCCAAATTGGCTCATGGAAAGACTTGGCTCAAGCTTTCATAAAATTATACAGCCACGTGACAAACATAGCACCCGACAGGATTACACTCTAGAACATGGAGAAGAACACAAACGAGATCTTTAGGCAGTATGCCCAGCGATGGAGGGAAGTGGCGACGCAAGACCAGCACCCACTCTTAGAGAAAGAGACGACCATGCTCTTCATCAGTATTTTGAAGGCTCCATTCATCAACCACATGCTGGGAAGCACTACTAAAAGCTTTTCTGATATTGTAATGTCTGGGGAGATGATAGAAAACGCGATAAGATGTGGGAAGATTGAAGCTGGGGAAGGCAACAAGAGATTAGCTCGAGAAGGAGGGAGAATAAGGTGAATAATATGAGTACGTATAACAAGGGTCACTCGAGAGCAATCATGGTGAGCCAGCCAAAAACAATAACCACTAATCATCAGGGTCCCCCTAGACAAGAATCCATCACAAGGGTGAACACCGAAAGGATACAGTTCACACATAGACCCATGACGTATAGAGAGCTGTACCAGAACCTCTTTGATGCACATGTAGTGTCCCCTTACTACTTAAAACCGTTGCAACCCCCATTTCCCAAGTGGTATGATGCAAATGACCAATGCGAATATCACGTTAGAATCGCAGGCCATTCGATTGAAAATTGCACCGCATTCAAGAAAGTAGTCGAAAGGCTAATAAAAATGGGGATCATAAAGTATGACGACCCACCCGTACCAAATGTGGCGGGAAACCCCTTACCTAATCATATTGATCAAGGAGTAAATGAAATAAATGAAGGTGGGGGCAGGAAAGTCAAATATGAGGTTGCAAAAGTCAAAACCCCATTGAGACAAGTTTGGAAGGAAATGGTAAAGAGAGGACTGATCATATTGGATTCGGAAGAGAGGTCTGAAGGAAAGAGGAACCATTACGCGTTCTAAAATGGAGAAGAGCATGGAATCCAGGAATGCACTGAGTTCAAAGCCATAGTGCAAAATTTGATGGATAATAAAGAGATAGAATTTTACGAGGAGATTTAGGAATCAAAAGGACGAGAGGTTTTTGCTTCAGATGAAGGATCAACGGAGAGGGTCCAAAAGGGCAGCCGCCCAGTAGTGATCATCTCGAAGCCAAGAGTCAAGGAAGCTGGAACACAAGTAGCACCGCGAGTCATAATTCGAAAACCTGTAACATTTCCTTACAAGAATAGCAAAAGGGTTCCTTGGAACTATGACTGTAACGTGACAATCCCAGGAAAGGAGAAACTGATCAACGCTTCAGAAGAGGACAAGAGATAGGTTTCTACACGCACAGTAGGAAGCGCTATGATACACTAGTTGCAAAAACCGAGTCTATTAAAGGAAAATCTGTGATAGAGAATACAGCTGAGCTGAATCGCCTGTCAATGAGCTGGCGACCGAGAAGGAGGCTAAAGAGTTCCTAAAGTTTCTAAAGCATAACGAGTATAGTGTCGTAGAGCAACAGTACAATAACCATGTAACATCCCGATTTATTGGGTCTGTGCATTTTATGTGATGTATGTTAATTTGAGAATTTGAAGTGCAAATTGGGGCTCAGGTTTAGGCTGAGGCCTTGATTAAATATTCTGTTTAGACACTCTAGGGCTTAAAATAAGGTCTTGGTAGTTTAATTGACATACTGGGCTTGTGGCCCAGCAACAAGGGGCGCAGTAAAGGGGAGTTATAGATGGCGTCAAGAGGCAAGGGGAGAGGCCCAATTTGTGGCCGTTTGGAACCCATCAAGACGGGCCAAATTCGGCAGTTAAAGGGAGTAAAGGGGACGGCAACAAGGCTATTATTTAGGGATTTTTATTGTTTTAATTTATAGATAATTAAAGCTGATAAAGGAGGGAAGAGTTGGAGATACTTAAACCTCTTTTGGATGAATGCTCTGTTAAGGATAAGGGGTAGAATGATAAGAGTGATCTCTTGGTTACAGAGTTGGCCAAAAATCAAACACAGAAGAGGGGGAAAATAGATTCAGTATAGGCTAGGGGGTGTGCCGAAATTTCATTAGTTTTCCTGAGAACTTTCCTTCAGTTTTCTCTATTGCAGAAACTTCTCTATTCTTTCTCTTCTTCTGTCGAAATTTCTTCCTAGCCGAAATTTCTAAGGCTCTCTTTTCTTTACTTTTCCTAAGCCAAAACCAAAACCCCATTCAATTCTTCTAAAAGCTAAAAAACATATCTAGTTCATCTTTCCTGGATTTCCTTAAAAAGCCGAAACTCCTAGATCTCTAATCTTCTACGCTTCGATCTTCTTCTGTGATTGACGAATCTTTCTACAAGGATAGCCGAAACCTTCTGTAGAGGTAAGTATCGATTTGGGTTTTCTTTCAATTTTTTTCGGCTTTTGGAAGCCATAGCTGAATGGCTAAATAGTTGGCTAATCTCGTATTTTCTCTCATTTGCAGCATTCCGGGATTTGAAGGGGATTCAATCGCTTAGATTTCTAAGCTAGAGTTCAGTAGTCCTTGGATCGTATCACTTTCGGGATTTCAAGGTAAGGAGATCTGTTAATTTAAGCATATAATTCGGGTAAAACACTAATCCATGGCTGAATATAGGAGAGGCCTTATTTTTGCGTTCTTCCAGCTTTTGAGCAAAGTTGTAGACAAAAGACAGTAGATCTGATTAGTGAGGGTATCGACATAGAGAGTAGTACTACGTGTTATCAGGTGTGTAACACTCTCACATCATTTAGATTGCTTGATTAGTATGCATATAAACCTGTTATATTCTACATATTCTGTTAAATGCCAAATACCTAAGCATAGCCATTGAAAACCCGGTGGGGGTAAAGGCGAATCACCAGGTTAATGATCTCTGTCATTCTAAAGTGAATGTTTCTGTTGAGATGATATATTTTATATGTATGCATGGGATTGGGTGATTGATGAAAGGGGAAGTGCTCTATTGTAGTGGCTAATGCCATGATCTATTGTAGTGGCTTTTGCCATGATCTGTTGTAGTGGCTGATGCCATGATCTGTTGTAGTGGCTATTGCCATGATCTGACGATGAGCGTACTATCTCAGCATGACTGCCATCGATGGTGTGTAGCGGTGTGGGTTGATTGTAGAAATCCCCAATGGTGTGATTGGCAGGTAAGGGTGGTGTGTAGCGGATGGAAACCTAGGATTGGGCTGGGCTTTGGATGATTTCTATTGTGTAATATTTTGTTATTCTGTTCTGTGGGCTAAGGCCCAATCTGGTGGTGCACGAGGGTTGCACACTGAGTCTCGCGACTCACCCTATCATTTAACATTTTACAGGAGACACTTAAAGCATCGGACCGGGCTGGAGAGGAACACAAGGTGGCCATACACGAGCTCATTTTGGATACTGTAAAAAACTATATTTTGTTTATTTACATTTAATATTTTGAATTAAGTTTGGGTTATATTTTATTGTAATAAAGCCACGTGCTATTCATTTTATATTTTTGGGTTTTGGGCTTTATTTTTAGACACTTGAATTATCCGATAAAAATTGAGACTAAAGCATATACTAAATTTCAGTTTTGGGCTTTGTATAAAATTTATATCTTGTATACATTATCAAATTACAAAGTTTTTCCGGTTAAAATGTATAAAATCAACAAATGTTTTTCCAAATACTCGACATGTATTATAAAATCTTCTCAGTGACATGCCAGATCCGGTCGTGGAGTTTGGGCCGTGTTTGGGGTGTTACAAATTGGTATCAGAGTCCAGTTTAAAACTCAGATTTTAGGGTTTGGGGCTCAAAACGTTTTCTAAAGATGGGTTTTGGAAACATGCATGTTTATAATTAACACAGGAGGATTTTTTCGGCATGGCACCTGCGTCTCCAGCCCAAGTCCGCCAGGTAAGTATTCTGAATTCACTGTGTGTTATATATGTATGTGGGCTTGATGGGCTTTAAGGGATGTCGACTAGGTAGATTAGAACTTGATGGACTCTAGGCTTAGCTTAAACAACTTCTTAAATCTCATAAGACTTAAGTCAACTAAACAAACCCGTGAATGAGTCGCAAGAATAGGGTGTGGCAACAGGTATACGCATGTCTAGGATTGGATCCGGAAGAGCCTGGTACTTAAGCAGTCCTAGTGACTCACCTCCTCTTCGCTGGAATCCTACCTGGTGTGTAGTGACTGTTCACCCTAGCCACGAGGATTTGTTGACGGGCCAAAATCTATACCTAAAACCCGTAAGGGACCAGCCACCCTAGTTTTGTAAAATTACCACAACGCCCCTGATTTGGAAAAAATTTTACCAAAACACTCTTGATTTGAAAAAAATTCAAAACGCCCTTGATTTGGAAAATTAACAAAATTTGCAAACTTACCGAAATACCCCTGATTTAAAAAAATTACCAAAATACCCCTGCTTCACAAAATTACCAAAATACCCTTACTTTGAAAAATTACCAAGATATCCATGATTTGCAAATATACCCCAGGTTTACGGAAATACCCCGATTTGTAAAGTCAACAAAAATTTTCCTTAAAAAAAACGTACAACACACCGCAACAATCAAAAACCACAAACACCAAAACACCACTACTTCTTTTAGAATCAAATCCTTCAAAGTATCCCTATTTTGTAAAAATATACCTTTATCTTGAAAATTCCCAAAAATACTTTATCAAAACACAAAAATACCCTGTAGGATAAAATTACGAAAATACCCTTAGTTAGAGAAATGTCGAAAATACACTTAGGGGATGAACGTGAGTTCATGAATGCTCTTTGTATGATTGATATACGATGATTGATGTATGTGGTTTCATGAAATTTGGAGACCAACTTGAGACTGGAGCTTGTAGGTGTAATTTCGAATTCGAAAGAACTACTCTTAAACTAATGTTCATATGACTGTTCGTGGTTAATCAGTGGAAGAAAGCTAATAATTCATAAAATTTTTAATCAGATAAATGCCAATCTGAAGAATGAGTACAAGGGGTCGAGGACGTCTGCCGCGTGGTCGTGCTAGGGGTAAGATGACCGTGTCAGAGCCAGCAGGGTCTGGCCACGGGTCAGGAAATGAGATGTCGGATCCACCAGCTGTGGAGGGAGAATTTCGGGACCAGGTGCCCAGGGATGATGCGGTATCTCAGGCGATGTTGCGGGTCCTCGAAAGAGTTGCTGGGGCAGGCACTGGTTCAGGGGCCCGAAAATCTATGTCTAAATGACTCCGAGCCAATGGAGCGGAGATGTTTAGGGGTGTTTCTAGCGTAGCCCCTAATACAGCTGAGAATTGGTTAGAGGCAAGTAAGCGTATAATGGATGACCTTGACTTCATTGTAGAGGAGAAGCTGAAAGGGGTCGTGTCTCTCCTTCGAGACGAGGCTTACCAGTGGTGGCTCACGGTAAAGGAGGGTGCTGCCGCGGACCGGATTGACTGGGACTTATTTAATGAGTCATTTCAAGGAAAGTACATTGGGGTCAGCTATGTGGATGCACAGAGGAAGGCATTTCTGAACTTGGTACAGGGAAGTAAGTCTGTATCTGAGTACGAGGCGGAGTTTCTGCGGTTGAGCCGTTACGCTTGAGAAATTGTGGCGACTGACTATAAGCATTGCGTACGATTCGAGGATGGACTAAGGAATGGGCTAAGGGTATTAGTAGCACCGCAGCGGGAGAGGGACTTTGCGGTTTTGGTTGAGAAAGCTAAGATATCTAAAGAGGTTAAGCGGACTGAGAAACAGAATAGGGATAAGGATAGGAATAGGAATAAGAGGAATTTTGGGCCGTCAGGATCATCTGAAAATTTTCAGAAAAGGCCTAGGTCTGATGGGCCAGCTCGTGCTCCGACGGGTCAGAATCGGTCATGTCCTTCGTGTGGGAAGGTGCATTATGGGGAGTGTAGAAGGAGAACCGGTGGATGCTTTAGGTGTGTATCCACGGAGCATATGATTAAGGATCATCCCACGTAAGGATCGTGTAGCCACCGGACGAGGTTCTCGATCGTTTAGGAGAGGTAGTGAGCCAAGATCGAGGTCGCGGCACAGCTAGAGGAGGAAATGGATTCGGTCGGGGTCGTGGAGCACCTGGTAGGGGTGTTGGTAATGTGGATGCAAGGCAGCCGGGTTTGGTTTATGCAGCTCGTCGATGGGAGGATGCTGACGCACCAGATGTCATAACCGGTACGTTTCTCACTGCTGATAACCCTTTTCTTGCTCTGATTGATATTGGATCAACTCACTCTTACGTTGCATGTTCAGTATCTGAGACCTTAAGTATAGACTCTGAAACAACTACTAGGGAGATTACTATGGTTAGTCCTTTAGGACAATCTAGGGTAGTGGACAAACTATTTAGAGACGTACCCTTAGAGACTCAAGGAGTAGTGTTCCCAGCAGACTTAATGGAATTACCGTTTGGAGAATTTGACCTTATTTTGGGAATGGATTGGTTGACTAAACATCGTGCTAAGTTGGATTGTGAGACTAAGAGCATGGTGTTGAGTACCCCGAAAGGCGGGGAGGTAGTTGCGTTAGGAGAAAGAAGGAATTACTTGTCCAACGTAGTGTCCGCATTAAAAGCTGTTAAAATGATTCGGAAAGGATGTAATGCATTTCTAGCCTTTATCAGTGCTTTGGATGTTAAGGAAGTGACTGTCAATGAGGTTCGAACAGTCAAGGATTTCACAGATGTCTTTCCTGAAGAATTGCCCAGATTACCTCTGGACCGCGAAGTGGAGTTTGGAATAGAGCTACTTCCGGGTACGGGTCCGGTGTCTATTGCTCCGTATAGAATGGCATCGAAGAAGCTGGTGGAACTCAAAGCCTAGATCCAGGAACTGTTGGATCGTGGATTTATCCGACCGAGTGTGTCTCCGCTGGGAGCCCCGGTCCTGTTTGTGAAGAAGAAAGACGGATCCATGCATATGTGCGTGGACTACCGTCAACTAAATAAGTTGATGGTTAAAAATAAGTACCCACTGCCAAGGATCGACGACCTGTTCAATCAACTTAAAGGAGCTTTGATTTTCTCTAAGATAGATTTAAGGTCGGGTTATCATCAGTTAAAGGTAAAGGAAGGGGACATTCATAAAACGGCATTTCGAACTCGCTACGGTCATTATGAATTTTTGGTGATGTCGTTCGGGTTAACAAACGCGCCAGCAACATTTATGGATATGATGAATCGGGTGTTCCAACCATACCTTGATCAGTTTGTTGTGGTGTTCATTGATGATATCCTGGTTTATTCCAAGACCGAGGAGGAGCATGATGCACATCTTCGTGTGGTGTTGCAAATTCTGAGGGAGAAGTAGTTGTTCGCTAAGTTCAGCAAGTGTGAGTTCTGGCTAAGGGAAGTAACTTTCTTAGGACATGTGGTTTCTGCAAAAGGAATTAGAGTTGACCCTCGAAAGATAGAAGCTGTATTGGATTGGAAATCGCCGAAGTCGGTGGCGGAGATTCGAAGTTTCTTGGGATTGGTGGGGTATTATAGGAGGTTTGTGGAAGGGTTCTCGTTAGTTACGGCACCTTTAACTAAGTTTTTAAGGAAGGGAATATCGTTTGTTTGGACCGACAAACAGTAGGAGAGCTTTAAGAAGCTGAAGAGAATTTTGACGGAAGCGCCAGTGTTAATTCAGCAAAAGGCGGGAAAAGAGTTTACCGTCTACTGTGATGCGTCACACACGAGTTTAGAATGTGTGTTGATGCAAGACAGGAAGGTTGTGGCATATGCATCTCAACAGTTAAGACCGCATGAATTAAACTACCTTACGCACGATTTAGAATTGGCGGCAGTAGTGTTTGCTCTAAAGATCTGGAGACATTACTTGTATGGGGAGAAGTCAGTTATTTACACTGACCATAAGAGCCTGAAGTACCTCCTTACCCAGAAGGAGTTGAATTTAAGACAACGTAGGTGGATTGAGCTCTTGAAGGACTATGATTGCTCGATCGAATACCATCCGGGTAAGGTTAACGTGGTGGCAGATGGGCTGAGTAGGAAGGCAATAGCGGATTTGAGGGCGATGTTCGCTTATCTCAGTCTGTATAAAAATGGCAGTTTGGTAGCTGAACTCCAGGTGAAACCAACGTGGACAAACCAGATTAAGGAAAAGCAGTTGTTGGATGATGATTTGAGTGCTCGACTCCGTCAAGTGCAGAATGGTGAAGTGGAAGATTATAGTTTGAATGGTGATGGAGTCCTGTGTTTTCAGAAAAGAGTTTGTATGCCAAAGGATGTGGAGTTAAGGCAGATGATTTTTCAGGAGGCACATAGTAGCTATTATGCTATGCATCCTGGAGGGGTTAAGATGTACCGAGATTTACGAGAGCAATTCTGGTGGCTAGGTCTGAAGCGAGAAGTAACGAAATTCATGGGTAAATGTTTGACATGTCAGCAGGTGAAGGCAGAACACCAGTTGCCTTCGGGGTTGTTGCAGCCGGTGAAGATTCCGCAATAAAAATGGGAAAGAATCACGATAGATTTTGTTAGTGGGTTACCTCTTACGCCCAGTAAGAAGGATTCGATTTGGGTGATTGTGGATCGTCTGATAAAGTCCGCTCACTTCATACCGGTTCGGGTCGACTACTCTCTGCAAAGGCTGGCTAAGCAATATGTGGCTGAAGTAGTGAGACTTCATGGTGTACCTGTGTCGATCATATCGGATAGAGACCCTAGGTTCACGTCACGATTCTGGAAGGCTCTGCATCAGGCAATGGGAACAAGGTTAGACTTTAGTACCGCTTTTCATCCACAGACTGATGGTCAGTCTGAGAGAGTAATTCAGATCTTGGAGGATATGCTAAGGGGTTGCATCATCGATTTTAGGGGAAGTTGGGAGGAGTATTTACCCTTGGCAGAATTTGCGTACAATAACAACTATCAATCTAGTATTCAGATGGTGCCTTATGAAGCGTTATACCGACAGAGATTTCGTACTCCTATTTGTTGGACAGGGTTGGGTGAACGTCAGGTGTTGGGTCCACAACTAGTTTTGGAAACGGAAGAGAAAATTAAGTTGATTCGAGCTCGGTTGAAGGAAGCATCTAATCGACAGAAATCGTATGCAGATCTTAAGCGTAAGGATTTGGAATTTGCAGTGGGAGACCAAGTTTTTTTGAAAGTGTCGCCGTGGAAGAAGATAATGAGGTTTGGTCGAAGGGTAAGCTAAGTCCCCGATTTATTAGACCTTATCGGGTACAAGAACGTGTGGGGCCAGTGGCATATCGTTTGGAGTTGCCTCCAGAGTTGGAGCAGATACATAACGTGTTCCATGTCTCGATGCTAAGACGTTATTATTCTGATCCCTCGCACATTGTGCCAGTGGAAGAGATTGAAGTAAGGCCAGACTTGTCCTTTGAGGAGGAGCCAGTGCAAGTCTTGGATCAAGACGTAAAAGTATTAAGAAGGAAGTCTGTCCCTTTGGTCAAGGTGTTGTGGCGAAATCACGGCACAGAGGAAGTGACATGGGAGCCAGAGGATGTTATGCGACAGCAATATCCCCATCTCTTTTGACCAGGTAAATTTCGTGGCCGAAATTTATTTTAAGGGGGTAGAACTGTAACATCCCGAATTATTGGATCTGTGCATTTTTTGTGATGTATGTTAATTTGAGAATTTGAGGTGCAAATTGGGGCTCAGGTTTGGGCTGAAGCCTTGATTAAATATTCTATTTAGACACTCTAGGTCTTAAAATAAGGTCTTGGTAGTTTAATTGACATACTAGGCTTGTGGCCCAGCAACAAGGGGCGCAGTAAAGGGGAGTTGTAGATGGCGTCAAGAGGCAAGGGGAGAGGCCCAATTTGTGGCCGTTTGGAACCCATCAAGATGGGTCAAATTCGGCACTTAAGGGGAGTAAGGGGGACGGTAACAAGGCTATTATTTAGGGATTTTTATTGTTTTAATTTATAGATAATTAAAGCTGATAAAGGAGGGAAGAGTTGGAGATACTTAAGCCTCTTTTGGATGAGTGCTCTGTTAAGGATAAGGGATAGAATGATAAGAGTGATCTCTTGGTTGCAGAGTTGGCCAAAAATCAAGCACAGAAGAGGGGGAAAATCGATTCAGTATAGGCTAGGGGGTGTGCCGAAATTTCATTAGTTTTCCTGAGAACTTTCCTTCAGTTTTCTCTATTGCAGAAACTTCTCTATTCTTTCTCTTCTTCTATCAAAATTTCTTCCTAGCCGAAATTTCTAAGGCTCTCTTTTCTTTACTTTTCCTAAGCCAAAACCAAAACCCCATTCAATTCTTCTAAAAGCTGAAAAACATATCTAGTTCATCTTTCCGGATTTCCTTAAAAGCCAAACTCCTAGATCTCTAATCTTCTACGCTTGATCTTCTTCTCGTGATTGACGAATCTTTCTACAAGGATAGCCTAAAACCTTCAGAGAGGTAAGTATCGATTTGGGTTTTCTTTCAATTTTTTCGCTTTTGGAGGCCATAGCTGAATGGCTAAATAGTTGGCTAATCTCGTAATTTCTCACATTTGCAGCATTCCGGGATTTGTAGGGGATTCAGTCGCTTAGATTTCTAAGCCAGAGTTCAGTAACCCTTGGATCGTATCACTTTCGGGAATTCAAGGTAAGGAGATCTGTTAATTTAAGCATATAATTCGGATAAAACACTAACCCTTGGCCGAATATAGGAGAGGCCTTATCTTCGCGTTCTTTCGGCTTTTGAGCAAAGTTATAAACAAAAGACAGTAGATCTGATTAGTGAGGGTATCGACATAGAGAGTAGTACTACGTGTTATCAGGTGTGTAACACTCTCACATCATTTAGATTACTTGATTAGTATGTATATAAACCTGTTATATTCTGTATATTCTGTTAAATGCCAAAATACCAACATGGCTGTTGAAAACCCGAAAAGAGGTAAAGGCGAATCACCAGGTTAGTGATCTCTGTCATTCTGAAGTGAATATTTCTGTTGAGATGATATATTTTATATGTATGCATGGGGTTGGATGATTGATGAAAGGGGAAGTGCTCTGTTGTAATGGCTAATGCCATGATCTGTTGTAGTGGCTTTTGCCATGATCTGTTGTAGTGGCTGATGCCATGATCTGTTGTAGTTGCTATTGCCATAATCTGACGATGAGCAGCTATCTGCAGCATGACTGCCATCGATGGTGTGTAGCGGTGTGGGTTGATTGTAGTAATCCCCAATGGTGTGATTGGCAAGTAAGGGTGGTATGTAGCGGATGGAAACCTAGGATTGGGTTGGGTTTTGCATAATTTCTGTTGTAGAATATTCTGTTATTCTATTCTGTAGGCTAAGGCCCAACTTGATGGTGCACGAGGGTTGCACACTGAGTCTTGCGACTCACCCTATTATTTAACATTTTACAGGAGACACTTAAAGCATCGGACCGGGCTGGAGAGGAACGCAAGGTGGCCATACACGAGCTCATTTTGGATACTGTAAAAAACTATATTTTGTTTATTTACATTTAATATTTTGAATTAAGTTTGGGTTATATTTTATTGTAATAAAGCCACGAGCTATTCATTTTATATTTTTGGGTTTTGGGCTTTATTTTTAGACACTTGAATTATCCGATAAAAATTGAGACTAAAGCATATACTAAATTTCAGTTTTTAATTCATAGAGGCTTTGTATAAAATTTATATCTTGTATACATTATCAAATTACAAAGTTTTTCCGGTTAAAATGTATAAACTCAACAAATGTTTTTCCAAAGACTCGACATGTATTATAAAATCTTCTCAGTGACATGCCAGATCCGGTCGTGGAGTTTGGGCCGGGTTTGGGGTGTTACAAGCCAGCTCGCATATCGGTACTGGCCTTGCTTTTAAGCTTAGAAACCCACCGCAATGCATTAGTGAAAGTATTGAACGAAACTTATGTCACTGAGGACAACTCCGTCTGCAAGCTCGATCGTCTGGTTAATAACATCACTGCCAATAGTTTCGTCTTCTTTAATGATGATGAAACACCACCTAGAGGAAGGGGATCTACAACAGCGCTGCACGTCACCACTCGATGCAAGGGATACACATTACCGGGAGTATTGATTGGCAATGGTTTGGCATTTAATGTCTTGCCCCTATCCACATTAAATAGGCTGCCACTGGATAGTTCTCATATGAAGCCATGCCAGAATATAGTGAGGGCATTTGATGGCACAGAGAGAGGGGTAATGGTTAGAATTGAAATACCAGTTTTGATCGGCCCTAACACATACGAGGTGGATTTTTTAGTAATGGATATCAAGCCTTCCTATTGGGTAAAATTTGTTTTTCCTCTTATTATACCATTCTTAACAAGTCTGAACATTACCCATTTTCTAAATCATAGGGTCGGGTTGCGCGCACGGGCTGAGGTTAAACAACGCCGTTTTGGCGATGATGAACCTGGTGCAAAACGGCATCGTCTCATAGTCGTATTTAAACCAATTTTTTTAGGATTTGATTTTCACTTCAAAAAAAAGGAAAAAAAAGAAGAGAGAATGAAACTCTCTCAAAACACAGGCCGGCCATGGAGCGCTAACGCGCCCGTAGTGCCTCAGTCGTATCTCCGCCTTGCCTCCGCTTTGAATGATGGCCAGAGATGCACCAAAATCATCTTTTTAGTCTTTTTCACCATTCCCTTCTCTTTTCAAACCCGATTTGGGTGTTTCAAGACCCAACAGGTAAAAAAAAGAAGAAAAAAATAAAAAGGAGGGCTTTCGGTCACTTTCTGAACCCTTGTCTGAACCTTCAAGGGTTCGAGTTATTCCAATGACTGCGATGCTCGTCAGTGACGGCACCGATCGCCTCAGGTAAGCCCTCCCCCTTTTTCTCTCTTTTATTTTAAATCGAAAAGAAACAACAAAAAAGGAAAAAAATCAAAAATGGAACACGAATAGTGAAAGGCAAATAACCTTTTGATTGTATTTCTTTGTATTCTGCATGCGTCAAAACATATAGAAAAACAGTGAGTAACCTCTTAAGGTTTTCTTTGGCCCTCTTATATAGCCAAAAAAAAAAAGTCCAAGAGAAAAAAAAATTCTATTTTCTCGCCATTGTCTGTTATCTTTCTATCTTTTCCTTTTGCTTGCTGTTTTGTTTCTTTGTGCAGGTGTGTGACGCGCAGTGGAGGCCGTAGGAGGGGTGTATGGAGGCTGCGGTGCGCGCGGTAACGTGGAGGCCCAATTGTTGATGCTGCGGCACTAGGGAAACCTAGGGTTTTCAGGAGCTTCAATCCACTTGGGCCTAATCTGTCATTGGGCCATTACAACTGGTTTGGACCGATCAGGCTTGGGTCTACTGGAATCGGGCTAGTTTTCGGGCCAGTTTTTTGTAATCTGGACTTTTTTTATTAATGGACTTCAATAGTTATAACGTTTTATTTTTAATTGGGTTTTTAATGGTTAATTGGGCCCCAGGCATAAATGGGTTCTTACAACTGCTCCTCTTTGCTCGTTGTCGTGTAACGAGAACGGAGCAAAGAATTTAAAAAGAACCATTTTTGCCCGGTCTTTGAAACTTTGACTCTTTTTGGTGTTTTCCTTCTTCGAGTAGCTTTATTCTATCCTACTGCATCTTCAAGGGTATAAGAACTAGCGCTTCGATCCAATTCAAGGAGATTAGACTTGTAGCTTCAGTCTGGTCCGCCGCAACTTCAGGGAGATAAGATTTGCTAAATCTGATCCGACCCATTGCAACTTTAGAGGTATAGGATTTGTAAATTTAATCTTTTCCACTGTAACTTTAGGGAAATAAGACTTGTGGCTTCGATCTGCTTCACTGAAACTTTAGGAAGATAAGATCTATCGTAATCTGTAGCTTTAATCTGTTTCACTGTGATGCCAAGGAAATAAGATTTGTTATCTTTAATTTGCTCCACTGCAACTTCAGGGAGATAGGGGTAATGGCTTCAATCTACTCCAGTGAAACTTCAGGAAGATGAGATTCGCCATGGTGAATTTGATCCGACCTACTGTAACTTCAGAGGTATTAGATTTGTAACTTTAATCTTTTTCGCTGCAACTTCAGGGAGATGAGACTCGCCATGGTGAATTTGATCCGACCTACTGCAACTTCAGAGGTATTAGATTTGTAACTTTAATCTTTTCCACTGCAACTTCAGGGAAATAAGACTTGTGGCTTCAATCTACTTCACTACAACTTTAGGAAGATAAGATCTGCCATAATATGATCCAACCTACTGCAACTTCAGAGGTATAGGATTTGGGGATTCATCAATCTTGTTACACCGTCTTTTAGGGAACATGACCTGTGGAATCAATTTATGGATTTATGCTTATGCATAATGATTAGGATGCCATGATTGGAATAAATCAAATACTCCTAGCTAAATGTATTATGAATGCGGAATGTCATGAGAATGACCCTTTGTAGAATGAATCGAATGCTCCTAAATAAATGTATTTTGCGTAAATGTAGAATTTCATGAGAATAAACCCTTTTTAAAAGTTTAGGGTTGTCATTGCTCATTGTTCTTCAAGGTTGCGTCACTGACCCAATATCCTGTCCTTTTGTTCAACCAACATTTTTTACCGCAAATTCGAAGAAATGGTTACTGTTTAGGGTTTCCTTCTCAAATATTTCCAACCCTTAGGCTTGGTGAATTTTAAATAAAAGTCCTATTTCAGGTTCTCGTATTATTTAGAAGTTTTCAGATTAATATGCAAAACTCCTTTTGTGAAAATATCATTAGTCCATCAATCATTACTTCAATACAAAATGCTTAAAAATAATCATAAATAATGGACAAAAATGGAATCTATCAGAAACGAAATCCGAAAAGAATAGGTTGATTAAAAAAACAAACATGGCTGAAATATAAAATGATTACGGGAAAAGATAGGTGCCCCCGATATTGTAGCCTGAGCTTCTCTGTATAGACTTTCTAAAGACCATTCTAAGTTCAACATGAGTTTAGGAGATCTCGAGTACTCTGTTGATGCCTCAAGACGTAACATCTCTCCTTCATCTTAATTTAGGTATAGCAAGATCACCGCATGCCCCATCGTTGATTGCAATTTGAGCCGCCCTTTTTTGGGTTTTCGATTCAAAACCCCTTTGGTCTCAAGGTGCCCTTTGCGGGTTTTCACCTTGGCCTCTCTGTTTTTTATCATCATTCACACTTTTTTTTAGAGAAGGTCTCAAAGCGCCCTTTGCGGGTTCACTTTGGCCTCTTTTCCTCTTCAAGTGTAGTACTTCTTTACTGAATCCGAATTTATAGGATTGGGCAAGCTTTTCCCATCCATCTCATAAGGTCCTTACCAATTTGGCATCCATTTCCCTCTGAAATCCTTTTGCATGGGGAGGATCTTTTTCAAAACCAGGTCTCCCTCGTGAAATTCTCTTGGGCGAACTTTTTTGTCATAAGCCCGCTGATCATGTGTCAGAGTCTTAAAAATTTATAAAAAGAATGATCGAGCCTAAAAACTAACTATGACAATGATTGAGGCAAGCGTACCTATCGAACAGTAGTATAGCTTAGTGGCAAGACTGGAATGTCGAACCCAAAGGAACCAAAAGTACTAATACTAACTTTCTTTTTATTATTTAGCCTAAGAATTAAGGGAATTGTTAATTAATCTAAAATTAACTAACTATTAAACTAAAGATGCTAAGAAAAAGAGAATGAATTGAGGAAATACTTGTAGGAAAAACCAATTGATTAAGACAATACCCGAGGAAGAGTCCACCAAGACTTCACTTGTTATTTAACTCTGAACCAGACGATTTATTCACTTGACTTGATCCGTAGGATTCCCTAATTTATATTAATACCTCTCTCGAGGCTACTAACGTCTAACCCTAGGTTGATTAATTGAAATCTCTTTCTAATTAAAACCCCTAGAATTGTATTAACTCGATCTATGGACTCCCATATTATGTTTGACCCTAATCCGATAGATTTTCGTCATCCTATCTCTAGGGTTACGATCAACTCCGCTTAATTATGCTAGATCTACTCTTAGACAGGGTCTATTCCTCCTCTGCCTAAGCACATCAATACTTGAATTAATATCCTGAAATATCAAAACAAGAATTAAGAACACATAATTAAGAACAAATCAAGTATTTATCATATAGTTCAGAAAACAATAACAAGATTCGTTTTTAGTTTCATCCCCCTCAGGTATTTAACGGGTTTAGTTCATAATCATAAAAGAATATATTTCAGAAGAAAATATAAAACAAAACATAAGAAAAACCCTAAAAAACCCTAAAGGAATTAAAGGGAAGATCCTCCCTCTTCAGTATGAATCCGGCTTCTTAAGATGAATCAACTGGCTTTCTCGAGTAAATTCCACAATTCTGGACTCTCTGGCTTGGCTCTTCGACCTAACTGGACTCCCCCTGAAGGTTGGCCTTTAGGGTGTTTATATAGGCTTTTGGAATGCCTTTCTTTGCCTCTAAGTACCCTATTCCGAGTAAAATTCCTCTTAGTCATGGCAGGGACACGCCCATGGCACACACCCATGTGAATCGTGGCCAGACCGTGTTCGGGTCTTTTAATGAGGCACGGCCGTGTGGTTCTGGGCCCAGGCCGTGTCGATTTCGTTCTTTGTCCCATTTACTCCGTTTCTCGTTCTTTTCATCCTCGAGTGCTCTCTTAAGTATAAAACATGAAATTAAAGGATTAAGAGCACCAAATTCCACAATTCAAGGCTTAAATCATCCAAAAGTATGCTAAATGAGGGATTAAAATATGTATATATTACGGTTTATCACCAGCATCATTCTCTTTTGGTACATCTGACCATGACGGATAGCCCTTAGCCTTTTTTCCTCAATCAAGTTCAACTGATCATATCGAGAATGGATCCATTCAGCTTCATCTAACTTTAGCTCTAACAAGACTCGAAGGAAAGGGATTTCAACTTCGATGGGTAATACTGCCTCCATTCCATAAACCAATGAGAAATGAGTTACCTTGGTGGAGGCCCTGACTGATGTTTGATAAGCATAGAGAGCAAATAGTAATTTTTCGTGCTAATCTTTGTAGGTTTCAGCCATTTTCCCCACAATCTTCTTAATGTTTTTATTGGCTGCTTCCACTGCACCATTCATTTTTGGACGATACGGTGACGAATTGTGGTGTTTGATTTTGAATTGACTGTAGACATCTGCGATCGTGCTGTTTTTCAAATTTAGATTTTCAGATATGATCCTCTCAGGCATTCCATATCGACATATTATTTCCTTTTTTAAGAATCTGCTGACTGCCGATTTAGTAACACTGGCATATGAGGCAGCCTCTACCCACTTGGTGAAATAATCGATGACTACAAAGATGAATCTATGCCCATTGGAAGCTTTTGGAGAGATTGGCCCAATGACATCCATGCCCCACATAGAGAAAGGCCATGGGGAAGTCATAACATGCAAAGGCGAAGGAGGTACATGAATTTTATCTCCATAGATTTGGCCTTTGTGACATGTTTTAGCATAATTGATGCAGTCTCCTTCCATGGTAGACCAATAGTATCTGATCTCATAATTTGTCTAGCCATTATGAAACCAATGGCATGTGTTCCACAAACTTCCTCGTGGACTTCCTCCAAAATTTTCTTAACTTCAACAGCGTCCATACATCTCAACAGTATCTGATCCTTTCTTCTTTTATACAGGATCTCCCCGTCTAAGACATAGTCATAGGCTAGTCTTCTCAACGTCCTCTTATCATTCTCGTTCGCTTGTTCAGGATATTTACGATTTCTCACGTATCGCAATATATCTTGGTACCAGGGGTGATCATCCCTTTCTTCTTCCTCAATATTGTAACAATG
The DNA here is from genome assembly GCA_025503065.1 of Gossypium bickii. NCBI lineage: Eukaryota > Viridiplantae > Streptophyta > Magnoliopsida > Malvales > Malvaceae > Gossypium > Gossypium bickii. The sequence continues at coordinate 49,027,309 of CP106709.1, read as the reverse complement.
AGCTGGGGCTTCGTAAATACTCATTTGAATGGGTTTTATATCCTCTTGTTTGCTCACTTTAATCATGGAAGCCAAAGTAGCCAAAGTATCAACCATTTGGTTTTCGTCTCGCGGGAGATAATTGAAGGTAATGTCATCAAACTCTTCAATCAACCCCATAACTATCCTTCGATAATTGATCAATTTAGGGTATTTGTACAATCAAAATCCAACTTGCATGTGAACGGATAATGATCTCCATTTGGGGATACCAAGACTGCCTCAATTCCATTGCCTATAGCATTTGATGCTCCGTCAAAGTTCAATTTCTAGAGGTGATCTTTCGTAACGTCTTCTTCAGTAGTTGCCATATACATTAGTTCTTCATTGGGGAAGTCAAAGTTTAAAGGCTCATACTCTTCTAGAGATCTACTGGCCAAAAAATCTGTTATTGCACTTTCTTTCACAGCTTTTTGGCTTACATAAACTATGTCAAATTCAGAGAGGAGAATTTGCCATCTAGCCATCCTTCCATTCAAAGCGGTTGACTCCACCATGTACTTTAGAGGGTCCAACTTCGAGATTAACCAGGTCGTGTGGTATAGCATGTATTGTCTTAACCTGTGAGTCGTCCAAATCAAGGCATAACACAACTTCTCAATTGGCAAATATCTCATCTCACACTCAGTGAATTTCTTATTGAGGTAGTATATCGCCTTTTATCTTCTCCTCGAATCATCGTGTTGACCCAACACACACTCCATAGAGTGATCAAACACTGTCAAGTACAAGATTAGTGGCCTATCTGGGAAAATGGGTGACAAGACTGGAGGACTTGACAAGTATTGTTTGACTTTATCAAAAGCATTCTGACATTCATCATCCCACACACCTAGATTGTGTTTCTTCAGAAGATGAAATATGGGATCACATTTCTCAGTCAATTGTAAAATGAACCGAGCAATGTAATTTAACCTCCTAAGGAAACCTCAAACTTCTTTTTGAGTGCGCGGTAGAGGCAATTCTTGTATAGCCCAGACTTTATCTGAGTCAATCTCGATTCCTCTTTCACTGACTACGAAGCCCAACAATTTTCCAGATCTAGCTCCAAAAGTACATTTCGTTGGATTGAGCTTTAGTTGAAATTTTCTCAACCTTAGGAACGGTTTCCTCAAAACTCGAATGTGTTCCTCTTCTGTTCTGGACTTTGCAATCATATCATCAACATAAACCTCAATTTCTTTATGCATCATATCATGGAACAAAGTCACCATAGCCCTTTGGTATATAGCTCATGTATTTTTCAGCCCAAATGGCATCACCTTATAATAGAATGTTCCCCACAAGGTTATGAAGGTAGTTTTTTTCCATGTCTTCAGAGTGCATTTTTATCTGGTTGTATCCTGAGAAGCCATCCATGAAGGAAAACAAATAATAGCCCGCCGTATTGTCTACTAAAGTATCAATGTGAGGCAAAGGGAAATTGTCTTTCAGGCTGGCCTTATTCAAATCTCTATAATCTATACATATTCGTACCTTCCCATCTTTCTTAGGGACAGGTACAATGTTGGCTACCCATTTTAGATATTTGACTTCCTGCAAAAATCCAACGTCAAATTGCATTTTAACTTCTTCTTTTATTTTTAGCACAACGTCAGGCCTCATTCTCTGGAGCCTCTGTTGAACCGGTTTGCAATCCTCTTTTATAGGGAGGCAGTGCACAACAATGTCAGTGCTTAACCCCGGCATATCTTGGTATGACCACGCAACGACATCTTTGAATTCTTGAAGTAAATCTATGAGGTCTTGCTTCGTTTCTTTGGTTATGCACGTTCCAATTTTCACCACATTTCCTTCTTCCAAGGCCATGACCTCTACTGTCTCTTCATGAGGTAGAATTTGTTTTTCCTCTTGTTCTACCACTTTTACACGCGCACCGTTTAACAAATGGGTTATTTACGCGTGAGGCCCTTCCGCGTTTTCAATTGTTTTAATTTAGTATTTTTTATTTTTATTATTTGTCGAATTTTCCCTATGATTTCATCTCTGTTCCATTTTAGCCCCGCGTTAAACGGCGCCGTTTTGAGTGCCTGGGATAATTTCCCAGTGAGTCCTCGCTAGTTTGCGTGCACCTCATTTTAGTCCCTAATTCGGCTTTAATAATTTATTTATTTACTGATTATCCTTAAAATATTGTTTTGGTTTTCAATCTCGTCCCGAGTTTACTTAATTCATTTATTTATTTAGTTTTAAACTATTTTATTATATGATATTAAAAAATATTTATATACTATCTGTTTTAAATTATTTTTATATATTATTTATTTTAACTTGTTTTAATGTAATGTTTATTAAAATTTTTTTTACTATTTATTTAAAATAATTTTATACACATTACTTATTCTAAAATTTTATATATATTATTTATTTTAGATTTTTTCACATATTATATAGTTTATTCCAGTTTTTTTTACATATACTATTCTTTTAAAATTGTTATATATTGTAATTTCCTCTTTTATATATTGTTTTAAACTTTTTATATTTTTTATATTAAACTATTTTATATACCATATTTTAGATTCTATTTATTCATTTTAAAATGTTTCAATATTATTTTTCACTTTTATATGTATATTTAAATGTTTTATATATCATTTGTTTTAAATTATTGTATATTATTGATTCTTAAAGCTACTTTTTACATTATTTATTTTAAATTTATTTATTATTATTTTTAAATTTCTTATATTCTATTTATTTTTAATTTGATTTATGTTCATTTTCTGTTGTCGGTTATATATATTGTTTGATCCACTTTAAAAATTTGTTAGTGTAAATATTGGAATAATGTATGTCGAATGATTGTTTGCCTTGTGTGTGGCAATTTGAATTCCTTGCTTTTATATTGTTCATTTGTATCATATTTGATCATTTATGCTTTCCAACACCATGATTCGTTATTGCTTTTGTAATGTGTTTCGGCACGATAATACGTCATTATTCTTATGCATGTTGAGAGATCCGAAGCTCGAGCACTTGCTAGAGCCTAAGCCATCCGTGCTCGCGAAGAAGCGACATCTCTCGATGTTATCACTGGTACTTTTTCTCTCTATAATACTAATGTAGTTGCATTGATCGATCCTAGATCGGTGCATTCTTATGTATGTGTGAAATTGGTAGCTAGTAAGAACTTGCCTGTTGAGTTTACTGAGTTTATGATTAGAGTGTCAAACCCCTTAGGCAAACATGTATTAATTGATAGAGTTTGCAAGAATTGTCCCTTGATGATTCGAGGTTACTATTTTTTGGTTGATTTAATGTTGTTGCCATTTGATAAATTCGATGTTATTTTGGGTATGGATTGGTTAACATTCCATGATGCCATAGTGAACTGTAAAAGAAAGATTATTGAACTGAAATGTGAAAATGGTGAAATTCTTCAAATTGATTCAGATGAGTTGGGTGAGTTACCTGCTATGATTTCTTCGATGACTACCCAAAGATATGTAAGAAAAGGTTGTGAAGCTTACCTTGCTTATGTGTTGAATACAAAAGAATCTGAATTGAAAGTTGAATCAGTCCCGATAGTTTGTGAATATACGGATGTGTTCTCGGAAGAGTTACCTGGGTTACCTCCAGTTAGAGAAATTGAGTTTGGTATTGATATAGTCCCATGGACCTCGCCGATATCTATTGCTCCGTATAGAATGGCTCCGACTGAATTGAAAGAATTGAAAGCTCAGTTGCAAGAGGTGACAGATAAGGATTTTGCGAGACCAAGTTATTCTCCCTGGGTGCTCTGGTATTGTTTGTAAAGAAGAAAGATGGATCCATGAGACTTTGTATCGATTATTGACAGCTCAACAAGGTGACTATAAAGAACAAGTATCCTTTGCCGAGGATTGATGATTTATTTGACCAACTGAAAGGAGCGACAGTGTTCTCAAAGATAGAATTGAAAGAATTGAAAGCTCAGTTGCAAGAGTTGACAGATAAGGGTTTTTCGAGACTGAGTTATTCTCCCTAGGGTGCTCCGGTATTGTTTGTAAAGAAGATCCATGAGACTTTGTATCGATTATTGACAGCTCAACAAGGTGACTATAAAGAACAAGTATCCTTTACCGAGGATTGATGATTTATTTGACCAACTGAAAGGAGCGACAGTGTTCTCAAAGATAGAATTGAAAGAATTGAAAGCTTAGTTGCAAGAGTTGACAGATAAGGGTTTTGCGAGATCGAGTTATTCTCCCTGGGGTGCTCCGGTATTGTTTGTAAAGAATAAAGATGGATCCATAAGACTTTGTATCGATTATTGACAGCTCAACAAGGTGACTATAAAGAACAAGTATCCTTTGCCGAGGATTGATGATTTATTTGACCAACTGAAAGGAGCAACAGTGTTCTCAAAGATAGATTCGAGATCTGGTTGCTATCAGTTGAGAGTAAAAGAGTCAGATGTGCCGAAAACCGCTTTCAGAACAAGGTACAGGCACTATGAATTCCTTGTTATGCCTTTTGGGTTAATGAATGCTCCAATAGTTTTTATGGACCTAATGAATCGAATCTTTAGTTTGGACAAGTTTTTGGTTGTGTTTATTGATGATATTTTGATTTATTCTCGTGATGAGTCCGAGCATGCCGAACACTTGAGAACTATTTTGCAGACTTTAAGGAATAAGAAGTTGTATGTTAAGTTCAGTAAAAGTGAGTTTTGGATCCGAGAAGTCAGATTTTTAGGACATATTGTCTCAGGTGATGGTATTCAGGTTGATCCAAGTAAGATTTCGACAATTTTTTATTGGAAACCACCAAGGAATGTATATGATATAACGACCCGAATTTGGGTCTAGTAGAACTGGGCCTATTGGGCCTTGGGCGTGGGAGCGTTTAAAATATTTGAGAACATGAGAATGGAATTATTGCAAGTTGGACCTGCTAGGAAGGTGATTTTAAAAGGTTACGGGGTTTCTATGAAGTCCCGGGTGCAAGTTAGGCCATAAGAAAAATTTTGTTTTGGGGCTCTTTAATGGGGAGAGCTGTAGGAGGCAAGGGTTAAGGGAAATTGTTGGTGTTTTGGTAACACAAAAAAGAGTTGTGGTGTGGTGGCAAGGTGGTGCCAGTTATGGAGCAAGGGAATGACGCCACAGGGAGGCAAGGGATCCAAGGTTTTAGTCTTGGTACTTACTTTTCTTTTAGATTATTTTCTTTTAAAGGGAATTAGACTTTAGCTGTAGGTTTAACTTTTGTTGTGCATGTTGTAAGATGCAAATGGCCACATGGTGGAGTGGTGGTGGCTTCAGTATGATAACAAGGTGGGAGAGTGTTCGAATCCTACATGCTGCAAAAAGGAGTTTTATTTTTGTGCTCAGGAAGGGGCAGTAGCTGAGTGAAGACTAAACTCTGCAGGAGAGAGAGAGGACTTGGTCAAAATGTTTGAATAGGTGATGGAGAGTGAATTGTAGAGCACATTGAGGAGAGAATCAAATAATTTGAGAATGTGGGCGTGGTTGGCTGAATGTGGGATGTGTGAGGGAGTTGTGCCGTGTGTGGGAGAGTGTCAAAAGGGGAGGGGAGTGTTTCGGCTAAGGGTCTTTTGCAAGGGAAAATTCGGTCATTTGGGGAGAGAGTAAAACCGAAACTCATTTAGAACTCTTTCTTTTCTTTTGCAATTTCAGTCATCTTGCTTGACTTTTTCTTTACCGAAAACACAACACACCCTTATTCTTTTCTTCTCTTTTTCTTTTCAAAGCAATTTCTTTACTTGTTGTTTGCTTGAGCAGTATTGGTCGACTTCTTCTCCTAACCTTTTCTTGCTATAGCCGAATTGTAAGTTTCCTAGTTTTACTGATAGTGCCGAAATTCTTCCCTTCATTCCACTTATTCTTGACTTAAGGTACGAGTTATTCTTTCTCTAATAATCTTTGTGTCTTTGTTTTGTTTCTCTCTTGTTCTCTCCTAATCCCATCTCTTCTGTGATCAAGGCCGATTTTTATCTGGAATCAACTGCCGAATCTCTTCTCATCTATTTCTCGTGTGGTGATACTCCTCTCTTCATGGTACTAAGTCAGCATTTTGGGGTAGGCCAAAACTCACCCTCCATTTCTTTTCATTTGTTCTCTTCTCTATAACCGAACCCTCAAATCCTCTCATTCGTTCTTCTCATTTTCTTTTCGAACGTTGTCTTCACTTGTGGTTGCTTAAACAGTGTTAGCCGAATTTACCATTTCGGCTTGTGTTTTTTGGTTGGTTCTCTTTTCGGTGTAGCCCCCATAGCCCAACCTAGAGTTCGTTTGTCTTGCTGCTAGTGCCGAATTTTGTCATTCCATTCGACTCTTCATTGACATTAAAGTAATGATTCATTCTCCTTCTTTCATGTTTTTCGTGTTTTCTTCTCTCGGCTTGGTTAAGTCTAAACTCTCACCTCGTGGCTAAGCCGAACTTAACCACACGTTTTATTCTAAACTCCCGTTGTTCTCTTTTGGTAAGGGCCGAACCAAGTCATCCCCTTCTACCACTTATCATTCTCTTAGCCTTGGATATCGGAAGTTGATTGGTAAGTGGGTTTAGAGCCAAATCTTACGGGTTTAGCCACTCAAGAGTTCTTCATGGAGGCAGACAATAGCCGATCGGAAGGGGAATCTGGAAGGGTACCTAATGAGAGTGGACTCGTGACCCCTGCACCCAAGTTTAAGCGGCGCAGGGGATTTTCCGCCTGGATGCGGAAGGGCGTCGACATCTAGTGAAGGCAAGTGTTAGTAATCTCGTAGTTAGGTGTTTAGATTAAAGATCTTCCAATTCTTTTGTTGATAGTGTTAATTGTGTGATATGTTTGGTATAGGTGACGGCGATCGTGAGTGTTTAGTCCTCTACGTGATCAGGTGTGTAATCTCACACCCCATTTGCATGAATGCATATGATCATTTGCAAATCGGCCAAAAGTCGGAAATCGAAATCTAGTATCACATCACCACGCGTGTGTGCGCTGCTCGTAGTGGTAGATCGAAAATTGAGTAATGACGGTAAGTTGCGAAAAGTGTCACGAGCACACTCACGAGGCTAGGGCCGTAGCAGGCCTAGTCGAGCCGAAATGGGCTTAACGGGCCCAATGGGCTATTCGGCCCACATGGGCGAAGTGGATGGAAAATAGTTAATTGATAAAACTGAATGCGAAATCTACAAACCTGTAATCGAAACCAGGCGTTTTGGGCTACCCGAGCATGTGGGCCCGTTTGGGCCTAAGATGGGTTTTAGGCCCAATAGTTCCGTAGAGACCTACAAAGGGTCTCGAGTCGCTCGAGGCGATAGTAGGCCTTTAGAAAGGTCGTTATATGAGAAATTATTGAAATACCCCTGGGTTGCAAAATTACCGAGATACCCTCAATGGGTAAAATAACCGTAGTACCCTTTTATTGTGGTTGAGTATCGTGTGCATGATCTTATTACACTTTTATATGTTGATATATTGTATGTTATCATATTGCATGGGGCGGGATAATGATTGAAGAGCAGTGCAGCCCGGTGGCTTTGCCACATATTATTTTAGTGGCTATGCCACATATATATATACGTATTTTAACTCCGGTGGCTCAGCCACAAATATTGTGATTAGCAGCTTGACTGCATTAATGGTGCGATTGGCGGGGTGGGTTGACTTGATCCCCACAGGTGACGATTGGTTGGTACAGAGGTGTATGTGGTTGGTGTGGGTTGGGTTGCATTACATTATCTGCACTTACATGATTATAGAGCTTAGGCCCAGTTTGATGTTTTATGGGCTTGGGCCCAGTCAGTAATCGTTTAGGGGATTACACACTGAGTTCTTGTAACTCACTCATTTTCCTTTAACCTCGCAAGTAATCCCCAGCATTGAGGATTTGGAGCGGCGGTGGACTCTGTGGTGGCCATACATCGTGAACTTAGTAATTTTACGTTTTGTTTTACTTTGAGATTTATTTTATTCTGGGTTAATATTTTGTAATAAGGCCGCTGGTTTTATATTTCTTTTAAATTTTCGTTAATAACTGTTAAATGCATAAATACGGGATTTTCATAAAAACATAAATAATCGTTTTCCAAAATATCACGTTTTCGCAACGATTCAAGTTCAATTTTCATAACAAAAACAGTCTTTTTAAATGATAACAACTTTAAAAAAGGGACACTAAGTAAATCGGGGTTTTTACAAACAAACATCAAAACTCGGAGTTTTAAAAGAGACGCAACCTTTTTAACGAATGCTTAGCTTTTCAACTATCGTTCGATGTGACATGCTAGATCCGGCCATAACGTCTAAGCCGGGTTTGGGGTGTTACATATGAAGTTAGAAGCTTTTTAGGCTTAGCTGGTTACTACCGCTGATTTTTCAAAGAGTTTTCGATGATTTCTACCCTTATGACCAAGCTGTTGCAAAAAGATTTCAAATTTGTATGGTCCAAAAAATGTCAGCAAAGTTTTGAGAAGTTGAAGGCTTTATTGACTGAGGCATCGGTTTTAGTGCAACCTGACCAGGAAAGGAGTTTGTGATTTATAGCAACGTGACACTGAATGGATTGGGATGTGTGTTGATACAAGATGGCAAAGTGATAGCTTATGCCTCGAGACAATTGAAACCACACGAGAAGAATTATTTTGGAATTAGCCGCTATTGTGTTTGCTTTGAAAATTTTGAGACACCATTTATACGGTGAGAAGTGTCATGTCTTTTCTGATCATAAGAGTTTGAAGTATTTGATGACTTAAAAAGATTTAAATTTGTGGCAACTAAGATGGCTTGAGTTACTGAAAGACTATGAGTTGGTGATTGATTGTCACCCGGGTAAGGCGAATGTAGTTGCAGATGCCTTGAGTAGGAAATCCTTGTTTGCCTTGAGAGCAATGAACACAAGGTTAACTTGGTCCGATAATGGTTCGATCCTAGATGAGTTGAAAGCTAGACCATTATTTCTTCAACGGATTTGTGAAGCTCAGAAATGTGACAGTGATTTGCAAGCTAAGAGAACTCAGTGTGAATCGAGTAGTGATTCAGATTTTCATATCAGATCTTATGGTTGTTTGATGTTCCGAGGTAGAATATGTGTATCGAAAAATGATGAACTTATTCTGAAAATTCTCCGTGAGGCACATAATGGTTGCTTATCTATGCATCCAGGTAGTACGAAAGTGTATAACAATTTGAAGGCATTGTACTGGTGGCCAGGTATGAAATGAGATATTTCAGAGTTTGTTTCAAAATGTTTGATTTGTCAACAAGTAAAATTTGAACACTAATTACCTTCGGGTTTACTTCAGCCAGTGATGGTACCTGAATGGAAATGAGACAGGATTACGATAGATTTCGTAATGGGTTTGCCTTTGACTCCGAAAAAGAAAGATGTCGTCTGGGTTGTTGTCGATAGATTGACGAAATCGGCTCATTTTATTCCGGTACGTACCGATTATTCGCTTGATAAGCTAGTTGAGTTGTATATTTCTAAGATTGTAAGATTGCACGGGATGCTTACTTCGATTATTTTGGATAGAGATCCGATGTTCACTTTGTGATTTTGGAAGAAGTTGCAAGAAGCTTTGGGTGCGAAATTGAATTTTAGTACTGCTTTCCACTCGCAAACCAACGATCAATCTGATAGAATAATTCAGATTCTTGAAGACATGCTCAGATGTTGTGTTTTGGAATTCGAAGGTAGTTGGGAGAAATATCTACCATTGACCGAATTTCCATATATCAACAGTTTTCAGTCGAGTATAAAGATGGTGCCTTATGAGGCATTGTATGGCTGCAAGTGCCGAACACCTTTGTATTGGACCTAGCTCAGTGAAAAATAAATTAACAGGGTTTACTTGGTTAGGGAAACTGAAGAAAAAGTAAAGGTAATCCGAGATTGCTTGAAAGCCGCTTCAGATTGACAAAAGCCGTATGCATACTTGAAAAGAAAAGAGATCGAATTTTAGGTAGGTGACAAAGTCTTTCTGAAAGTATCTCTGTGGAAGAAGATTCTAAGATTTGGCCGTAAAGGCAAGTTGAGTCCACGTTTTATTGGGCCGTATGAAGTTATTGAAAGAATAGGGTCAGTGGCATATTGGTTAGCTTTATCGATAGAGTTGGGAAGAATCCATAATGTGTTTCATGTGTCTATGTTGCGACGTTATCGATCAGACCCTTCACATGTGATTGCTCCGATAGAGGTTGAGATTCGACCTCATATGACTTATGGTGAAGAACCGATCAAGATTTTGGCTCGGGAAGTTAAACAGTTGAGAAATAAAAGTATAGCCCTAGTGAAAATTTTATGGCAACGACACGGAGTCAAAGAGGTTACGTGGGAACCTGAGAAAGCTATGTGAAAGCAGTACCTAAACCTATTCTCTGGTACTAACTCCGCTTTTTGGCTTTCCTGTTGGCTTTCCTGTTTGTGACTTTTTTGGATTCTTAATGATTCGGTTTGCTGGTGAATGTAGATTCAGTATTCTCGTGCCTTTCTTAGTTATGTTTTTCTTTTCTATTTTTTTTTCTGATGCTTCTCTATTTGCATCTTTATTTTCTTTATTTTTTTCTCAATATGTTTGTATGTATTTGTGTTGGATGCATCTCTCCATGTGCGACCGTCTCTTGCTCCCATTGTTTATTATGTTTGCGTGCTCATCATGTTATAGGTCTAAATTGAAATCAAATATTCAAAAACATGGATTTTTCTTTTCCTTAAGCCATTATATTTCCATACTTTCTGATTTCTTTTATTTTTTCCTTACAGATCTCGATGTTCTTGGGATCTAAGGATTGCACTACCTTCAAATTTTCCATTTTCTCCCTTTTTTTATTTTTTATTGTTTTTATATTTTTCATATTTATTTGTAATTTTGTATTAAGGCATGATTTTTGTATATTCAGTAGCAAACTAGAATTTTCCACTATGAAGGCTAAAAAGGTATGTGTTACAATTTTGACTCTCCTAAATGTGATAGTAGAAATGTATCCATGAGATAACTAGTTTAGTTGATGTCCTCATCTTTATGCTATAAGTTTTTGAAATAATTTTTTTTTTACTTTAATAATCATGTTCTACCTTTTGCCTCATTAAATTATATGTTTTGCTTTTGTTCATTCAATTTTGGCTTATAGAGAGGCTAAATTTGAAGGATGAAGACAAGTGTAAATATTTTTATATCAGTCTTTGATTCAATTTTAATATCAACCCTTGATTAATTTTAGATAGGGTTCAGGTCAATTTCGGGAGGTTTAATTATGACATTAATTGTACATACCTGTAACACCCTATACCCAACCCGATCGTCAAGTCCGAGTTACAATGTGTTACATTCATTATCGCAACAACTATTATCAAATCACAGTTCAATTTATAACATAAACGTCACGAAAACTCTAATACTAACCTAAGATCAAATTAGGACTAAATTGTAATGTTAACAAAATTTCAGGTCAATGTCATGAAGTTAGGGGGTTCCTCGTCGCGGCGCAACATACTGTTTAGGTCTCATCTCAATGACCCATACTCGACATTGCATCGTGGAATGGTAGCCTGATCTCATTGCGACAACATATATCCGACGTCACGACAGGACATTCTATTTCTGCAATTTCTAAATGAAACTTTAGCCTGTATTTTCCAAACCAATACCTATACAAAACCGAACCACAATTTCAACCTAAGCATAGGATCTCTAAGTCTCAAACATGATAAAACACCTTTGACAATGGTGTACTACAACTATATTACCTATAAGTTAACCAATTAATATAATTCATTTCAAACTTTCAATACACATACCTATTTACCAAAGTCTTTGGCATTTACAACATTTCATTCCATTTCAGACCATGTTTGAAATCCATTATATATATATATACTCTCCTAGTCTAGATTGAAATCTGGTTTCGCAATTACTCATTAGAGACCTCCTATTTTCTATTCGTACAGAAATTCCATGTCAATTTTACATTTTATTCAATTTAGTCTTTAATATACGAAACTAACAATTAAGCTTTAGAAATTAGTTCTTTTCTTAACCTAAACTTAATTTCTACCAATTTAATACATAAAACATTCATTCTATGCAATGACATCTCATCAAAACTTCACTAATTGATCAAATTGATCCTTGGGTTAGCTTAATCAAGCCCCCAAGATAAAAAAAAATCTATAAAAATCAAAGAAAAATGGCTAGAGGATTAAAATTAAAGCTAAAAGCTTGAAAATCCTTAATGACGTTGTCCCCTTTTGATAAATCTTCTCTCCATCCACCAATTTCATATTTATACATAGATTAAGTTTTTAATTAGTTAATTAATTATGTTTTAATTTTAATTAACCTTAATGTATTTAATTAATCCACCATTATCATTACCATCCACTAAATTTTATTTATACATGGTCTAATTGCTATTTTGGACCTTTGGTGCAGTTTAAGTCCCCAAGTCAATTCCTAATTAAAAATCTATAACAATTAAACTTTACAATATAGTCTCTGGGCCCTAATTAATTACAATTTTGGGTAAATTGACTATCCAAATTTTAATTCATCTATATAATAATTTCGTAAATATATTTATTTAATATTTACGAACTCAGTTTACAAAACGAGGTCCCGAAACTGAGATTTTCAACACCACTAGAAGTCGAGTCATTACAATACCATTAGATATATATTAATATAAATTGTTTGATTGTGTTTAATGTCACGAATTAAGTAATACAATCTCAAAAAAGAGATTTAACTACATCAAATTTATATACAAAGAATATTTATATCATTTAAAATTTAAATATATATATAATTGTGTAAAAAACCTCCCACTCTTTTTTAAAAATGACTCATCTTCAAAAACTACCAAATCTCTTTAAAAAATTACAATTCTTTTAACAATATTACTTTCTTAAAGAATTAATTATATATATATCAAGAAATTATGACTATCTTAAAACAACTATTGGCTTATCTTTAAAAAACTAATCAAAATATAGAAATTTTTATTCAAATATATATAACTTCTCACCCAAAGAGTGGGTACCAATATATTCAGTTTAACATTATTTCACTACTTTTTTACTTTAACTTATTGTATAAAAAAAATTAAGCATTTCACGTAAAAGGTTTGACTTTTATTTATTATATTTTATATTAAATAACTTTTACATTTAATTGTTATTTAATTAAAAGATAATTGCACATTTTCTAAAATTTTGTATATACTTTTTTCAAATGCTAACATTTAATTTCAATCATAAATTGTTTTGGACCTAAAAAATGAGGTAAAAAACAAACAAACAAATATTTTGGACAAAATAAATAGCTGTACGGATGATTCACTGAGTTAAATAAATTAATTCAATAAATATGACAAAAATAAAATCAACTGTTTTTACCGGTTCCCAATGTGATGATGACATCAAGACAACCCTGTAATCTAATGGCAGAAGTAAAAGATAAAAAAGAAAACCCACCATTAATAATTACTGCAGTGAGTCTCCAGGGAAAACTAATATGCCTCCCTCATTGGTTTTGGGACCCCCATGGGAAGTAACCATGAAATAATAAGACTAACAATTTTAACTGACCTAATTACAACTAAACAGCAATAATGGAGGGTCTAACCCCTCCTCTCCTACACCTTTTGCTAATTATATGTTTTTAGGGTTTTAGCCGCTTTGTTTTCTCAAGTAAAGTGAGCTTTCAAAGCTTTCTTTGACCAACTCATCACATCAGCATCAGAGATAGTACATTCCTGTTAGCCTCAGTGATCACAATAAATGAAAGGTCTGTCATTAGGTTTCCAGTTAGTGAAAACTGAGGAAAAAAGTAGAAAGGAAAAAAAATAAAAATACAATATTAGGTCCATTCTTTTATCCAAGCATATATAATATAATTCACAAGTCTTTTCACATTTTTTGTGGGTAGAAGTTAAGGACATTCCTTACATGGAAATATACTTGTGCTTTTAACTGGTTTAATTGAGGTTTTTTGTTTCTGAATATGCCAAATTTTGTTTACTATTTGAGAAGTTACTTCATTCACTGATCTGACTCATCATCATCCTCTTTGAAGCAATCAGAAACTATCAAAGAAAAGCTTTGTTTCCTATTTATAGGCTCTCATTAGAGTCACCCTTTGAGCCATTAATGGTAAAAAAGCTGTGTAAACTGGGAACTGGACATTCTGTAACTTCGTGGTAAAAACTTAAAAAAAGGCCAATCTTTCAATAGGCCATTGATTCATGACAGAAGCACTAGGCAGCACAACCTCTTTAAACAATTTTCTCAAATGCCCTATTGAATGGCACTGTTTAATTGTCAATTAACTTGAAAGAAAAAAGATGTACAAACTTGGCACATTGATGAGTATCTAATTTTCTGATGCATCCCTTACTGACATATTGTGCATGTATGTACATACATACATCAGGGATTGCAGAAAAAAAGGTAGTAATGTATTATTTGTGGGTTTTAGTGATCTTAGAGAAAGGTCGCCGCTTGAATCTACCTTACACGTTACATCTCTTCTGTTTTCTACTGTTCAGTCTTGTAAAAGTGTAACAAAACAGTGAAACAAAATTTTTTTTACACATGACAAGGTGATGGAGCAGATGTATTTTGGGCAGAAAACTATGACCACCATATTAAATTAGTGATTAATTACGATGGCAAAAAGATCAAGGGAAGAAAATAAATACCCTTTTTATATTTGTGTCTAAACTATTAGTAGAATCTTTGTTTCTATTAATGGAGATAAGAAAGATAAGCCTAGATGAAAGAGACAAGGATAAGCCATTTTGTAATGTTAATTGGGAAGGAAGGGACAGGATGAATACGGTAAATTCTTGGTTCGGGGTGTTAGTTGTTGGGTCAACTTCAGGTGGTTAACTGAACCCTAGGTTAAACCTAATCCTCAAGTTAAAAATAAAATAAAAAAATAAAAAAAAGTTGTATAGGGACTGATATTTGATGGAGATGGAAAGGGCTAGGTTTATTTACTAGTGTGTTGATAGGGGCCTGTTTTGTCAAGCTCTCAAAATTTCTGCCTTGAAAAGAAAGGTGTCTAAGACCTGCACCACCCCAAGCTTACACACATCACATTACGAGTCTTTCTTGTCATTATAGAGAGGGACAGCCTAAGAACCCTCATGCCCATCAGTGAGAGAGAAAAAGGGAGCTTACACACGTGTGAATGATGTTGGTGACATTAAAAATTTAATAATAGGAACTAGCTGAACTACTTCAATCACTGTTTTTAGTCCATTCCTTTGTAGGTTTTCTCCCTTACACACATATCCCTAGCTGTTTTTGCTGTTTCAAGTTTTAATCCTTTTCTTTTTCTCCCAGCTGCTGCATAACTTCACTTTTCCAGTCCTTCACTGTTTGCCAAACTTGTTTTTGAAATCATCTGTGCATGAACATGACTTTGTAACAATTGTATAACAGCATTTGTCAGAAGAGGAAATGAAGCATGGTTAACAACTGTGTTATATATATGCACCAGCACCATTCAGCATGAATAGACCAGGCTGTTACTCAACCACTATTCCCTCTTCTTCTTCATCTTCTCTTGGTTCTTCAATGGGGATGGTTTACCCAGACATGGGTTCCCTTTCTCTCGGTCAAAACTATGGTATTCTAGGCTCAAGTGTTTCTTCCACGCAGGACAGTTATGGTTGTAAGGTCCCAGAGATGGAAAATGAAAGAGCTTCTTGGGGTTTTCATTTCATGGGGAACTGCAAAACAAGGAGCTTTGAGGAAAACCATAGCTCTGATGTTGTGGAAGGTCAAAGCTCTGATTGCAGTGATGGGTTTGGAGATGATAGTAGGACCATTAATCTCAATGTCATCTTAAATGAAGAGAACCCCAATGATAATACCGTAAGTGGCAAGGAAACAGATAGTGGTCAGTCAAAGCTTTGTGCCAGAGGCCACTGGAGGCCTGCAGAAGATACTAAGCTCAAGGAACTTGTAGCTCTTTATGGCCCTCAAAACTGGAACCTTATAGCAGAGAAGTTGGAAGGAAGATCAGGTAAGTTAATGGTCAAGAAATGGCAAAAGTAGTGTTATTTTATTCTTTAGTTCACTAACAAGGCTTCTCCCACTTATTATGACTTTTGTTTGATTGTGCTTGAAGGTAAGAGCTGCAGGCTAAGATGGTTTAATCAATTGGACCCTAGGATCAATAGAAGAGCATTTACTGAAGAAGAAGAAGAGAGGCTAATGCAAGCTCATAGACTTTATGGTAACAAGTGGGCAATGATAGCTAGGCTCTTCCCTGGAAGGACTGATAATGCTGTCAAGAACCATTGGCATGTGATTATGGCAAGGAAGTATAGAGAACAATCGACTGCTTATAGGAGGAGGAAACTGAGCCAATCTGTTTATAGAAAAATGGAAGATACTCCAAAATTTGTCTGCAGAGATGCAGCCACAAAAGCTGAACCAGCCCCATACTGTCTCAACATCCCCAATAGAAGACTTGGCACTATCTCCCATTACCAGTTTGGAACCTTCAATGGTGCTAATGCTGGGGTTAACGGTGGTTCTAATGTTTCACCCCACTTAAGCAGCGAGGTCCCTCGCAAAGGGTTCATTGCACAACAGCCACCTTTTGATTTCATCCCTGGTGGGTCTCTTTGTAAACTCCCTATATACTCCTTTTCACCTCCAAAGCTTATTTTCAATGTTCATCATGCAGTTCTTTTGTGTATTTGGGTTTTTGTGCTGTTTCCTCATTGGTTTCCTTTTTGGAAACCTACCTCGAATTTCATACTTGAGAAACACTTTGATGATTTTTGTGTTTTAATTATTCATTTGCTTTATAGACATTGACTGATGTAACCGTTTTCCTTTACCTTTTTCCTGCTTTAAAGTTTAAAACCCAAACCAATCCACTCCTCTACATGTTTTTTACACTACATTCACGTTTAGTCATTATTAATTTGCTAGTTTCTCTACATTGTAACTGGTGGTGTTTTTAAAACATTTGGAACAGGTGTTAAGAGCAATGACATGATGGGTATTTTCAGCCAGACCAGATCTTGGGATAGGCCCATTGATGAACCCCAAATCTCTGGTTTCTATCCCCACCAGCATCACCATCCATCATACATAATGGCAATGCAACAGTCAGAGTTCCTCAGCTCCCAAGGTCTCACAGATTCCACAGCACCAACAGCTCAAATATCAGGCAGTGAACCTTCATCATCAGTGCCAGGTACCAAAGCAGCAACCAGCAGCCACTATGAGACCGTTCCACCCCCATTCATTGACTTTCTTGGAGTAGGAGCCATATGAAGTCTTAGAAAAAAAAAAAAAAAAAAGGCCCTGAAAAAGGTTTCCACCTTAATGTGGAAGTGCTCCAAGATAACTGAGAGGGCCATTTAGAGGTAAAGAGAAAGGTGACAGTCCATAGATCTCTGCATCAGTCTGTTTCATGTCCCCTTTCTCTCCCGAGTCCCCACCCTTTCCATAAGTTGAAACAAAATAATAAAATTATAATTATATGCATGCAGCCTTCTCTACTGTTTTTCCTTTCTCTTTGCTTCTAAAACTATTAAACACTCCCAACTTTCCTCCATTGTCTATTGGTTTTGAACCACAGCTATGATCATAAAGGGTGCTGAAATGGACTTTCAAAACCAGGTTTTCATATTATATGATATGATTTATATGCATGGTGGTAAAATGGGAATCATGTTTTTCATTAACTGCATCAATTCAGTGGTCATTCCATCCTTATTTTAAGGTTTGCCTTAGCGGATAAAATCATTACAAAAGTATGAGATAAATGCTTTATGATATGGAGGAACATACCGGAGGCATGAATATATGATGGTGAAACAAAACAGCGTATGCTGATGATGAGGCAAAGAAAGACAACAAGAAACTGAATTTTGAAACAAAAGGCATCCTTTTCTCATGGGACTGCAAAATTCAGGCACAAATGATGCAAACAAAACAAACTTCACCAACCTTTTTTTTTCCATTGCTTCCTTCCTTTACCATCATTAATCATTCCCAGGATTCATGCCATCCACATGGGAATATACATAAAAGCTGAGATTACTAAATATGAAAATGTTGACCATAAACTGCTTGTAATCTTGTTACTCCCTTTAAAAATGGCTATTATACATAAAAGCTGAGATTACTAAATATGAAAATGTTGACCATAAACTGCTTGTAATCTTGTTACTCCCTTTAAAAATGGCTATTATACCAAACGGTTATAAATTTAAAATTTTTTAAAAATATTTCAAGTTCACCACGAACAACTATACCATAATGTATTTAACAAAATAAAGAGAAGGAAAACAGTGATCGGAGCCCAATATCTAGTACTTTTTTTCCTTGTTCTTATTCTTTTTACATTTTGGGCTTCAATTTGGGTTACTTGTACATCTTCATCAGCTACTCTTTTTGGGTCTAAGATCCAATATTTGATAATTATAATTTATATCTGGCCTCGATTATAGAGTGGAGTTGAATTGAAGGGAAAAATTATTTTGGAGTAAGGTCAAATTCCAAACGAGAAAAATTGAACACTTAATTTTCTTTTCCTAATTAAAACCGTGGAATCATAGAATAATAAAGTTGTTATTTATTGATATTAATAAACTAAGGTTGGAGCACTGTGCTATTCATCCCTATCAAAGCAACCTCCTCCTTCCCACTTGACTCAAAATCCATTGTTAAATAAGTTTGTTTAGAGAATGCAAGTGAGGACAATTAAGTGTTTGCTTATGTTCCATCCAGTAGCTAAGAAGATGGAGGAAAGAAAAACAAATACAAACTATCAACAACTACTCCGAACCCAAGGAATTGCAAAGTTTCATGTTTTAGATTCTCTATTTCCCCTTTAATCTCAGTGACAACTGAGCATTTTTTTAATGAAGTCGTTCAGATATGACATCATTAGGATAATACCAATGTTCATGACCTGCCATTTACTGCTATCTTGAGTCCTCATGTGTCTTGAGCTTACATTGTATGCAAATGAGTACGTGTGGCAACCAAGTGGGCAGTATCAGAAGATTGTATAACAGATTATAGTTAGCAGTTGTAAAAGTCAGCCAATTTGTTAATTAGTAGTAGTCACTCTATTATATCAATTAATGACAGCCATCGGCTATCATATATAAATACTGAAAAAGTTGAGTTGAGTTGGTTAATCAGGAGAAGAAACCGTACTCGTTAACTCAATTCCCCCCCCCTCTTTTTTTGCTTTATATCTTCTCTTCTTCTACTTATTCTTGTGTTGGTGCGTTTGATAAAATAAATTTATGAGAAATTAACTTAAAGCTTCAAGGCGTGAAATCATTTCACTATCTTTAAGTTTCTATTCGCCTCTAGCTATATTTTGGTGTGCAAAAGAGTTCCAAACAAATCAATTTTGAGGATGCAATGAAACTCAATGATTGTCTGCATTTTATACTAACTAAAAATAGTCCATTAAACCAGGGGTGAAGCCAAGAAATTTGAAGAATGGGGGCCAAGATAATGAAAAATAGTAAATTTAAAAATAAAATTTAATTAAAGAAATAATTTGATAAATAAAAATAAACTAGAAAAAAATCTTAAATTTTATTTGAATTGCACTCTTCAATCCTTGACGTCACTAAAATCATCAATTATTTCGTTTATATCAAATTTTTCTGCAATTTCTTTCTCAATGTACATAACCAAAGAACTTAAAAAGTCATCTTCCATCTTGCTATGAAGTTTGCTACGAAGTTGAGTCTTCACAATCTTCATAGCAGAAAAAGCACGTTCTGAGGATGCTGTTGAAACTGGAAGAGTCAATATAAGACGAATCAATCTGTCAATGAGTGGGTACATAATTGACTTTCCACTTTCAACTAAGCTTCTGCAAAGTTCAGAAAGTGTTGATATTTTTCTCAAATCAGGATGCTTACATACATCAAGTTCATAATGCTTCAACTCATATGGGAGACGTTCTTTCTCTTATTGAGAAAAATCTTCTGGATTGAACTTGTTTACAACAATGCAAATTTTATCAATATCAAATAACTTGAAAAACTCCTTGGGATCTAAAGCTGTAGTAAGAGTGAGAAGCTCGGCAATATTTTCGTTAAACCTGCTCTTCAATTCTTGCAATTGAGTATCTATTGTAGCAAAAAATATATCCATTTGATAATGATGCTCCACTGTAACATCTTCCTTCTTGTTGCGACTACGATCCACAATGTATTGAGCATTCATATATGGAAAATCCAACTTCCAAGTTTCACAAAAAAGATATCACATTTTTCAACAATTCATTCCATCCATCTTCTCTCAACTTTTGAATTAAATCTTTCGTTGTCAAAACTAAACTCATGGCGTTTAACATATCTTGAGAACGACGTTGCAAAGCTTGACAAAGGTTATCAGTAATCTCTAAAACTTCCTTCATCATATGCAAAATAAAAATAAACTCAAAAGATATCAATCTATTATATGCGTTATGAGCATCTCCTCGCTGAGAATAGTTAGAAGCGGTATTTTTTAGATTTTCAAGAATTGTGCTAGTAGCATTGTACATCTTTAGTAAACTAGTAACTGAATTTAAATGGGAACTCCATCAAGTCTCACCAAGACGTTGTAAAGTGCCAATCTGATTCATTCCTGTTCCAGTTGCTAACTCATTGATGGATGCCAAATGAGTTATTTCAGCTGCTTTGGCTTTTTGTAATTCATCGTGTCGTTTGGAAGAAACCGAAGCAATATTAACAATATAAGACAAGTCTTTAAAGAATTTATGCACTTCAACCACTTCTCTAGCTGCTGCAACCAATTCTAACTGAAGACGATGAGCAAAATAGTGAACATAAAAAGCATATCAGCAATCATTCAAAAGCAAAGCTTGCAAACTGTTAAATTCCCCACGCATATTGCTTGCTCTATTATAGCCTTGACCTTTGATCGTGTCCAAACTAACTATGACAACGAATAAGGCAAGCGCACCTATCGTTTGGTAGTATAGTTATGGCAAGACCGGAAATATCGTATCCTCAAGGACCAAGAGTACTAGTAATTACTATCTTTCTATTATTTAGCCTAAGAATTAAGGGAATTGTTGTTTAATCTAAAACTAACTAATTACTAAGCTAAAGATGCTAAGACATAGAGAATGAATTGGGGAAATACTTTTGGAAAAACCAATTGATTAAGACAATACCCGAGGAAGAATCCACCTAGACTTCACTTGTTATCTAACTCAACTGACATTTATTTATTCACTTGACTTAATCCGTAGGATTCCCTAATTTATATTAATACCTCTCTCGAGGCTACTAACGTCTAACCCTAGGTCGATTAATTGAAATCTCTTTCTAATTAAAACCCATAGGGCTGCATTAACTCGATCTATAGAATCCCATATTAGGTTTGACCCTAATCCGGCAGATTTTCGTCGTCCTATCTCTAGGAGTGCGATCAACTTTGCTTAACTATGCTAGATCTACTCTTAAACGGGGACTTTTGCTCCACTGCCTAAGCACATCAGTACTTGAATCAATATCCTGAAATATCAAAGCAAGAATTAAGAACATATAATTAAGAATAAATCAAGTATTTATCATATAGTTCAGAAAAAAATAACAAGATCCGTCTCAAGTTTCATCCCCCTTAGGTATTTGAGGGGTTTAGTTCATATTTATAAAAGAATACATCTCAGAAGAAAGTATAAAACAAAACATAAGAAAAACCCTAAAACCCCTTGAAGGAAATTGAAGGGAAGATCTTCCGTCTTGAGTATGATTCCGGCTTCTTGAGATGGATCAACTGGCTGTCTTTGAGTAAATCCCACAATTCAGCCCTCTCTGGCTTCGCTCCTTGGCCTCCCCATTTTAGGTTACACTTACGGTGTTTATATAGGCTTTCAGAATGTCTTTCTTGGCCCCTAAGTATCCTAATCCGAATAGAATTAAAACAATTTACGGTAGGGACACGCCCGTGTGGCATGACCGTGTGAATCGAGCCAAGGCCGTGTTCGAGTCTGCTAAAGTGGCACGACTGTGTGGCGAACTCCAGGCCGTGTGGACTTCTTACTTTGGCCTATGTTCTCCGTTTTTGGCCCATTTCTTGTTCTTTTCATCCTCTGATGCTCTCCTAAGTATTAAAACATGAAATCAAAGGATTAGGAGTATCAAATTCCACAAGTCAGGGGATAAATCATCCAAAAGTATGCTAAATGTGGGATTAAAATATGAACATATTACGGTTTATCAAATACCCCTACACTTAAGCATTTTCTTATCCTCAAGCAAAATTCTCAACTCACAATTAAAATGAACTTCCTTAATTCATAATATTCATCAATAGTGTTTCATTATAATTCAAAGGTAATTCATACATTGATAATTTAACCAAAAGGGTTCTAAATATTCAAACAATCAAAGTCATAGTTTTTAAAGTACAAAAACATAGGTGTTTCCCCTTACCTAAATAATTACCTGTAGATCAAAATCGACAAGGGTTGACATCCTTACTAAAGATTCACTCAAATCATTCAAAGTGTTTAAGGTTCAAAATTAAGCACTCAAAAGTCGAACATGAAAAGTTAATCCCATAGGCTTGTATGAAAATCAAATCTCCACCACTATAGAATGAGATGATACACAGATCAAAAGGTCTTTTAGGGGTTGTAATGTGGCTTAGGTTAAAGGTGTGGATAAAGGCTGAATTAGAAGGTTAAAATTGAGATTGAATTGACAAATTACCTAACTAGAAACAATGAACCGATAATGAATAATTATATTAATGGCACGAGCTTCTTCTGAAGATGTGAATTTAATTGTTTAAGCTCATAGAACATAGAACTAATGATGAATATAATATCCAACGTTTTTTTTAAGAACAAATCAAGTAAATAGATTTTAACAATTGAAATAGAGAATGTAGTTAGGCAACTGATCAAATCAAATCTCGATATAAGGGTAGTCAAGAGAAATGGTGATAACAAATACAAGATAGGTTTTGAGTTAATATTAGTGGGTGAGTCAATAAACGGTTTGTTAAGATCAAAGGGGTTCACTAGGGGTTAATTGTGAGGGTAGGCTTTTAGTGGAGTATGTGGGTTAAATCCTAAGTGCCTTTATCATCTCTGTATATCAAATCAATGATCTGGTCTTGACATGTATAATCAAAGCAAGTTCTAGAATAACAAATCAATGTTGACACACTCATAATCAATAAAGTGAACAAGAAAAGAATGTATGCTCTAAAAAGGCTCAAAATCTCACAAAAATTATGGATTTTTGATATCAACCTTGTAAATTTCAAACTTCAAGGTAATAATTAGATTCAGGTAGACAACCTAACAAATTTTTAATTCTAAAAATGGACTCATCATGCTTGATTCTCTAGTCTCCTAAAGTTTAAATCATCACTGCACAATTATCAATGACTTAATCCAAAACATATAAAAAAATCATGAATCAACAAAAATTTCATTCTAATAGTAACATGATAAAATTACTTAAGAACAAGACATAATTTAGAGATTTGAGAATAATGCAAAAAGTTAGGAACTTTTCAAAATAAAATTCACCACCCACGCTTAAGATGTACATTGCCCTCAATGTACAAAGATATATATTTAGATATTAATAGCATGAAATCATAAGAGATAGGGAGAAGTAAAACTTCCTGAATTTTGGATGGATTCCTTGAATTGGCAGTGGAGACATTTGATTCGGAGGTGAAAGATAAGTTGGAGGAGGTGTCTCTGGTGGTGGTATGGTGGCCACCAACAATTACTGCGCTAGATGAAGAAATTGGGTAACTCGTGAAGAAATAGCCAGGAAATAATAAGAATAATTGAAAATATATGAATTATATATTTAAAGACAAGAAAGATAAAGAGAAAGAGTGTAAAAAGTAAAATAAAATTAAAAGAAAATATTAATGGACTAAAAAGTCCTTATCGTTAGATGGTTCGCGAGGTGGGTGTGATTTCTAAGGGTGTGGTGTGGTGATTCCTTAACAGCCTTTAGAGCCTAAATCAAAGAAAACAAAATGTAAGAATAAAAATTAAAGAAAAGAAAGATAAAGGGAAGGAAAATAAAGGAGAATAAAAATTAAATGGACTCAAATGTCCTTGGCTTGTCGGGTCAATGAAGCGGCCGGCATGAAATCATATAAATCGATCTCACATAGGGAGACTGTGCTAGGGTCTTTTCACTTCTTCGACATGGGGATGGTAGTGTTGGCCTTACTTTTGGGCATTGAGTGATAGTGGTAAGGATGGTGAAAAAAGGAGAAAAAACTATAGTGGCTGGGGTTGAGAGGAAAGGGGTTTGGTGAGGAAAGTGTGCAGAGAAAGGGAGTTTATATAGAAATAGGGATTTGGTGATTTCCCACGCCCGTGTACCATGGGCGTGTTGGGTACACAGCCGTCTCGCACGGCCGTGTTGTGCTTCGTTCGTTTCTCCCATGCCTGTGTGCAGGTCGCCATGCCTATGTTGATAAATCAGTGTTGACCATGGCTGTATCGCATGGCCGTGGTGTTTAGTCAGAGCCTGTGCCTTGGGGATTTTTCGTCCTTGGTTCGTACTATCTTTGCCATACTGGTACGAAAATTCGTGCTGTCCACACGGCCACGGCCACGCCCGTGTGCAAGGTCGTGTGGTATGGAAATCTGGGTGGTTAGTTTGTAGTTAGATGCTAAGAATCAGATAATTAATGGGGTTAGTGCTTGGATTGCCTCCCGAGAAGTGCTCATTTAAAGTATTAAGCTAGACTTGCCTTTCATTCGCACATTCATGGCGGTTTGAGGAGTTGAAACTCTTCACCCCTGCTATTAGTTTTATGGCCATTATATAGTTCGAATCTAGTAATGTTTACTTTAAAAGTGCCGAATTTAGGATTAGTTACCTCGACTGTTTCATATGAGAAGATATTCAGTACCTCAAAAGGGATTTTTTTCGTTTGTATCAAGGTTTGAAGTGGCGATCCGAGGGTCTGTTTTGTCCAAGAACACCTGATCTCTGATCTTAAATTAGTTTGGTTCATCCTTAAGTTTGACATGGCTTTGCTTTGGTTCTGCTTCGAGTGTCCCTAATTTCTCTTTGAAATGAGTCTTCCGCTCGTCTAGTTCATCGATTTGAAGCATTCGTTCTTTATGAGTTATTTCCTTTTTAGCATAAGGTCTAGGATTTGGCTCAGTTGTGTAGTTTCGTGTTGTTTTCTGTAAAAAAGGTTGAGCTGAATGGTCATTAATAGAATTTATGTTCTCACCTTGATTACTCGATGTCCTAGTCGAATCAAGAGCCTGAAGAGTGATCGTTTCGTCATCTACACGAAGTATGAGTTCACCTGTACCAACATCAATTTTAGTTCTGGCAGTTGCTAAAAAGAGTCTTCCTAAAATTAAAGGAATATTATTGTCCTCATCCATATCTACAATGACAAAGTCTACGGGGAATATGAATTTATCAATTTTCTCGAGTACATCTTCAATTATACCCCTAGGAATTCTAATAGTTTTATCAGCTAATTGAATGCTCATCCTAGTTTGTTTGGGTTTCCTTAGACCTAGCTGTTTAAACATTTTATAAGACATAACATTGATGCTTGCCCCTAAATCAGCTAAAATATTATCAACAGATAAACTACCAATTAAGCATGAAATTTTAAAACTCCCTGGATCTTTTAATTTTCGTGGTAATTTATTTTGCAGAATTGCTGAGCACATTGCGTTTAGCTCCACATGCGACTCCTCGTCTAACTTTCGTTTGTTTGTCAAAAGCTCTTTTAAACATTTCCTGGAATTTGGCATTTGTGAAAGAGCTTCAAGAAACAGTAAGTTAATATGTAATTTCTTTAAAAGTTTAAGAAATTTACCGAATTGCTCATCGGTGTTGTCTTTCTTCATTGTATTAGGGTATGGCACACGAGGTTGGTACTCTTTGATTACCGGTTTTGGTTTATCATGGCTTACCTCATCCTTACCTTCCTCTACCATATTCTCTTGCCTCAATTTTGGTTCATCTAACCCTTCACTATCATGAGCGGTTATTGCTTGAAGTTGTTCCTTCGGGTTAGTCTCAGTGTTGCTTGGTAGGTTTCCTTGTGATCATTCAGAGAATTGTCTAGCAAATTGCCCTAATTGGTTCTCGATCCCTTGAATCGACGCTTGTTGATTTTTGAGTGCTATCTCGGTGTTTTTGAAATGGGTTTCTGACACTGCTATGAAGTTTGTTAGCATTTCCTCAAGGTTCGGCTTCTTTTCTTAGGGGTAGGGTTGTTGTTGAAAGCCTGGAGGGGGTTGTTGTCTTTGGTTTCCTTGACCACGCCATGAGAAATTGGGGTGGTTCCTCCAACCTGGATTATAAGTATTGCTATATGGGTTATTTTGAGGTCTAGAATTAATACCCATATAGTGAACTTGCTCATTTTCAGCGCCCGGTTTGTAAGATGGATATTTTGTATTGCTTATCCCTCCTTCATTCGTATCGCACTGCATAACTAGATGTACCTGCGAAGAACCATACAAACTATCAATCATTTTATTTAACATTTCTACCTGATTTGATAGCATGGTTACTACGTCGAG
The DNA here is from genome assembly GCA_025503065.1 of Gossypium bickii. Lineage (NCBI taxonomy): Eukaryota > Viridiplantae > Streptophyta > Magnoliopsida > Malvales > Malvaceae > Gossypium > Gossypium bickii. The sequence continues at coordinate 49,000,777 of CP106709.1, read as the reverse complement.
GTTGAAAACACTGGCGGCTTTTGTTGGCTTTGTCCTCATGACTTGCCATTGATAGTTATTCAGTGACATCTCTTTTATAAACTCATAAGTAGCTTCAGGGGTTTTGTTATTCAGGGTTCTGCTGGTGGCTGAATCAATCAACTGCCTGGTTGAAGGGTTCACACGGTTGTAAAAGGTTTGAACCTGTAGCCACGAGGGTAACCCGTGGTGTGGACATCTTCTCAATAGATCCTTGTCTCTCCCATGCATCGTAAAGTGTCTCTAAATCCATCTGCACAAAAGAAGAGATATCATTCCTCAACTTAGCCGTTTTAGCCGGCGAAAAATATTTTAACAAAACTTTTTCGGTCATTTATTCCCATGTAGTGATTGATCCTTGTGGTAATGAGTTCAACCACTGTTTAGCTTTGTTCCTCAACGAAAAAGGAAACAACCGAAGATGAATGGCATCATCAGAAACACCATTTGTTTTGAAAGTATCGCAAATTTCTAGAAAATTTTCCAAGTGATTGTTTGGATCTTCATCCTGCAAACCATGAAACTGAACAAATTGCTGTATCATCTGAATTGTGTTAGGTTTTAGTTCAAAATTATTTGCAACAATAGCAGGTCTATCAATACTTGACTCAGCTCCTATTAAATTAGGTTTAGCATAATCATACATAGTACGAGGAGCAAGATTTTGATTCACCGGGTTTGCGGCAACCACAGTAGGTAGCGGATTGTTATCAGTCATCTTTGCGGTAGTATTGGTATTGTCCTCTTGCTCTTCTTCTATGTATTGTAAGCTTTGCCTTATTTCTCTTCTGTTTCTGCGAACGGTACCTTCTATATTACTGTCAAAAATCAAGGGTCCTGACGGGTTCATTCTAGTCATAAACTAGAAAAACCTATCAGAAGTAAAGAAAAGAAATGAAAAATTAGAGAAATAAAATAAATAAATAAAAATAATAGCTAAATTAATAAAAATCAAGTGTTCCTAATATCTTAATCCCCGGCAACGGCGCTAATAATTTGATCGTGTCCAAACTAACTATGACAACGAATAATGCAAGCGCACCTATCGTTTGGTAGTATAGCTATGGCAAGACCGGAAATATCTTATCCTCAAGGACCAAGAGTACTAGTAATTACTATCTTTCTATTATTTAGCCTAAGAATTAAGGGAATTGTTGTTTAATCTAAAACTAACTAATTACTAAGCTAAAGATGCTAAGACATAGAGAATGAATTGGGGAAATACTTTTGGAAAAACCAATTGATTAAGACAATACCCGAGGAAGAATCCACCTAGACTTCACTTGTTATCTAACTCTGAACCAGACGATTTATTCACTTGACTTAATCCGTAAGATTCCCTAATTTATATTAATACCTTTCTCGAGGCTACTAACGTCTAACCCTAGGTCGATTAATTGAAATCTCTTTCTAATTAAAACCCATAGGGCTGCATTAACTCGATCTATAGAATCCCATATTAGGTTTGACCCTAATCCGGCAGATTTTCGTCGTCCTATCTCTAAGAGTGCGATCAACTCCGCTTAACTATGCTAGATCTACTCTTAAACGGGGACTTTTGCTCCACTGCCTAAGCACATCAGTACTTGAATCAATATCCTGAAATATCAAAGCAAGAATTAAGAGCATATAATTAAGAATAAATCAAGTATTTATCATATAGTTCAGAAAACAATAACAAGATCCGTCTCAAGTTTCATCCCCCTCAGGTATTTGAGGGGTTTAGTTCATATTTATAAAAGAATACATCTCAGAAGAAAGTATAAAACAAAACATAAGAAAAACCCTAAAACCCCTAAAGGAAATTGAAGGAAAGATCCTCCGTTTTGAGTATGATTCCGGCTTCTTGAGATGGATCAACTGGCTGTCTTTGAGTAAATCCCACAATTCGGCCCTCTCTGGCTTTGCTCCTCAGCCTCCCCATTTTAGGTTACACCTAGGGTGTTTATATAGGCATTCAAAATGTCTTTCTTGGCCCCTAAGTATCCTAATCCGAATGGAATTAAAACAATTTACGGTAGGGACACGCCCGTGTGGCACGGCCGTGTGAATCGAGCCTAGGCCGTGTTCGAGTCTGCTAAAGTGGCACAGTCGTGTGGCAAACTCCAGACCGTGTGGACTTCTTACTTGGGCCCATTTTCTTCGATTTTGGCCCGTTTCTCGTTCTTTTCATCCTCCGATGCTCTCCTAAGTATTTAAACATGAAATCAAAGGATTAGGAGCATCAAATTCCACAAGTCAGGGGATAAATCATCCAAAAGTATGCTAAATGTGGGATTAAAATATGAACATATTACGGTTTATCAACCTCGGATATTTTTTATGTCAAAACTATGTTGCAAGAGAACACTAAAAATCACATTCTTCAAAGTCAATGATGCAATATCTTTAACATGGACTATATCAAAAAATCGTTCTTTTACCTGTCCTTGTTTATCAACAAATCTCAAAATAATTTCCATTTGCTCTTTTTTCGACTCGTCTCTCGCTTCATCCACAATAATGCTGAACTTTCTGTCACCAATTTCTTCACGAATTACATTACGAACTCTACTGGCATAAATTTGCAATATCTCTTTTTGTATTATTGAAGAAATATAACTAGCATTTTGTGGAGCACTTTTCAAAACATCTTCAACTTTCTCATCATACGATGCTAATAGTGATAACAATTCAAGAAAGTTCCCACGATTTTTTGATCCCGAGGTTTCATCATGACCTCTAAAAGCACACCCTTGAAATGACAATCATCGAACAACATCTATACTAGTTTTCAGACGTAGACGATTAGCTGAAATTTGTTGTATAGTTTGTCTATCAAGTGATATTTCAATATGTTGAGCTTGATTCATTAAATCTACATAAGCTCGTTGTCTATTGTTATGCAATGAATTCGGATATTTTCCCATATGTGTCAAAAAAGCACAATTTCATCCATCGTGTACATTTTTCCAATTACTAAAGCCATTATGAGTAAATGCAGTTGATCCAAAACGACTACTTGGATTGCTATTAAAAAGAAAACAAGGCAAACAAAATATTGCATCTTTAGAAGGTGAATATTCTAACTAGAAAAATTGTTTAAACCATGATGGTTGAAAATAACGAGGATGCTTTTTTGAATTGGAAGCAGGATATTCTGAAAGAATAAGTTGATATGGTCCAGCTTTAATATAAGCTCTTCGAAATTCATCACGCATATTAACCGGATACTCATATATTTGCTTACGTAACCCAGGTTCACGTTCTAAGTTAGACAAATCAAGTGCCTCATCTTCAACTCTAGGAATTTTAGAAGGACGAGCATTAGAGTTTAAAGGAACAAACGATAAAGGTGGTACCTCAATTTGTGACGCTTCTGAAGGTGATTGTGTAGTCTCTGTACTTTTCTTTTTAAAAAATGAATCAATTGTTTTCGACTTCATAACTACAATATCTTAAAAGATAAAAAAAATCAATAACTATAAAATAAAATTAAACTGTAAACTTTAGAACACAATAAAAACAATTGTAAAATTGCAAAAAAGATGAAAAGAAAAACTTTAGAAGATGAACTCGAAGTTGCGTTTGAAGGACAAACGTTGATGACAATAGTTGTTAATAGCAATAGGAAAAGAGACTTCTTTTTCACTAGTTAACAAATTGAATTTTAACCTAAATTCACATTTAATATTATATTAAAAACTATCATTTAAAAAAAGAAAGTTGGAAATATATCAATATTACATTTAATGTTATATTAATGTTGATTACAATAATATATTTTATAAATATTTAAAGTTAAAAAGTTAAAATATATTATATGGATAAAATAAAAAAATAAAGATTTTTTTTAATGCTCAAAGTTGGAAAGGGGGTCCAAACAACAATTTAAAGGGGGCCAAAATTCTCAAATCTTAAGGGACTAAACAATAAATATCTTTAAATAGAGCATAGCAAGAGTATCAAATTCTATAAAGAACCTCTGCAGCAATTCTTTATAAAATATATTTGAACATTCAGTTCCTAAGTCTATAGTAGCTCAATGAGATGAATAAACTATCTTTGAACTTAATATAACCAATAATTTTAGTTATAACACACCCCATGAAAAATTCTCACTTTTTTTACATCAAAAATTAAGTCTCTCACTACTAAATTTTCCCTTGAGAACTTAGTTTGTAAAACCAACAACAAGAGGTTTTACAGCCTTAAATGCACTCTCACAAATAACGTTCCTTAGCGAACTTATAAGTGCTTTCAATATTCAGTACTTAAACCTGTACAAGTCTTTCAAATGTATAAATATTTTCAAGACTTGCTAGCGTACTAAAAATCAATCACAATCCCTTCCAAACAATAGATAAAATAGTCAAATACAATATAATAATGACCAAAGTAAGGTGGATTGTTGGAAGACAAGTCTTCAAGATTAGTTCCGATTTAACATCCTCGATCCAAAGGATTTGGTACAATCAATCCAATTTGATCCTTAGGATATGTTTCTTCAAGTGAACTGATCTTTATTGATGGACTTGAATAATCTCACGATATCAACATTGTCCAAAGATATTGTTCCAATAAAATGTGAATCTTCCAAACCTGGGAAGGTGCTATCTATCGCAGTGGTGGTGGAAGTGGGCACTTCCATTGACACATTGTAGCAACTATAGACACCCATTTTTGTCCGAGCTCAATTGAGGGCCCATTTAAATTTTGTTCTCTCTTGGGCCGTTCGAAGCCCACCCGGATTTTGTCTATTTGAGACCTTTATTTTTCTTTTCTTTTTTTCTTCTTTCCTTTTTGGGCCTGTCAAAAGCTCAAATTATTATTACTATCATCACTACTATTACTATTATTAAATACTATTATTATCATTTTTTACAAATAAGTAAGTTTAAAAAAATATATAAACATGAAATGAAATAAAAAAAGAGGAGTCTTTTCATTATTTTTGTTCTTAAAAAAAAGGGTAAAAAAAAAACACAACAATTACAAGCATTCTATTTCTTTTTCTTTTCTTCTATCTTTATTTTTTGCCATAGGCAGTCATGAGAAATCAAATTTTGAGTTCCGATGAAGGGGATGTCACCGGACCGTCAGTCCTTCACCCCTAGGAACCTTCAAAACTCCCGTTTTTTCGCCCCCCTTGCTAAAATAAAGGTTTCTTTAAAAAAAAAAAGCTTGATTTTGGGAAAAATAGTTCTTTTTTATAAAACAAAGTTTTGAGTTTTTTTCAACTATTTCAAAGTAAAACTTTAATCTTTAAGAAAAATAGTGTTTTTTTAAAGGAGAAAGTTTAGATTTTGAAAAATAAAAATATGTTTTTTTTAGTTATTTTAAAGGAAATTTTAAATTTTTAAAACAAAGTTTTGATTTTTTTTACTACTTCAAAATAAAAAATTTAATATTTAAGAAAAATAGTGTTTTTTTTTTAAATGAGAATGTGTAGATTATCTCCGGTGGTGAAGCCATAGCCAACATAGAAGTTGGAAGAGGAAGAGGAAGAGGAAGATGAAGAGGAAGAGGGAGAGGTTTTTTTTTTTTTTTTTTTTTACAATGAGGTTAAAATGAAAGAATAAATAGTTTTTTTTTTCATTTATAGGTGCCGAGAATGGGAAATTTATTCTCGCCCCCTTACTTTTTAAATTTACAAAAAATACCCCATTTTTTGCAGTACCGCCGTCGCTCTCTGACTTATTTACACCCGTAACTTTTTTTATTTATTTAAACATTCAATTTAATATGGAATTTAAAAATTAAAGGCAAAATAATTGCTACATCAGTCCTCTGTCTTCCACATTTTTTATCTTTTAGTCCTAAAATCAAGCTATGTCATTTTGTTTCCATCTTTAATAAATAATTTACACTTATATCTTCCATTTCACTTGCATTTGTACATTATATATTTAATGTTAATTATGCACTTTATTTTAATATTTTATATTTATTCACACTTGTATAATCTTTAGTTATTCTTATTTCATTTTATTTATTTTCATGTCTATTTATATTTTTTTTACACATTCCCCTTACATACATTTTAATATTATTTATTTATGTTACCTTGATTCTTTTATTGTATTATGAATAAAGTGTATTATTGTTATTATTATTATCATCATGTTAATGTCTTATTTATTTCATTTTTCTTTTTATTATTTCCATTTTGAAATAGCTTTTAACTTTTCATTAACTTTAACCAATTTAATTAATTTTCCTATTTTATTACTATTCGTTTTAAAAGAGGGAACTTTAGGTCATTTTTCCATCCTATAATTGTTGACATGAAGTTAGTTAAGTAGGTGTTATATTTTAATGAAACCATATGGTTTTTACATTTGGATTTAGGTTAGTCCTTAAGATCTCACCTACCATTTACCTTAGAAAAATTATAAATAATATGTAAGATATTTTTTTAGGGTTTTAAATTAGTTTTAAATATCGTATAGGATTAGAATCTCAAGTTAATATGTAAATATTTTAGGACTATATTCAAGATTAAAACTAAAGAATTTTGTAGGTGAATTGTAAATCATGAATAGGTCTTTCTAAGTATTTTATTTTAGAAACTTCTTTAAGAAAGCTAATAATTGTTATTTAAGATTTATTATTTTAGGATTTTGATGAATTTAAATCTTAGATCAAGAATTTTAAAGTAAGATAAATTATAAACCCAACATAGGATACTTTTGTAAGATCTTGGTAGGTTCAACGTTATTAATTAAATATTTTAAAATAATAATAATAATAATAATAATAATAATAATAATAATAATAATAATAATAATAATAATAGATCGAATAACTTGTAGATATATTTTAATATTTCTCTTAATTCATTGGTAATTTATAGGTTTTTTTTTAGAATTCTAAAATAGAATTAATTTTAGGAATTAAATGTATTTTACTAGAATTATTTAAATATCCTTTAGGGTTCCCGTTAAAAGTAAAAGTGTCTAATTTAAGTTTCAAATTAGATAAGTTTAGGGAACACATCTTAATCGAGCTACAAGTAAACTGGAGGTGTTTCCTTTAGAGTTTTTATTTAAGATTTCCATAAGATTTTAGATTTGATTAAGACATTAATATGCTTAAATAAAAAAAATCTAGCTCTTAAGACATCGTAGGACTATCCACGGATAGGCGTTGTAGTAGTGTTATAACCTTCCCCACATGTAACTGTACTCTCGAACCCAAAATTTAGTGATGAGATCGAGTCTAGATTTTTAGGATTTTTTTGTAGTATTAATTCTAGATTTTTAGACGATAGGTGGCAAACCAACCTAGGCCTAATTGGTTAGTGGCGACTCTACGTAATTTAGTCCCCCCGTGTCTAGCTTTACTTACTAGGCCCCTGTACTCTTATGTAGGCAATGTTATGACAGCTTGACAACTCCACTGGGGACGTTAGTGTAACAGCCTGATTTTCAGTGGTGTCTGAAACAGTGGTTCGAGACTACCAAATTCGAAGAGAAAGCTTGTAAATTTTATTATTTAGTATTTATGAGTCAAATGTGCCCAAGTGGGATAGATGAGGCGGCATAAGTAAGAAAAATAATAATAAAATAATCTATTTAATGGCAATTTTGTAAATAAAGTGAAATTAAAATATCAAATTGAAAATCTAAAAGTTTCTAGACAATTTCTTCATCAATTGTCTGTCCAAAACGCTATAGGAGTGTCCCCTCAAGCTGGTTTTCATATTTTTGCTTCAAGTGAGTTCAATTCTTGCCTTTTTCTTATAATTTTTATGTTTTTGAGACTTTTACAATTAAGTCCAACTTAATATTACCTTAGTTTTTGATTTTATTGAAAATTTTGAAAGTTGCCATTGATGAGTATTACATGTTTTAGATGAATAACATGGATTTAGAACTTTAATTTTGTTGTATGATGATTTTATAAAGTGATTTTGTTAAGTATTGATTTTAGGATCAAATTGTGAAGAATTAAAGAATTAGGGTTTGATATTAAATTTATTTTTTAATCAAGGGTTGTATGATATCCTAGAATATTTAGATAAATTATTAATTGAGAAAAATTAGTTAATTTGATAAGATTAATTAGTTAAGGACTAAATTTGTAGCATCCCGAAATTGGGCCTAGTAGGATTGGGCCCAATGGGCTTTGGGCATAGTAGCGTTTAAAATTTTTGGAGAACAAGAGATCGGCTTAAGTGCAAGTTGGACCTATTAGGTGAGTGATTTTGGAAGGTTAGAGGGCTTCTATGAAGTCCCGGGATCAAACTTTGGCTTTGGGGAAATTTTGGTTTTAGGCGAGAAAAACCCTGGGAGTTAGTAGGTAGGCTTTAAGAATAAAATATGGAGGAAAATGATACAAGTGAGTGTGTGGTGTAGTGGCAAAGTGACGCCACATAAGAGGCAAGGGGATGACGCCATAAGGGAGGAAGGAGGTCCAAGGTTCAAGTCCTGGCTCTTGCATTTTGGTTTTCTTTTTACTTGGACCTTAGTATTTGGCTATAGATTTATATTTAGTTGCGCATGGTTTAAGACACAAGAGGAGCTTGTGGCCAAGTGGTTAGCGGCGTGGATTATGTTGCAAGGGAGCCTGGGTTCGAATCTCATGATAAGCAAGGGAGTATTTATTTTGCGGTCTGGACGGGAAGAGTTTGAGTTGGATTTAAACTCTGCTAATGGAAGGATCCCACATTGGAAAGATACAAAGAAGGAATGTGAGAAGCTAGCTATATATAATAGCATTCTAGGAGGAGGATGAATACACCTTGGAGGGCGTTTGGGCACAGGAGTGGTCGGAGCGCGGATTAGCACCAGATTCCTATCAGGTGTGTAACTCTCTCTACTCTAGCTGTAGAGCGGCAAACGCCGAAGTGCCGGTCACGGCAATAGTAGCCACTCGAGCGTGTGAGCGCACGTATGGATCTTCGACGCAATAGTTGAGGCCATCAGTAGTATTCTTGTGGGTTGAGGCTGCTTGAGCCACGATGGGCTGAAGTGGGCCCAATGGGCCTGTAGGCCCAATTGAATAAAATTGTATGATGGTGTAGTATATAGTGAATTAGACTAGGTGAATCTCATATACGTGGCTAGATTTGTGTTAGGTGGGCCACACGAGCGTGTGGGCCCGAATGGGCCGAAATCAGGTTTTAGGCCCAATAGTCTGGTACGACCGGAAATGGTAGTTGAGTCGCTCGAGGTGACATTGGGCCTTCGAAAAGGCCATTCCAGATACAGAAATACCCTTAGAGGTTGATTAGCTTGATTATATTGTATTTGTTATTCTGATTATGATGGTAATTAATTTCATACGTTATATTTGATATATGATTTGCATACATGTCATACTGCATACACGAATTATTATGTCATGACATGTTGCATGGGCTTGGGATATGATGTGAAAGGGGAAGTGTTTTTAAAGACTGTTACCAGTGGTTTGGTACCACAAGTGGGTTGACCCCATATAATTCATACAGTGACTATGTCTTAGTGGTTTGGAACCACCAGTGGTTTGGTACCACATATATATTATTTCTGTGACTTGTCCCAGTGGTTTGGTAGCATAGTGGGTTGGCCCCACATATATTCATTAGGGATTGTCACCAGTGGTTTGGTACCATAAGTGGGTTAGCCCCACGTATTATTATTTGTGACTTTGTCACCAGTGGTTTGGAACCACCAGTGGTTTGGTACCACATACATATGATTTCGTGACTTGTCCCAGTGGTTCGGTACCACAGTGGGTTGGCCCCACATGCATGATTAGTAGGGATTGTCACTAGTGGTTTGGTACCACAAGTAGGTTGGCCCCACATATGATAATTTGTGACTCTGTCACCAGTGGCTAGGTGCCACATATAGAGTGTAGCGGATGAAGGGTTGATTGTAGAAATCCCCACGGTGTGATTGGCTGGTACGGGATAGTGTGTAGAGGATGGAAAAAATTAGGTTGGGTTGGGGTTTTGCATCATAATGCATTAATTTCTGATTATCTACTATTCTCTACTAAATGGGCCAAGGCTCAGTCTGATTCTGTATGGGCTTTGCCCAAAGTGATTTGTAAGGGCTAAGGCCCAGTTGGTATTTGAATGGGCTAGGGCCCAGCTATGGTTGGTGTGGAGTGATTGCACACTGAGTCTTCTTGACTCACCCCTTCTGCTAAAATTTTTGCAGATAATTCATAGATCGCGGGTTTTGGAGCCGGGGCAGACTCGAGGTGGCCATGCATTACGATTGCTTTCGTAAACTTTGTTTTAATTTGAACTTATTTTAATTCGGGATTTTATTTTGTAATAAGGCCACTATTACTTTAAATTTGGTATTTTATTTGGTTTAGCTTTTAATTTGATTACTGCCTATTATTATTAAATGTTCAATACGGGAATTTCCTAAACCCTTAATAATCGTTTTCCAAAATGTTAAATAAAAGATTACCGGCGAATAAATATTTAAACTCGAAATTTTTATCAAACGTGCAGATTTTAAACAACCCTTTCATGTGACATGCCAGATTCGGTCATAACTTCTAGGCCGGGTTTGGGGTGTTACAAAATTGCAAAAGTTGTGAAAGTTTGGGGTAATTGTGTAAATTTGAAAAATTAAAGAGTATTAATTGTGAAATGAATTAGAACTGAAATATATGCTAATGAATGAGTAATTTTATATTAGATCAAGATCCCACAGATATTCGTGAAAAAGGAAAATTAGCGAAATAATCCCTGAACTGCTGCAAATATTTCAATTTAACCCAAGTAAGTTCGTATAGTTAAACTTTAATATTTATATTGAATTGATGAATGGTATTATGTGTTTATTCTATTTTTGAAAATAAAATATTGTTAAATTTAAAATTTTGAATTGAATATTCGGATAAATAGAACGCGAGATTTGAGTACATTCGTTATGTGGCACATGACGACATTGGAGGAAAATGACAGGAAATTACCCAAGTAAATCGAGGCTCAGCATTTCTTGCTAACTTTCGTGTTTACTTTCTGTTTAGCTCTCACGAGCTTCTGTTTAACTCATATGAGTTTCCGTTCAGCTCTTTTGAGCTTCTGTTTAACCCTTATGTGTTTCCGTTTATCTCTTATGAGCTTTTGTTTAGCTCTCATCAGCTTCTTTTTAGCCTTTGGGCTTCTGAAAATAATGTACTCTTATCCGTAAGCCGTTCTCCGATTTGGGAAGATTTGGTAAGTGACTATATAATTGAAATTAAAAGACATATTGTTTATTATTGGTATTAACTTAAAGTAAGTGTTTTCGTCAATTGAAGTTATGATTGGTAGGGAGTTTACATTGAATGAATTTGTTTAATCGATCTATTATAGTAGGTTCGGTAAGATTTATGAGTTTACATTGAGCGAATTTGTTTAATTGATGTGTTATAGTAGGTTCGGTAAGCTTTATGTTTAACCCATCAAACTTACTAAGCTTCATTAAGCTTACTTGTGTGGTTTGATGTCTTTGTAGATTTTCGTGATGTCGAAAGATCGGATCAGCACATCAAGTCACACTATCCATCTTATTCCGGTAGTTTTTGAAGCGTTCAATATGGTTTATATGGCATGTATAGGGATTGATGTGGATTAGATTAAAGTTGACATGTATAGATGTTATGAATGATGTTTTGTTTACATAATCAACCTAGATATATATTTTGGTTTGGAAATGAAGTAAATTGTGATGTGGTTATGATGGATATATGCTTTAGGTATTTAGTTAGTAGTAAACCTTAGTAAAATTTGTTAAATAGACTAAATATGTACATTTGAGTATTTAAGGTAAATGTGATGATATATTGTATATAAAACATGACTTTGGCTTGTTTTGAATGCTTTGTTGTGGTATATTGATGTGTTAAAATGTTGTGTTTAGGTTGATACCTAAATGGATGAGAAATGTGGCCTTGAAATGACCTATTTTCATCTACACGGGCGTGTGTCTCATCCGTGTGTGACACACGGCCTAGCACATGGGCGTGTGGTTTGGCCATGTGTAATGCCCCAAAACTCTTATTTCTGCTTTTGTGAAAATGTGACACAACTGTGTATCTGCTTCAGTGGTTAAGTGTTCTGGGTGTGTGTGGGAGGTCCCAAGTTTAAGCCTTAGTTTTAGCAAATTTTGGTTACTGTTGGAATTGAGCCCTATCTCTGTTCAGTGGGCTTATATTTAATTGTTGTAATTTTATAGCAGAATGAACCTGCTGGTTCGAGTGGTAAAGGAGTTTGTGTGTTGTGTGGAGGTCCTGTGTTTAAATCCCTGGCGAGCATGAGAGTTCATTTTTCCTCGTTTGATCGAGAGAGTTTCGGTCAAATAGGAATTCTGAGGAGGTTGAGTAGTGGATTAATAGGAGAAAATCAAGGGATGAGTGGTATATCTAGGATTTTATTTTATTTTTCAATCTTTTTCCAAATTTTTCCTTCCTTTTGACAATCAACTAACGTTAGCTTCTATTTTCCCTACTGTTTCCTTTTCCCATCTTTTCTTCGATTTTGTTTTCTTCTTTACAGCGGTCATACAGTTTATTCTCAAAATTTCGGTTCTTGTTGTGCGACTCTTGTAAGTGACTCTATGACATTTTGGTGATGGGCGTTGTCTTTATGTGAATTGGGATTATGTTTTTCTTTGGTGTTGGCATTAGGATGAGTAATGTGGGGATTGATTTCTGTATTTTTTATGGATTAGGAGGAAGTGGTGAACAATGAAGTCGCGTGCAGATAGCCTTTATCGAGCTAGGTTCGGTCTATTCTTTGGTAAGTTGCTTGTGCTATTTTGGGTTTGATTTTAGTTCAGTTTTATGCGACTAATCAAGTGCTTTGTGGGTCAATCTTAGGTGCTGGGTTGCTCAGGAGTGTTTCTGCACCAAAATAGTACCAGGTGTGTACTTGAAACGCAGAAAAACTAGATTCGGTGAAAGCCAAAACAGCAACCTGTCGATGCCAAATGGTCTTGTGGTAGGCCGTGTGCGATGACACAGCCGTGTGATCGACGAAGGCCAGGCCATGCGCAAGACATAGACGTGTGGGCCACACGGGTTAAATCAGACTGGGCGTGTGGGCCACACAGGTGTGTGGGCCCACACGGATGAGTCATACGGGCGTGTAAACTTTGAGCCAGGTCATGTAATCCACACAGGCAGGGCCAATTCGGGTGTGTGGGCCTACATGGGTGTATGGGCCCATTGTACTGAAAGGGTCGCACGGGTCATCCTAATCAACTGTGGACCTATCATAGGGTCGGTAAATGGCTTACTAAACCCTAAAACTATATGTTCTGTTAGACTGATGTACTGTTATGAGCATGCCTATGTTTGTTATCTACTATCTATTTATTAACACATGTTAAGAGCATGTTAAGTATGATACATCTATTAATTCTGTATGTTTAGTATGTTGTTTGGTATAGGGGATAGGATGATGCTTATTGGAGGAAGTGTTCTGAAAGGCATTTGTGCATATTATCTGGCAGCATGGTTGCATTATATCTATTATGTGCTGCATTGATACAGTATGGTGTGTAGGGCTGGGTGGGTGTTTTAACCCCCACATGGTGTGTAGAGATGGACGGAGATGGTGTGTAGAGGTTAGGGGTAGGACTCTCGTTTCTGATATCTAATTTGCATATCTGTAACTGTGTCTACATCGGTAATGGGCTCAGGACAAAATAGGAACCTGTTTGATATGTGATATTCTATATGTGTACATACTTAACTCTTCTAGGTTACACACTGAGTTTACGTAAACTCACTCTTTCTCTGTTTATTCTATACAGGTAACCCACAGACTTAGGCAGATCGGTATAGCATGGACTCGACGGTGACCACCTTTTGCAAAGCACTGTTTAAATTTTCGATTTATGGATTTATTTAATATTTTGGGTAAATTTTAAGAGTTTGTATTTTCTGGGACTCTGGACTCTTTAAAACTGTTTGGGCTTTTGGATTTAACCTGTTTAGTTGTCGATGGTTTTACCTAAAAACATTTTTTTAAAAAAATGCAAATTGTTTTCTTAAACACGATGGTTTTCCTAAGCTTCCGCTAAATTGAATATATGTATGAAAGTAAATGAAAGAAATATATGTTATAGTCCGATTTAGGGGCTAGTCAGAATAGTGATCTCGGGATCACTAATCCAAGGTTAGAGAAAATCATTTTCATGTTATTTTATGAGTTGGAGCATGATTTCATTAGTGCATGAAAATTTTGGTGCTTTAATTTTAGCGATTTCATGTTTAATCATGAAAATGGACTAAATCGCATAAAGTACAAAAGTTCTATTTTATAAGCTAAAGGTGCTAAATAGCCATAGATTGTTATTGGAGGTCTTTAAAAGGCAATTTACACCTTTGTATATGGTTGGCCGGCCATAGACTAAGATAGGAGACAAAGATAGACAAAAAATTGGTTAAAGTTGGTGATAGTTGGTACCAATTTGGCTTGTATTAATAAAATAAAGAAAGAAAAAATATCATCTTTTCTCTCCATCCTTCTCCACCGAATAGCAAGCAAATAGGGGTTTTTGAAAGCTCAAATTTTCAGCAAGCTCTCCTCCATCCTAGTAAGTGATTTTGATGATTTTTCTTGAAGATAATTGTACTATTGGTGAAGAGTTTAGAGTTTTGCCATGAAAACTTTCATGGTTGTTTGCTACAATTTTATGGAAGAAAATGAGTCTTGGTTGTTAGATGAACAACTTTTGTGAAAGGTGTTGTCATAAAAACACCTGATTGGACCTTGTTGTAAAGGTTATAAAAATGGTAGTAATTGTGTGGATAGCCATAAGAGTATTAAATATTCACCTAGGCTTGTTGAAGGTAGAAATATGATTAGAATTAATTTTCGAGCCTAGGGGCAAAATGGTCATTTTACCGAAGTCTAGGGGCAAAATAGTAAATTTGCCAAAGCATGATTTTTAAAATGCTTTTATTAATGTGATGATTGAAATGAGCTAATTTGCTATTATAGAGTAAGAAGAACCAAGAATTTACCTAGATGAGGGAAATAACAAAGTCTCAGACTAGACCGATGATCTAGCTCATTTTGAAATCGATATAAGTTTGTATGTGATAGATTCACCATTTATGTTAGCATGTTTGAGAATGCTTAGCATTATATTGATGCGTGATGCTCTACTAAATTGAGCAATTGATGTTGAATGAGATGTTGAAGTCCTAGTGGATATTGAGTATGAAAATGCTATCATCGATATATGTAGTGGATGAGGTCTCGTATAAGACCATGTTTGGGACATGGCCTCGGCACCGAGTTGAGATCCCGTATAAGACCATGTCCGGGACATGGCCTCGGTACCGAGTTAAGATATCGTATAAGACCATATCCGGGATATGTCTTCGGTAATGAATATGAAAATCGTATAAGACCATATCTGGGATATGGGATTGATACTTGATGTGAAATTCCATATAAGACCATATCCGGGATATGGCATCGGCATTTAGAGGTGACTCCATATAAGACCACCTCTAGGATGTGGCATTGGCTTAGTTCCTATATGAATAAAGAGGAATATGCGTCTTTGATTATCCCTAGTGATCAATGGGATATGTAGATGAGTTTAGAAGTAGAAATGAGATTTGTACTCAAGTCATGTGAATGAGTGAATACAAGTACTCGTGAATGAGTCACGAAGAAACGATTACGATATATGGCATGGTATGTGCTAAATAAGGGCAAATGTGAGTAAGTATGGCAAGAAGCCTATGACTTGTGTATGGTTTGTTAATGCCATGGATGGATTATATTATGAGCTTATTGTTGCTATTTACTTCCATGCAAACTTACTAAGCTTTATGCTTACCCCTTTTCACTGCCCTTTTTCCTTGTATTATTGCCAAGATAACTCGAGGAACGTGGAACGTTAAAGTTTGGAAATCACACTATCGACATCATTTTGGTATAATAATTTAGACTTATTTTGAGTATGGCATGTATAGGACTTGGGTTTTTGTTAGGTCGTAATTGTTAGCCAAAGTGTTGGCTATGTATGTATCAAAGTCATTTTGTAAATGGTCATTAGAATTGGGCCAATAATTGATGCTTTATATATTCAATGATGATGTAATTATGAAGTTTATGCTTGTGTGAATATTATGAATTGAGTTCTTGGATGTGCCTTTAGGTTATGATTTGTTTGGTATGAGTGTGAATGCTTGATAGGGTGGCAATGGCTTGGTAGATAGCCATCTAATTGTCCACACGGATAGACACACGGGCGTGTGTCTAGGCCGTGTGTGACACACGGTCAGCCCCATGGGCGTGTTGATCGACCGTGTGTCCCCTTGCATATTAGGTTTACAAGTCAGTATGCTGAGTAGTCAACACACGGGCAGAGACACGGCCGTGTGTCTCAGCCGTGTGGATGACACGGCCTAGGACGTGGGCGTGTGCCCAGGCCGTGTGGTGTCTGCACATTAAATGTAGAATTTAATTCGACACACGATCTAAGGACATGGGCGTGTGCCTTGGCCGTGTGGCCATAGGGGAGTGATGACGTCATAAACAGAATGCCAAGGTTTTGGCACACGAGTTAAGACACGGGCGTGTCAAGGTCGTGTGAGGGACACGGGCGTGTGTCTGGCCGTGTGAATTAAGTCAGTGTCAAACACGGGTGGAAGTCACGGGCATGTCTTAGGGACACACGGGAGTGTTGCCCCTGTTTTGATGAAAAGATTTTCCAACTTTGTAAAAGTCCCAAGTTAAATCCTGAAACCTCTCGGAGGTATGTTTAGGGCCTCGTAGGCCAAGAATGAGCAAGAGATGGGTTTAAATTAAATTTTATAACCCGTTCTAACATGTTCAAGCAAGGTTAAGCATCGTAATGCCTCATATCCGGTCTCGACATCGAACACAGGTAAAGGGTGTTACATTTATTGGTATCAGAGCTACGATTTAAAAATCATGTTTTATGTATTATATGGATTCTGATCCAGACAGAACTACAGGCGATGATACTGCGAGTAATGCGCTGGCTCCCGCTCAAGGGACCGCACCAGCGAATAGTAGACTCGAGACTTTGGGTCAGGGAGAAGAGGCCTGGGAAGCCTTTCTCCGTATGATGAGTAACTGGTATATCGAGTATACCCGAGCAAATCCTAATGCTCAACTGCCTCCACCCCACCTATTCCTCAGCCTGCTCTTGTAGCTCCCCAAGTGTTGAGGTGGTGAGGAGAGAAAGACCTCTGGTTGATAAGATCTAGAAGCAAGGAGCCGAAGAATTTCAGGCTAGTAAGGTTGATGATATGGAGAGAGCGGAATTCTGGCTTGAGAAGACCATCAGGGTATCCTGCACGCCAGAGGAGTGCTTAAAATGTGCGGTATCTCTCTTGAGAGATTCGGCTTATCGGTGGTGGAATACCCTTGCGTCGGTGGTACCAAGGGAGAGAGTTAGCTGGGAATTCTTCCAAGAGGAATTTCGGAAGAAGTATATCGGCTAGAGGTTCATCGACAATAAGAGAAAAGAGTTATTGGAATTGAAGCAAGGCCGTGTGTTAGTGACCGACTACGAACGGGAGTTTGTAAGACTTAGCAAGTATGCCCGGAAGTGCGTGGCTACTGAGGCCGTCATGTGCAAGAGATTCGAGGATGGGTTAAATGAAGATATCTGTCTATACGTGGGAGTCCTCGAACTAAAAGAATTTGTAGTGTTGGTAGATAGAGCTTATAAGGCTGAAGAGTTGGCTAAAGAGAAAATGAGAGTAGAGAATGAGTCTCGTGACTCAAGGAAAAGACAACTGAATAAGTCACTCCAACTCTCATCTAAGGAATCGAGGGATTTTGCTACTCGATCGGTCACCTCAGCAGGGTTTTCAAACCGAAGCAAGGGCAAGCAATTTTCAGGGTATAAAGGGCAGACCACATCAGTTGCTAGTGTGGGCAACATTCGTCCAAGCAGACCGGAATGCCCGTAGTGTGGCAGGTGCCATTCTGGCAAGTGCCAGGCAAATAAAAAAGCTTGTTTCAGATGTGGGTCCTTAGACCACTTTATCAGAGATTGCCCCTAAGTGGGCGAGAAAGAGACGTCTCAGAATGCAAGACTGGGAAGTACTGCTAGAGGAAGACCAAAGAGAAACTCAAGAAGTGAAATGGGTAACAAGAATCCATCTAGAGAGCAAGCTGCAAGATAGGTCCACTTGAAAACACTATTGTTAGTAAACTCTGAAACTGTAGTGAAACTAATTGAGACTAAAACTTTCGAAAACAACTCTGAATTTCTAATACTTTATGCACAAAACATCTGCTGTTAATAAACTGAAACTGATGCATAAAATTTTTAATGTACAACTTTTAAGTCATAATGAGTGCATGAGGTGTCCGTGGACGTAGTATTCGAGGCCGAGGTAAAGGCTGTAGGGGGGCTCGAGCTGAGTCCTCATCTTTAGGCTGCATGTCGAATCTGGACGCGAGTGAGACACCTGTGTCACCTGCTATTGAGACTGGGTCTGAAAGTCATTCGACTGGGGATGATGCACTGTCCCAAGCCATGCTGAGGATTTTAGAGAGGGTCGCTGGGCCCAATTCTGGATCTGGAGTCCAAGGGTCGAGAACTGAGTGACTCTAGTGTAATGGAGCTAAGTTATTTAGGGGTGTCACAGTAGTCGCCCCTAATGTGGCCGAATACTAATTCGAAGCTACTGAGAGAATCATGGATGAGTTGGAATGTACCCCCGAGCAGAAATTGAAGGGTGCAGTCTCCTTGCTTCACCACGAAGCATATTAGTGGTGGTTAACTGTTAAAGAGGGCGCTTAGCCTAACCGTTTGACTTAAGAGTTCTTTAAGACTACATTTCAGAGCAAATATGTAGGAGCCAGCTACGTTGATGCTTGCAGGTGTGAGTTTCTGACCCTCACACAAGGTGATCGATCTGTGGTCGAATATGAAGCCGAATTTCTGATGCTGAGCCGCTATGCTCGAGGTATGGTGGCATCGGAGTATGAGAGAAGTGTTAGGTTTGAGGATGGCCTAAGCGATAATATGAGGGTTTTGATAGCTCCGCAGAGGGAGCGTGAGTTAGCGGTTCTAGTAGAGAAAGCAAATATTGCTGAGGTGTAAAGCGCGCGGAGCACCAGAACTGGGACAGTGAGAAAGGTAAGAACAAGAGGGATTCGAAGCCCTCGAGTTTTGTATAGAGGCCTAAGAAAAAGGCCAGATCTGATGGGCTAGTTAGAGTGAGGCCCTTTGTTTCTTCTGTTGCTCCTACTAGGTTGCAGCCGTGCAGTGATTGTGGTAGACGCCATCCGGGCGAGTGTTGGAGGAGGATTGGGGCCTGTTTGAGATGTGGGTCTTTGGAGCACCGCATTCGGGAGTGTCCATTGAGGGCTGAATGCTTTGGCATCAGGTCCCGCGCAACCACAGAGAGTAGTTTAGCAGCCACTTAGAGGCCATGGTCAGGCTAGGGGTGGTAATGGTATGGGCCGGGGACAGAGAGCACTGGGCAGAGGTGCAGGTCTGAGAGATGTGAGGCACCCTACTTTGGTTTATGCTGTACGTTGTCAAGAGGATAGAGAGGCTCCTAACGTCATTACCGGTACGTTCTTTATATTTGATGTACCTTACTTAGCTTTGGTAGACATAAGGTCTACCCACTCATACATAGCTAGTACTGTATCTGAGACTCTAGGTATTTCAGTGAAGAGTACTGCTAGTGAGGTTACTGTACTGAGTCCGTTGGGGTAGTTTGTTTGGGTTAGTAAACTCTATAGGGATGTACCCTTGGGGGTGCAAGGAACTATTTTTCTAGCGAATCTGATGGAACTTTCTTTTACGGAGTTCGATATAATTCTAGGAATGGACTGGTTGGTCAAGCATCGGGTTGGTCTGGATTGTGCGACTAAGAGGGTCATTCTAAGAACTGAGAAAGATGAAGAGGTGGTTGTGATTGAGGAGCGTCGGGATTATCTATCGCATGTGATCTTCGCATTAGTAGCTGAGAAACTAGTTCAGAAAGGGTGCGAGGCGTATTTGGCTTACGTCAGTACTACTGCTTCTAGGAACTCTTTGATTGGGGATATCAGAACAGTGAGGAATTTGTCGTATATTTTTCCTGAAGAGTTACTGGATTGCCTCTGAATCGAGAGGTTGACTTTGGGATCGAGCTTCTTCCTGGGTACAACTTTGGTGTCTATCACTCCATATCGAATGGCACCGAAAGAGCTTACGGAACTTAAGGCTCAACTGTAGGAGTTGTTGAACCGTGGCTTCATCAATCTGAGTGTGTCTCCTTGGGGAGCACCAGTACTGTTAGTTAAGAAGAAGGATGGGACCATGAGGATGTGCGTAGATTATCAGCGGTTGAATAAGCTGACCGTTAAGATTAAGTATCCACTTCTGAGGATCGACAACTTATTTGATCAGTTCCGAGGGGCTTCTATATTCTCCAAGATAGATCTTCGTTCTGGGTATCCTCAGTTGAGGGTTAAGGAGGCTGATATACATAAAACTACATTTAGGACTTGTTATGCGCATTACGAGTTCCTAGTTATGCTTTTTGGGTTGACGAATGCACCAGCCACTTTCATGGATTTGATGAACCTAGTGTTTCAGCCCTACTTGGATCAGTTCGTCGTGGTCTTCATCGACGATATTCTAGTTCATTCTAAGACTGAAGATGAGCATGATGAGCATCTTAGAGTAGTGCTCTAGATTCTGCGTGTGAAGCAACTTTACGCTAACCTAAGCAAGTGTGAGTTTTGGATTCGTGAAGTAACTTTTCTGGGGCATGTGGTTTCTGTGAAGGGGATTCGTGTTGATCCTCGAAAGATTGAGGCTATGTTGGATTGAAAACAACCTAAGAACGTATCTGAGATCCGTAGCTTTCTGGGTTTGGTAGGATATTATCGATGTTTTGTCGAGGGGTTCTCTTTGATTGTAGCTCCTTTTACTAAGCTTCTACGTAAGGGTGTCCCTTTTGTCTATACAAACGCATAGCAAAAGAGCTTTTAGAAGCTCAAGTCTATTCTAACTCAGGCTCTTGTTCTGATACAGCCTGAATCTAGAAAGGAGTTTGTAGTATATAGTGATGCGTCGCACTTCGGTTTGGGTTGTGTTCTGATGCAGTGAAACACCCTACACCCGGCCCACGAGCCTGAACCGGATCTGGTATGTTCCTTAAGAAAATCGGCTTCAAATTCTTTTGTTACTTAGAAAATTTTTGTGAATTTTTAGAAAGATATTGGTTTTGGGTTGGGCTTAGGTTGGAAACCCATTTATTTAATTTAGAAAACATTTAATTTTGGTGACAAAACAATTTAGGGTTTATTTTTAAAATAAATTTAATTAAACTTAGTCAAAAATAATTCATAACATAACAACTGAAAATAAAAGCGGGGAAATAAAACCATCCAACTTGGGCCTTATGGCCTTATTACATCATTCAAACCCAAAGATAAAATTGAAAATACTAAAATTGAGTAAAGTCCAAATTCTAATAAATTCTTCAAGTGATGCATGGCCACCTTTAGCTCCTGCCGACCCGGTCCATTACTGCTCATTTCCTGAAAAATAGTCCCACAAAGGGTGAGTCAACAGACTCAATGTGTACACAAACTAACAATCAACATTCCAGCATACATATTCATATCAAAGCATATTCAAATCAAATAATGATGCAACCCAACCCAAGCCTATTTGTCCATCCGCTACACACCACCCGTACACGCCAATTACACCGTGGGGACTACTAAGTCAACCCTCCATCCGCTACACACCATCGGCGCGATCGCTGCGATCGGCGTGCTCATCGCCCACTTACGTTGTGTCATTAGACACTATATTCAAATAATGTAACCGGTTACCATATTCACGCAATGGGGCCGTAGCCACCATATTTCGTTGGTGAGGCCGAAACCAACACCTTCGTTGGTGAGACCAAAGTCAACACCTTCGCAGTGAGACCAAGTCAACACCTTCACTTTCTTCCTTCACATATATCCCAAATGCCCCAATTATTTTATAACATATTCCACATACTTAATTTTCATTCATGTTACTAATCACATGTTCAAAGTATATCACATTCATAATCCTATCAAAAGTAGGAAACATACACGGGTACTCCTTACCACATTTGTGGTACTTAACCACATTCACATACCGATACATATTCATATATTTAATAATTACCACGTAATTTATTGAAGGTTAGTAGGGTACACACTGATTTGCTTAATGATTCCTTGAAATCCCAAGAATGATCTACAGATTTAGATCTCAAGTTCCTTGAAATTCTCAAATCCCAAATCTTGTGTATCCTCCTGTTTAAATCCCTATAACTACATGTTAGATCAATTTCTAACATTTATTCACAACAATTAACCCTTAGCCGAATGTTAAGTATGACTTACCTTAGATTCTTAAATCCCGAAATTCACCGAATAACTAGGGAACGCACGGCCTATGGTGTACCTTCGGGAAAAGAACTTCCCCTTCCTTGTAGTCGACACTTAGTAAATCCCGGAAGATCTCCTTACTTGAAGAAATCGATTGCATCTTCACTTCAACCTTCAGAGATTCGGCTATGGCCTTGATCTTAGCAAGCTTTCGGCTTTTGGAATATTTAGAGGAGAAGAATGAAGAAGAAAAGAAAAGAGAAAAAGAGAATAATGGTAGAGAAAATTCGGCAGAGAGAATAGGAGAAATTTTAGAGAATTTCGGCAGAGGTTTTCTTGAAGAGAAAAGAATGAATGAAGAATAGCCTTACTCTTCCTTTTATAGCCAAAATTACTAGCTAGAGTCCTTTACTTGGCCACCACTCTTCTATTTTGATAACTTTATCCTTTAATTATCATAAATAAAAGAGTTTAATCCAATATTTATCTCTTCTAAATAATCCAATTTAAAAATCCTTTATTTATCACCTTTTTAATCGAATATTTATGAAAATAAAACACCTCTCTTTTTAAACACATGTGCCGTCCACCTCAGCCTTCTGGAAGCAAAATTAAAACCTTCATTTAATTGCTTCCTTTGTGACTCGAACCAGTGCCCATGCCTCTTGCACATGGCGCCATTTCCATAGGCCCTAAGTGGCATCTTCAGGCCACTTTTCCAAGCCTGTTTGTGTGTCAAATCTTACCATCTTTTTCTTTTAAGGCCCTCTAGCCCTTATTTCCTATTTTGAACTTTAAAAATCATCATTTCGGGGCCATTTCTAAGTTTCCTAAAATTTTCGATCGGCTCAGAACTTGCCATTTTTCTTACATTCCAAGTTTCCAAAAATGTTCGAGTTTCCTAAAATGTTCGATTTCAAAATGTTAAGTTTCCAAAATGTTCAGTTTCCTAAAATGTTCTGGGCCTCAAAATGTTCGAGTTTTTCAAAAATGTGTACTTTCCATTTTTGAACCATTTCATACAATTCCTAGTTTCCATAAATGTTCACTTTCCTCTTTATTCCTTTACATTTTCAGGGCAATTCCCTACATTTCCAAGACAAGACATTTCCTTACATTTCCTTGCATTTCCTTACATTTCCATACATTTCCTCACATTTCCTTACATCTCCTTACATTTCCATACATTTCCTTACATTTTCTTACATTTCCTACATTGCCTTACATTTCCATACATTTCCACATTTCCACATTTCCATACACTTCCATACATTTCCATATATTTTCTTACATTTCCATACATTTCCTTACATTTCTTACATTTCCATACATTTCCTTACATTTCCTCACATTTCCATACGTTTCCTGACATTTCCTTACATTTCCATATTTCCTTACATTTCCATACATTTCATTATTTCTAGAATTCACATAACACATTCATAATTCATAAAACATGCCATTTTAGCACATGGTTCCTTGTGTCATGCTTCACACTGGAGTTTCTTTTAAAGCCTCATTTACCTAGCTCCCTTTTACTTAAAACCAATAATTTTCCAAAGCTTTCTTCTTCCATCCTAGAAGTCTAAAAACCCTTAATACACTTCCAAACACTGCCAAAACCTACTAACTCATGAATTATGCACAAACGCATAACCCCTAATCTAGGATGTTACAGTTCTACCCTCCTTAAAAATAATTTCGTCCTCGAAATTACTTACTAACAGTCGTACCATCCTTCTCACCGCACTATGCTTACGCTGCGCACTCTGATCTTAATAGAACCATCATACTTTCTAGGCACAATCTCTAAGTTCACGTCCCCTAGAACTTATTTCTAACGTCGATATTTAATCTGGTTAACGAGTTTTTATGCATCAAAACTTTTGTTTCACTGATTAACCGCGAACAGTTTTATGAAAAAGTATTTAAGAGTGGTTCTTTCGTATTCATACATGCACACAGTCTTTTCATTCATTCATACATCTAACAATCAATTATGAACTTTCGTTCATTCAGAGAAATGTTGTAGTTTTCATTGTTGTTGTTTTTCCACTACCCAGGGGTATTTTCGTAATTTTTCCTACAGGGGCATTTTCGTAATTTTTCAAAAGAAAAAGTTCCTTGGTGATTTTTTCAGAAAGTATTTTGGTGATTTTAAATTTCCGGGTATTTTTGGAAAATTTTTAAAATTCGTATATTTCGGTAATTTTAGACCTCGGGGTATTTTGGTAATTTTTCACAAACCAGGGTAAATTTGGGAAAATTTGATAAATCAGGGATATTTCAAAAGTTGCAAAACTTTGAGGGTTCTTTTTGAGAATTGTACTTTCCAAAACGGCGATGTTGCAAAAATTTTAGATATCAGGGTCATTTTGGTAATTTTGTAAGTTAAGGACAATTTCGTAAATTTTTCTCCAAATCAAGGTATTTTGATATTTTGAAAATTAGGGTTTTTGAACATTTTATAAAGTAATGAAATCTTGATAAGAACTGTGGGTATTTTGGGGAATTTCATAAACCAAGGGTATTTTTGTAATTTACCACTAGGGGTATTTTTGTAATTTCATAAATCAAAAAATTTTTCGAAAAATTTTGTAAAAATGGTTCTCACAAATTGAAAAGGTAATTTTAAGAGTTTTAAAACTAGGGTTTCGTTATTTTTTATAAAAACACAGCTAGTTCCCTTTCGGGTTTTAGTTATTGTGTTTAGCCTATGACCGAGTCCTCTTGGTCAGGGTGAACCAAAGCTACGCATCAGGCAGGATTCGAGTGGAGAGGAGGTGAGTCACGCGAACTGCTTAAATACCAAGCTCCCACCGAAACCATTCCTAGACATGCATACAGAGGTTGCCACACCCTAACTCAGTGACTTAGTCATAGGTTTGTTTGAGTAAGTATTAAGTCTTATGTATTTGTGTTTGAGTAGACTAGTCCTAGGGTTCAACTTCCTATCATTCTATTCTACGTTCCATTCCTTTCCTACCCTTCTAAAGTTCATAATATAATTCACATAATTATACATAGAGTTAGGGGTACTTACCTGGTGGACTGCGGGTCGGAGACTTAGGTGCCATGCCATAAACCTGCTTAATTTTCAAGGAAAATCATTTTGGCTCGCTTTGAAAACGTTTTGGGCCTTAGCCCACAGGCCGAGAGTTTAAAACTGGGCTCTGATACCAAGCTAAAACACCCTACACCCGGCCCACGAGCCTGAACCGGATCTGGTATGTTCCTTAAGAAAATCGGCTTCAAATTCTTTTGTTACTTAGAAAATTTTTGTGAATTTTTAGAAAGATATTGGTTTTGGGTTAGGCTTAGGTTGGAAACCCATTTATTTAATTTAGAAAACATTTGATTTTGGTGACAAAACAATTTAGGGTTTATTTTTAAAATATATTTAATTAAACTTAGTCAAAAATAATTCATAACATAACAACTGAAAATAAAAGCAGGGAAATAAAACCATCCAACTTGGGCCTTATGGCCTTATTACATCATTCAAACCCAAAGATAAAATTGAAAATACTAAAATTGAGTAAAGTCCAAATTCTAATAAATTCTTCAAGTGATGCATGGCCACCTTTAGCTCCTGCCGACCCGGTCCATTACTGCTCATTTCCTGAAAAATAGTCCCACAAAGGGGTGAGTCAACAGACTCAATGTGTACACAAACTAACAATCAACATTCCAGGCATACATATTCATATCAAAGCATATTCAAATCAAATAATGATGCAACCCAACCCAAGCCTATTTGTCCGTCCGCTACACACCACCCGTACCTGCCAATTACACCGTAGGGACTACTAAGTCAACCCTCCATCCGCTACACACCATCGAAGCGATCATTTGCGATCGGCGTGCTCATCGCCCACTTACGTTGTGTCATTAGACACTATATTCAAATAATGTAACCGGTTACCATATTCACGCAATGGGGCCGTAGCCACCATATTTCGTTGGTGAGGCCAAAACCAACACCTTCGTTGGTGAGACCAAAGTCAACACCTTCGTTGGTGAGACCAAAGTCAACACCTTCACTTTCTTCCTTCACATATATCCCAAATGCCCCAATTATTTTATAACATATTCCACATACTTAATTTTCATTCATGTTACTAATCACATGTTCAAAGTATATCACATTCATAATCCTATCAAAAGTAGGAAACATACACAGGTACTCCTTACCACATTTGTGGTACTTAACCACATTCACATACTTATACATATTCATATATTTAATAATTACCACGTAATTTATTGAAGGTTAGTAAGGGTACACACTGATTTGCTTAATGATTCCTTGAAATCCCGAAGAATGATCTACGATTTAGATCTCAAGTTCCTTGAAATTCTCAAATCCAGAAATCCTTGTATCCTCTCATTAAAATCCCTATAACTACATGTTAGATCAATTTCTAACATTTATTCACAACAATTAACCCTTAGCCGAATGTTAAATATGACTTACCTTAGATTCTTAAATCCCAAATTCACCGAATAACTAGGGAACACGCGGCCTATGGTGTACCTTCGGAAAAGAACTTCTCCTTCCTTGTAGTCGACACTTAGTAAATCCCTAAAGATCTCCTTACTTGAAGAAATCGATTGCATCTTCACTTCAACCTTCAGAGATTCGGCTATGGCCTTGATCTTAGCAAGCTTTCTGCTTTTTTAGAATATTTAGAGGAGAAGAATGAAGAAGAAAAGAAAAGAGAAAAAGAGAATAATGGTAGAGAAAATTCAAGCAGAGAGAATAGGAGAAATTTTAGAGAATTTCGTGAGAGGTTTTCTTAAAGAAAAGAATGAATGAAGAATAGCCTTACTCTTCCTTTTATAGCCAAAATTACTAGCTAGAGTCCTTTACTTGGCCACCACTCTTCTATTTTGATAACTTTATCCTTTAATTATCATAAATAAAAGAGTTTAATCCAATATTTATCTCTTCTAAATAATCCAATTTAAAAATCCTTTATTTATCACCTTTTAATCGAATATTTATGAAAATAAAACACCTCTCTTTTTAAACACATGTGCCGTCCACCTCAAATTTCCTGGAAGCAAAATTAAAACCTTCATTTAATTGCTTCCCTTGTGACTCGAACCTGTGCCCATGCCTCTTGCACATGGCGCCATTTCCATAGGCCCTAAGTGGCATCTTGAGCCACTTTTCCAAGCCTGTTTGTGTGTGTCAAATCTTACCATCTTTTTCTTTTAAGGCCCTCTAGCCCTTATTTCCTATTTTGAACTTTAAAAATCATCATTTCGGGGTCATTTCTAAGTTTCCTAAAATTTTCGATCGGCTCTGTAACTTGCCATTTTTCTTACATTCCAAGTTTCCAAAAATGTTCAGGTTTCCTAAAATGTTCAGTTTCCAAAATGTTAAGTTTCCAAAATGTTCAGGTTTCCTAAAATGTTCAGTTTCCAAAATGTTCAGGTTTCCAAAAATGTGTACTTTCCATTTTTGAACCATTTCCTTACAATTCCTAGTTTCCATAAATGTTCACTTTCCTCTTTATTCCTTTACATTTTCAGGGCATTTCCCTACATTTCCAAGACAAGACATTTCCTTACATTTCCTTGCATTTCCTTACATTTCCATACATTTCCTCACATTTCCTTACATCTCCTTACATTTCCATACATTTCCTTACATTTTCTTACATTTCCCTACATTGCCTTACATTTCCATACATTTCCACACATTTCCACACATTTCCATACACTTCCATACATTTCCATATATTTCCTTACATTTCCATACATTTCCTTACATTTCCTTACATTTCCATACATTTCCTTACATTTCCTCACATTTCCATACGTTTCCTGACATTTCCTTACATTTCCATATTTCCTTACATTTCCATACATTTCATTATTTCTAGAATTCACATAACACATTCATAATTCATAAAACATGCCATTTTACCACATGGTTCCTTGTGTCATGCTTCACATGGAGTTTCTTTTAAAGCCTCATTTACCTAGCTCCCCTTTTTACTTAAAAACCAATAATTTTCCAAAGCTTTCTTCTTCCATCCTAGAAGTCTAAAAACCCTTAATACACTTCCAAACACTGCCAAAACCTACTAACTCATGAATTATGCACAAACGCATAACCCCTAATCTAGGATGTTACATGCAGGATGGTAAGGTTGTGGCTTATGCATCCCGTCAGCTTAAGACACATAAGGGGAACTATCCGATGCATGATCTCGAGTTGGCTACAGTGGTCTTTGCGTTGAAAATCTGGAAGCACTATCTGTATGGTGAGAGGTGTATCATCTACACCGATCACAAAAGCCTCAAGTATCTCTTTACTCAGAAGGAGTTGAATCTTAGATAGCGTAGATTGATTGAGCTGCTCAAGGATTAAGATTGCACTATAGAGTATCATCCTGGTAAGGCCAATGTGGTGGCCGATGTTCTAAGTCATAGTGTGATGTCTGATTTAAGGGCGATGTTTGCACACCTTAGTCTGTTCGATGATGGGAGTCTCTTGGCCGAGTTCCAAGTTAAGCCGGCTTGGATTGAGTAGATTCGAGATAAGCAGTTAGGGGATGAGTCTTTGAGCTTGAGGTTTCGATAGATTGAGAGTGGTACTAATTTCGATTTTGGGCTAAACAGTGATGGTGTGTTGTGTTTTTGAGGATGGATCTGTGTGCTGAATGATTCTGATCTGATGCAGTCTATTTTGAGGGAGGCGCGTAATAACCCTTATGTTATGCATCCTGACGGCAATAAGATGTATCGAGATCTCCGTGAACTATATTGGTTGCCATGGTTAAAGCGTGAGGTTACCGATTTTGTAGCACGCTGTTTGACTTGTCAGCAGGTTAAGGCTGAGCATCAGTTGCCTTCAGGTTTATTGCTGCCAGTCAAGATTCCCTTATAGAAGTGGGAACGAGTGACTATGGATTTCGTTAGTGGGTTGCCCTTGCCACCCACTAAGAAGGATTCTGTTTGGGTCATCGTGGATTGATTAACCAAATCTGCTCACTTTATTCCGGTTCGAATTGATTAATTTCTACAAAAGCTAGCGAACTTGTATAATTCCGAGATAGTTAGACTACATGGGGTTCCAGAGTCGATTATTTCTGATAGAGATCCTCGTTTCATGTCTCGATTTTGGAAAAAAATACATGAGGATTTAGGTTCGAGATTGGACTTCAATACTGCGTTCCATCCTTAGACCAATGGTCAATCTGAGAGGGTGATTCAGATATTAGAGGATATGTTTCAGAGTTGCGTGATTGATTTCCGAGGTAGTTGAGAGGATTATTTGCCGCTAGCTGAGTTCGTCTACAGTAATAGTTTCCAGGCAAGCATTTAGATGGCACCTTACGAGGCGTTATATGGTCGTAAGTGTCGTACTCCACTGTGTTGGACTAAGTTGAGTGAACATCGGCTTTTGGTTCCTGAGTTGGTTTCTGAGACTGAAGACAAGGTTAGACTAATCCGGGATCGACGAAAGGCAGCTTCGATAGGTAGAAGTCTTATGCAGATCTGAAGAGGCGTGATATTGAGTACTCTGTAGGGGACTTCGTCTTTCTTAAGGTTTCACCGTGGAAGAAAGTACTGAGATTTAGCCGTAAGGGCAAGTTAAGCCCTAGGTTCATTGGGTCGTATCAAATTTTAAAGCGTGTAGGACCAGTCGCTTATCAGTTGGAGCTACCTCAAGAGTTAGACTGTATCCACGATGTGTTTCACGTCTTGATGTTGAGACGATACCAGTCAAACCCATCTCACGTAGTCTCTGTTGAGGAGATCGAAGTTATACCGGACTTGACTTTTGATGAGGAGCCGGTTCAGATTCTGGACAGCGATGTTAAGGTCCTGAAGAGGAAGTCCATTCCATTAGTGAAGGTACTGTGGCGGAATCATAGCACTGAAGTGGCTACTTGGGAACCTGAAGACTCAATGCGTTAGCAGTATCCTTATCTGTTCTGATTAGATAAATTTCGAGGTCGAAATTTCTTTTAGGGGGTAGAGTTGTAACGCCCCAAAACTCTTATTTCTGCTTTTTTGAAAATGTGACATAACTGTGTATCTGCTCCAGTGGTTAAGTGTTCTGGGTGTGTGTGAGAGGTCCTAAGTTCAAGCTTTAGCTTTAGCAAATTTTGGTTACTTTTGGAATTAAGCCTTATCTCTGTTCAGTGGGCCTATATTTAATTGTTGTAATTCCATAGCAGAATGAGCCTGCTGGTTCGAGTGGTATGGGAGTTTGTGTGTTGTGTGGAGGTCCTGTGTTCGAATCCCTGCGTGAGCGTGAGAGTGTATTTTTGCTCGTTTGACCGAGAAGTCTCGATCAAACAGGAATTCTGATGAGGTTGAGTAGTGGATTAGTGGGAGAAAATCAAGGGATGAGTGATGTATCTGGGATTTTATTTTATTTTTTATGCTTTTACCAAATTTTTCCTTCCTTCTTCCAATTAACTGACGTTAGCTTCTATTTTCCTTGTTGTTTCCTTTTTCCCTATTTTCTTCAATTTTGTTTTCTTCTTTACTGCGGTCGTACCGTTTAATCTCAAAATTTTGGTACTCATTGTGCAACTCTAGTAACTGACTCTATGACATTTTGGTGATGGGCGTTGTCTTTATGTGAATTAGGATTATGTATTTCTTTGGTTTTGGCGTTAGGATGAGTAATCTGGGGATTGGGTTTTGTATTTTTTTTTGGATTAGGAGGAAGTGGTGAACAGTGAAGTTGCTGCAGATAGCCTTTATCGTGCTAGGGTCGGTCCATTCTTCAGTAAGTTGGTTGCGCTACTTTGGGTTCGATTTTAGTTCAATTTTATGTGACTAATCAAGTGCTTCGTGGGTCAATCTTAGGTGCGGGATTGCTCGATAATGTTTCTACATCGAAACAGTACCGGGTGTGTACCTGAAACGCAGAAAAACGGGATTCAGTGAAAGCTGAAACTTTAATCTGTCGACGCCACACGGCCGTGTGGTAGGACATGTGCGACGATACGACCGTGTGATAGACGAAGGCCAGGCCGTGTGCAAGACACTGTTGTGTGATGGCCGGAGTGTGGCTGTGTGGGCCACATGAGTTAAATCAGACTGGGCATGTTGGCCACACGGGTGAGTCATACGGGCGTGTGAACTTTGGGCCAAGCTGTGTGATCCACACGGGCAAGGACAATCCGGGCATGTGGGCCCATTGTAATGAAATTTTCCTTATGGTCGTACGGGTCGTCCTGGTCGACTGTAGACCTATCTTAGGGTCGGTAAATGGCTTACCAAACCCTAAAACTATATGTTCTGTTAGACTGATGTACTGTTATGAGCATAGCTATGTTTGTTATCTGCTATCTGTTTATGAACAAATGTTAAGAGTATGTTAAGTATGATATATTTGTTAACTCTGTATGTTTAGTATGTTGTCTGATATTGGGGATGAGATGATGCTTATTGGAGGAAATGTTCTGAAAGGCATTTGTGCCTATTATCTGACAGCATGGCTGCATTGTATCTGTTATGTGCCTCATTGGTACAATATGGTTCGTAGGGCTGGGTGGGTGTTTTAAACCCCACATGGTGTGTAGGGATGGACAGAGATGGTGTGTAGAGGTTGGGGGTAGGACTCTAGTTTCTGATATCTGATTTGTATATCTGTAACTGTGTCTGCATCTGTTATGGGCCTAGGCCCAAATATGAATATGTTTGATATGTGATGTTCTGTGTGTGTATATACTTAATTCTGCTGGGTTACAAACTGAGTTTACGTAAACTCACCCATTCTTTGTTTATTTTATAGAGGTAACCCACAGACTTAGGCAGATCGGTGTAGCAGGGACTCGACGGTGACCATTTTTTCCAAAGCACTGTTTAAATTTTTGATTTATGGTTTTATTTATATTTTGTGTAAATTTTGAGAGTTTGTATTTTCTGGGACTCTTGACTCTTTAAAACTGTTTGGGCTTTTGGATTTAACATGTTTAGTTGTTGATGGTTTTACCTAATAACATGGTTTTTTAAAGACACGAATTGTTTTCTTAAACACGATGGTATTCCTAAGCTTCCGCTAAATTGAATATATGTATGAAAGTAAATGAAAGCAATATAAGTTTAAGGTTTTTATTGAGTTAGCTCTATTTTCGAAAACCTTTCCTTGTGACATCGCCAGATTAGAACATAATGTCTAGGCTGGGTTTAGGGTGTTACACCATGTGTCCCATGCATCTTTAAAATCTAGAAACAGAATGCTCAAAATATTCACACGGCCTAGCACACAGGCGTGTGGCTTGGCTATGTGACCCTTTGATCGCTGAAATCAGAGCTTTAAAATTTATAATGAATGTGATCGAACCTGGAAGCTATTTCTGACAACGATTAAAGGCAAGTGTACCTATCGAATAGTAGTATAGTTTAGGCAAGACCAGATATCGAACCAAAAGGAACCAAAAGTATTAATACTAACTTTCTTTTTATTATTTAGCCTTAACAATAAAGTGAAGTTTGTTTTAATCTAAATTAACGACAACTAGGCTAAGGACACTAAGTCAAAAAGAACGAATTGGGAAATAGCTTGAAGAAAAACTCAATTGATCACAACGACACCCTTAGGAAGAATCCACCTAGACTTCACTTGTTATCTAACCCTGAATTATATGATTTATTTACTTAGCTTGATCCGTAAGACTCCCTAACCTATGCTAAACCCTCTCTCGAGGCGAATAACGTCTAACCCTAGGTTAATTAGTGGAACTCTCGTTCTCTTATAATAACCCCCTAGAATAGCAGTAAATCAATCTATGGATTCCCATATTAGGTTTCACCCTAATCCAGCAAAATCTCGTAACCCTATCTCTAGGCGTTTGATCAACTCCGCTTAATTACACTAGATCTACTCTTAGGCAGGGTCTATTCCTCCTCCACCTAAGCACAGATTTGGATTAAGCATGCATAATTAAGAACAAACTAAGTATTTATCATAAAATTCAGAAATCAAATAACAAGATTCATCTAGGTTTCATCCCCTTCAGGTATCTGAGGGGTTTAGTTCATAACTAAGAAAGAAAATATCTCAAGAGAAAATATAAAACAAAACATAAGAAATTCCTAAAACTCCCCGAAGGAATTGAAGGAGAATTCTGTCATCTTGAGTATAATTCCGGCATCTTGGGATGGATCAACTGGCTAACTTCAAGCGTTTCCCACAATTTTGACCTTTCCGGCTTGGCTCCTTGGCCTAGCTCGCCTCCCCTTCAATGGTGGCACTTAGGGGATATATATAGGCTCTTTGGAATACGATTCTTTCTCCCTAAGTATCTTTTTCCGACTGAAATTGCTCATTCCAGCGACAGAGGCACGGCCATGGCACATGCCCGTGTGGATCGACTTCAAGCCGTGTTTGGATTTCTTAATGAGGCACGGCTGCATAAATCAGGGGAGAGGCTGTGCTCTAGGTGATCGGCGAGAGACGTTCGTGTGGGCTTTGGGCCAGGCCGTGTCGATTTCGTGCTAAGGCCCATTTTACTCCGTTTTGGGCCTGTTTTACGTTCTTTTCATCCTCGGGTGCTTTCCTGAGTATAAGACATGAAAAGAAAGGATTAAAAGCACCTTTTTATATAAATCAAGGGATAAATCATCCAAAAGTAAGCTAAATGCGTGATTAAAATATGTTATAATTACGGTTTATCAAATACCCTCACACTTAAGCTTTTGCTTGTCCTCAAGCAAAATTCTCAACTTACAATTAAAACAAACTTTCCATGATTCATAATTCCTATCAACAATGCCTAAGATGTGCAAACATTGCCCTCAAATCCGACACTATTTTCTGACTTAGGGCATTAGCCACTATATTTGCCTTACCCGGGTGATACTCTATAGAACAATCGTAGTCTTTCAACAACTCCACCCACCTTCGCTGTCTCAAATTCAGCTCCTTCTGAGTCAGCAGATACTTCAGACTCTTATGATCCATGTAAATTTCTGACTTTTCTCCTTATAAATAATGCCTCCACACTTTTAAAGCGAAGACCACTGCAGCCAGCTCCAAGTCATGCGTCGGATAGTTAATGTCATGTGGCCTTAATTGCTGAGACGCATAAGCGACCACCTTCCCGGCTTGCATCAGAACACATCCCAATCCTGTGCGAGAAGCATCACAATATACCATAAAATCTTTCCCTGCCTCAGGCTGAATCAAAATCGGAGCTTCTGTCAAAACCTTCTTAAGCCTCTCGAAGCTCTCCTGCTGCTTATCTTCCCATACGAAAGGTACCTCCTTTCTCAACAATTTTGTCAGAGGTGCTGCTATTGACGAAAACCCTTCGAAAAATCTTCTGTAGTAGCCTGCTAACCCCAAGAAACTGCGAACCTCAGCCACAGACTTAGGTGGTTTCCAATCTAGCACTGCCTCAATCTTCCGAGGATCCACCCTTATCCCTTCTGCAGACACCACATGCCCTAGGAACGCAACTTCCTTCAGCCAAAATTCGCACTTGCTGAATTTGGCATACAGTTTCTTTTCCCTCAACACTTGCAATACTACCCGGAGATGCTCATCATGTTCTTTCTCAGACTTAGAATACACTAAAATGTCTTCTATGAACACAATGACGAACTGATCCAAGTAGGGCTGGAAAACCTGATTCATCATATCCATGAACGTAGCTGGGGCGTTCGTCAGTCCGAACGGCATTACTAAGAACTCATAATGCCCGTATTTTATCCGAAGAGCTGTCTGATGGATATCTGCTTCCTTCACCTTAAGCTGATGATACCCTAGCCTCAGATCTATCTTTGAAAATACCGCAGCCCCCTTAAGCTAATCGGACAAGTCGTCTATCCTCGGTAAAGGGTACTTGTTCTTGATGGTCAGCTTATTCAACTGCCGGTAATCTATGCACATACGCATAGTTCCGTCCTTCTTCTTCACGAATAGGACTGGTGCTCCGCATGGAGACACACTAGGTCGGATAAACCCACGATCAAGCAACTCTTGAATCTGAGCCTTAAGCTCAACCAACTCTTTTGGTGCCATTCTGTACAGAGCGATAGATACTAGTGTTGTACCAGGCAACAAATCAATCCCAAATTCCACCTCATGCTCCGGAGGCAACCTTGGAAGTTCTTCCGGAAAGACATCCACAAATTTATTTACCGTCCTGACCCCTTCTACAGCTGCTTCCTTAGCCTCTAAGGCACTAACCATCATCAGAAAAGCTACACATCCCTTTCTTACCATCTTTTCTGCCTTAAGGGCAGATACTACATTCGACAAGTAATTCTGTCTCTCACCTATGACCACCACTTCATTGTCGTCAGAAGTTCTTAATGACATGCGCTTAGCAGCACAATCCACATTCGCACGGTACTTCACTAGCCAGTCCATGCCTAAGATTAGATCAAATTCCCCGAATGGCAACTCTATTAAGTCAGCCAAAAACCGCGACCCCTGAACTTCTAAAGGCACTTCCTTAAAGAGTTTGTCTACTACTACTGATTGCCCTAAAGGACTAAGTACAGTCGTCTTCCTAGGTACAGTCTCAGAGTTCACATTCTAAGTTCCAGATACTTCACTAGCAATGTATGAATGAGTTGACCCTATATCTATCAGAGCAATTAAGGGTGATCCCGAAATAAGAAACGTACCCGTTGTGACATCAGGTGCGTCACCAACTTCCCTCCGATGAACCGCATATACCAGACCCGGCTGTCTCGCCTCCGAGTTACCACCACCTCTGCCCGGTGTTCCGTGACCTCTACTTGAACCATTACCTCTGCCATTCGGACCACGACCTCTTGACGGCTACTGTCCACCTCGGCCAGCCTGATTAAAACCCTGACCTGCTGGTCGATTCCTATCTGTATCCACCAGACAATCCCTGATCATGTTATCCTTGGACCCACACTTAAAACATCCTCTGTCTTTTTCCAACATTCTCTCGGGTGCATCTTTCCACACTGAGCACAAGTACGGTACTGTCCTCCTATAGTAACCTGCTGACTTCGCGGCCCATTAACTCTAAGTCTCTTTTGAAAATTCTTGGATGATCCTGAAGACCCATAGTTCCTCTTATTCCTACCCTGACCTCTGCCCCGATTCTGTCTCTCGGTCCGCTTAACTTCTTTAGCTATCCGAGCCTTATCCACTAAGATTGCAAAGCCTCTTTCCCGCTGTGAGGCAATCAACACTCGCAGCTCATCTCTCAGTCCATCCTCGAATCTGACACACCGCTCATACTTAGTAGCTACAATCCCTCTGGCACACCGGCTTAGCCGTAGAAACTCCGCTTCATACTCTACTACCGACTTACTTCCTTGCACTAGATTTAGAAACGCCTTTCTCTGCGAGTCTATGTAGCTAGCTCCGACGTATTTCCCCTCAAACTTAGTCTTAAAATACCCCAAATCCACTTGATCTGCGGGGGTACCCTCTCTAACAGTGAGCCACCACTAGTAGGCCTCATTCCGAAGCAGTGAAACAGCACCTTTCAGCTTTTCCTCCACAGTGCAGTCCAAATCATCCATGATCCTCTCGACAGCCTCTAACCAATACTCCGCTACATTCGGAGCTACCCCAGATACTCCTCTGAAAACCTCAGCTCCATTTGATCTAAGTCTCTCAGATACTGACTTTCAAACCTCATTCCCCATACTAGCTCCTGCCACTCGCTCTAAAACTCGCAGCATAGCTTGCGATACTGCATCATCTCCTCTTGTCTACTCTTGAAATTTTGCCTCTACAGCCAGTGGCGGTGCCTCATTTTCGGAACCCTGACCAGACCCAACTGGTTCCGACAAAGTAATTCTGCCTCTACCGCGTCCACGAGTATTGCGACCACGTCCCCTAGAACTCATGTCTACTGTCGCGGTTTATCTGTTTTACAAAATTTATGCATTAGAGTCTTTTCACTTTTTGTTTAAAGAGAATTTTATGCAATAGAGATTTAATCAGTGGTTTTTCCGTAGAAGTACACATATACCTAGGGTCCATGTCTCTATAGTATAGTTTCCTAGGCCTATTAGCTAAAGTATCATACATCAGCATACTTAAATCAATTTATCAACAAAAGAACTTACCTGGCGGATTTGGCCGAGAACTCGGGTGCCATGCTTCCATAGAACCATTTTAACCAAAAATTTTCAAAAACCCATTTTGGCTCAAATTTTGAAAACGTTGTGGGCTTCAAAACCCAAAGTCGAGCGTTTAAAACTGGGCTCTGATACCAAGTTGAAACACCCCAAA
Organism: Gossypium bickii; assembly: GCA_025503065.1. NCBI lineage: Eukaryota > Viridiplantae > Streptophyta > Magnoliopsida > Malvales > Malvaceae > Gossypium > Gossypium bickii. Next base: position 48,963,239 of record CP106709.1, on the reverse strand, counting down.
TCGGCCCACAAGCCTCGACCTGATCTGACATGTTCCTTTGAAAAACTTAATTAAATTTCGTTTCATGTTTTGATAAAGTAGGTCGACTTAATAAAACAGGTTTGAAAATTGAACGAGTTGGAAACTGTGTTGTAGTTCAAGTTTGTTTCTCTTTAAAAACGTTTCCTTCATAGTGAATAAGTTAAAAGGAATGCTGAGTTTTAGTGCTTTATTAGGTTGAAAACTGTAGGTGCTTAGGTGTTAAAACATTTGATGTTGTTTTAATAAAAATGTTTAGTTACTTCATCTACCGATTATCGAGTGGAAAATAAAAATTTAAAACAAAAAACTTTAACGTTTAAGTAGTGGCCTTATTATAACTGAATAAAATAAACCCGAAATGAATCCCGAAACGTAATAAAGAAAACAAAACAAGTTTAACTATAATAAAACCTGAAAATGCTGAGCTGAGCATGGCCACCACATAGTCCTCGCTGACCCGGTCCATATCGCTAAGTATCACCTGCAGAAAGTTATCCCACGAAGGGTGAGTCAACAGACTCAATGTGTAACAGTTACACTAAAAGCTCAATCAATCATATCCTTAATCTTAACATTCCGGCAAAGCCCATTTTAGTCGTATTCAGCCATAAGCCCATATCATAGCATATCGATTCATGACATATTAAATCACATGTACATATAAAATGAAATGCAATCCCGAGCCCACCTAGATATCCATCCTCTACACACCACCCGTACCTGCCAATCACACCGTGGGGATTACTAAATCGACCCTCCATCCGCTACACACACCCTCGAAGCGACCATTGCGATCAACGCACATCGCCCTTATAATCGTGGCATGGCCACCAAATAATGTGACAGAGTCACCGGATTCATAATATGTGACATAAGTCACTGGATACATAATATGTGACATAAGTCACTGGATAATGTGGTAAAAACCACCGGAACACTTCCCCTTTATCATTATCACCCATATGCCCATGCAACATGCATATTATTCAGATATCATGCAACATACCTTACCCCATGATCATAACGAAATCACATATACTACATATCAAGTGTTTATACATAGTGTTAAGGGATAACGTACTTGAATACCATGAACCACTGAATGGTACCCGTAGCCATAATTATTCATATTTCTTAGTAACACATGCTTAACATTAATACTATTAATCTATTGGGAAATTAGTGAAGGGCTACACACCTGATAACAGTGAGAATGATACTCTCGATACCGACACTCTCGTTAGCAGGGATAACAGCAATCTGCTTATCCCTTTCCGATGCTCGCCCACACCCCGGTGGCCAATCACGTACAGCAGAAACCGAGCGTTTCTTGAATCTAGGGGTAGGGACTACCCCTTTCTCTCCTCTACTGGTACTCGCATCTATTGAGGAACACTTAATCAAAACCGATTAATCAACATACGAGATCTAAACGAATAAAATCTCTAACTTAAACACCCTTACCGAAATAGATCTGAATCCTGAGACTTCTCCTTATCTCTGTCGAACTGCCCCTAAAAGACCATAGTCAGAGTCGGCCATCCCTTAATAAACAACATGGCCTTTGGCCGAATATCAATACCTCTTACCTTGCTCGTCTAAATCCCAAAAACTGTCACTTGCCTATGGAGTTTGTCGAAATCCCTATATGATATATGTTAGAGTCGACTTTTAATGCATAAGATCTATAAAAATGGCCCTTGGCCGAATGTTACCTTGGATCTCAAATCCCGAAAGATCACCTCCTATCGTCGGCTACAATTGAATCCCGAAATCCACCTTCATGGTTTCGGCCAAAAGAGAATAAGAGGGATTAGAGTCTTTGATTTTCGACAGTCAAAGAAAGAAAGAGTAAAAGAAATCAGCCTAAAAGAGATCTTTACCGAAAAAAGTGACCAACACGCAAATGGTCAGCAGGCTCCAAGAAATCGACAAGAAGAACTTGAAGCAAAGAAATCGATTCAGAGGAAAAAGATGATAGGCTTTTGGTGCTTAAGAACAATCGGTTTCAAAGGGGGTGAAGGTATAATCGGCTATGGAGAAAATACGGAATAGAGGAGAAAGGAGAAGGAATGTTGATGATCTCACTTGCGACACAAGAGAAAACAAAATAAGAGAAAAGATGTTTGGGATCTTTGATAGTTGCGGTAATGGGGGGAAATAAAATGAAAGAGAGGTTCGGCCTAAGCAAAATAAAGAGAAGAGAAGAGAAGGTAACTAGATTCGGCGTACAAACAAACAAGTAGGAAGAAGAAAGAAAAAGAAAATGACCCTAATGGTCTTTGGATGTTTCGGCCAAGGTCTAACAAGTGAGGAAAAGGGTCAATTTTGGTGTAGTTCGATTATGAAAGAAAAGGGTGAGAGTTTAGTAGAGAATGAAGCTGATTTTCGGCAAAAGAAAGTGACCAATTGGCACTTTGATGGCATTAAAATTTTGGCACATTAGCCTTCCCCCAACCAAAAGTATCCCACCTTGCTACTCTTCCCTTGTTTTCGGCTCACAATCAAACTCTTCCTCCCCCTTACTTTTCTCCTAAATCTTCTCTTCTTCACTCATTCAAAAGAATTTGAATGAGTCAACACCTATCTTCCCTCCTAACCAAACTTTTAAATGAATTTGACATGATCTTCCACTCATCCCATCAGAGTCCTTGTGCCGTCCACCACTGTACCTTCTTGCCGCAAAATAAAAGCTCTAAATGCTACCTGTGCTCCTCGAAGCTAGGCCCCTTCACACTCCCTGAGGCGTCACTCCCCTGTGCTCGAAGTGGCGCCTCCCCTTGCCACTTTACCAGCTTGCTTCTTGTGTCCTAACCCATACAAAATTTTCTTAAGGCCTAGCTTGCTTAGCTCCCCTCTCAATGCTTAAAATCAAATATTTTTCTATGACTCCTACCTACATCCCAAGATTCCCGAAGCCCCCAAAACACATACACATCACACACAAGCATGCTACCAAGTACATTCAAGTGAAAATGCATAACCCCTAAATCCTGGATATTACAGCCAACATGCAATACTGAAAAGTAGCAGGAGCATTACATAATCCAAAAGGCATTCTACGATAAGCAAACGTATCATATGGGCATGTAAATGTTGTCTTCTCTTGGTCTTCAGGAGCTATGGGGATTTGGAAGTAGCCGGAGAGTCCGTCCAAGAAGCAGTAGTACATATGCCCGGATAGTCTTTCTAACATTTGATCTATAAAGGGTAGAGGGAAGTGATCTTTTCTGGTGGCATCGTTCAGCTTTCTATAGTCTATACAGACTCTCCAACCTGTAACTGTTCTCGTGGGGATTAACTCATTCCTTTCTTTGGGCACCACTGTCGTACCTCCTTTCTTTGGAACTACCTGCACAGGACTTACCCAAGTGCTGTCAGAAATAGGATAAATTATTCCTACATCTAGAAGTTTAGTTACCTCAGCTTTGACCACTTCTTCATGTTGGGGTTTAACTGTCTATGAGGCTGCACACATGGCTTATATTCTTCTTCTATTAAAATTTTGTGGGTGCAGAATGAGGGCTTATACCCTTGATGTCAGAAATTTTCCAAGCTATGGCCCTTTTATGTTCTCTTAGTACCTGTATCAACTCTTCTTTTTCCTTGGGTTCTAGTTCTGAAGAGATAATTACCGGTAGCGTAGAATTGTCCCCGAGGAATGCGTATTCTAAGTGTTTTGGCAATTGCTTTAATTCCAATTTGGGTGGCTCATCGATGGAGGATTTCTGTTTTATTTCGTCATTGTTTTCAATGTTTTCTTCTTTCATTTGTTTGAATGACGTTGTATGTAGATTCATCTCATCTTCTTCGTCTTCTTTCCCCTCTTCTTGAGTCAGGCACAATTCCATCGTGTCGTCATGTATGATTTCCTGTAATGAATTTTGAATGATATGATCAGTAGTATCAACAAAATAACAGGAATCATCTTGTTCTGTAGAATATTGCATGGCATCATAAATTTGAAAAATAATTTCTTCATCGCCTATCCTTAATGCAAGTTTGCCGTCACCTACATCAATAACAGCTCTAGCAGTGGCTAAAAAAGGACGCCCTAGAATTAAGGGAACATTAATGTCTTTATCCATGTCTAACATAATGAAATCAATAGGGAAAATGAATTTATCAATTTTCACCAAGACGTCTTCGATAACTCCTCTAGGATATTTAATGGATCTATCAGCTAACTGAATACTCATCCTAGTGGGTTTTGGTTCCCCAAGATCTAGTTGTTTGAACATTTTGTAAGGCATTAAATTAATACTGACACCTAGATCAACTAATGATTTCTTATATTTAAGCTACCAATTAAACAAGGGATTGTAAAACTTCCTGGGTCTTTTAATTTAGTTGGTAACTTATTTTGGAGGATGGCTGAGCATTCTTCATTAAGTTCCACCGTCGACACTTCTTCAAGCTTCTTTTTATTTGTCAGGAGTTCCTTTAAGAATTTTGCGTACTTCGACATCTGTGAAATGGCTTCAACAAAAGGTAAGTTAATATGTATTTGTTTAAAAAGTTTAAGAAACTTACCATATTGAGCATCTAATCATTCCTTCTTTAACTTTGTGGATATGGGATTGGTGGTTTACTTTCTTTGCGTACTAGATTTACATCCTCAACTCCCTCATCTCTTGCTTTGTTATCTTCGTGTGGGATTGTTTCTTTGGTTCGACTAATTCCTTTCCACTTCTTAATGTAACTGCTTTTACCTGTTCTGTTCCTTTAAAAAAACTTTCTGCCCGTATTTCACAAATCATCTCAGTAAGTAGTCCAACGGACTTAGTGAGCTCCCTGAATGACTCAGTAAGTTTTTCAACTGACGCTTGTTGATCTTTATGTATTTTCTCATTTTCTTGGAAATGGTTTTTTGTGTCTGCCATGAATTTTGTCAGCATCTCTTCGAGGTTTGGCTTCTTCTCTTGCGGATATGGCTGATTTTGGAAGTTTTGAGGAGGTTGTTGTCTTTGATTTCCTTGATTTTCTTGGCCTTCCCATGAAAAATTTGGGTGGTTTCTCCAACCTGGATTGTAAGTATTACTATAAGGATTATTATTAGATCTGAAATTATTACCTATATAGTTCATCTAGTCGCTCTCTGCTTCCGGTTGGTAGGGTGGGTACTCAGGATTCACTACAATTCCACTTGCATCGCACTGCATTACTGGATGTACTTGCGAAGAACACAGATTATCAATCTTTTTATTCATCATCTCCATCTGTGTTGATAGCAAGGTCGCTGTGTCTATGTTGAAAGCTCCGGCTAATTTTTTTAGTTTCGTCTTTGTAACTTGCCACTAATAGTTATTCAGTGACATCTCTTCTACAAATTCGTAGTTTGCTTCAGGAGTTTTGTTATTCAAAGTTCCACCGGCGGCTGAATCAATTAGTTGCCTTGTTGAGGGGTTTACACCGTTATAGAATGTTTGGACTTGCAGCTACAAGGATAAACCATTGTGTGGAAACCTTCTCAAGAGATCCTTGTATCTCTCCCATGCATCGTATAATGTCTCTAAATCTATATGCACAAAAGAAGAGATATCATTCCGTAATTTGGCTGTCTTAGTTGGTGAAATTGCTCTTTCCAGCGACAGGGACACGGCCATGGCACACGCCCGTGCGGATCGTGGACAGGCTGTGCTCGGACTTCTTTAATGAGGTACGGCCATGTGAATCGAGAGGAGATCATGTTCTAGATGATCAGTGAGGCACGACCGTGTGGGCTAAGGTCCAGGCCATGTCAATTTTGTCCTTGGCCCAATTTACTCCATTTTGGGCCCGTTTTATGTTTTTTTTATCCTCGGGTGCTTTCCTGGGTATAAGACATGAAAAGAAAGGATTAAGAGCACCTTTTTCTATGAAACAGAGGGTAAATCATCCAAAACCATATTAAATGTGGGATTAAAATATATTATGATTACGGCTTATCAATCAAATACCCCACACTTAAGCATTTGCTTGTCCTCAAGAAAAATCCTCAACTCACAATTAAAATTCATTCTTCTCAACTTATAACTCCTATCAATAATGTTTCGAAATAATCCATAGGTAATCATACATTGAGAATTCAACTAAAAGAATGCCAAAGTTTCAAACAATCCAAGTTAAGCATTTTATTCATGGAAAAACATAGGTATTCCCCCTTATCTAAGTAATCACCTTTGATTCAAAATAGCACAAAGTTAACATCCTCACTAAGGATTCACTCAAATCACTTGAAGTGTTTAAGGGACAATAAATTAAGCACTCAGTAGTCAACATGAAAAGTTATTACCATAGGCTCTCATGAAAATCAAATCTCCAGCACTATAAATTGAGATGATACATCGATCAAAAGGTCTTTAAAAAGGGTTGTAACGTGGCTTGGTTGGGGGGCATGGTCATAGGCTGAAAAAAGATGTTAGAACTGAGATCAAATTGACAAATTACCTAACTAGAAAAATAGACTAATAATGAATAATTACATGAATAATATGAGCTTGTTCTAAAGATGTGAAATTTACTGTTTAAGCTCATAGAACTAAAAATAGATACTCTCAACTTTTTTTTATATAAGTATTTACAATAATAAGAATTTAACAACTGAAATGGAAAACATAGTTAGGCAACTTCTCAAATCAAATCTAGACAAAAAGGAGTTAATTTAATAGGAAAAATTCTTTATGAATCAAAAAGAGTAAGTTTTAGGTTAATATTAAGGGTAAATTAATGAATGGTTTATTAGGATCAAAGGGGTTCACTAGGGGTTAATTATAAAGGTAGGCCTTTTGGGAAGTAAGTGGGTTAAATCCTAGGTGCCTTTATCATATCAATATATCAAATCAAAAGTGTGGTCTTGACATGCATAATCGAAGCAAGTTCTAGAATAACAAATCAATATTGACACATTCATAAACAATAAAAAAAAATGAGCAAGAAAAATATATGCTCTAAAAACTCAAAATCTCACAGAAATTATTGGCTTTTGATGTCAACCCTGTGAACTTCAAACTTCAAGATAATACCTAAACTTGGGGAAACAACCTAGCAAATTTTTAATTTTCAAAAAAAAAAAAACTTATCATGCTTGATTCTCTAAAGCCTTCAAGTTTAAAAAATCAATGCACAACTGCCTATGTTTTATATCAATAAAAATCATAAATCAATTAGAATTTGTTCTAATAGTGATATAGGAAAGTGACTTGAGAAAAAAGAAAAAATTCAGGGATTTGAGAATAATGTAAAAAGTTACGGACTTTTCTGAATAAAATTCACCCCCCACACTTAAGATGTACATTGCCCTCAATGTACAAAGATATTTTTTCTAGAGATTAATAGCATGATATCATAAGAGAGAGGGAGAAGTGAAACTTCCTAAATTTTGGATGGATTCCTTGAGTTGGAAGTGTAGAAACTTGATTCAGTGGTGTAGGATAAATTGGAGGAGGCGTGGTAGATTTTCCTCATTAGAGTTGGGTATTCCAGAGTGCTATTTTAGGCTTTTTAACTCAATGATGGGGGAAGAGCGGTCGCCTTGGAACGACTAGGATCGTATGTTGCTGAACTTGGAACCAAGGCCTGCCAACATTTGGAAAATAAATAGTGGATGTGGCAGCGAAGAGTGTCGAGTTCATTCTCCTCCATGAACTCTTCTGTGTAGAGTCCCAGAGCGACTCCAAATTCAGGGACACTCATTTTGCGAACCAAACCTCCTGGACGGAACTGTATGGTGCCTGGGTCGTCGTGGTTCGTCATCACCACCTGCAAATGATAAGTAGAGCAAAGCTCTAATGTTAGTTCGAGGTATGTGGGCTCGACAATACTGAAGAACTGCTCCCAAGGGTCGGTGGATAGTAGGGCTCGAACGGCATCAGCAAGTTGTACTTACTCCAGGGTAGCCTAGTCGACGCATCTGCCTGCACTGATAGGTCGTTCTCGTTGAATCTGAAAAAGTTCCTCTTAAGGTCCTAGAGGAAACTGTAAGAATGGGTGTCGTACTTTGGCAGATGCGCTTGTTGATGATGAACGGGGCCTCTTTCATTTTTCAAAGCAAGGACTGCGGTTTTCTTATCCCGGGAATAAGACATTATGTTCCTGCAAAATAGAGTAAAGAACATCATCCCATATGTTGTCATGATGATAGTACCTTTGAGTCCAAGATTACAATCTCATGATATTAACAATGAAAATTTTTCCTAAATATTCTCCTAATACTAGAGGTTCAAGGAATTCAAAAATTAGAGTTAAACTATCCATAACACTTAAGTAAACATCAGTATTGAAAATAATTATCAAGAATGAATACTAAAAATCTAAAGAAAGAAATATAAGATCTAAAAACAAGCATGGAATAAATAGGATTAAGAAATAAAGTAGAGAGTGGAGGGGATAGAGTGGACTAACAGAGGCGTGGAGACGGCGCACGATCTGGAGGGATAACGCACAGGCATGTGCTGCGGCAAGGTGGCCTTGGGGACGAAGAAGGAGAGGGAAGGGGAGGAGAGGGAAGGTGAAAGGAGAAGGGAGGGGGTGTCGATGGTGGTGGCCAGATTGAGTAGGGGAGGGGGAAAAATAGCTAGGGTTTTGGGGAGAAGATGAATAGTGGGTTGGTTTAAATAGGAAATAGGGGTACACTGGCATGGCGTACGCCCGTGTGACTCGTTTTTAGCTCGTGTCTTTCGAAAATTAGGGTTTTGGCACGCCTGGTTTGTGGCCCACGCTCGTGTGCTGAGGGTGTGTTGTCCCACACGACCATGTCGTACGGCCGTGCCAAGCTTCGTTCGCTTCTCCCACGCCCTTGTTATAGGTCCCACGCTCGTGTTATTTTGACAGGTTCAGCCACAGTTTTAAGGTACGGGCGTGTTGCACGCCCATGTCATTTTAACAGTATCGGCCTTTGTCCAAAGGCATGCTCGTGTCATTCTTGCTCACGCTTGTGGTAATCAATCAGTGTCAAGCACGACCTATAGGCATGGGTGTGTCGCTCGTCTGTGTAAATGTCTTAGTTTAGACCACGGCTTCCTCACACGGCTGTGGTGTTTTATCGTAGCTCGTGTTTTAAGAAAATTTTGTCCCTAGCCCACACGGTCTCCACCACGCCGGTGAGCCTTCACATGGTGTTCACACGGCCACGCCCGTGTCCAAAGCCGTGTGGTGGGAAAATCTGCACTTATTAATCGGGTTAACTTTTAGTTAGGTACTAAAAATCGAAAAAATGGATATTAATAGGCCTAGTACTCGGGTTGCCTCCCGAGAAGCGCTTGTTTATTGTCCTAAGCTAGACTTACCTTGTATTCGTCTCTTTATGAGGGTTCATGGAGCTGAAGCTCCTCCCTGATATCCCTAAAGTTCTCACCGTTATATAGTTTAAGTCGTTGATCGTTTACCTTGAATGTGCCGTAAGTAGGATGAGTTACCTCGATTGTGCCATAAGAAAAAATAGTTTTGATTACGAATGGACCTGACCATCTTGATTTTAGCTTTCCAGGGAATAATTTGAGCCTTGAATTATAAAGTAAAACGAGATCTCCAACTTCAAATTGTTTAAGTTGCTTTAAACGAGCATCATGGTGTCGCTTTGTTACTTCTTTGTATAATCGTGAGTTCTCGTAGGCATTTGCTCGCCATTCATCAAGCTCGTTCAACTGCATCAATCTTTTTTCTCCTGTAAGTTTAAGATCATAGTTTAGGAATTTTATAGCCTAAAATGCTTTGTGCTCGAGTTCAACCGGTAAATGACAACTCTTCCCGTAAACAAGTTTGTATGGGGATGTTCATATGGGAGTTTTAAAGGCGGTTCTATAGGTCCATAAAGCGTTGTCTACTTTTAATGCCCAATCTTTCCTATTTGATTCTATTGTTTTCTCTAGAATACGTTTAAGTTCTCTATTGGATACTTCAACCTGTCCACTAGTTTGAGGGTGATAAGGAGTAGTTGTTCTGTGGTACGCTCCATATTTCTTTAAGATTTTCTCGGATTGGTGTTACGAAAATGAGTACCCCTATCACTAATAATTGCTCTAGGTGTTCCAAATCGAGAGAAGAGTTTCTTAAGGAATCTCACTACCACTCTCGCATCATTATTGGGTAAAGCTTGAGCTTCCACCCATTTCGACATGTAATGAACCGCCATGAGGATGTATTTATTCCCAAATGAGCTAGAGAAAGGACCCATAAAATCGATACCCCTTACATCAAATATTTCACATGATAGCATATATGTTTGAGGCATTTCATCACGTTTAGAGATATTACCTATTCTCTGACATCTATCACACGAATTAACATACCTGTTAGCGTTTTTGAACAGAGTGGGCCAATAGAAACCTAATTCGAGTGTTTTATATGCTGTTCTAGTCCCACTGTTGGTCCTGAATGGTAATGTTCTAGGATTTTGTTTGCTTCTTCTTTTGCAACACACCTCCGAATTACTTGATCTGTACATATACAAAAAAGAAAAGGGTCCTCCTAAAAATAGTTTTTCATATCAGCAAAGAATCGCTTCTTTTGATGATGTGTCAACCTTTTTGGTATGATGTTAGCAGCTAAGTAATTCGCAATATCTGCGAACACGGGTACCTCAGAGTTGGATATAGCCAAGAGTTGTTCTTTGGGAAGCGAGTCATTTATCTCGCTCTCATCAAGTTTTTTAAGATGGGGATTTTCGAGTCTAGAAAGATGGTCTGTCATAAGATTTTCAGCTTCTTTCTTATCCTGAATTTCCAAATCAAATTTCTGTAAGAGTAATACCCATCTTATGAGTCGAGGTTTTGCATCAGATTTAGTTAAAAGATAACGAAGAGCTGAATGGTTAGTGTAAACGACAACTTTAGAAAATATCAAATACTGTCAAAATTTATCAAGTGTAAAAACCACAACTGGCAACTCTTTTTCTGTGGTGGTGTAATTTTCTTATGCGGCCGTCAATGTCTTGCTAGCGTAATAAATTGGTTGAAAATGCTTGTCTCTTCGTTGTCCCAAGACTGCACCTACTGCAAAATCACTCGCATCACACATTAGTTCAAAGGGTAAATTCCAATCAGGTGCAATTATAATTGGGGCATTTATTAATTTAGTTTTGAGGGTATTAAATGCGTCTAAACATTCCTGATCAAAATTGAAAGGCACCTCTTTTTCTATTAAATTAGTTAGAGGCTTAGCTATTTTAGAAAAATCCTTAATAAATCTTCTATAAAATCCAGCATGTCTTAAAAAGCTTCTAATAGCCTTAACTGAACTGGGGGGAGGTAGTTTTTCTCTAGTTTCAATTTTTGCTTTATCAACCTCAATCCCTTTACTAGAAATCTTGTGACCTAACACAATCCCTTCTCGAACCATGAAGTGACATTTTTCCCAATTAAGCATAATGTTCGTTTCCTCAAATCTCGTTAAAACTCGTTTTAAATTTTTAAGGCAAAGGTGAAATGAATTACCGAATACCAAAAATTCATCCATAAATACTTCTATAATATCTTCCACAAGTTCATCAAAGATGGCTAGCATGTAGCACTGAAAAGTAGCAGAAGCATTACATAATCCGAAAGGCATTCTACGATAAGTAAAGGTACCATATGGACATGTAAAATGTTGTCTTTTCTTGATCCTCAGGAGCTATTGGGATTTGGAAGTAGCCAGAGAGCCCGTATAGGAAGCAGTAGTACATATGCCCGGATAATCTTTCTAACATTTGATCAATGAAGGGTAAGGGAAAGTGATCTTTTCTTGTGGCATCGTTCAACTTTCTATAGTCGATGCAAACTCTTCAACCTGTGTTTGTTCTTGTTGGAATAAATTCATTCTTCTCGTTGGCTATAACAGTCATGCCTCCTTTCTTTGGAACAACCTACACAGGACTTACCTAAGAACTATCAGAAATAGGATAAATAATTCCAACATCTAGAAGTTTAATTACCTCAGCTTTAACACCTTCTTTCATATTGGGATTTAATCGTCTTTGAGGTTGCACACATGGTTTATATTCATCTTCCATTAAAATTTTGTGGGTGCAAAACAATGGGCTTATCCCTTTAATGTCAGAAATCTTCCAAGCTAGAGCTCTTTTATGCTTATTTAGTACCTGTAGTAATTCATCTTTCTCATTGGGTTCCAAGTCTAAAGAAATAACTACTGGTAGTGTAGAATTGTCTCCGAAAATGTATACTCTAAGTGTTTGGTAACTGTTTCAATTCTAGTTTAGGAGGTTCTTCAATAGAGGGTTTTTGTTTAGTTTCATCGTTTATTCCAATGCCCTCATAATTCTTCTGTCTTGGGGAATAACTATTATAATTTATCTCTGTGATATCGTTACTTACCTCCTCACCTTGGACAGGACACAGTTCCAACGTGTCTTTATGTATGATTTCCTAAAAAGAATCTTGAATAGAATGACTAATAGTATCAATAAAATAATAGGAATCATCTTGCTCCCTAGAATATCGCATAGCATCATAAAATTTTAAAACAATCTCCTCCTTCCCTACCCTAAGCACAAGTTTACCATCAACTACATCAATAATAGCCCTAGCAGTAGCTAAAAAGGGGCGCCCTAGAATTAAAGGTACCTCAACATCCTCATCCATGTCAAGCACAACAAAGTCAACGGGAAATATGAATTTATCAACTTTTACCGAAACATCTTCAATAATTCCCCTATGATATTTAACAGATGTATCAGCTAATTGGATAGTCATCCTAGTGGATTTTGGTTCCCCAAGACCAAGCTGCTTGAACATTTTATAAGGCATTAAATTAATACTGGCGCCTAAGTCAGCTAATGCTTTCTCACTATTTAAACTACTAATTAAACATGGAATTGTGAAACTTCCTGGATCTTTCAATTTGGTTGGTAGCTTATTTTGAAGAATAGCTGAGCATTCCTCATTAAGTTCCACTATTGATAGCTCTTCAAGCTTCTTTTTATTTGTTAAAAGCTCTTTTAAGAATTTTGCGTACGTAGGCATCTGCGAAATAGCTTCAAAAAAAGGTAAGTTAATATGTAATTGTTTAAAAAGTTTAAGAAATTTACTGAATTGAGCGTTCATGCGGTCTTTCTTCAACTTTGCTGGATATGGGATCGGTGGGTTATACTCCTTAAGTACTGGCGTTACATTCTCATTTATTTCCTCACCTTTTCCTTATTAGTTTCTTGTGGCATCTTCTTTTCAGCTTCAACTAACTCCTTTCCACTCCTTAGTGTAACTGCCTTCACATGCTCTTTTGGGTTGGTGTTACTAGATAAATTACCTGGTTGCCTTTCTGAAACTATCTTGACTAGTTGTCCAAGTTGATTCTCAATCCTTTGAATCGATTCTTGCTGAGTTTTCAACGTAGTTACAGTATTCTGAAAACGAGTCTCTAACACTGCGATAAATTTTCTGAGCATCTCCTCGAGGTTTGGCTCCTTTTCTTGTGGGTAGGGTTGTTATTGAAAACCTGGAAGGGGGTTGTTGTCTTTGATTTCCTTGACCACCCCATGAGAAATTGGGGTGGTTCCTCCAACCTAGATTGTAAGTAACTATAAGGGTTATTTTGAGGTCTAGAATTATTACCCATATAGTGAACTTGTTCGTTTTCAGCGCTCGGGTTGTAAGGTGGATATTCTGTATTGCTCATCCTTCCTCCATTCATATTGCACTGCATTACTGGGTGTACCTGCGAAGAACTACACAAACCATCAATGTTTTTATTCAAAAGCTCTACCTGGTTTGATAGCATAATGACTGCATTGAGGTTGAAAACACTGGCAGCTTTTGTCGGCTTTGTCCTCATAACTTGCCATGATAGTTATTCAGTGACATCTTTTCAATAAATTCGTAAGCCGCTTCAGGGGTTTTGTTATCAAGGGTTCCACTGGTGGCTGCATCAACAAGCTGTCTAGTTGAGGGGTTCACACCGTTATAGAAGGTTTGAACCTGTAGCCATAGAGGTAGCCCATGGTGAGGGCACCTTCTCAATAGGTCCTTGTATCTCTCCCAAGCATCGTAGATTGTTTCTAGATCCATCTGCACAAAAGAAGAAATGTCATTCCTCAACTTTGGTGTTTTGGCCGGCAAAAAATATTTAAGTAAAGACTTTTTGGTCATTTGATCCCATTAGTGATTGACCCTCGTAGTAACGAGTTCAACCATTGTTTGGCTTTATTCCTTAAAGAAAAGGGAAATAACAGAAGGCGAATGGCATCATCAGAAATGCCATTAATTTTAAATGTATCGCATAATTCCAAAAAGTTCGCTAAGTGTGTGTTAGGATCCTTATCCTGCAAACCATCAAACTGAACAAACTGTTGTATCATCTGTATAGTGTTAGGTTTCAATTCAAAATTATTTGCAGTAATAGTAGGTCTAACAATACTTGATTCAGTACCGGCTAGACTAGGCTTAACATAATCATACATAGTACGAGGGGCAGGATTTTGATTCACTGGATTTTCCATAGCCACAAGAGGTAATGGATTATTCTGATTTTTAGCCATCTCTTCAGGAGGATTGGTGAGGTTTTCTTGCTCTTTATCTATGTATTGTAAATTTTGCCTAATTTCTCTTCAATTTCTGCGAATGTTTGCTTCTATCTCACTGTTGCTTTCAAGAAGTTTCGGTCAGACAGGAATTCTGACGAGGTTGAGTAGTGGATTAGTGGGAGAAAATCAAGGGATGAGTGATATATCCAGGAATTTATTTTATTTTTTATTCTTTTTCCAAAATTTTCCTTCCTTATTCCAATTAACTGACATTAGCTTCTATTTTCCCTGTTGTTTCCTTTTTCCCTCTTTTCTTCGATTTTGTTTTCTTCTTTACTACAGTTGTACCGTTTATTCTCAAAATTTCGATACTCGTTGTGCAACTCTAGTAACTGACTCTATGACATTTTGGTGATGGGCGTTGTCTTTATGCGAATTGGGAATATGTATTTCTTTGGTTTTGGCATTAGGATGAGTAATATGGGGATTGATTTCTTTATATTTTTTGGATTAGGAGGAAGTGGTGAATAGTGAAGTCGCATATAGATAGCCTTTATCGCGCTAGGGTCGGTCCGTTCTTCGGTAAGTTTCTTGCGCTATTTTGGGTTCAGTTTTATGTGACTAATCAAGTGCTTTATGGGTCAATCATAGGTGCTGGATTGCTCGATAGTGTTTCTACATACAAATAGTATTGGGTGTGTACCCAAAATGCAGAAAAATGGGATTCAGTGAAAGCCGAAACTTTAATCTATCGACGCTACACGATCGTGTGGTAGGCCATGTGCGACGATACGATTGTGTGATAGACGAAGGCTAGGCCGTGCGCAAGACACGACCGTGTGATGGTTGAAGTGTGGCCGTGTAGGCCACATGGGTTAAATTAAAATGGGCGTGTGGGCCGCACAGGTGAGTCATACAGCCATGTGAACTTTGGGCCAAGCCGTGTGATCCACACGGGCAAGGCCAATCCAGGCGTGTCTGTAATGAAATTTTCCTTATGGTCGTACGGGTCGTCCTGGTCGACTGTAGACCTATCTTAGGTTCGGTAAATGGCTAACTAAACCCTAAAACTATATGTTCTGTTAGACTGATGTACTGTTATGAGTATGGCTATGTTTGTTATCTGCTATCTGTTTATGAACACATGTTAAGAGTATGTTAAGTATGATATATTTGTTAATTATGTATGTTTAGTATGTTGTTTGATATCAGGGATGAGATGATTCTTCTTGGAGGAAATGTTCTGAAAGGCATTTGTGAAACACCCCATACCCGACCCACGAGCCTGGACCGGATCTGGTATGTTCCTCGAAGTAAACCAGTTAAAAATTCTTTTATTACTTTGAAAAACTGTGTGTTTTGAAGAAAGTTTGTTGATGGATTGGGCTCGAGTTGAAAACAAATTTATTTGTTATTGAAACCCTTTACTTTAGGTGACAAAAAGTTTAGGCTTTGTTTTAAAATAAATCTACTTAAAATTCACTTGGTGAAAATTTGTACATAGTAATTAAAAGAAAAAAAATTAAAGTAATTCAACTATGGCCTTATTACATCAAATAAATCCCAAAATTAAAACCTTAGTACTTAAAATAAAGTAGTCCAAATAAAATGAATTTCTTGCTGAGCATGGCCATCCCTAAGCTTCTGCACACCCAGGTCCATCACTTTGTTCATCACTGAAAAAAAATGTTCCCACAACGGGGTGAGTCAACAGACTCAATGTGTACACAACACTAAATCATAATAGAATCAGGCATAACAAATATTACACATTCATATCATAGCATACAAAATATGATGCATTCCCAAACCCAAACATAAAAAGCCATCCGCTACACTCCCCCGTACCAATCTGTACACCGTGGGGACTACTAAGTCGACCATCCTTCCGCTACACTCCATATCGCGGTCTTAGGTCACCGCATTTGTGGTCTTAGGTCACCACATTCAGATATCGCGGTCTTAGGTCACCGCATTCAGATTACTGTGGTCTTAGGTCACTACATTCAGATACCACGGTCTTAGGTCACCGTGTTCGTGGTCTTAGGTCACCACATTCACTTCCCCTTTCAATAACCCATATGCCCCATTTTGTAATATGCATTAATATGCCAAAGTTCACATTCTTATTCTCATGTTACAAATAACATATTTCATATTCCTAGTAGGAGTAGGAAACGTACCTGAGTACTTAGTACCATAACATGGTACCGTAGCCACTTTCTTATTCTTAATATCACATATTTTAATTAGACATAGCCATAAAACATATTATGAAATAGTGTGGGGTACACACCTGATTAGCTTAACGAATTCCTTGAAATCCCGAAAAACTGACCTATCGCTTTAGATCCTAAATCCCTACATTTGGCCACATTTAGTATTTTAGGAAAAAGCCTATTCGGCTAATTTAATCAAATCCCGAAGGATTATCGTATCCACTTTCTTACCTTGCTGCCGATTTGATAATTAATCAAATCTCGGAAACTTGTATTCTTCCCTTTTGAAATCGGCTAATCACTAGATTCCTTGAATCGGTTAGTTTTCGGCTTAAAACACATAAAAATAGATCTAACTACTAAAATAGGCCTTGGCCGAATATTCATAGTCGCTTACCTTAAGGATCTTAAATCCCGAAATTATCCCTTGGTTATAGCTTCTGTCGAAATCCCTAAAACCACATGTTAGATCAACTTCTAACCTTTAATCACAATCAATGACCCTTGGCCGAATGTCAGGTATGACTTACCTTGATGGTCAAATCCCGAAGATCTTTTCCTTTATAGTCGACTATGGCAAAAATCCCGAAAGAATCCTTCCAAATTTCGGCAAATAAGAATATTGATGGGATTAGTCCTAGATTTCAACAAATCTAAAAGAAAAGAATAGAAATCAAAACTTGTTCTTACCCTTTCTTGAAGAAATCGATAGCACCTATGCTTGAAGAAATCAAAGATTCGGCTTTTGATGGATTGGAAAGAAAAGAAATTGGCTAATGGTGATATCTTGAATTTTCGGCTTTGGCTAACAAAAAGAAGAAGAACAAATGCTCTAGGAAATTCGGCAGAGAGAAGGGTTGAGAGAAATAATGATGAATGGCCCTCTTTTCCTTATATAGCCGAATTTACTAACTTAGAATCCCTTACTTGGCCATCACTTTTCAATTTTGATAGCTTTATCTCTTTAATTATCTCCTAAAATAAAAGATAATTTAGCAACTATCCTTATTTAGCCGAAATTATTAAACTCAAAGTCCCTTACTTGGCCATCACTTCTCCCTTATTTTCCTAATTAAAGAATAATTCCTCTTTTATCTCTTGAAAATAATCTAAAATAAATCCATTATTTATCCCTTATTTATCCACTATTTATCTCTTAAAAAAATAAAAGAATAAAGGCTCCTAAATTATAGCCTTGTGCCGTCCACCTTACTTCTTCTGGAAGCAAAAATAAAATTTCTTTTCTTTGCTTTCCCTGTGACTCGAACTCAGGCCCAATCCCCTTACATGTGGCGCCATTTCCAGAGGCCCTAAGTGGCATCTCCAGGCCACTTTTCCAAGCCTGTTTGCGTGTCAAATTTCACATACTTTTTTCTCTTAAGGCCACCTTGCCTTAATTTTTTCCTTTAAACTTTAAAACTCGACATTTCTAAGTCATTTCTAAGTTTCCAAAAATTTTCGTTTGCCTCTTTAAACTTGACATTTCCTTACATTTCCAAGTTTCCAGAAATGTTCACTTTCCTCTTTTGAATCATTTCTAAATCACTTCCTTACAGTTCCAAGTTTTCAAAAATGTTCACTTTCCTCTTTTAAACCTAACATTTCCATACATTTCCAGTGTTTCCAAAAATGTTCACTTTCCTCTTTTAAACCTAACATTTCCATACATTTCCAGGTTTCCAAAAATGTTCATAACACATAAGACATGTCATTTCGTACAATTAAACCGAAAATGCATAGGCCCTTTTCAGGATGTTACAATTTGTGCCTATTATCTGGCAGCATGGCTGCATTATATCTGTTATGTGCCGCATCGATACAATATGGTTTGTAGGGCTTGGTGGGTGTTTTAAACCCCACATGGTGTGTAGGGATGGACGGAGATGGTGTGTAGAGGTTGGGGGTAGGACTCTGGTTTTTGATATCTGATTTATATATCTGTAATTGTGTCTGCATCTCAATGGGCCTAGGCCCGAATATGAATATGTTTGATATGTGATGTTCTGTGTGTGTAAATATTTAATTCTGCTGGGTTACACATTGAGTTTACGTAAACTCACCCTTTCTCTATTTATTCTATACAAGTAACCCACAGACTTAGGCGGATCGGTGTAGCAGGGACTCGACGGTGACCACCTTTTCCAGAGCACTGTTAAAATTTTTGATTTATGGTTTTATTTAATATTTTAGGTAAATTTGAGAGTTTGTATTTTCTGGGACTCTGGACTCTTTAAAACTGTTTGGGCTTTTGGGTTTAACATGTTTAGTTGTCGATGGTTTTACCTAAAAACATTTTTTTTAAAAAACACGAATTGTTTTCTTAAACATGATGGTTTTCCTAAGCTTCTGCTAAATTGAATATATGTATGAAAGTAAATGAAAGCAATATAAGTTTAAGGTTTTTATTGAGTTAGCTCCGTTTTCGAAAACCCTTTCATGTGACATCGCCAGATCCGGCCATAACTTCTAGGCCGGGTTTGGGGTGTTACACCATGTGTCCTCTGCATCTTTAAAATTTAGAAATAGAATGCTCAAAATATTCACACGGCCTAGCGCACAAGCATGTGGCTTGGCTATGTGACCCCTGCACCTTAATATTACAAGTTAGTATGCTCACACGGCCTAGCACATGAGCGTGTGGCTTGGCCGTGTGACCCAAGTCTGTAAGCACCCTAAATTGGACACGGGCTGGGACATGGTCGTGTGCCCCTATTTTGGATGCCCACACGGTCTGAGACACGGGCATGTCTCCTGACCGTGTGAGCCACACAGCCTAACCACACGGGCATGTGTTCCCTGCACCTTTGAAAATCTTTGATGTTTCAGAAAAATTTTCTAAGTACCCGGTTTATTCTCGATTTATTTCTAATGTGTATTCTAGGCCTCGAAGGCTCATATAAGGGATTTTATGAATGATTTAAGATATGTTTGCTAGATAATATGAAATGTCTATTTTTCGATCTATAAATACAAGTAATCTGTTCTAGCGACAGATATGGGTTAGAGGTGTTACAGTTAGTGAGTCGAATTACATAGGATTAAGAGCTAGGTTTTTTAGTATTTGTGCATATTAGATTTATTTAGTCGTGCATTAATTTATTTAATTGTCTAATTTCATTTTAAATTGTTGAATATACATTAAATATTGATTTAATTTTTCATTTCATTTACTTATCCTTTTTTTAATATGAATGCGAATGCGTTTGTTTATTCTTTTATCAATAAAATTGATTAATGTGTATGTCGACTCTACAGTTGTGGGTGGCTATAATTGTCATTCATGTTGCATTTTTCTTTCAGTTTTATGCTCAGGCCCATCCCGTTTAGGAGGAGTAACCTTAGGCTTTCATGTAACAATATGTCATCGCATAAATTTAAGGACTACTCCATGGTTAAGATGGACATAGATGTTCGTGTAGCAAATACTACCGTGTACGCTATGAAAGTCTTACCACCCAAGGGCCAATCCTTTTTAAAAGGGGAACGCATCCCTATGGATGTCGTATTTAAGCCTTGGGTTCCCAGTGCATTAGAGTCAATCATAAACCAACATGTAATGACCAATTTAAATGTGAAACCTAGACATAAGAGCCGTACCTTACCCCTCGAAATAATACCCTATAGGACTTCATGAGCATTTATTTGTATGTTTTGCGTTTTATTTTTTTTCTTCATAATGCTTTATGATTTATTTTCGTATTTTTTTTCATTTGACTTTATTTTTTTACTGACTTTGTTTTTCTTGTGTCTGTGTCTCTCCATGGCATAATTCATGCATCATTTAAATACCTGGGCATAGTTTCACTTCTATATTATACATGAACACACTTCAAGAAGATTCATTTGTTCGGCATGGGGTAGAAAATATAGGGATAATAGCGAGAATGTCAGGATACTCATAGCAGAGAAGGCGATTGCCAGATAGCTTGTTTCAACTCGAGCCTACCTCAGATAGTTCGCATGGAATTTAGGAGGAATTGTGAAGATGAGTTAAAAGGAATATGGCAATCATGGGACGATGCTAAGAAAACGCACATCTGGGACATGTATGGCGGTGTAGCATAGCTTCTGTTTGTTAAACCGGATGATGCCTTGTTAAAGGCCGTGGTACGTTTTTGGGATCCCACTTATAGGTGTTTTACGTTCAATGAAGTGGATATGGTATCGAATATCGAGGAATATTCTACCCTTCTCCACTATGACTTTAGAGATCCACTCAGGATATATTGGAAGCAGAACGTCGATTTCCGGAGACCTTTATCCAATCTGATGGGATTGCTTGTAAATGTGGTGAAAGCAAGGTTAAAAGATAAAAATGGTCCCTGCATTTCCTGGTCTGAGATTAGGGATGCTATGGGAAAGGCCTGCGATGATAGACATTTAGCAATGTTCGTGTTTGTTATGTACGGGTTGATTGTGTTCCCAAAAGCTTTGGGAATGTGAGTGTGGAGCTAGTTGATTTTCTATTTTAGATTGAAAAAGAGGTAAATCCTGCTCCATTAGTCTTAGCTGAAACCATCATTTCACTCAATTTCATTAAAAGGAAAGGAGACGGCGTTTCTTAGGATACACACAGTTGTTGTTTGTTTGGATGAAAAGCCATTTTAAGTGCCTCTATAAGCACTTTCGTTAGGTGTTTGTTCATTCGACCAAGCCTATAGAGGAATTTCTAGAAAGTAAGTGGTCTCCAACTCAATCGATTGAGGAGTGGGTTCAGATCCTTAGTACATTAACATACCAAGAAATAGAATAGACGGCTCCAAGGGTGATTCGGAGCACGGTACTATTGGGTGAGGTGGTCATTTGTGGGTTCCCTTAATTGGTATATAGGGAGTTATCGGTTATTCATCGTTGTTGGTTCTGTGCCAATAAAGGTATGATCAATGTGTACCTGCTACAACTGGTTTAAACAGGGTGGAAGTTTTGGTTCAAGACCCAGGATTTTGGAAGAAATTGGAAGAGATACGAAATAAATAGGGTCAAACTTTGAGCTTGCAATTAAGAACCTTTTTCAACCATTCCCCCTCAGAAATATATATCCAGTGGCACCTAAAAAGAAGCAAAATCTCTGTGTCAGCACAATTCAAGCGAAAGGGGAAGGTTCCAGATGACATAGCTGAGCTAACAGAGAATATACGCGATTTAAAGATGTGTTTGAGGGGTAGAGATGAGGAGGTCAGACGGCAACGAGAGCAGCATCAGGCATATGTAAAGGAAAATGAGGAAGAAATCATGAGACAATAGCAACAACACCGGTTAGACATGAAGGGAAGAGAGGAAGAACTAAGAATACAGTTAGAACGACGTCAACAAGAAACATCTAACTTGTTCACTCAGATTCAGAGGTTGGAGACAAATCCAAGTTTGCGGGCTAATAAACTCCAAAAAGCACGATAACAAGAGCGAACTTGGAGGAGGGTGTCTAATGAGAAAACTAATGAAACTGAGGTGCTAAAGTAGGAAATTTTTTGTCTGACTAAAGAATTAAAGACAAAAGAAGAGCAAAACAAAGAGGTCACGGAAGAATATACAGAGCTTGCGGAGCATTTTGTCACAGTGGAACAAATGGCAGTAAGCCGACAAGAGGTGTTTGCAACAATGCACATAGAGGGTCAGGTTTTCGCTCAGCAAGCCAAAAACATATGTGAACAGATTGAAGAACTCAAAAAAGAATCTACCCCTTTTGCGACTAAGGACGATCCTGCAACTTCTGGAGGTGGCTCAAGCACATTACCAAAAGTTCATCAACCTCATGAGAAGGAAGAAGAAGAACGACGAGTAGAGATTTGCCCTACGGCAATTGATCATGTCTGAGAGTTTTAATATTTATATAATAAATGATCGAGCCTAGAAACTAACTATCACCACGATTGAGGCAAGCACACCTATCAAATAGTATTATAGCTTAGTGGCAAGACCGGAATGTCGAACCCAAGGGATCCAAAAGTACTAGTACTGACTTTCTTTTTATTATCTAGCCTAAAATAAAGAGGATTGATGTTTATCTAACTAATTCCTAAGCTAAGGATACCAAGACACAGAGAATGAATTGGGAAAATACTTTTGAGAAAATCAATTGATTAAGACAATACCCGAGGAAGAATCCACCTAGACTTCACTTGTTATTTAACTCTGAACCAGACGATTTATTCACTTGACTTGATCCGTAGGATTCCCTAATTTATATTATTACCTCTTTCAAGGTTACTAACGTCTAACCCTAGGTTGATTAATTGAAATCTCTTTCTAATTAAAACCCCTAGTGTTGCATTAACTCGATTTATGGACTCCTATATTAGGTTTGACCCTAATCCGATAGATTTTCGTCATCCTATCTCTAGGAGTGTGATCAACTCTGCTTAATTATGCTAGATCTTCTCTTAAAAAGGGACTTTTGCTGCTCTGAATAAGCACATCAATACTTGAATCAATATCCTGAAATATTAAAGCAAGAATTAAGAACACATAATTAAGAAAAAATCAAGTATTTATCATACAGTTCAGAAAACAATAACAAGATCCGTCTTAGGTTTCATCCCCCTTAGATATTTGAGGGGTTTTAGTTCATGTTTATAAAAGAATACATCTCAGAAGAAATTAAATAAAAAAACATAAAGAAAAACCCTAAAACCCTCTAAAGGAAATAGAAGGGGAAATCCTCAGTCTTGAGTGTGATTCCGACTTCTGAGATAGATCAACTGGCTTTCTTCGAGTAGTTCCCTATATTCAGTCCTCTCTGGCTTCGCTCCTCGTCAAAAGCCCTGACAGAAGCCTTCTGTCGAACTCTTCTTTTAGGTTGCCCTCTAGGGTGTTTATATAGGCTTTCCGGATGGGATGCCTTACTTGGCCCACAAGTACCCTATTCAGAGTGGAATTAAAACGGGTCACGGTAGGGACACGCCCGTGTGGAATGCCCATATGAATCAAACCCAGGGCCGTGTTCAAGTCTACTAAAGTGGCACGGCCATGTGGTGAACTCCAGGTCGTGTTGATTTCTTACTTTGGCCCATTTTTTCTATTTTTGGCTCGTTTCTCGTTCTTTTCATCCTCTTATGCTCTCCTAAGTATACAACATGAAATTAAAGGATTAGGAGCATCAAATCCCATAATTCAAGGGATAAATCATCCAAAAGTATTCCAAATGTGGGATTAAAATATGTATATATTACGGTTTATCAACAATAGGATCGATTAGGATATTCTTTAAGTATGAATGAAAAATGGAAAAAAAATTTGTAAGCCAAACAATTTTTGAACCTTCTATGAAAGAAAATGTTTATATTCGAGTATATTTATGACAATGTGCCCCAATTTCATTCATTCATTCATTCATCCATATGTTCACTCATTCGTTCATTTGTTTATTCAGAAACATCATTTAAAAAAGAACATTTTTTATGAAAAATCCAAATAATTTTCTAACTTTGGAAATAAATGTCATTTGAAAAAGGACCAAGGATAGCTCACCGGTATAACACCTGCTCAAAAGCCAAAAAGAAGATGGAAGAATAATTAGCACACATGGCCAAACTGGAGGAATAGATGGAAAGGATAATGGAAATGATAACTACAATGGTCAAAGGCAAGGCCAAGGTAGGAAATGGAAACGACACTTTTGACAACCCAATCCCTTTTTACAATGATACAAGGGTATGTTGCGAAGATTTACCGCTTCAAGCACCAGGTGTGATCATTCAGATCCCAAGAGTAAATGAGTTGCCTGCAAGCGAGGTGCTGAGAGAAGTGAACAAGGGAAAGTCAATTATGGATGAAGAAGCTCATAAATTCAGCCTAATTGAGGAACATCTGAAAGCCATCGAAGGATTAGACACTTCCGGATCTGTAGAAACAGAAGGCCTATGCATAGCACCCGATGTGGTTGTCCCACCAAAATTCAAAGTTCTTGATTTGAAAATTTCAATGGTAGAAGTTGCCCCATTACTCACATCGCCATGTATTGTAGGAAAATGGCTCCTTACTCCAAAGATGAGAAGCTGCTTATGCACATATTTCAAAATAGTCTGACCGGATCTCCGGCTCGCTGGTATGTAAAGTTGGACAAGAGCTGGAGTTAAACTTAAGGAGAGCTCGCACGGGCATTTATTGCTCAATACAAACATATTGTAGACATGGCCCCAGACCGCCTAACTCTAAAGAACATGAAAAAGAAGTTCAATGAGAGTTTTAATGAATACACACAATGATGGAGAGACCTGGCATCGTAAGTACAACCCTCACTTATGGAAAAAGAGACTACTCTTTTGTTTGTTGGTACCTAAAAGGTAGATACTATGACAGGATGGTAGGAAATGCCTCTATGACCTTCATAGATATGGCATTATCTGGAGAAATGCGAAGAGAGGTGTCATCGGGAAGAAAAAGGAAGTAGAAATGCAAACAATCGTATCGGACGGATACCTATAATCCTACTTTCAATACCCGAGCCCAATACTTCCATGCCCCTAATACCCGATTGTAAATGCTACCAATAATTCACCGTTTATGAATTGTCCACCTGTACCTATTACAAATCTCCCAATGTTAATATGCCAACACAATCCCCACAGACCCAATCCCCAATGCCACCATGGGAGAGGCCTATGTTTGATCCAATTCCCATCCTCTACATGAAACATTTTCTGATTCTAGTAAAGAAGCACCTTCTTGTACCTACACACAAAACAACCAATACAATCGCCATTTCCAAAGTGGTGTGATGGCAATGCTAGATGTGAGTATCACTCTAGCAATCCAGGTCATACCATCGAGAACTGCTTAGTGTTGAAATATAAGGTGTAAAATCTCATAAGGGTAGGAAAGATAAATTTTTAGTGAGAGAATACATCGGATATTAACACGAATCTATTACCAAACCACAATCTAACAGTTAATGCTATAACTAAAGAAAAGAGCCTTCAAAGGAGAAGAGTGGAAGAAATCACAACTCTACTTGAATGACTTTTTGAAATCTTGAGGAAGTCAAATCTAATTTATGCTAAGCCACCCAGGTCTGTAATGGGAATTGATATGGATCATATACAGTGTTCTATCTAAGTTTTCCCAACATTTAGGGAACATATACAGTGTCTCTTGGATTCTTTCTAGCTAGAGACACAAGAGAGTGTTAAGACTAATAAGATAAACGCATTAGATACGAACCTTGTCACCATCGTAAATGGAAAAAAAATCCTTATTGAAAAAGAGTCTACTTTAAAGGCCGTACAAAATGATGTGTTGGTCATCAGGGTTCTCAGCCTTTTTAAGTATGGAGATAACCAACGAGTTCCTTGGAGATATAATTACGAGGTGGTTGGATTTGATGCCTCCAATGTCTTAGGAATCAGTGGCATAACTCGAAGCGGGCGTTGTTACAAGCCAAATATAGTAGGGAAAGAACCTTATGCTAAGGAAGTGATTTCTAAAAATCAACCAGAAATTGACGATAAAGAATCCAATAAGGAAACGATGGAGGACCAAATGGGAGAAGTCGAGAATGATTAAGTTAACAAATTTTTGCGTTTGATAAAGCATGGTGAGTATAGCGTCGTCGAGCAATTGAACAAAACACCAGCAAGAATTTCTCTGCTATCACTACTTTTGAACTTAGAGCCACACAGGGAGGCTCTTGTACGAGTTCTAAAACAAGCTTATGTTGCTCACAACGTGTCAGTAAATAATGTCGGTCACTTAGCAGGAAGCATTTTGGCCCAAAATTACATATCTTTCAATGATGATGAAATATCTTCGGATGGAAGAGGAAGTACCAAGGCACTACACATCTTAGTAAAGTGTAAAGCCTATTCCGTGGCTACGGTCTTGATCGACAGTGGGTCATCGGTCAACGTCCTGCCTTTGTCAACATTATCTAAGTTGCCCATGGACACCTCGTACATGGTATTGAGCCCTTTAGTGGTTCGAGCTTTTGATGGCACCAAAAGAAGCATGATTTGTGAAATAAAGATTCCCTTGTTGGTAGGAGTCGTTAATTTCCTTATTCACTTTTAGGTGATGGATATAATGCCTTCTTACAGTATACTATTGGGACACCCCTGGATTCATTCGGCTGGGGTGGTACCATCGTCCTTGCACCAAAGATTGAAATTTGTAGTCGATCAGAATTTGTGCATCGTGTGAGGCGAAGAGGACCTATTAGTAGCTAGCTTGCCAAATTTTCCTTTCATAAATGTGGATGGTAATGCAATAGAGAGTTCTTTCCAGACCTTTGAGGTGGCAATTGAGTCTTACATGGCAGAGGGAATGCGAGCCCCTAAGCTTTATGTGCCACGAACAACGAACATATTATTTGCCCAGAAAGTAGGGAAGGGTTGGAAAATCCATTTGGGTTTAGGAAAGGACCAACAAGGCATCTCAAAACCCATTTTTGTTCCCACTTAGAAGGATACAATAGGGTTGGGATATAATCCCACAATGGAGGATGTCGAGAGGATGTCAAGAGACTGGGTTTGCTACGACCCTTCTGCCTTGGACAACTGGTAGCTCATACTGTTACCTGCTATCCTTGAGTCCTTCGAGATGTAATCATTTTAAGAGTTTTTTATATCAAATTTTAATATCGTTTAGTTAATTTAATTTCCTTCAGAAATTCATGTAAAACTGTTTTATCTTTATGAAATCAGATTTGGATCATGTCCCTCGTCACTTTTATTCATTCAATCATTTTCATTCATATACCAATATACATACTCATAATTATTTTAGGGATATACCTCATGAATTGATAAATGATCCAAATGACATCTTTGAATCAAATTCTCATAATTATGTTCACTATAACGATCATGGGAGGAAAGAGGAAGAAGTTGTACCAGATGAGTTTTTAGGCTAGTTGAACAAGAAAAGAAGCTTATAGAACCCCACTTGGAGGGAACATATTTGACCAATCTGAGTGATGATGAGGTAATAAAAGAAATTAGGATTGGAACCACTCTCATGCCAGATAAAATTTAATTGTTGAAAGATCTACTCATTGAGTTCTCGGATGTGTTTGCATGGTCATACCAAGATCTGGACAAGGTTTGAGGAATTCAAGATTTGACACCCCCTAAAACTCAGAAGGAGGTAAGAGGTTTTTTGGGACGGTTAAATTACGTGTGTCATTTTATCTCATAGTTGACGGATAAGTGTGATCCTATCTTCAAGCTCTTACGTAAGGATAGTGATGGTGAATGGACTGAAGATTGTCAAAAAGCATTCGAGAAAGTAAAAGTGTATTTGGCTAAGCCACCAATTTTGATTCCCCCGGTAGTAAAAGTGTATTCGAGAAAGTAAAAGTGTATTTTGATTCCCCCGGTAGTAAAAGCTTTAATCTTTAAGAAAAATAGTGTTTTTTTTAAAGGAGAAAGTTTAGATTTTGAATAATAAAAACCTATTTTTCTAAATCATTTTAAAGGAAAATTTAAAATTTTAAAACAAAATTTTGATTTTTTTAACTATTTTGAAATAAGGTTTTGATTTTTAAGAAAAATAATGTTTTTTTCTAAAGAAAATTTTGATTTTGGAAAAGAAATAAAAAACTTCGGCCACCGTACACGGCGGCCCACCATTGGAGGCCAAAGAGCCGTTGGGCTCTCCGATGGTGGAGCCATGGCTAACATAGAAGTTGGAAGAGGACGAGGAAGAGGTTTTTATTTTTTTTATTTTTACCAATGAGGTTAAAATAAAAGAATGATAGTTTTTTTATTTCATTTATAGGTGCCAAAAATGGGTAATTTATTCTCACCCCCTTACTTTTTAAATTTACAAAAAATATCCCTTTTTTTTTGCAGCACCGCCATTGCTCTCTGACCTATTTACACTTGTAACCCTTTAATTTATTTAAACATTCGATTTAATCCAGAATTTAAAAATTAAAGGAAAATTAATTACTTTATCTGTAACAGCCCGATTTAGGGCCTAAACAGAACAGTGGTTTCGAAAACCACAAATCCGAAGTAGAAAAATTTATTTCGATTAAGTTTTAAAGTTTATAGTACGATAGAATGATTGTGTGAAATTTTCGTTGAGAAATTTTATCAATTGGGTGTCCATTTTGATAATTAGGACTAAATTGCAATATGTGAAAAATGTGAGTTCTAGAAGCTAAGGTACTTATTTGAAATGGGTTTTAAAGTGGAGGTCCTTAAATGGAAATTAGACCATTATATTTTAATTTGGACAAAAATGGAAAAGGATGTGTAACACCCCAAACCCGGCCCAAACACTACGACCGAATTCGGTATGTTACAGGAGAAAACATTTTGAAAGTCTCTTTTAGTTGCTCAATTATTTAATAAAAACGTTTACCTCAAACAGAATATTGTTTCGTATAAAACCATTGAAGTGTATGAATAAAGCCACACTTAATTTTGTTTAAAAATTTATTAAGTCGAGTTATTCTGATTATCGAGATGTACCGATGGCACAATAAAACATTCATTTAAATTTAAGAAAACGGGTGTAACCATTTTAAAGTCATTAAGTAGTTTAAACTAGTTATCCGAACATGTAACATAATAAAAATAATCTTAGGAGGCCTTATTACAACTTGAACAAATTAAAAACCAAAATAAAATAAAATAAATTCAAAGTTCATCTAATCCATATTTTC
Organism: Gossypium bickii; assembly: GCA_025503065.1. Taxonomy (NCBI): domain Eukaryota; kingdom Viridiplantae; phylum Streptophyta; class Magnoliopsida; order Malvales; family Malvaceae; genus Gossypium; species Gossypium bickii. The sequence continues at coordinate 48,933,958 of CP106709.1, read as the reverse complement.
ACTGCATGGCCACCTCGAGTCCATCCGGCTCCTCATCCGCGATCTACAAGTCCCTTGAAAAATATTAAAGGAGAAGGTGAGTCACCAAGACTCAATATGTAACCCTTCCCCCCAGTTCAATGCAACATCATACACAATTTATAATTAAGTCAACATGCACTAAGTTTACCATGCACCCAACCTAGCCATCCAAACTCCTTTCTCTACCCCGTGTGGTACCAAATCACTGGTGGTACCAAACCACTGGTGACTCAAAGTCACAAATGTGATACCAAATCACTGGAGGTGCCAAACCTCTGGTGTCCAAAGACACAATCCATCTGTGGGGCCAACCCACGTGTGATACCAAATCACTGGCGACGATCCCATAATATCAACTGTGGGGCCAACCCACTGTGGTGCTAAGCCACTGGGACAAGACGCTATGAGGTGCCAAACCTCTAGTGACCTTAGTCACGAAATGTGGTACCAAACCACTGGTGTCCGTAGACACGGATATCACTTCCCCCTCCACTCGTTTAACCCACATCAATCATTGATATGCATTTAACAGCAATCCTGCCAACATGCTTGTTTAGCAACATACGTAGGTTTTATCATTAGCCACATATACCGAATATATCATGCTTTCATCAATGGCGAATAGTAAATTCATATTGACAAGGACTTACCTGAATCCTCGCTTATACCTTTATGGCATTAAATCCGAATCTACACAAACCCGATTTAACATACACAAAATACTTAGCACATTAATTAATTATAAAGTGTGTATGTACACACTTGCTTCTCACGATAGTCCTATATCCCGAAGAATCAATCGGCCACACCCACTATCCTTGCTCCTATATTCGGCCAAACACAAGGTTAGTGTTCTAGACCATTCGGCCAAACCAAAATAATTCCAAAGGGTTTCACATGAACCCGAAACCTTACCTAAACGCCTTTTGATTATCAACCCCCACACACTATGCACGAATCAGCTTTACTTCCCTACAATCGGCATTCACACATTCATATTAATAGCCTTCGGCTTTTGAATACTGAAAGAATAATCTATTAAAATAGATCCTTACCACCACTTACCAACCGATTGATAGAGATTGGAGAGTCAGATCTACCATTTTGCAAATCCCGGAGGCCCTACAATAAATTGGTTCCAACAAGAATGATTAACCCCTTTGCCATCAAATACCGAAATCGGCTCTTACCCTTTTAAAAGTCGACAAAGAACAAGAGAGGAGAAGAAATAGGCATTCGGCCTTGAGCACTTACCTCCCTCTTAAACCGATTGATGAAAAAGATAGAAGAGAGCACCTTTGCTTGAGATTCGGCCAACAATAATCAAAAAGGGAGAAAAGAATTCGGCTAGAGTCTTAGAGCATAAAATCACTTGGAATGTGGTTCAAAGAAGAAAGGAAAAATCGGCAATGGAAGATTAGAAGTGAATGGGGAAGATTCGGCTTGCACAATGGAGAAGAAAAGAGAGGAATGAGAGGGAGGGATATTCGGCTATTTGCAAATGGAGAAAAGAAAAAAAAACAAAATGAGAAGCATGTGCCTTAAGAGAATTCGGCACTCCCCTTCACCAAGTCTCCTTGTCGTCCACTCCACTCCAACAAGGAGTTCAAAATTTCGGCAACTCCCCAAATCATTCTAGGCCACTCATTTGAAATAATTCAAAAGAATTTGAATAAGTCAAATGCCTAAATTTTCTCTTTGCCAACTATTAAAGATTATTCACATAAACTCCAATTAAAAATCCTTATTATCCTGAAGAGTTTGCATTGAGCACATCTCTCCCCCTCTTTGCCGTCCAAAATAAAGAGCAAAAAGGAAATTTCGCGACTCGAACCTAGGCCCCCCTTGCTCCCCTTGTGGCATCAATTCCAGTCACTTAAGTGGCTTCCCTTTGCCACTTTGCCAAGGCCTTATTAGTGTCAATTAATCCCTTATTTAATCTTGTAACCCCTACTTACTAAGGCTCCCTACCCTAAAGCTTAAAATTAAAATTTTTCTACTATCCGAGCCTACTCAAGATCCATGATTAAGTCTTATTATACTATGAATAACCTTACAGCAATCCAATTATAAGCAAAATAATCCAATCACAAATAACCCCAATTTTAGAATGTTACAGGATGGGTAAAATACTAAAGGTTTTAATTAAGGGCATTTTGGTCATTTGGTAATTAAAAGAAATAAAAAGGGAAAATAGGCCAAAAACATGTTCATCTTCTTCATGTGTTAGACGAATGTTGCTATGAACACCATGGCTAAGGTTTCAAGCTTTCAAGCTCAATAGTAAGTGCATCCAAGCCCCGTTTTTAATGTTCTTTACATTTTGAGATCCCCGTAACTCGGTTTAGCTATTTTTACCATTATTTTGAGCTAGGGTTTGTGTTTAAAAATTTACCCATGGATGACATGCATGCGTTTGATGTCTAATGGGAGAATATGAGTGCTCGATGTGTAATAAACGACTTTTACTAAGTGATTTTCGATGAAATCGCATAAAAGGACTAGTTTGTAAAAAGTTAAAAAATGTATGAAAATGTATGAATAAATGCAAATTGTGGACTTCTATAGTTATGAAGATGGTTCGAGTTGGCTAAAATACAAGGAAATTAAATAAAAATCATTTTACGAGCCTAGAGGCAAAAGTGTAAATATGACAAAGTTTAGGGGCAAAAATGTAATTTTGCCATAATATGATTTTTGGACTGAATTGAATAGTATAATAACTTAATAAGTCAAATGTGATATTTTAGATAAGGAAAAAATGAGTTTCAGAATTAGAACGGGGGAAAGATGAATTTTGGACAACTCGGTCCTTTTCGCCATTTTAAGTCGAGGTAAGTTTATATGTAAATGATACATCCTTTTTATTTATGTTTTTTTTACATATTAATGTATTATGTGAAATGTGTAACACCCCAAACCCGGCCTAGATATTACAACCGGATCTGGCATGTCACAAGAAAGGGTTGTTTAAAACTAAGCGTTTGTTAAAAATTTCAAGTTAAGGGTTTAGGAAATTCCTGTATTAAACATTTAATAATAATATGCAGTAATCAAATTAAAAGCTAAACCAAATAAAATACCAAATTTAAAGTAATAGTGGCCTTATTACAAAATAAAATCCTGAATTAAAATAAGTTCAAATTAAAACGGAGTTTACGAAAGAAGTAATCGTAACGCATGGTCACCTCGAGTCCGCCTCAGCTCCAAAACCCGCGATCTATGAATTACCTACAAAAGTTTAAGCAGAAGGGGTGAGTTAAGAAGACTCAGTGTGCAATCACTCCACACCAACTATAGCTGGGCCCGAGCCCATTCAAATACCAACTGGGCCTTATCCCTACAGTACGGAATAACAGATAGCATATGCAAGATGATGCAAAACCCATCCCAACCTAGATTTCCATCCGTTACACACCTCTCGTACCAGCCAATCACCATTGGGGATTTCTACAATCAACCCTCACCGCTACACACCATTGATGGCAGTCATGCTACTCATCGTCAGAATCGTGACACAGTCACCAGAACAGATCGTGGCAGAGCCACTACAACAGATCGTGGTAGAGCCACTACAACACTTCCCCTTTCATCATATCCCAAGCCCATGCAACATGTCGTGACATAATAATTCGTGTATGCAGTATGACATTTATGCAAATCATATATCAAATATAACATATGAAATGGATTACCATCATAATCAGAATCACAAATACAACATAATCAAGCTAATCAACTTCTAAGGGTATAACAGTAATTTACCTTCTAGGGGTATTTCTGTAATTTACCTATCGAGGGTATTTCAGTAATTTTATACCTCACAAAGGGCTTTACGAAGGCCTAATGTTGCCTCGAGCGACTCAACTACCATTCCCGATCGTTCTGGGACTATTGGGCCTAAAACCCCGTAATATCCCTGTTGAGGTCGCTTTGTTGTTGCATGTTTTGCATGTGTTTGGTATCTTTGCGTTGTTGTTTGTGTTGTATCGGGGTTTAATTGTAGGCTAGAAGTAAGCTTTGAGCAGTAGAAAATTTTTAGTTTTTGAGCTAAGGTATAGGGAGCTAAGGTAGCAGGGGATCTTAAATTTAATTTGGAATTTTATTGCACAAAAGAGCCCTTGGCAAGGTGGCAAGAGGGACACCACATGGACTTTGAGTTTGGCGTCATCTGCAGGGGGATGCCCGAGTTCGAGCTGCGAAATTCCCCATTTTGGCTTCTTTTTTTGGACGGCATAGGAGGGAGGAGTTGTGGGTGATTTAAACTCCACCTTGGACTTGGTCAAGTGGTGACTTGGATGGTGGAGAGCAAAGTGTGGAGGAGGACTTGGTCCACTCATTTCAAATGAGTGAATGGGAGCTTTTGGGGGGATTGTGGCCGAAATTTAGGGGAGTTGGAGGGGGGAAGTGACGGCTTAGTGTGGGAGAGGGGAAGGCCGAATATGCCTTTGCATCTTTGGTACATTTTTTCGGTCATTTTTGGTAAGCTAAAGTCCTCTCTTTTTGTCATTTCTTCTTTTGTAAACCGAAATTCTTCTTCTCTCAAAAGCAAGCCGAAACTTTCCAAGTAAATTCCTCCATCTTTCCTTCGTGAAGTAAAACCCTAGTTGCCGAATTTGCTTTATTTTCTTTCAAACTCCTTGATAGCCGAATGTGCTCATTCATCACTCTTTTTCTTTCAATTGAATAAGCCGAAACCTATATCCCTTCTTCTCACAATTTCTTCTTTTCTTTATTGGTGCAAGCCGAACTAGCATTTTCTCCATCTCACATTTTCTTTTCTTTTCTTTTGGAACTCAAGAGCCGAAACTTACCATTTTTCTCCCAACCGATTTCTCCATTCTTCTTGTCCATCTTTTTGTGTGCCGAACCCATATCAACTTGCCAAACTTTCTTTTGTTCTTCTCAAAACCTGTTGCCGTAATCTCTATTTCTTCTCTTGTCTACACTCCATTTCTCACCTTAGAAAGCCGAACATAGGTGTGTGTAAAGCACCAAGGCCGAACCTTCTCTCCCTCCCCCTAGTGGTTTCTTGGTCGAATATTTGGTTGGTGTTGGTAAGTGCAAGGCCGAATGGCCACATCTCCCTCTTTTGACCTTTATTGGTATATTGTTGTGAGTTCAATTCTTTTGGATAAGTTAAAGGTGATTGGTGATTAACTATCTGTTTATTAGGATGCCGATTGTTGGAAGAATCACTGCTTGATTCGGGTTTGGTAGGAAACCAAGGCATCTGCAAGGTAAGGGATTGAAAGTAACTCCTTTGGGTTATATGTCTTTGGCCGATTGTTCTTAGTGCCTAATCCTGTGTTGGCCGATTGTTATAGGAGTCAGATTCGAGGGACTTAGATCGTTCGTTGGGATCTTTAGACTCGTAATTATCAGGTGTGTAAACTAACACACTAATACTTAGTAATGTTATTAATAAACTGTTTGCTGTTAAAAATCATAACAATTATGATGGATAGTTGGATACCCAAATGGGGTATGTGTACGGATCCGGGTAAGTCTATTTTATTACAAGTCCTATTATGGATACTTTGGGTATGATGATTTATACTATATGTATATGCTATGAGATGCTATGTTGGACATGGTTGCATGAGTTACATGATTTGCATATTGCACATGAGTCAAGATATCATGTATGGGTAATATGAGAGGAGGGAGCGATGATATTTTGTCTTGTGAGCACCAAAGGCTTTTGTAGCACACTTTGTGACTTTGGGTCACCAGAGGTTTGGCACCTCCAGAGGTTTGGTACCTCGCGTCTCGTCCCAGTGGCTCGAGTACCACGATGGGGTTGGCCCCACGAGATGATTATACGGGATTGACGCCAAGGTGTTTTGGTAACACACGATGGGTTGGCCCCATCACGGATTTGTGACTACGGTCACCAGTGCTTTTGGTAGGACATTGTGTCTTTGGGACACCGGAGGTTTGGCACCTCATTGCGACTTGTCCCTGTGGTTTGACCACCGTGGGTTGGCCCCACTTGAGATATGGGATCGTCTCGCTAGTGATTTGGTATCACACGATGGGTTGGCCCCATCATTGGATTTGTGACTTGGTCACCAGTGCTTTGGTAGCACAATTGTGTCTTTGGGACACCAAAGTGGTTTGGTACCACATTGACGGATATTGTGTCTTTGGGACACGAGTGTTTTGGTAACACATTGTGACTATACGTCACCGGTGGTTTGGCACCACCAAAGTGGTTTGGTACCACACGGGGGTAGAAAAGGCGATATGGATGGTTAGGATCGGGTTGCATTAATTATGTTGCTATGTGTGATGTGTGTTAGCATGTTGTTTCTTCTGGAGCGGGATTTACACATCGAGTCACTCGACTCACCCTCTCCTTTGACATTTCAGTGACTCGTGACGCGACTTGGAGTCGGGATGGACTCGGGTGTACATGCCATGCTATAATAAAAGTGTTGCTTGGACTATTGAATTTGGGTACTTTAGTTATTTACTCTCACTTGGGTTTTACATTGGATTTGTAAAAGGCCTTTAATTTATGTTTTATGCTATTTATGTTTAGATTTTTAATATGCCTTAACCAGATAAGTCGGTATAAATTCTACTAAAACTTGGAAAGATAATGGTTTCAAAATTATAACGCAAAGTGTTTTTAAACTGTACCATCGGGTATCACGCTAAGTCTTTATACTAGACAAAATCAAATGATTTCCAAATCGAACTCGTATTTCTCCTAAGTTCAAAAATGTTTGAAGTAACACTAAGAAACTATTAAGGTTTTAAATGGTTTAAACTCGTTTTAACCACACATTCTGGTTAAGTTTTCAAAATCTCCGGGTTTCAAATACACCATCTGATTTCAAACAAGTCTACTTAAATTGTCTTCCAAAATACACTGTGTTTTCACTCGAATTTTAAACGAAAAATTTAACTTCTCAAAAACATGTTTTCCCGTAACATACCAGATTCGGACGTGGTGTCTTGTCCGGGTTTGGGGTGTTACAATTGTGTATCGTCGAGCCAAGTTCAAAAGCTGTTTGTGGGCCCGAGGCCCAAATTGTTTTCAAAAAGACTTTTAAATGTTTTGGGTTAAAGACATGGCATGGTTTACAAGGCATGGCACCGAGTCTCCTGCACTGGGTTTCGCCTGTAAGTAGTTCTAAACTCTTACGTGAATTACTATTTGTAGAAGGGTAGGTGATATGGAACGTAGTTAGATTTATAGGACTTGAACCCTAGGATTAGATCACTCAAACACTTGAACTAAAGCATAAGACTTAAAGTACTAAACCAATCTATGACTCACCCACGGGGCTAGGGTGTGGTAACTCACATGCGCATGTCTAGGAGAGGATCCTAAGAGCTTGGTATTTAAGCGGTCCTCGTGACTCACCTCCTCTTCGCAGTATCCCACCGGTGCGTAGCTTTCGAGTTCACCCCGACCAAGAAGGCTCGGTCATGACTTAACCTAACGACTAAAACCCGAAAAGGGAATTAGCCATGTTTTCGAAAATACAACAACAACCCTAATGTTTCCAAACTTTTTGCAATAAACTCTTTCAAAACTGAGAATGTCACTTTTACAACGAATTTCTCGATTTGTGAAAATTACAAAAATGCCCTTAGGGGTAAATTTACTAAAATGCCCTCGGTTTATAAAATAGCAACCCAAAGATTTTGCCCAAAATTTCAATGATGTTACGAAATTCAAACACTCTGTTTTACAAAATATCAATCAAAATTTTGATTTTGGAAATTTACGGAAACGCCCTCAGTTTGTGAAAATTACTAAAATACCCCTGGTTTCCAAAACGAAGTATTTTACAAAATTTTCAAAGAACACTCTCAAACTTTTGGAATTTCAAAGTGACCGATTTTAAGAAGGTTTTAAAATATCTTTTATTACGAAAATACCCTGTAGGGAAAATGACAAAAATACCCTTGGGCTAGAATGGGCAGCAATGTCCGAAGAGTGAATAGGTATGGAAAGGGTTAAGGAATGGATGTATGACCTCTTTTTTGGGTGAATAGGATAGAAGATGAAACCTTGGTTGCTCGAAAGAACCCCGATTAAACTCCATCCATAAAATTTCTTTGCGGTTAAGAAAGTGGAACGATACTAATGCATAAAAATCTTCTTAATCGAGAGACGTAGATCGTTTAGTCATGAGTACTCGAGGTGGGCGTGGCCGTAATACTCGTGGTCGAGGTCGAGGTAGGATGACGCTTTACGAACCCGTAGGATCTGGTCAAGGGTCGAAAAATGAGATACTGGCCCGCCACCGGTTGGAGGTGGTGAGTTCCAAGATCGGGCCGGGGGCGATGCGATGTCACGGTGATGCTTTGCGGAGTTGGAAAGAGTAGCCGGTGTAGGAGGTGGTGCGGGGAGTTAGGAAATCTGCATTCTGGCGACTCGGGCTAATGGGGCCGAATTTTTCCGAGGCGTGTCGGGTGTTGCTCGAGCACCTTTGCTGAATATTGGTTGGAGGCAACCGAGCGGATCATGGACGATCCGGACTTGACGGTGAAGAAAACCTAAAGGGCATCGTGACGCTTCTTCGGGATGAGTCATATCGCGGTGGCTCACGGTTCGGAGACGATGTGGCACCGAGGATCCGACATGGGATTATTTCAGAGCTGCATATCAAAAGAAATACATCGGGACTAGTTACATCGACTCCCAGCGAAAGGCATTTCTGAGGCTTGTTCAGGGGAGTAAATCATCTTGGCACGAGTAGGAGGTGAGTTCTTGAAATCGAGTAGGTATGCCGGGGCATTGTAGCCACCGAGCATGAGAGGTGTGTTCGTTTCGAGGATGGTCTGCGAGACGAGTTGAGGCTGCTGATTGCTCCACAGCAGGAGCGCGAGTTTGCTGTCTTAGTCGAGAAGGCTAAGGTAGCCGAGGGTGTTAAAGAGTCGGTAAGGCGGAACATGGACAGGAGTAGGCTTAAGAGGAGCTTTGAGTCTTCTGGATCATCTGGTAATCCGCAGAAGAGGGCTAGACCGAGTGGACAGAATCGGTCTGCTAGGTTTGTTCTTTGCTAGCAGCGGGGGACGCCGCAGATGTAATCGGTGTGGGAAATCTCATTGGGGTGGTTGTTGGACCGTGGAAAAGGTTGCTTGAGTGTGGTTCTCTGGATCATCGCATTAGGGGATCGTCCGCGTGGGATGGCGAGATTCGATCCGAGAGTCGTGGCGTGTCGATTCGAGGTAATGGACCGCCACCACGAGGGGCCGTGGTAATGGCGGAGGTGGTAATGGATTTGGTCGAGGTCGTGGAGCACCGGCGCAGGCACGGGTAGTTCCGAGGCACGACGACTGATCTCAGTGTATGCAGCTAGGCGCCGCGAGAGAGGCGACGCACCGGACGTAATCACCGATCACGTTTTTGATTTTTGGTTCTCCTATACTTTGCTTTAATTGATTTGGGTTCCACGCGTTCGTATGTTGCTAGTAGTATAGTTGAGACCATGGACTTAGACTTCGAAACCGCTCCTAGACAAATGACCGTATTTAGCCCTCTAGGTCACTCAGTAGTGGTAGATAAGTCAGTATAAGGATGTACCCCTAGAACTCCAAGGGTAGTTTTTGTCAGCGATCCGATGGAACCGCCGTTTGGGGAGTTCGATCGATTCTTGGAATGGACTGGTTGGTTAAGTACCGTGCCAAGGTGGATTGCGCGGCTAAGCGAATGGTTCTATCGACGGATAAGGAGATGAAGTGATTATGATAGGTAATAGGAGAGATTACTTATCCAATGTGGTGTCGGCATTAAAAGTCAGAAAGATGGTCGGGAGGGTCGTGAAGCGTATGTGGTTCATGTGTATGCCTTAGAGGCTAAAGAATCTGCCGTTGAGAAGGTTCGTCTTGTTAAGGAATTTGTGGATGTGTTTCGGAGGAGCTTAGGGTTTGCCACCGGATCGTGAGGTAGAGTTTGGGATAGATCTCGCTACCGTGGATCGCGCGCGGTGTCTATTGCTCCATATAGGATGGCACCAAAGGAATTGGTGGAGCTTAAGGCTCGGTTCGTGAGCTGTTGGATCGAGGCTTCATTAGGCCATGTGTTTCGCCGTGGGGAGCGCCGGTTTTATTCGTCAAGAAGAAGGACGGCAGCGATGCGGATGTGTATCGACTACCGCCAACCGAATAAGTCGACGATTAAAAACAAGTATCCGTTACCACGGATAGATGACTTGTTTGATCACCAAAAGGCGCATCGGTGTTTTCAAAGATCGATTTGAGGTCCGGGTACCATCGGTTGAAAGTTAAGGAAGCGGATATCCATAAGACAAATAAGTTTGGACTCGATGCGGGCACTACGAATTCTGTAATGCCGTTCGGGTTGACTAACGCTCGGCGGCTTTTATGGATATGATGAATAGAGTGTTTCAAAGATGATCTGGACCGCTTCGTCGTGGTTTTTATTGACGACATCTTGGTTTACTCAAGGTCGGAAGAAGAGCATGATGCACACTTAAGAGTGGTGTTGCAAATTTTGAGGGAGAAGCAACTCTATGCTAAGTTCAGTAAGTGCGAGTTCTGGCTTAGTGAAGTGACGTTTTTGGGTCATGTAGTATCAGCTGGGGGGATTAGAGTAGATCCTCGGAAGGTTGAGGCGGTTTTGGATTGGAAGCCTCCTAAGTCGATCAGCGAGAGATTCGGAGTTTCTGGGGTTTGGCGAGATACTACCGAAGATTTGTTGAGGGTTTCTCGTTAATTGCAGCACCGATGACTAAGCTGTTAAGGAAGGGAGTTCCGTTCGTGTGGACTGAGAAACAGCAGGAGAGTTTTGATAAGTTGAAGAAGATCTTGACTGAGGCTCCTGTTTTAATTCAACCTGAGGCTGGTAAGGAATTCACAGTGTACTGCGACGCATCACATACGGGATTGGGTTGTGTGCTGATGCAGGAGGGTAAGGTGGTGGCTTACGCTTCTCGGCAGCTGAGGCCACACGAGGTCAACTATCCGACGCACGATTTAGAGCTAGCAGCCGTAGTCTTCGCTCTAAAAATCTAGAGGCACTACTTGTACGGGGAGAGATCGATAGTCTACACAGATCATAAGAGTCTGAAGTACCTATTGACTCAGAAGGATCTGAATTTGAGGCAGCGTAGATGGGTTGAATTGCTCAAGGACTACGACTGTTCGATTGAATATCATCCGGGCAAGGCTAACGTGGTAGCAGACGCATTGAGCCGTAGGGTTGTTTCGGATTTAAGAGCGATGTTTGCCCATTTAAGTTTGTATGACGACGGGAGTATTCTGGCAGAGCTGCAGGTTAAGCCTACTTGGGTTGAGCAGATCAAAGAGAAACAGTTGGAGGATGAGGTTCTGAGTGCGCGAAGGTTACAAGTGCAGAATGGTGGTTTGGAGGGTTCTGACTTGTCTAGTGACGAGGTTACGTGTTTTCAAGGTAAGGCTTGTATGCCTAAAGATGTTGAGTGAGGCGAAGATTCTTCTTCAGACGCACATAGCGATCCTTATGCTATGCATCCCGGAGGTAGCAAGATGTATAGGGATCTTAGAGAGCGATTTTGGTGCTTTGGCTTGAAGAAAGAGGTGGCGAATTTGTTGGGAAATGTCCGACTTGTCGCGGTCAGTCAAGGCTGAACATCGATTCTTGTCGTCGGGTTTGCTTCACTGTGAAGATCCTCGAAAATGGGAAAGGATAACTATGGATTTCGTCGGTGGGTTACCGCTTACGCCAAGCAAGAAAGATTCGGTTTGGGTTATCGTGGACCGTCTCGACTAAGTCGGCCCATCTCATTCCGGTGAGTGGACTATTCACTTGAGGTTGGCGAAGCTTTATGTGTCAGAGATAGTAAGGCTACACGGTGTACTAGTTTCGATAATCTCGGATAGAGATCCCAGGTTTACGTCGAGGTTCTGGAGAGCGTTGCATCAAGCTCTGGGTACTCGTTTGGATTTGAAACGGCTTTTCACCGCAATCGGCGAGCGGTCGTGTAAAGGGTCATTCAGATTTTGGAAGACATGCTTTGAGAGGTTGTGTTCGACTTGAGGCGATTGGGAAGAGTTTCTGCCGTTAGCCGACCGCGCTATAACAACAAATACCAAGCAAGCATCAAAATGGCACCATATGAGGCGTCAGTATGGTAGGAAGTGTCGCTCACCTACTTGTTGGACAGAGTTAGGTAAACGTCAATTGTTGGGACCCGAGTTGGTTCTTTGAGACGTAAGACAAGGTTAAGTTGATTCATCTCGTTTGAAGGAAGCTTGGACCGGCAAAGTCTTATGCCGATCTTAAGCGAAGAGATATAGAGTTCGGCCGTGAGAGATCGGGTCTTCTTAAAGGTCTCGCCTTGGAAGAAGGTCTTTGAGGTTTGGCGAGAAAAGGCAAGCTAAGTCCGAGGTTTATTGGGCCATATAAGGTATTGAGGCGAGTTGGACCAGGTGGCGCGTATCATTGGAGTTGCCAATGAGCTTAGCCGATTCACGATGTTTTTTTCACGTGTCGATACTTCCGCGGTATCGTTCGGATCCATCACATGTAGTAGCGATGAGAAGAGATCGAGGTGAACCCGGATATGACCATAGAGGAAGAACCGATCTGATTCTAGATCGAGATGTCAAGGTTCTGCGTAGAAAGTCTGTGCCTTTGGTTAAGGTACTTTGGCGGAATCATGGTGTGGAAGAAGCTACGTGGGAACCCGAGGATACGATGAGACAAAGAATACCCGCAACTCTTTTGACCGTGTAATTTCGAGGCCAAATTATTTTAAGAGGTAGAACCGTAATATCCCGGGTTAGAAAATTTGTTTGTTGTTGCATGTTTTGCATGTGTTTGGTATCTTTGCGTTGTTGTTTGTGTTGTATCGGGGTTTAATTGTAGGCTAGAAGTAAGCTTTGAGCGGTAGAAAATTTTTAGTTTTTGAGCTAAGGTATAGGGAGCTAAGGTAGCAGGGGATCTTAAATTTAATTTGGAATTTTATTGCACAAAAGAGCCCTTGGCAAGGTGGCAAGAGGGACGCCACATGGACTTTGAGTTTGGCGTCATCTGCAAGGGGGGAGATGCCCTGAGTTCGAGCTGCGAAATTCCCCATTTTGGCTTCTTTTTTTGGACGGCATAGGAGGGAGGAGTTGTGGGTGATTTAAACTCCACCTTGGACTTGGTCAAGTGGTGACTTGGATGGTGGAGAGCAAAGTGTGGAGGAGGACTTGGTCCACTCATTTCAAATGAGTGAATGGGAGCTTTTGGGGGGATTGTGGCCGAAATTTAGGGGAGTTGGAGGGGGGAAGTGACGGCTTAGTGTGGGAGAGGGGAAGGCCGAATATGCCTTTGCATCTTTGGTACATTTTTTTCGGTCATTTTTGGTAAGCTAAAGTCCTCTCTTTTTGTCATTTCTTCTTTTGTAAACCGAAATTCTTCTTCTCTCAAAAGCAAGCCGAAACTTTCCAAGTAAATTCCTCCATCTTTCCTTCGTGAAGTAAAACCCTAGTTGCCGAATTTGCTTTATTTTCTTTCAAACTCCTTGATAGCCGAATGTGCTCATTCATCACTCTTTTTCTTTCAATTGAATAAGCCGAAACCTATATCCCTTCTTCTCACAATTTCTTCTTTTCTTTATTGGTGCAAGCCGAACTAGCATTTTCTCCATCTCACATTTTCTTTTCTTTTCTTTTGGAACTCAAGAGCCGAAACTACCATTTTTCTCCCAACCGATTTCTCCATTCTTCTTGTCCATCTTTTTGTGTGCCGAACCCATATCAACTTGCCAAACTTTCTTTTGTTCTCTTCTCAAAAACTCATTGCTTGTAATCTCTATTTCTTCTCTTGTCTACACTCCATTTCTCACCTTAGAAAGCCGAACATAGGTGTGTGTAAAGCACCAAGGCCGAACCTTCTCTCCCTCCCCCTAGTGGTTTCTTGGTCGAATATTTGGTTGGTGTTGGTAAGTGCAAGGCCGAATGGCCACATCTCCCTCTTTTGACCTTTATTGGTATATTGTTGTGAGTTCAATTCTTTTGGATAAGTTAAAGGTGATTGGTGATTAACTATCTATTTATTAGGATGCCGATTGTTGGAAGAATCACTGCTTGATTCGGGTTTGGTAGGAAACCAAGGCATCTGCAAGGTAAGGGATTGAAAGTAACTCCTTTGGGTTATATGTCTTTGGCCGATTGTTCTTAGTGCCTAATCCTGTGTTGGCCGATTGTTATAGGAGTCAGATTCGAGGGACTTAGATCGTTCGTTGGGATCTTTAGACTCGTAATTATCAGGTGTGTAAACTAACACACTAATACTTAGTAATGTTATTAATAAACCTGTTTGCCTGTTAAAAATCATAACAGTATGATGGATAGTTGGATACCCAAATGGGGTATGTGTACGGATCCGGGTAAGTCTATTTTATTACAAGTCCTATTATGGATACTTTGGGTATGATGATTTATACTATATGTATATGCTATGAGATGCTATGTTGGACATGGTTGCATGAGTTACATGATTTGTATATTGCACATGAGTCAGTATATCATGTATGGGTAATATGAGAGGAGGGAGCAGTGATATTTTGTGCTGACGAGCACCAGTGCTTTGGTAGCACACTTTGTGACTTTGGGTCACGGAGGTTTGGCACCTCCAGAGGGTTTGGTACCTCGATGTCTCGTCCCAGTGGCTCGAGTACCACAATGGGGTTGGCCCCACGAGATGATTATACTGGGATTGACGCCAATGTTTTGGTAACACACGATGGGTTGGCCCCATCACGAGTTTGTGACTACGGTCACGGTGCTTTGGTAGGACATTGTGTCTTTGGGACACCAGAGGTTTGGCACCTCATTGCGACTTGTCCCTGTGGTTTGACCACCGTGGGTTGGCCCCACTTGAGATATGGGATCGTCTGCTAGTGATTTGGTATCACACGATGGGTTGGCCCCATCATTGGATTTGTGACTTCGGTCACCAGTGCTTTGGTAGCACAATTGTGTCTTTGGGACACCAAAGTTTTGGTACCACATTGACGGATATTGTGTCTTTGGGACACCAGTGTTTTGGTAACACATTGTGACTATACGTCACCAGTGGTTTGGCACCACCAGTGGTTTGGTACCACACGGGGTAGAAAAGGCGATATGGATGGTTAGGATCGGGTTGCATTAATTATGTTGCTATATGTGATGTGTGTTAGCATGTTGTTTCTTCGGGAGCGGGATTTACACACTGAGTCACTCGACTCACCCTCTCCTTTGACATTTCAGTGACTCGTGAGACGCGACTTGGGCCGGGATGGACTCGGGGTGTACATGCCATGCTATAATAAAAGTGTTGCTTGGACTATTGAATTTGGGTACTTTAGTTATTTACTCTCACTTGGGTTTTACATTGGATTTGTAAAAGGCCTTTAATTTATGTTTTATGCTATTTATGTTTAGATTTTTAATATGCCTTAACCAGATAAGTCGGTATAAATTCTACTAAAACTTGGAAAGATAATGGTTTCAAAATTATAACGCAAAGTGTTTTTAAACTGTACCATCGGGTATCACGCTAAGTCTTTATACTAGACAAAATCAAATGATTTCCAAATCGAACTCGTATTTCTCCTAAGTTCAAAAATGTTTGAAGTAACACTAAGAAACTATTAAGGTTTTAAATGGTTTAAACTCGTTTTAACCACACATTACAGTTAAGTTTTCAAAATCTCCTGTTTCAAATACACCATCCGATTTCAAACAAGTCTACTTAAATTGTCTTCCAAAATACACTGTGTTTTCACTCGAATTTTAAACGAAAAATTTAACTTCTCAAAAACATGTTTTCCCGTAACATACCAGATTCGGACGTGGTGTCTTGTCCGGGTTTGGGGTGTTACAAACCCAATTTTGGCCCATTCAGGCCCACACGCTCGTGTGGCCCACCTAACACAAATCTAGCCACGCATATAAGATTCGCCTAGTCTAGCTCACTATATACTACACCATCATACAATTTTAATCAATTGGGCCCACTTCGGCCCATCGTGGCCCAAGCAGCCTCAACCCACAAGAAGACTACTAATGGCCTCAACTATTGCGTCGAAGCCCCACACGTGCACTCACACGCTCGTGTGGCTACTATTGCCATGATCGGCAGTTCAGCATTTGCTGCTTTACAGCTAGAGTAGAGAGAGTTACACACCTGATAGGAATCTGGTGCTAATCCGCGCTCCGACCACTCTTGTGCCCAAACGCCCACCAAGGTATATTAACTCACCTCATAGAATGCTCTATATATAGCTAGCTTCTCACCTTCCTTCTTTATATCTTTCCGATGTGGGATCCTTCCATCAGCAGAGTTTAAATCCAACTCAAACTCTTCCCGTCCAGACCGCAAAATAAATACTTCCTTCCTTCTCATGAGATTCAAACCCCGGCTCCATTGCAACATAATCCACGCTGCTAACCACTATGCCACAAGCTCCTCTTGTATCTAAAACCATGCACAACTAAATATAAATCTAATGCCAAAATCCATTTAAAAAGGAAAATCAAAATGTAAGAGCCATGACTTGAACCCTGGACCTCCTTCCTTCCTTGTGGCGTCACTTTGCCACTACACCACACACTCCACTTGTGTCATTTTTCTCCATATTTTATTCTTAAAGCCTACCTACTAACTCTCAAGGTTTTTTCTGCCTAAAACCAAAATTTCCCTAAAACCAAAGTTTGATCTTGAGACTTCATAGAAGCCCTCTAATCTTCCAAAATCACTTACCTAATATGTCCAACTTGCATTTAACCCGATCTCTTGTTCTCCCAATTTTAAACGCTACTGCACCCAAGGCCTATTGGGCCCAATTCTTCTAGGCCCAATTTCAGGATGTTACAAATCTACCCCCTTAAAGAAATTTCATCCTCAAAATTTCCAACTATTTAATAGCCGCACAAGTCACACCACTATGCTCTCGCTGCGCACTCTGATCTAATAACACTAATACCCTTTCTAACTTAATCTTGGAACCCCTTCGCACAACCAACTATCTAACACCAAAGTAAACAGATATTTTCCAAACATACATACAATTTTTATATTCAAGCATCACATCCACACATCGCAGAATAAATATAATCATTCAGCATATAATAGAAAATAGTAAAAAGAGAACTTACGGATTTGGTGCCGGAGACTCGAGTGCCATACTTCTAGTAAAACATATATTTCTTAAACAATATTTCAAACCAATTTTTGGAAAACGTTGTCGAACCCATTCCACAGTCGAGTTTTACAACCTAGGCTCTGATACCATATCCGTAAGTTCTCTTTTTACTATATTCTATTATATGCTGAATGATTCTTGGTGGGCGTTTGGGCACAAGAGTGGTCAGAGCGCGGATTAGCACCAGATTCCTATCAGGTGTGTAACTCTCTCTACTCTAGCTGTAGAGCAGCAAATGCCGAAGTGCTGATCACGGCAATAGTAGCCACACGAGCGTGCGAGCGCACGTGTGGGGCTTCAACGCGATAGTTGAGGCCATTAGTAGTATTCTTGTGGGTTGAGGCTGCTTGGGCCGAAATGGGCCCAATGGGCCCGTGGGCCCAATTGAATAAAATTGTATGATGGTGTAGTATATAGTGAACTAGACTAGGTGAATCTTATATACGTGGCTAGATTTGGGTTAGGTGGGCCACACGAGCGTGTGGGCCCGAATGGGCTAAAATCGGGTTTTAGGCCCAATAGTCTGGTAACGACCGGGAATGGTAGTTGAGTCGCTCGAGATGACATTAGGCCTTCGTAAAGGCCACTGTAGGCATGAAATTACTGAAATACCCTTGATAGGTAAATTACAGAAATACCCTTGGAAGGTAAATTACTGATATACCCTTACAGGTTGATTAGCTTGATTATGTTGTATTTGTTATTCTTATTATGATGGTAATCTGTTTCATATGTTATATTTGATATATGATTTGCATACATGTCATACTACATACACGAATTATTATGTCACGACATGTTGCATGGGCTCGGGATATGATGAAAGGGGAAGTGTTGTAGTGGCTCTGCCACGATCTGTTGTAGTGGCTCTGCCGATCTGTTCTGGTGACTCTGCCACGATATATTGTAGTGGCTTTGCCATGATCTGTTGTAGTGGCTCTGCCATGATCTGTTGTAGTGGCTCTGCCACGATCTGTTCTGGTGACTCTGTCACGATTCTGACGATGAGCAGTATGACTGCCATCAATGGTGTGTAGCGGTGAGGGTTGATTATAGAAATCCCCAATGGTGATTGGCTGGTACGGAAGGTGTGTAGCGGATGGAAATCTAGGTTGGGATGGGTTTTGCATCATCTTGCATATGATATCTGTTATTCTGTACTGTAGGGCTAAGGCCCAGTTGGTATTTGAATGGGCTCGGGCCCAGCTATGGTTGGTATGGAGTGATTGCACACTGAGTCTTCTTGACTCACCCCTTCTGCTTAAATTTTTACAGGTAATTCATAGATCGCGGGTTTTGGAACCGAGGAGGACTCGAGGTGGCCATGCTTTATGATTACTTCTTTCGTAAACTCCGTTTTAATTTGAACTTATTTTAGTTCGGGATTTTATTTTGTAATAAGGCCACTATTACTTTAAATTTGGTATTTTATTTGGTTTAGCTTTTAATTTGATTACTACCTATTATTATTAAATGTTCAATACGGGAATTTCCTAAACCCTTAATAATCGTTTTCCAAAATGTTAAATAAAGGATTACCAGCGAATAAATAATTAAACTCGAAATTTTTAACAAACGCGCAGCTTTAAACAACCCTTTTATGTGACATGCCAGATCCGGTCGTAACATCTAGGCCGAGTTTAGGGTGTTACAATTGTGGTATCAGAGCCTAGGTTGCAAAACTCGGCTGTGGAATGGGTTTGACAACATTTTCCAAAAATTGGTTTGAAATATTGTTTAAGAAATATATGTGTTACAGGAAATATGGCACCCGAGTCCCTGGCACCAAATCCGTAAGTTTCCTGATACTTTGCTTTGTTATATGTTGTATTTCTGGTATCTATTCTGTGTGTTTGGTTTGGATGTGATGTTCGGATATAGAATTGGTTGCGTATGGAAGATTTGTCTGCTTTAATGGCTAAGTGTTTTTGAGTATGTGTAAGGAGTTCTAAATTCTAGTTAAAAGTATGTTAGTGTTATTGGAATCAGAGTGCGCAGCGTGAGTGTAGTGCTGTAGGTTGGGACGTACAACTGTTAGATAGTTGGAAATTTCCAGGATGAAATTTCTTTAAGGGGCGTAGATTTGTAACATCCCGAAATTAGGCCTAGTAGAATTGGGCCCAATGGGCCTTGGGGGTAATAGCGTTTAAAATTGGGAGAACAAGAGACCGGCTTAAATGCAAGTTAGACCTATTAGGAAAGTGATTTTGGAAGGTTAGGGGGCTTCTATGAAGACCCGGGATCAAATTTTGGGTTTGGGGAAATTTTGGTTTTAGGCGAGAAAAACCGTGGGAGTTAGTAGGTAGGCTTTAAGAATAAAATATGGAGAAAAATGACACAAGTGGAGTGTGTGGTGTAGTGGCAAAGTGACGCCACATAAGAGACAAGGGGATGACGCCACAAGGAAGGAAGGAGGTCCAGGGTTCAAGTCTTGGCTTTTACAGTTTGATTTTCCTTTTTAAATGGACATTAGAATTTGGCATTAGATTTATATTTAGTTGCGCATGGTTTTAGACACAAGAGGAACTTGTGGCCCAGTGGTTAGTGGCGTGGATTATGTTACAAGGGAGCATGGGTTCGAATCTCATGAGAAGCAAAGGAGTATTTATTTTGCGGTATGGAGGGGAAGAGTTTGAGTTGGATTTAAACTCTCCTGATGGAAGGATCCCACATCGGAAAGATACAAAGAAGGAAGGTGAGAAGCTAGCTATATATAGAGCATTCTATGAGGTGAGTTAATATACCTTGGTGGGCGTTTGGGCACAGGAGTGGTCAGAGCGCAGATTAGCACTAGATTCCTATCAGGTGTGTAACTCTCTCTACTCTAGCTGTACAGCGGCAAATGCCGAAGTGTCGATCACGGCAATAGTAGCCACACGAGCGTGCGAGCGCATGTGTGGGGCTTCGACGCGATAGTTTAGGCCATTAGTAGTATTCTTGTGGGTTGAGGCTGCTTGGGCCACGATGCGCCGAAGTGGGCCCAATTGAACAAAATGTATGATGGTGTATATATAGTGAACTAGACTAGGTGAATCTTATATACGTGGCTAGATTTGTGTTAGGTGGGCCACACGAACGTGTGGGCCCGAATGGGCCAAAATCGGGTTTTAGGCCCAATAGTCCGGTAACAACCGAGAATGTATTGATATTTATTAAAATGATGAAAAGTGAGGAAATTCCTGGATGAACCTTCGGAATAGAAAAAGGATACGGATGAACCACCGTGTATATGTGATTTTTGGTGGGCTATGTGCCATACTGTAACATCTCTAACCCATATCCGTCGTCGGATTAGGGTTACAAGGTATTACTGGACATAGCACAGATCAGGACATACATTTACTACCTTTCTTGTTTCGTAATTCAATCACATCAATACACATACATTTTATATTTAATATCAATAGCACACAACTTGTAAATCAAAACACATTCAAATAATTATTATACAAATAGTTCACTTGACTAACTAAAACCAGATCATGCTTCACTACTTAAAATTCACCAGCAAATCATGCTTTAAAACTTTTCAGCATGTCAATATCAATTATTTATCCACATATTCGAAATAACTAATATGCAACAAAGCCACGTTACATGTACTTAATACATATAAGGTTAGAACTATATGACGTCAACAATATTGGCATTTGCTTCCTGAATACATGTTCAAACATATATCCTTATATTTCATGCATCGAACAATTGTCAGTACAATTATCTCATAGGCAATCACAGGAGATGAGATCTAGGGATTTCGACTTTTAGGAAAATCCCGAAAAAAGTATAACAAGAGAAGGCTGATGTGTCTTTGGCTTTTAAAATACTTGAGTGAAGAGTTTCGGTTTCTGACAGGAAAAGAGAAGAAGAAAAGAAAACAAGGAAGTTACTTGAAGGTTTCGGCTAGGAAGAAAAAGAATGGAAAGAGTTTTGGCTTTTGAATCAAAGTGAAGATGAGGGATTAGGCTTGGAGATTTCAGCTTTTGCAGAGAATGAAGAAGAAGATGGAACTTTAGGAGTTTTCGGCTTTTACTCAGAGAAGAAGAGAAAAGAATGAGAGAAAAACCCAAATGCCGAAATTGAAGAGATATTCCCCCTATTTATAGAAATTTCGACACTTACCTAACATTGCAGATAAATCCTATCTTTTCTCCTTTATCTTAATCTACTAGCTCATCTAAAAGAGAATTATCTCTAACTCCTCCCTCCTTTATCAGCATGTTATCCACATATTTTAATCATTAAAATCCCTAAATTTTAGCCTTTATATGCTTGTTATCCACATAAAATAAATTCCTAAATAATAGCCTATTTCTGCTTATTATCCACATATTTTAAACATTAAAACCCCTAAATTTTAGCCTTGTTGCCATCCACTCCACCTATCCTAATGCCCAAAATTTAGCTAACTTAAAGTAAAAGAATTGGGCTTTATGAAACTTGAATTTTGGGCCCCTGACTCATTGTGTATGGCCTCACCCCTTGCTCCCTTTAAAGTGTCGAAAATGTCCCAGAGACATGGGCTCCTTGCGGCCAAAACTTGGGCCCCTTTAATTGTTAATGACGCCACCTTCTAATTCCCTTGCAGTGCCACCTTTTGTTGGGCCACAAGCTCACGTTAGTATTTTAAACACAATCACCACCTTTTAACTCTATAATGCCTCATCAGATAATTTAACCAAGGCCTTTGCCTAATCCTAAGCCCAATTTGGACCCCTATCACTTAAATTAACATATTAAACATATTCACCCATTAAACGCATAGACTGAAAAATTCAGGATGTTACATTTAAGACATGTCATTTCAACTCAATAATAAAACCACAAATTTTAATTCAATACACACTCGAATATATAGTCATTCTTTTACCCCATTAATAAGTCAAAATATAGATAGTCTCCAACCTTCATATGCATATTTCCATTCATATGTCATAACCCAAACTCACTTAAATACCAAATCCAAACATACCACACATATTATAAATATATATATAACACATAACCAAAATCATTTAAACTTAACATTATTTATCTTACTATAATACACCAAACATACCTCATTTACCTCATTGCCGAAACACATGAATAAAACACCACCATATATATATACGCCATACCATGTAATTACTAACCATATAAGATTAAACCATGACCAAAATAAACTTAAGCCATAATTAAACCAAAACCCAACACAAGGAAGGAAATTAAGCCATTTTCGCATGGCTTTTATACACACTCTTTCGAATTAAACTAACTCCAAAGTTAGCCTATACATGCCATAGTTTCAAAGAAATTTCAGCTTATAAAATATCGAAGTTAGTCGATAGTGTGATAAATTTTGCTGACGGTTCCCGAGCTCGTAACTTATATCCAAATCTATAAACAAAAATACACACAAAGTAAGCTATTTAAGCTTAGTAAGTCTTAAGCAAAAGTATTAAATCAAAAAATCATTCAAGCATTATCAAAGCCATAATTAATACTATAAGATTTTTAAAGCTTAGCACATATATGACCCACTAATGCCAAATGCCATTTCCTTTTCTTTAACATCCTCAAAGCTATTCTTATCTCACCTTAATGGTGCAAACTCACCGAATACACTTATATGTAATATGTATCCATATATAAAATCTGATCAAGTAAGTACAATATATATTTAACTACAAATAATCAATCATACACATATGCAAACATATCCATTTGCCCTCACATAAGCATTTACACATATAACTGAATCTCAAGGCACATCCAAGATTAAGTTCCAATTTATCGTACTCATTATTTATAAGAACAAATGTACATATTTAAAAATCTTACAATAATACTTCAACTATATCACATATTGCTCACTTTGAATAGTAATATAATAACTTACCTTAATCATTGCAACTATGAAGCTTATACTTACCTGGACATTTAGCTTACTTACCGTAATTGCATTCCACCTTATTAGTGATCCATGTATCCTCTATTTATAATATATCACCGGCATTAAGCTGCTAGAAATAAAGCTCAATACACACTGCAAGCACTAAGCACGCTGGGCAATAAGCTTTGAATACACACACTAAGACTAAGCTCACTAGACTGAGGTCTAAAATTTAATCACCGGCATTTAGCTTTGCTGAGGCAATAACCCCGATACACTTCACCTAAGCACAAGGCACGCTGGGCAATAAGCCCGATACACTTCACCAAGACAAGGCACCTGCTAGGCTCGAAGCCCGAGTATCAATATAGATAAACCATTTCATACACAGTACATATTACCAATATCACATCTCACACATAATTCATATTATTTTTACATATCAACTTCAATTAAAATATAACTACATTTCACTATTAAAATCACCTATCATATTAGGCTTTGGCCTATTTCGCACTTATAAATTCATAATTCAAAATGTAATCAAGGTTGTAACCAATGTTAACGATATTAAATTGCTTAAAGACTTACCTCGGAAATCGTCGGACAGCAAAATCCGACTATTCGATAACTTTTATTTTTCCCCGATCCAAGTTCGTTTTTCTTTGTTCTTGATCTAAACACATTAAATTTAAACTCATTCAATCACATTTCATTGTAATTAAATCCAAAAACACCTAAATGGGCAAATTACCATTTTCCCCCTGATATTTAACATTTATCACAATTTAGTCTAAATAGCATAAAACACAAAATATTCAAAATTTAGCTTCACCCTAGCTTGGCCGAATTTCACTAAGGTCCCTAATAGCCCATTTCTTTCATTTATTTCACATTTTGACCCCTCAATTTATAAATTTCACAATTTAATCCTATTTAGGCATTTTTACCAAAAATGCCTTAATTAAACTTAACAATCTAAAAACCTATATTTATTTTCCATCACTAAACACCAATTTCATCAAGCTATCAACAATGGCATTTCATGAATATATCATCAAATTCAAAAATCAAAGCATGGGTCTTGAAGATTACTAAGCAACGATCTCAAAAACGTAGAAATTATCAAAAACTGAGCTAGTTACATACCTTAATCAAGCCAAAATATGGCCGAATGTGGCTTTCTTTTCTTTTTTCTTTCCTTAGCTAATTTCGGCAGCTCCAAAGATGAACATGCATGTCTTTTTTTTTGTTTTATTATACTAATGTATTTAATATATTATTACATCATTTTCCATTTATTTTCCATTTGTTTTCTTTTAATATCATTTAATAAAACATATAAAAATGTTCATTTAATGGCCTTGCCGTCCACTCACATACTTTTGGCTTAATTGCCACATAAGTCCTCCTATTTAAAAAGCCACAACTTTGAATACGTTAATACCTTGAAAAATAGCAAGCAACTTTCACTTTTAATGCATTTTAATCCTTTTGTCAAATTATACACACAGACGAACAAATTAACTTACGGAAATTTAACACAAGCAAATTCACACAAAATAAATACTGAAATTAATTTTTTAAAATATTTTTTTCGGACGCAGATTTGTGATTCCGAAACCACTATTTCGATTAGGGTTAAAATTGGGCTGTTACAATTCTCCCCCTTAGGGATTTTCGTCCCCGAAAATCTTACTAACGAATAGGTTTGGATATTATATAACCAACTTGCCTTTACGATCGAATCTGAGTACTTTCTTCCATGGTGAAACTTTCAGAAATACTTGATCTTCAATTTGATATTAAATATCTTTACGTTTCAAATATGCATATAACTTTTGACGATATGATGCAGCTTTCAAGCTATCACGGATCACTATCCCTTTCTGTTCTGTTTCTTTAATCGAGTCAACCTCTTGTATCTTATTTTCACTGAGTTCAGTCCAATACAATGATGTACGACATTTACGACTGTACAAAGCCTCGTAGGATACCATTTTGATACTAAATTGAAAGCTACTATTATGAACAAATTCAATCAAAGGTAAGCCATATTTAATCATTCTATCCACAATAAGCCAGATAACTTCTTTCTTGCTCAGTGTCAACGATAAATTAGATACAAAATCTATCATGACCCTATCTTATTTCTACTTGGGTATCATCACCGACTACAATAACCCAAAAGGTACCTGATGCTTGGCCTTTACTTACTAACAGACTAAGCATTTCAAAACAAAATCAGATATGTCTCATTTTATACCAGACCACAAATAGGACTGTTTCAAATCATCATACATATTCATACTACTCGGATGAACAAATAACCGACTGTTGTAAACTTCGTTCAAAATCATCTAAATTAACTCTAAATTTCTCTGAACCCATACGTGGTTTCTGAACCTCAAACAATTATTTTTATCAACTCAGAATTCAAATTTAATAATCGTTTCACACTGAGCTCACTTTGCTAACAATTCATTGTTAACTTTCTAAGTATCACAAATTTGTTGAACAAAAACAATCTTGCTTTTAATTCGGCTATAACCTAGCCATCATCAGAGATCACTATATACGCATTCATTGCACATAAAGTAAATAATGATTTTCTACTCAAAGCATCAGCAACAACATTAGCCTTTCCTGGATGATATTCAATCACTAGCTCGTGGTCTTTTAACAACTCTAATCATCGACGTTGGCTCAAACTCAGATATTTCAGAATCATTAAATACTTTAGACTTTTATGATCAAAACAAATGTGACATTCTCACCGAACAGATAGTAATGCCAAATCTTTAATGCGAACACAATAGCTGCTAACTCCAAAATCCAAATACCCGATGTAGATACAGCATAACCTAAAAAAACAGACTTTGCGTAACCAGATCTCACATTTACTGAATTTCGCATACAACTGTTTATCTCACAAAGTCTGTAACACAATCTCAGATGTTCGGCATGCTCGGTTCCATCACAGAAATAGATCAAAATGTCATCTATGAATAATACCACAACCCGATCAAGATATTATCTGAAGATTCGATTCATCAAATCCATAAAATAGTACGTGCATTAGTAAGTCCAAAAGACATAACCAGAAACTTATAGTGTCCGTATCTCGTTCTGAAACATACATCAGAGTCTTTAAGAATACAAATTCTTCTTTCAAACCATCCTTCAATTCATACATGTACATTCAAAGTTTGTTTCCAATTCATAGGTAGATTCAAGCACATACATCCCAATTAACCTTTCAATCAAATAATTCTAATCATATTAACTACTGAATCAGTCTTTTCAAGGAAATCTTTCTTCTCATTAGAAGGATGACCCCAGACATATCTTTATACAAATTAGTTTTTATCTTCTATCATTTTCACTTTGATCACTATCGAACTTTCACGAGAACTAGAAAAGAGTTTATAATAAAGTTGTCTCATACATTAATCATCGAAACTCCGAATTATACTATAATCACCTTAACCACATAGAAATAATTGAACTTTATTCGGAACTATGTCTTAATCCTATAATGAGTATTATCTCAGCTGTTAATGAAGTATCTGAACATAGAAAGGAATCAAATACGATTTAAATAGCAACCATTGTAAAATCACATCTTCTATAATTCTGAAGAAGGTACCATTGTATTCTCACATTTCAAGCCAGAAATTATAATTGCAATAGACATAGTCATCTCTATCAAATAGAAATCTCTTGCAGATAATCACATGGAATCATAAAAATACCGTAACAGCAAAATTTCAACATTTGGAGTTACACAGAATATCTGAAAGTTACAACTCATATAAAATAATATTTGTTCCGATGATATCCCAGAAATATCCAGAAAAATCAATGTCGCTCATAGATACTGAAATTCACAGTAATAGAAGTAATATAATCTTCACATATTTTCAACAGGGAAATAATCAATAGGAATAGAATATTAGCCTCATACAGATTTTACCGTCGACTTTCGTATCCACAACATGGAATAAATTTTTCAAAGGAAGAAATAACAGTGTCGAATATAACCCAAAGAGATCAACGATATTTTTGTCTATTGATATGCTTAGCTAATGTTCTTATACGATAAAACTTTTTTTTTCAAAATAAACAGTCACATATACTTCTGAGGATAAATGTACACACAGAATGTCCAAATGGAATCATAATAACTGCTCGACTATAACCATTTTATTCAACTATCAATAGAATTCAAACATCAATCCCCTGTCTAATTCTGTCATCAGAAATTTTCATATTATCCCATCACTAACAGAAATCAATTTAGGAAAGCTTTCAGTTAATACTTTATTTAGCTAACATACCTGAATAAGTCATTTGATCGGAGTTAACTTCTCCTTTAACAGTGACTTTCCAAAATCTGAATAGTATTCAGAACTGCCCAATATCTCTTTTAGTACTATCTTCATTTGCTGACTCATTCTCCTTTCTAACCACATTACTAATCTTTCAAGCACGGATTTTTCTAGAACTTCACATTAGTAAGCTTATTCATTCCAACTCTTATAATAAAATTGAAACATTTTCTGACAAGGAGGGTAAGGGTAGTAGAGCCTCAAATTTAACTCTTACATAATTGCGCATAATACATACTATCACTAATAGTCAATTCATTACTAATTTCACATTCTCAAATCATTTAATAAACCTTTTCTTTAAATCACTTTTTATTATTATCACATTGTTCATATGCCAACTCAAATCACCATTTCAAAATCATAGCATTTCAGATAGCAATCATAACTCAAATATAATATCTAATATGCTCATGTAATTACTACATTTATCAATAACAACATGTCATATAATTTGATTCTTACCTTTATGAGTCTCAACTCATCATCAACACATCTCCACTCAATTATTTAAATATTTATTTATGTGCCATCTGAATTAGCTCAATTGGAAATCTTATCTATGTCATCAAAAAAAATTCTTCGTTAGAGTCGGGAGATATCACACTATTGCAGATTTAATGAAACACCCCAAACCCGGCCCACGAGCTTTGACCAGATTTGGTATGTTCCTCAAGTAAACCAGTTCAAAGTTCTTTTGTTACTTTGGGAAAATAGTGTGTTTTGAAAGAAATATTGTTTTGGGTTGGGCTCGAGTAGAAAACAAAATCGTTTTATAATGAAAACCCTTTTTAAATTTTAGGTGATAAAACATATAGAATACATTTAAAGTAAATTACTTAATCTTTAACTTAATAAAAATTTTGTAACATAATAAATAAAAACAAAAATAAAATAGTGCACTATGGCCTTATGGCCTTATTACATCAAGTAAATCCAAATAATTCGGAGTACTTAAAAATTAATAGTCCATAAAAATAAAAACTTCATGTTGAGCATGGCCACTACAAGTTCTGCCGTCCCGGTCCATTACTGTTCATCACCTGAAACATGGTCCCTCAACGGGGTGAGTCAACAGACTCAATGTGTACACAACACTAAATCATAATAGAATCAGGCATAACAAATATTACACATTCATATCATAGCATACAAATTATGATGCATTCCAAAACCCAAACCTAATAAGCCATCCGCTACACTCCCCCGTACCAACCTGTACACCATGGGGACTACTAAGTCGACCCTCCTTCCGCTACACTCCATATCACTGTCTTAGCTCACCGCATTTGTGGTCTTAGGTCACCACATTCAGATATCGCGGTCTTAGGTCACCGCATTCGATTCTCGTGGTCTTAGGTCACCACATTCGGATACTCACGGTCTTAGGTCACCGTGTTCGTGGTCTTAGGTCACCACATTCACTTCCCCTTTCAATAACCCATATGCCCCATTTTGTAATATGCATTAATATGCCAAAGTTCACATTCTTATTCTCATGTTACAAATAACATATTTCATATTCCTAGTAGGAGTAGGAAACGTACCTGAGTACTTTATACCACATTATGGTACCTTAGCCATATTCACATTCATAATATCACATATATTAATTAAACATAGCCATAAAACATATTATGAAATCTTGTGGGGGTACACACACGATTAGCTTAACGAATTCCTTGAAATCCCAAAAACCGATCTATCGCTTTAGATCCTAAATCCCTTCTTTGCTGATTTGATAATTAATCAAATCCCTAAACTTGTATTCTTCCCTTTTGAAATCGGCTAATCACTAGATCCCTTGAATCGGTTAGTTTTCGGCTTAAAACACATAAAAATAGATCTAACTACTAAAATAGGCCTTGGCCGGGTATTCATAGTCACTTACCTTAAGGATCTTAAATCCCGAAATTATCCCTTGGTTATAGCTTCTGTCAAAATCCTTAAAACCACATGTTAGATCAACTTCTAACCTTTAATCACAATCAATGGCCCTTGGCTGAATGTCATATATGACTTACTTGATGGTCAAATCCCGAAGATCTTTTCCTTTATAGTTGACTATGGCAAAAATCCCGAAAGAATCCTTCCAAATTTCGGTAAATAAGAATATTGATGGGATTAGTCCTAGATTTCGACAAATCTAAAATAAAAGAATAAAAATCAAAACTTGTTCTTACCCTTTCTTGAAGAAATCGACAGCACCTATGCTTGAAGCCCCTCAAAGATTCGGCTTTTGATGGATTGGAAAGAAAAGAAATTGGCTAATGGTGATATCTTGAATTTTCGGCTTTGGCTAACAAAAAGAAGAAGAACAAATGCTCTAGGAAATTCGGCAGAGAGAAGGGTTGAGAGAAAGAATGATGAATGGCCCTCTTTTCCTTATATAGCCGAATTTACTAACTTAGAATCCCTTTACTTGGCCATCACTCTTCTATTTTGATAGCTTTATCTCTTTAATTATCTCCTAAAATAAAAGATAATTCAGCAACTATCCTTACTTAGTGAAATTATTAAACTCAAAGTCCCTTACTTGGCCATCACTTCTCCCTTATTTTCCTAATTAAAGAATAATTCCTCATTTATCTCTTGAAAATAATCTAAAATAAATCCATTATTTATCCACTATTTATCTCTTAAAAATAAAAGAATAAAGGATCCTAAATTATAGCCTTGTGCCAGTCCACCTCACTTCTTACGGAAGCAAAATAAAATTTCTTTTATTTGCTTTCCTCATGTGACTCGAACTTAGGCCCAATCCCTTGCATGTGGCGCCATTTCCAGAGGCCCTAAGTGGCATCTCCAGTGCCACTTTTCCAAGCCTGTTTGCGTGTCGATTTCACATACTTTTTTTCTTAAGGCCACCTTGCCTTAATTTCCTCTTTTAAACTTTAAAACTCGACATTTCTAAGTCATTTCTAAGTTTCCAAAAATTTTCGTTTGCCTCTTTAAACTTGACATTTCCTTACATTTCCAAGTTTCCAGAAATGTTCACTTTCCACTTTTGAATCATTTCCAAATCATTTCCTTACGTTTCCAAGTCATTTCCTTACATTTCCAAGTCATTTCCTTACATTTCCAAGACAAGACATTTCCTTCCATTTCCAAGTTATTTCCTTACATTTCCAAGACAAGACATTTCCTTACATTTCCAAGTCATTTCCTTACATTTCCAAGTCATTTCCTTACATTTTCAAGTTTCCAAAAATGTTCACCATACATTCATAACACATAAGACATGTCATATCATATAATTAAATCAAAAATGCATAGGCCTATTTCCAGAATGTTACATTTAATATGGCATGTAAAGCTAGACTCACATACGCTATGGTAGTCTTAGAACCGACTAAACCATAGCTCTGATACCAATCAAATGTAACACCTCTAACCCATATCCGTCGCCGGATTAGGGTTACAAGGTATTACTGGACATAGCACAGATCAGGACATACATTTACTACCTTTCTTGTTTCGTAATTCAATCACATCAATACACATACATTTTATATTTAATAACAATAGCACACAACTTATAAATCAAAACACATTCAAATAATTATTATACAAATAGTTCACTTGACTAACTAAAACCCGATCATGCTTCACTACTTAAAATTCACCAGCAAATCATGCTTTAAAACGTTTAAGCATGTCAATATCAATTATTTATCCACATATTCGAAATAACTAATATGCAACAAAGCCACGTTACATGTATTTAATACATATAAGGTTCGAACTATATGACGTCAACAGTATTGGCATTTGCTTCCTGAATACATGTTCAAACATATATCCTTACATTTCATGCATCGAACAATTGTCAGTACAATAATCTCATATACTAACTATTAATCATATCATTATTTTTATTTAATTTTCTGTACATGCACATATTAAAAACATAACAACTATATTACATGGCCTAGTTTTTATTTTGTTCTTATTCATGCATGCGGCATTAATTAATATAATACCATGACCGAACATATTATATACAATTTCTTAAGTCATAGAATAATGCACCATGTTTGACCACAAATAATAGATTAATGATATACATAATCTATTAGCATATTATATGCACATGCACCGTACGAAATATATAGTCACTATTACAATGATATTCGAATAATAATAATTACTAAAAATCCTTTTTGCTTGATAGTAACCTACTTTTAGTAGGTTTAACAAATCATTACATAAAGCTTAATGACCAAGATCATAAGTAACATACACAATTATTTAACCTTTCAAAGAACCAAAAACATGCATACTTCCCATTTACAAGCTTGAGTAAATGTGTACACAATAGAGCCATTTTCGAGTGTCCATATTTCATTATCACTACCAAGCTAGTCATTACATATTCAGTATTGTATATCATCCAATCCATAGTATCTTTATATAATGCTATAAACCAAATATCATGCTTATCATTTTAAGCCATCTCCTTAGTCTAATATACACATACAACTAAATTATCATTTCTAAACTAATTTACCCATTTAATGTAACACCCCAAACCCGGCCCAAACGCTACGACCGGATCTGGTATGTCACTTAAGGGAGTTCACAAAACATGTCGCATTTTGGAAAACAATTACTAGGTTTAAACCTTTATTCCGAAAGCTTAAGAATTCATTAAAGTATAAAATATTAAGTTATAAATTATCTTGATGGATTTTTAAATAAAAACTGAAATTTCATACATGTCTTAACTTAATTGAAAACATAAAACTTAAAAACCCAACATAACCCAATCAAAAATAATAGTCTAGTGGCCCGTGGCCTTATTACAACCATACTTAAAATCTGTAAAATATAAAATAACAGACTAAAGCCTTTTAGCTGAATCCAATTGCTCTCTTTTGCATGGCCACCTCGCGTTCCTCTCCAGCCCGGTCCGATGCACTAGATGTCACCTGAAAGTGTTAAATTAAAAGGGTGAATCGTGAGACTCAGTGTTCAACCCTCATGCACCATTAGATTTGGGCTTTAGCCGCATAAAATAGAATAATTAATATACAAAACAAAAATAATATGCAAATCCCAACCCAAATCCTAGGTTTCCATCCGCTACACGCCCCCGTACCAGCCATTCACACTATTGGGGATTTCTACAATCAACCCACACCGCTACACGCCTTGATGGCAGTCGTGCTGTTCATCATCAGATCATGGCCGTAGCCACTACAATAGATCACGGCAAAAGCTGCTATAACAGATCACGGTAAGGAACCGCTACAACAGATCACGATAAAAACCGCTACAACGTATAGCTTCCTCCTTTCATCAAACCCAACCCATACAATTATAGAAAATCAACATACTCATATCATTTAATCAGAACATTCATTTAGAACGACAAGGATCACTAGCCTGGTGATTTGCTTTACCCTCTTTGGGTTTCAAACATTGTACCGGGATTTCGGCATTTAACAGAACATGTAAAACTTATAATCATATATTTAACATATAGATCTAGATGGTGTGAAGAGTTACACACCTGATTAATGTCGATACCCTTGCTAGACCAATCTACAACTTTGCTCAAAAAGCCGAAAAGATATGAAAATAGGGCCTCTCCTATATTCGGCCAAGGGTTAGTAAATCCCGAATTTACACATTGAAACTAATAGATCTTCTTACCTTGAAATCTTGAAAGTAACACGATTCGAGTGCTACCGATCTATAACTTAGAGATCTATGCGATTGACTCCACTAAAGTTCCCTTCAGATTTCGGCATAAGCAGGCACCACAGAAGCAATTCGGTAATCACAGGAGATGAGATCTAGGGATTTCGGCTTTTAGGAAAATCCCGAAAAAAGTATAACAAGAGAAGGCTGATGTGTCTTTGGCTTTTAAAATAATTGAGTGAAGAGTTTCAGTTTCTGACAGGAAAAGAGAAGAAGAAAAGAAAACCAGGAAGTTACTTGAAGGTTTCGGCTTGGAAGAAAAAGAATAGAAAGAGTTTCAGCTTTTGAATCAAAGTAAAGATGAGGGATTAGACTTAGAGATTTCAGCTTTTGCAGAGAATGAAGAAGAAGATAGAACTTTAGGAGTTTTCGGCTTTTACTCAGAGAAGAAGAGAAAAGAAGAAGAGATATTCCCCCTATTTATAGAAATTTTGGCACTTACCTAACCTTGCAGATAAATCCTATCTTTTCTCCTTCATCTTAATCTACTAGCTCATCTAAAAGAGACTTAATTATCTCTAACTCCTCCCTCCTTTATCAGCATCTTATCCACATATTTTAATCATTAAAATCCCTAAATTTGAGCCTTTATCTACTTATTATCCACATAAAATAAATTCCTAAATAATAGCCTTTATCTACTTATTATCCACATATTTTAAACATTAAAACCCCTAAATTTTAGCCTTGTTGCCATCCACTCCACCTATCCTAATGCCAAAATTTAGCTAACCTAAATTAAAAGAATTGGGCTTTACGAAACTTGAATTTTGGGCCCCTGACTCCTTGTGTGTGGCGTCACCCCTTGCTCCCTTTAAAGTGCCGAAAATGGCCTAGAGACATGGGCTCCTTGCTGCCAAAACTTGGGCCCCTTTAATTGTTAATGACGCCACCTTCTAATTCCCTTGCAGTGCCACATTTTGTTCGGCCACAAGCCCACGTTAGTATTTTAAACACAATCACCACCTTTTAACTCTATAATGCCTCATCAGATAATTTAACCAAGGCCTTTGCCTAATCCTGAGCCCAATTTGGACCCCTATCAGTTAAATTAATATATTAAACATATTCATCCATTAAACACATAGGCCCAAAAATTCAGGATGTTACAGTTCTACCCCTGAAAGAAATTTCGTCCTCGAAATTTCCAACAAACTATTAATCGTACTACCTAAGTTCACTACAATGCTTTCGTTGTGCACTCCAATTCTAAACCCAAAATAAACACTTAGTACACTATGGTAGAGTACGCACCGGTATTCACATCTAGAGCGTCCTCGTCCCCATTGTACTCATGCTATCGGTTCGCGTTTATCTGATTAAAAATTTTATGAGTTATTGGTTTTCTTCCACTGATTATCCACGAACAGTCTTATGATTAGTAGTTTTAAGAGTAGTTCTTTCGAATTCGAACCTATCTACAGTTTCAGTCTCAAGTTTACCTTCTAATTCTAGGAAGCACACACATTCAGTCATCAGACATTAGCATACAAGTACATCCACAAACCTACATTCATCATGGAGGGGTATTTTCGTCATTTCACTATCTAGGGGTATATCCGTAATTTATCCTACAAGGGTATTTTCGTAATTTTCAAAATAGAGTTCCTTGTTGGTTTCATGAAATAAGGGTATTTTGGTAATTTTTGCAATCCAGGGGTACTTCGGTAAATCTGTAATCCGGGGTATTTCGGTAATTTTGTAATCCGGGGGTATTTCGGTAATTTTACAAATTATGGGTATTTTGGTCATTTCACAAATCAGGGGTAATTTGGTAATTTTACAAATCAGGGATAATTTGGTCATTTTGCCAATCAAGGGTAATTTGGTAATTTTACAAATTAGGGGTATATTGGTCATTTTACAAGTCAAGGGTATTTTCAAAAATTTTTACAAAACTAAGTATTTTAAAACAAGGGTATCTTGGAGAATTTGATTTCAAAAGAATAATAGTAGTGTTCAGGTGTTTGTGGGTTTTTGGTTGTTGTCGTGTGTTGTATGTGTTTTTTGTTTTAAAGAAAAATTTTGTTGACTTTGTAAATCGGGGTATATTTGCAAATCATGGTATCTTGGTACTTTTTTTTTCAAAATAAGGGTATTTTAGCAATTTTGTAAAAATAATATGGCTGGTCCCTTTCGGGTTTTAATTATAGATTTTGGCCCGTCTACAAATCCTCGTGGCTAGGGTGAACAGTCACTACACACCAGGTAGGATTCCAGCGAAGAGGAGGTGAGTCACTAAGACTGCTTAAGTACCAGGCTCTTCTGGATCCAATCCTAGACATGCGTATGCCTGTTGCCACACCCTAGTCTTGCGACTCGTTCACGGGTTTGTTTAGTGAAATTAAGTCTTATGAGATTTTAGGAGTTTTTTCAGCTAGGCCTAAAGTCCATCAAGTTCTAATCTAACTAATCTATGTCCCATAAAGCCCATCAAGCCCACATACTTATAATCACACAGTGAGTCCAGAATACTTACCTGGCGGACTTGGGGCAGGGACGCAGGTGCCATGCTGAGAAAAACCATCCTGTATAATTTATAAACATGCAAAACCCATCTTTAGAAAATGTTTTGAGCCCAAAACCCACAAAGCTAAGTTTTAAACCGGGCTCTGATACCAATTTGTAACACCCCAAACTCGGCCCAAACGTTACGACCGGATCTGGTATGTCACTTAAGGGAGTTCACAAAACATGTCGCATTTTGGAAAACAATTACTAGGTTTAAACCTTTATTCCGAAAGCTTAAGAATTCATTAAAGTATAAAATATTAAGTTATAAACTATCTTGATGGATTTTTAAATAAAAACTGAAATTTCATACATGTCTTAACTTAATTGAAAACATAAAACTTAAAAACCCAACATAACCCAATTAAAAATAATAGTCTAGTGGCCCGTGGCCTTATTACAACCATACTTAAAATCTGCAAAATATAAAATAACAGAATAAAGCCTTTTAGCTGAATCCAATTGCTCTCTTTTGCATGGCCACCTCGCGTTCCTCTCCAGCCCGGTCCGATGCATTAGGTGTCACCTGAAAGTGTTAAATTAAAAGGGTGAGTCGCGAGACTCAGTGTGCAACCCTCATGCACCATCAGATTTGGGCTTTAGCCCCATAAAACAGAATAATTAATATACATAACAAAAATAATATGCAAAGCCCAACCCAAATCCTAGGTTTCCATCCGCTACACGCCTCCGTACCAGCCATTCACACCATTAGGGATTTCTACAATCAACCCACACCGCTACACACATTGATGGCAGTCGTGCTACTCATCATCAGATCGTGGCCGTAGCCACTACAACAGATCACGGCAAAAGCCGCTATAACAGATCACGGTAAGGAACCGCTACAACAGATCATGGTAAAAACCACTACAACGTATAACTTCCTCCTTTCATCAAACCCAACCCATGCAATTATAGAAAATCGGCATACTCATATCATTTAATCAGAACATTCATTTAGAACGACAAGGATCACTAACCTGGTGATTTGCTTTACCCTCTTTGGGTTTCAAACGTTGTGCCGGGATTTCGGCATTTAACAGAACATATAAAACTTATAATCATATATTTAACAAACAGATCTAGATAGTGTGAAGAGTTACACACCTGATTAATGTCGATACCCTTGCTAGACCGATCTACAACTTTGCTCAAAAAGCCGAAAAGATGTGAAAATAGGGCCTCTCCTATATTCGGCCAAGGGTTAGTAAATCCCGAATTTACACGTTGAAACTAATAGATCTTCTTACCTTGAAATCTTGAAAGTAACACGATTCGAGTGCTACCGATCTATAACTTAGAGATCTATGCGATTGACTCCACTAAAGTTCCCTTCATATTTCGGCACAAGTAGGCACCACAGAAGTATTTCGTCAATCACAGAAGATGTGATCTAGGGATTTCGGCTTTTAGAAAAATCCCGAAAAATGTATAACAAGAGAAGGCTGATGTGTCTTTGGCTTTTAAAATACTTGAGTGAAGAGTTTCAGTTTCTGACAGGAAAAGAGAAGAAGAAAAGAAAACAGGGAAGTTACTTGAAGGTTTCGCCTAGGAAGAAAAAGGATGGAAAGAGTTTCGGCTTTTGAATCAAAGTGAAGATGAGGGATTAGCTTGGAGATTTCAGCTTTTGCAGAGAATGAAGAAGAAGATGGAACTTTAGGAGTTTTCGGCTTTTACTCAGAGAAGAAGAGAAAAGAATGAGAGAAAAACCCAAATGCCAAAATTGAAGAGATATTCCCCTTATTTATAGAAATTTTGACACTTACCTAACATTGTAGATAAATCCTATCTTTTCTCTTTTATCTTAATCTACTAGCTCATCTAAAAGAGAATTATCTCTAACTCCTCCCTCCTTTATCAGCATGTTATCCACATATTTTAATCATTAAAATCCCTAAATTTTAGCCTTTATATGCTTGTTATCCACATAAAATAAATTCCTAAATAATAGCCTATTTCTGCTTATTATCCACATATTTTAAACATTAAAACCCCTAAATTTTAGCCTTGTTGCCATCCACTCCACCTATCCTAATGCCCAAAATTTTGCTAACTTAAATTAAAAGAATTGGGCTTTATGAAACTTGAATTTTGGGCCCCTGACTCCTTGTGTGTGGCCTCACCCCTTGCTCCCTTTAAAGTGTCGAAAATGGCCCAGAGACATGGGCTCCTTGTGGCCAAAACTTGGGCCCCTTTAATTGTTAATGACGCCACCTTCTAATTCCCTTGCAGTGCCACCTTTTGTTGGGCCACAAGCTCACGTTAGTATTTTAAACACAATTACCACCTTTTAACTCTATAATGCCTCATCAGATAATTTAACAAAGGCCTTTGCCTAATCCTAAGCCCAATTTGGACCCCTATCACTTAAATTAACGTATTAAACATATTCACCCATTAAACGCATAGACTGAAAAATTCAGGATGTTACATTTAAGACATGTCATTTCAACTCAATAATAAAACCACAAATTTTAATTCAATACGCACTCGAATATATAGTCATTCTTTTACCCCATTAATAAGTCAAAATATAGATAGTCTCCATGTAATATCCCGGGTTAGGGGCTATTTGGTTATTGCATTGTTTGCATGTGGTTGATATTGCAATGTGGTTGTTTTGATGTTTTAGTGGCTTAGTTGTAAGCCTAGTGTAAGCCTGTGTGGTAGGAAAAATTTTAGTTTTAAGGCTTAGGTGAGAGGAGCTGATGGAGCTGGGGTGTATAATTAATTGTTGGTAAATGTTATCACAACAAGTGAGCTAGTAGAGTGGCAAAGTATGCGCCACTTGGAGCTTGAGTTTGGCGTCACTTGCAGGAGGGAGAGGTCCTGTGTTCAAGCTACGAAAATCCCACCTTTTTGCTTCTATTTTGACGGCATGGAGGGGAGAAGTTGTTGGCAGTTCAAACTCTGCCATGGACCAAGTCAAATATTCAAAGGAAGGGTGGAGAGTGTTTTTAGGAGGTTGACTAGTTCAAACTAGTTTGAATGGGTGGCTTGGAGTGTTTGTAGGTGATGGCCGAATGTGGGGGAGGTTGTGGAGAGAGTGGCCGGTTTTGGTAAGTGGGGAGAGAGAATGCCGAAATTCAATAGGCAATTTTGTGCATGTTTCGGCCAAAAGCAATTGGTAAGCCAAATTCTCCTTTTTGTCAAAACTAGCCAAAAGTTCAAAAGGGTTCTTTATTTTTCTTCTTGTGAAACCGAGAGTCCAAACACTTACTTGCCAAAATTGCCTTATTTTTCTTGATTTTGTGCTTGTGGCCGAATATTCTTCTTCCATTTTTCTTTCTTTGTCATTTGTGTAAACCGAAATTTGTATTCTCTCTTTCCCATATTTTTCTTTCTTTGTTGAACTTTGATAGCCAAAACTTCCTTCTCCAAAATACCTTCTCTCCATTTCTTCTCTTGCAAGCCGAAACTTCACCCACCTATACCTTGCCATTTCTTCTTCTTTTCCCCATTTCTATTGTTGGCCGAATATCAACCCCTATCCTTTTTCATTTCGTTTTCTCTTTTCTTTCACTTTGACTGAATCTTGTTGATCATTATAAACCACCCTAGCCGAATCCTCTTTTTCATCTTGTTTTAAAAGTTGGCCGAATCTTTCCTCTCTCCTAGTGGTTCTTGGCCGAATATTGGTTGGTGTTAGGTAAGTGCTTGGCCGAATGGCCATTTCCCCTCTCCTTTGTTTTGTTCGATTTTGGGTTTGGTTGAAAGGAGTTAATCGTTGTTAACTATTACGTTAATAGGGCCTTTGGATTTTGGTAGCAAGCAAGAGGAGTCTTCTTTCTTGGTTAATCGTTGGTAA
Source organism: Gossypium bickii (assembly GCA_025503065.1). NCBI lineage: Eukaryota > Viridiplantae > Streptophyta > Magnoliopsida > Malvales > Malvaceae > Gossypium > Gossypium bickii. The sequence continues at coordinate 48,894,499 of CP106709.1, read as the reverse complement.
GTAGTGGTTAGAGGTTGGTTCTTTAAGTCTAATCTTTTGGTTTCATTTAGTCAAGACCCCAATGGATTAACTGTTTACATTTCAGGGTGAGGCCGATTGTCAGAAGAAGCATTGGTTGGTTCGGGTTTTGGTAGGAAACCAAACCAAGTGAAAGGTAAGGGATTCAATTGTTAACCCCTTGGTTTAATGGTGTTGGCCGAATGGTATAAGTGGCTAATCTATGTTTGGCCGATTATAGGAGCAAGGTAATCGGGGGATAAAGACCAGTTCTTTGGGGGATTAAAAGCTTGCGTTAATAGGTGTGTAAACTAACACACTCATTGCTTCGTAATATGTTTAATAAATCTGATTGTCAAATAGTGTGGTTGATTGATATGATACCCTATGGGGTGTGTACACGGATTCGGGTAAGTCCGTTTCATTACAAGTTCTATTAATGGTATATGATATCATGATCGATGATGTATGTGATATAAGATGCAATGTTAAACATGTTAGCATGATTACATGTCTTGCACGATTTGCATTAGTAGGATATGTTATGGGTGATATGAGAGGAGGGGGAATATGATATCCGTGTCTTTGGGACACCAGAGGTTTGGCACCTCCAGTGGTTTGGTACCACAGATTGATTATTGTGACTTTGGGTCACCAGAGGTTTGGCACCTCAGCGTCTCGTCCCAGTGGCTTAGCACCACAGTGGGTTGGCCCCACAGTTGATATTACGGGATCGACGCCAGTGATTTGGTATCACACGATGGGTTGGCCCAATCATTGGATTCGTGACTTCGGTCACCAGTGATTTGGTATCACATTCGTGTCTTTGGGACACCAGAGGTTTGGCACCTCATAGCGTCTCGTCCCAGTGGCTTAGCACCACAGTGGGTTGGCCCCACAGTTGATATTATGGGATCGATGCCAGTGATTTGGTATCACACGATGGGTTGGCCCCATCATTGGATTATTCGTGACTTTGGGTCACCAGTGGTTTGGCACCACACTTATGGATATCGTGACTTTGGGTCACCAGTGGTTTGGCACCACCAGTGGTTTGGTACCACACGGGGTAGAAATGGAGTATGGATGGCTAGGATTGGGGTGCATTACTTGTATTGCTTTGCTATGATGTGTGTTAGCATGTTGTATTAATCGGGAGAGGGATTTATGCACTGAGTCTTGCGACTCACCTTCTCCCTTATCCTTTCAGGTGACACTTAGATCGCGGACATGGAGCCGGGTAGACTCGAGGTGACCATGCCATGAATAAAGTCAGTTTTGCTCTGATTTAAGCACTTGGTACTTAATTTCTTTTATTTTCATCTGGTTTCGTTGGGATTGTAAAAGGCCTTTTAAAATTATGCTTGATTATTTATATGTTTTGATTTCAAATATGCTTTAACAAACTGTTGAGTTGATATGGGTTAAAAACTTGGATATAAAATGAGGTTTTCAAAACTACAAAGCGATATGTTTTAAACCTTACCATCGGGTATCACACTATAATTTAAAAATGAATGAAACTCAAACGTTTTCTAAAACTAGAGATTTTCCACACTAAGCTCAAAATGTTTTTAAGCAACAAGAAGGAAATTACTTGGATTTTCATATGATATGGATTTGTTTTACTTATATCAACTATGTTTTCAAAATTTCCGGGTTTTCAAAATCCACTACGAGATTTAAAACAAACATGCCCAAGATTTTGACAAGTATAACATATGACAAAGAGTTTCTTTTCATTGAATCTTTAACTTGAAACCTAACTCCTCAAACACAATTTTCCCCGTAACATACCAGATTCGGTCGTGGTGTATTGACCGGGTTTGGGGTGTTACACTCCAACCTTCATATGCATATTTCCATTCATATGTCATAACCCAAACTCACTTAAATACCAAATCCAAACATACCACACATATTATAAATATATATATAACACATAACCAAAATCATTTAAACTTAACATTATTTATCTTACTATAATACACCAAACATACCTCATTTACCTCATTGCCGAAACACATGAATAAAACACCACCATATATATATATATATATATATGCCATACCATGTAATTACTAACCATATAAGATTAAACCATGACCAAAATAAACTTAAGCCATAATTAAACCAAAACCCAACACAAGGAAGGAAATTAAGCCATTTTCGCATGGCTTTTATACACACTCTTTCGAATTAAACTAATTCCAAAGTTAGCCTATACATGCCATAGTTTCAAAGAAATTTCAGCTTATAAAATATCGAAGTTAGTCGATAGTGTGATAAACTTTGCTGACGGTTCCCGAGCTCGTAACTTATATCCAAATCTATAAACAAAAATACACACAAAGTAAGCTATTTAAGCTTAGTAAGTCTTAAGCAAAAGTATTAAATCAAAAAATCATTCAAGCATTATCAAAGCCATAATTAATACTATAAGATTTTTAAAGCTTAGCACATATATGACCCACTAATGCCAAATGCCATTTCCTTTTCTTTAACGTCCTCAAAGTTATTCTTATCTCACCTTAATGGTGCAAACTCACCGAATACACTTATATGTAATATGTATCCATATATAAAATCCGATCAAGTAAGTACAATATACATTTAACTACAAATAATCAATCATACACATATGCAAACATATCCATTTGCCCTCACATAAGCATTTACACATATAACCGAATCTCAAGGCACATCCAAGATTAAGTTCCAATTTATCATACTCATTATTTGTAAGAACAAATGTACATATTTAAAAATCTTACAATAATACTTCAACTATATCACATATTGCTCACTTCGAATAGTAATATAATAACTTACCTTAATCATTGCAACTATGAAGCTTATACTTACCTAGACATTTAGCTTACTTACCGTAATTGCATTCCACCTTATTAGTGATCCATGTATCCTCTATTTATAATATATCACCGGCATTAAGCCTGCTAGGAAATAAAGCCTGAATACACACCGGCACTAAGCCTGCTAGGCAATAAAGCCTGAATACACACCGGCACTAAGCCTGCTAGACCTGAGGTCTAAAATTTAATCACCGGCATTTAGCCTGCTAGGCAATAAGCCCGATACACTTAACCGGCACAAGGCCTGCTAGGCTCGAAGCCCGAGTATCAATATAAATAAACCATTTCATACACAGTACATATTACCAATATCACATCTCACACATAATTCATATTATTTTCACATATCAACTTCAATTAAAATATAACTACATTTCACTATTAAAATCACCTATCATATTAGGCTTTGGCCTATTTCGCACTTATAAATTCATAACTCAAAATGTAGTCAAGGTTGTAACCAATGTTAACAATATTAAATTGCTTAAAGACTTACGTCGGAAATCGTCGGACAGCAAAATCCGACTATTCGATAACTTTTATTTTTCCCCGATCCAAGTTCGTTTTTCTTTGTTCTTGATCTAAACACATTAAATTTAAACTCATTCAATCACATTTCATTGTAATTTAATCCAAAAACACCTAAATGGGCAAATTACCATTTTGCCCCTGATATTTAACATTTATCACAATTTAGTCCAAATAGCATAAAACACAAAATATTCAAAATTTAGCTTCACCCTAGCTTGGCCGAATTTCACTAAGGTCCCTAACAGCCCATTTCTTTCATTTATTTCACATTTTGACCCCTCAATTTATAAATTTCACAATTTAATCCTATTTAGGCATTTTTACCAAAAATGCCTTAATTAAACTTAACAATCTAAAAACCTATATTTATTTTCCATCACTAAACACCAATTTCATCAAGCTATCAACAATGGCATTTCATGAATATATCATCAAACTCAAAAATTAAAGCATGGGTCTTGAAGATTACTAAGCAACGATCTCAAAAATGTAGAAATTATCAAAAACCGAGCTAGTTACATACCTTAATCAAGCCAAAATATGGCCGAATGTGGCTTTCTTTTCTTTTTTCTTTCCTTAGCTAATTTCGGCAGCTCCAAAGATGAACATGCATGTTTTTTTTTGTTTTATTATACTAACTTATTTAATATATTATTACATCATTTTCCATTTATTTTCCATTTGTTTTCTTTTAATATCATTTAATAAAACATATAAAACATGTTCATTTAATGGCCTTGCCGTCCACTCACATACATTTGGCTTAATTGCCACATAAGTCCTCCTATTTAAAAAGCCACAACACTTTAATACCTTGAAAAATAGCAAGCAACTTTCACTTTTAATGCATTTTAATCCTTTTGTCAAATTATACACACAGACGAACAAATTAACTTACGGAAATTTAACACAAGCAAATTCACACATAATAAATACTGAAATTAATTTTTTTAAAAAAATATTTTTTTCAGACTCAGATTTGTGGTTCCGAAACCACTATTGTGATTAGGGTTAAAATTGGGCTGTTACAGATACCACCGTGTATTCAGTATTATTTCAAAGTGTTCATTGGGAAAATTTGACTAAGTGAAATTACGTGTGACAATGTGGTGACAAGTGTAGGGTTATAAGTGCATGTAATTGTGAGCAATGTCTATGATATGTATTTGGAATGTGAATATGTGACGATTAAGTGCAGGTATATGTATGCATACACTCATGAACAGTGTGCTCGGTATGTGATCGAATTTTGGTAAGAATTTAAACGAGTAAGTTATACCTATGAGAATGACCTTGTGATTATAATTCCATGCTTATGATGTATGAATATGTGGTAAATGTGATTGATGATAATGTGTGAGGCTTTTAGGCCAAATTAAATTGAGAAATGATATGTTCAAGTCTTTCTTGTTGATGTATAGGTTAAATTGGCCAATGAATGGCTTGTAAATATTTGATAATGACTAGTTATTGGAATGGCTAACCATGGATATACTTTGGTGTTATATGTGTGTAAATGAAAATTAATATAAAGGAAACATGAAAGAGTAAAATTAGCAATAAAGCAGTTTAAATAGCAGCAGTTGTATCACTTTTAAAAATCACCAAAAATGGTGAAAATTGAATTAGAGAATGAATGAGATATGAAATTAAATATTATTGAGTCAATTTCTACATAAAAGAAACAGAATAAGCAAAAGAATTTCATATGGTGAGATATTTGGATTTTAGTTAGACAGGGTCAGAATGATTTCGGAATCCTTTGATCTGACTTGGGAAATTCATTGCAAATTGTAAAAAAATAATAATGGGATAAAATTTATATTATTGAATTTATTAATGAGTCTATTTTCAATAGAAACTAACAAGAACGTCATTCGAGTTTTGTACAACAAGATAATTAATTTTTAGTGAAGAGGGGTTGGAACTATAGGACAGCAAAATAGGGGAGACTTTAAAGAATAAACTATACTAATTGGCTAAACCAAAAATTCTGGAAATTTTATAGTAACAAGATAAGGGAGTCTAGTTTTAGGAAAAATTAGTGGATCTTAATTAGGAGTTTCGTATCTCTAGATAAAAATAATTTAGTGACTATAACTCGAGTAAATGGCTCAAGATGAACATAAATGAATTGTGAAATTTTATGCAATAATGATGGTATTATCTTGAGAGCTTATAATGAGGATTGTTAAAAGTATGGTAATCAATTGTTTATTATTTATATATGTACTTACTAAGCTTTATAACTTACTCTGTTGTTTTCCGTGTTTATAATGTACTCAGGTTAGCTCGGGTTAGAAATCGTCGGATAACCTATCACACTATCAAGCTTACAATTTAGGTATCAATGATTTTATACTTAAGGTTATAGCATGTATAGGGAACTTGGCCATGTGTATATGTTACTATGAGTTGTCCTAGAATAATGACCCATGATATTCATAGTTCAATGTTGTATAAGGCCATATAATGTGGCCAATAAATTGGTTATGCTAAAAACTCATGATGATGCATTCCAAGCTTGAGTAAATTGTATGCTATGACTTGTTACGTGTGTGTGGTGGATGTTTTGGTAGCTTTAAAATGTCATGAAATGTGCCATTCAAGTTATACTCAAGTATGGGCATGATAGGGTAGAAATTGGCTTGGAAAATAGCCAACTTCTTGACCACACAGGCAAAGACACGGCCGTGCGTCTCAGCCATGTGGAGTATACGGTCTAGCACACGGGTGTGTGACTTGGTCGTGTGATCCAAAATGAATGATGACATCATAAACAGAGAGTTACATGGGTGAAAAACACGGGCGTGTCTTGGGCCACACGGGCGGGTGTAACCACACATGTAACACCCCAAACCCGGCCCATTCGTTACGACCGAATTTGAAATGCCACTGCAGAAAACGTTTGAAAAACATTCTTACATAAAAGTAATTACTGTTAAAAATTTGTTGCCTTTAATAAAACATTTTCGTAATTTAAAACATTCTAAGTAAAAATCGAGTTGTTATAAAAATACCGGATTCAAATCTTTAATATCTTTTTAAAAATATGAGTTGTCAAAATAAAATCATTTATCAAGTAGTAATTTAAATTGTCCATCCATAATAAAACATAATAATAAAGATACTTAATAAAAATACTTAAATACTTTAATTGGGCCTTATTACAATAAACACTTAATCCAAATACTGAAAATATAAATACTTAATTAATTAAAATATCTTCTGCATGGCCACCTTTGGATCCCCTCCAGCCCGGTCCGATCATCACGAATCATCTGCGATGTTTAATAAAAATTGGGTGAGTCATACAGACTCAGTGTGTAATTAAACCACTGAATTCCACCCACATGTTAACCACATATTAACCCATATATTAGATAACAAGTATCATATTCACATAATAGGGTAGATAACCACATAATTTCCATATACTGGGCTTAGCCCATTTCCACACTGATCCACATTCATATACTGGGCTTGGCCCTTTTCTTAGTAATCCACATATCAACTGGGCTTGGCCAATTTCCACATATGTTCACATACAAAATCATGCAATTATGAAACCTAACCCAAACCTAGGGTCCATCCGCTACACACCCCCTTATCCAGCCTACCACACACCAGGGGATTATCAAATCACCCTCTCCTTTTCACTCCAAAAGGCAATCAATGCCGTCCACGTGCAATTAAGCACAATAATCCACAATGCGACCTCAGCCAGCGCCAATCCACGATGTAGCCGTAGCTAACACCAAAACCACGATGGGACACATAGTCACTCATCAACCACGATATGGCACATAGCCGATATCAACCACGATGAGGCACAGAGCTACTCATCAAACCACGCGAACTAAATCGCAATTAATCCACAACGTGACCTCAGTCAACGTCAATCCACATGAGTCTCATGGCCATCACAAAAACCACGTACTCGAAGTACACCCGTACCTTCTTTCATATCCCACCCCATGCACATGCACATGTAATAATGACATAATAATAAATGCATGCACATGTATTTAAGGCAATCACTCATATTTCCATAGGCATAGTCACATTCACATCGGCACTTTCACATTCTTATCAACAGATAATACTAACCTGAATATTGATATACCCCTTTTTAGGGTAATTACCACATAACTGCCACTGCACTGGTTAGCACATAAATCACACATGCAATTATAGCAAAACTCAGCGGGTGGGTTAATCACACACCTGACTATTTAGCGAAATCCCGAACTATTTGATTCTAACACAATGAACGGAGTTTTTCCTCCTCCCTTAATGCTGATTTGGTCTCTTACCAAATCCCGAAGGCTTTGCTATACACTTCTGTCGATTTGCCCCTAAAGACCAAAATCCACTCGGTCACACTTATACACTAAATATGGCCTATGGCCGAATAGTACAAGTCACTTACCAAGCTTACCTATTTCCCGAATCACCACTTATTCCTATCAAAACCCATGCTAAACAATTATTAGACTTGGCCAAACCAAAACCAAGGCCTTAAACACTTGCTTTCGGCACACAAATGGAAGAGAACCTATAACCGATTGCTAGGACAGAAAATACTTACCACAATCACCCGTTGAAGTGCAAGAGAGAGTGTATTCGACAAAAGAGAGAAAACGCTTGATCTTCGGCTTTTGAGACTTGCGACAAAAGAATAGGAATAAGGGTACTTGATATTCGGCTATGGCTTTTTAATAAAAATAACGTACAGATGGGAGTAAGAGCACTTACAAGGTTCGGCTACGCCCTCTAATGAGGTTGGAATATTCGGCAACCACTCTTAATGTCAAAGGGGTATTCGACTTTCAAGAAATAGGAAGGAATTTGGTGTTGAAAGAAAATAAGGAAGAAGAGGAAAGGAGTAGGGGAATTTCGGCACAAAGAAAATTAAAGAAGAAAAAAATATAAATGGCTTTTGCACAAGAGGAAAAACGGCACCAATGGGAAAAGAGGTACTAAATTTCGGCAATAACCAAGATGAAAAAGAAAGGTTTTGAAAGGGGAAATTTAGCACACACTAGCACCATATTTATACCGAAAATTCAAGCTCCTAGAGTCCAACAATCGGCCACCACTTCCCCACTTATCAAATCCTAACTTAAACTCCTATTTTATCTCTTAACAAATAAAATAATTAACCAACACCTTATCTCTTATCTATCTATTAAACTAAAATAAATAAAATAAAGTCTCATTTAATCTAAATAAAACCATAATTATCCTATAATAAAATAAATAAATAAAACTACAGTTATCCTACTCTTAGCTGAATATTAATAGGATAAAATAAGCTTAATCTGCATCCAAATAGAAGTCCAATTGCCGTATAACCTTCCCCTTCCCTGCCTTGATGCAAAAACAAAAATAAAATGCCCTTTCTTGCTTCCTTCGCAACTCGAACCTGGGCCCTCATTGCCACAAGCCACATATAGCGCCCAAAGCCACTCTGCCATAGCGTTTTTTTATGACATAAACTCGCTACAATTTATTTTAAAGCCTCCTTCCCTAGCTCCCCCTTGTCTTAACGCCAAAAGCAAAAATAAAACATTACTTGCTGCCGCTGTGATTCGAACCCAAGACCTGCGCCAGTCGTCACTTCCAGGCCCTTAAGTGGCGCCTTGCAGCCACTTTACCAAGGCCTGTTTTATGCCAAACACGCCTAAGATTTTTCCTTTAAGGCCTCCCTGGCCTTGCTCCCCTTTAACGCCAAAAAATAAAAACTCCCAAGTGCGATTCCTGCAGCTCGAACCCCTTCCCCTGGGCACTCCAAGTGACGCAACCACCCTTGCACCTTAGGTGGCGTCCCTTGCCACTTTACCACATTACTTCTTGTGTCTTAAACTCGCCAAAACTTTTCTTAAGGGCTCCTTCACCCAGCTCCCCCTTTTATACTTAAAGTCCAATATTTTTTTTTCCAGAGCCTTCCTCCTACATCATTGGATTCTCAAAACCCTTAAAACATACTCAACCACATTTAAAGCCTACTAACACTTGAGTTATGCTCCAAACGCATAACCCCTAATTTAGGATGTTACAGTTCTACCCTCCTTAAAAATAATTTCATCCTCGAAATTACTTACTAACTAACGGCTGAACAATCCTACTCATCACACTACGCTTACACTGCGCACTCTAATCTTAATAAAACTATCTTACCTTCTAGGCACAGTCTCTAAGTTCACGTCCCCTAGAACTCATTTCTAATGTCGCGATTTAATCTGATTAAAAAGTTTTATGCATCAGAATTTTTGTTCCACTTATTTACCGCGAACAATTTTATGAAATAAAGTATTTAGAAGTAGCTCTTTCGATCACACAAAGGTTCAGTTCAAGTTCACTACTCTAATTCAGAGAGTCACATTCACCTTTATCAACAGAGACACCTTCATTCCTCAATAGAGGCACATTCATTTATCAACATAGACATATTTATTCAGTGGTATCCACCACCCACATTCACTATTCGGACACTTTTGTCTGTTTCTATCCCGGGGTATTTTCGTCATTTATCCTATAGGGGTATTTTGGTAATAAATCGGGGTCAATGTGGAAATCTTTATAAATCATAGGCATTTCAAAATTTTCGAAACTTGTGGGTATTTTGAAAATTTCTACAAATCGAAGGTATTACAAAAATTTTAGAAATCGGGGTTATTTTGGTAATTTTGTAAGTCAGGGGTAGTTCAGTAATTCTCCAAATCAGGGTATCTTATTATTTGTAAAACAGAAGTTTTTGGTATTTTTGTAAAGTAGAAATATTTTAGCAAACGTCAAGGGTATTTTTGAAAAGCTTAAAAACTAAGGGTATTTTAGTAATTTACAATACAGAGGCATTTTTGTAATTTTGTAAATCGGAGATATTTTGGAAAAATTTTCACAATAATCTTTTACTACAATTAAAAAGGGTAATTTAGGGATTTTTAAAACTAGGAATTTTATAAAACTGCATGGCCAGTCCCTTTCGGGTTTTAATAATCAAGTTTAGCCGATGACTAAGTCCTCTTGGTTAGGTTGAACGATTACTACGCACCAGGTAGGATTCGAGTAAAGAGGAGGTGAGTCGCTAGGACTGCTTAAGTACCAAGCTCTTACTGAATACCAATCCTAGACATGCGTACAATGGTTGCCACACCTTAACTCGGCGACTTACTTCACAAGTTTGTTTAATAGTCCTTAAGTCTTATGCATGTGTTTGAGTAGACTAGTCCTACGATTCAATAGATTCTAGTTCACTAATCTACGTTCCATTCCATACTTATAGAATTCACATTCACAATTCACTTCAGTAGTTAGAACTACTTACCTGGTGGACGTCGGGCCGGAGATACAGGTGCCATGCCAGAATAAACCTGAAAATTTCATAGAAAGTCCATATTTTTGAAAAGCCCATTTTGAAAATGTTTTTGGGCCCCATAACCCTCAAAGCCGAGTTTTGAACCGGCTCGATATACTAAATCAGTAACACCCAAACCCCGCCCATTCGTTCTGACCGAATTTGAAATGCCATCATGAAAACGTTTGAAAAACATTCTTACATAAAAGTAATTACCGTTAAAAATTTGTTGCCTTTAATAAAACATTTTCGTAATTTAAAACATTCTAAGTAAAAATCGAGTTGTTATAAAAATACCGGATTCAAATCTTTAATATCTTTTTAAAAATATGAGTTGTCAAAATAAAATCATTTACCAAGTAGTAATTTAAATTGTCCATCCATAATAAAACATAATAATAAAGATACTTAATAAAAATACTTAAATACTTTAATTGGGCCTTATTACAATAAACACTTAATCCAAATACTGAAAATATAAATACTTAATTAATTAAAATATCTTCTGCATGGCCACCGTTGGATCCTCCACCGGTCCGATCACTCACGAATCATCTGCGATGTTTAATAAAAATTGGGTGAGTCGTGCAGGACTCGATGTGTAATTAAACCACTGAATTCCACCCACATGTTAACCACATATTAACCCATATATCAGATAACAAGTATCATATTCACATATTACCACGTTCTGGGCTTGGCCTATATTCATATCACATTCACATAATAGGGTAGATAACCACATAATTTCCATATACCGGGTTTAGCCCATTTCCACACTGATCCACATTCATATACTGGGCTTGGCCCTTTTCTTAATAATCCACATATCAACTGGGCTTGGCCCATTTCTACATATGTTCACATACAAAATCATGCAATTATGAAACCTAACCCAAACCTAGGGTCCATCCGCTACACACCCCTTATCCAAACCTACACACACACGGGGGATTATCAAATCACCCTCTCCTTTTCATTCCAAAAGGCAATCAATGCCGTCCACGTGCAATTAAGCACAATAATCCACAACGCGACCTCAGCCAGCGCCAATCCACGATGTAGCCGTAGCTAACACCAAAACCACGATGGGACACATAGTCACTCATCAACCACGATATGGCACATAGCCGATATCAACCACGATGAGGCACAGAGCTACTCATCAAACCACGCGAACTAAATCGCAATTAATCCACAACGTGACCTCAGTCAACGTCAATCCACGTGAGTCTCATGGCCATCACAAAAACCACGTACTCGAAGTACACCCGTACCTTCTTTCATATCCCACCCCATGCACATGCACATGTAATAATGACATAATAATAAATGCATGCACATGTATTTAAGGCAATCACTCATATTTCCATAGGCATAGTCACATTCACATCGGCACTTTCACATTCTTATCAACAGATAATACTAACCTGAATATTGATATACCCCTTTTTAGGGTAATTACCACATAACTGCCACTGCACTGGTTAGCACATAAATCACACATGCAATTATAGCAAAAACCCGAAAAACGGTGGGTTAATCACACACCTGACTATTTAGCGAAATCCCGAACTATTTGATTCTAACACGATGAACGGAGTTTTTCCTCCTCCCTTAATGCCGATTTGGTCTCTTACCTAATCCCGAAGGCTTTGCTATACACTTCTGTTGATTTGCCCCTAAAGACCAAAATCCACATCGGTCACACTTATACACTAAATATGGCCTATGGCTGAATAGTACAAGTCACTTACCAAGCTTACCTGTTTCCCGAATCACCATTTATTCCTGTCAAAACCCCTGTTAAACAATTATTAGAATCGGCCAAACCAAAACCAAGGCCTTAAACACTTTCTTTCGGCACACAAATGGAAGAGAACCTATAACCGATTGCTAGGACAGAAAATACTTACCACAATCACCCGTTGAAGTGCAAGAAAGAGTGTATTCGACAAAAGAGAAAAAAGCTTGATCTTCTGCTTTTGAGACTTGCGACAAAAGAATAGGAATAAGGGTACTTGATATTCGGCTATGGCTTTTTAATAAAAATAACATACAGATGGGGGTAAGAGCACTTACAAAGTTCGGCTACACCCTCTAATGAGGTTGGAATATTCGGCAATCACTCTTAATGGCAAAGGGGTATTCGACTTTCAAGAAAGAGGAAGGAATTTGGTGTTGAAAGAAAATAAGGAAGAAGAGGAGAGGAGTAGGGGAATTTTGGCACAAAGAAAATTAAAGAAGAAAAAAAATATAAATGGCTTTTGCACAAGAGGAAAAACGGTACCAATGGGAAAAGAGGTACTAAATTTCGGCAATAACCAAGATGAAAAAGAAAGGTTTTGAAAGGGGAAATTTAGCACACACTAGCACCATATTTATACCAAAAATTCAAGCTCCTAGAGTCCAACAATCGGCCACCACTTCCCCACTTATCAAATCCCTACTTAAACTCCTATTTTATCTCTTAACAAATAAAATAATTAATCCAACACATTATCTCTTATCTATCTATTAAACTAAAATAAATAAAATTAAGTCTCATTTAATCTAAATAAAACCATAATTATCCTATAATAAAATAAATAAATAAAACTACAATTATCCTACTCTTAACCGAATATTAATAGGATAAAATAAGCTTAATCTGCATCCAAATAGAAGTCCAATTGCCGTATAACCTTCCCCTTCCCTGCCTTGACGCAAAAACAAAAATAAAACGCCCTTTCTTGCTTCCTTCGCAACTCGAACCTGGGCCCTCATTGCCGCAAGCCACATATAGCGCCCAAAGCCATTCTGCCATGGCATTTTTTTTTATGACATAAACTTGCCACAATTTATTTTAAAGCCTCCTTCCCTAGCTCCCCCTTGTCTTAATGCCAAAAGCAAAAATAAAACATTACTTGCTACCGCCGTGATTCGAACCCAAGACCTGCGCCAGGCGTCACTTCCAGGCCCTTAAGTGGCGCCTTGCAGCCACTTTACCAAGGCCTGTTTTATGCCAAACACGCCTAAGATTTTTCCTTTAAGGCCTCCCTGGCCTTGCTCCCCTTTAACACCAAAAATAAAAACTCCTAAGTGCGATTCCTGCAGCTTGAACCCCTTCCCCTGGGCACTCCAAGTGACGCAACCACCGTTGCACCTTAGGTGGCGTCCCTTGCCACTTTACCACATTACTTCTTGTGTCTTAAACTCGCCAAAACTTTTCTTAAGGGCTCCTTCACCCAACTCCCCCTTTTAAACTTAAAGTCCAATATTTTTTTTCCAAAGCCTTCCTCCTACATCCTTGGATTCTCAAAACCCTTAAAACATACTCAACCACACTTAAAGCCTACTAACACTTGAGTTATGCTCCAAACGCATAACCCCTAATTTAGGATGTTACAACACGGCCTGCCTACTCGAGCGTGTGACTCTCCAAAACAAGGAAACTTTCTAAATGTTCTTGTAACACCCCAAACCCGGCCCATTCACTCCGACCGAATTTGGAATGCCACTGCGAAACACATTCGAAAAATATCTTTACTTAAGAGTAAAACCGATAGAAATTTGTTGAGTTTAATAAAATATTTTCGTGACTTGAAATATTCTAATTAAAAATCAAAGTTTGTTATAAAAATATCGGATTCAAGCTCTACTTGAGAAAATAAAACCAATTGCAATCGACCTTCAAACTATCCATCCATAATAGAGCATAATAGTAAAGATGCTTAAATACTTTAGTGGGCCTTTTTACAATACACATTTGATCAAAATACTGAAAATATAGATACTTAATTCATTAAACAAGAGATTCCTTTGTATGAAAATCCACTTTTGCATGGCCACATTTGTACCCGCTCCAAACCCGGTCCAAGCTTTATGCGCCACCTGAAAGGTTTAATACAAATTGGGTGAGTCACTAGGACTCAGTGCATAGTTAGTACACATGTCCTCACATATGGGCTTGGCCCATATCCACACAGTCCACACACATGATTATGCAATTTCGAATATACAACTATGAATATACAATTATGAATATACAATTATGAATATACAATTATGAAGCCCAAATCCACATAGTGATCCACATATTAATCGATCCACGGTGATGCACACAAACTATATAGACCACTAAATGAGCACTTAGCCAACACCTCTTTTGAGGAAGCACATAACTAAACATCAAGCGCTAATGTAGCACGAGGCTAGCATTAGATCCCACACATAACGTACATCCTTTCCTCAAATAGTCACATCCCAAATCCCATGCATAGATATATATATTATACACCATGGCCACATATTACTCAAAACAATATACATCACATATCATCACTTTATTACACATTCATCAATATTCAATTATTATCGAAATTCACTAAAAGATTAATACTAAACCTACTAACCTAATTATTTGATCACTCACTTTGGGTATCCACACTTTTAACCTTTATTTCGGCTAACATGCATGACACATACGTTTACATAAAATAATACATACAACACATATAACAAATAACAAACAAGAGTACAGTGCGATAACTACGCACCTGACTATAGCGAGATTCTGATTTATCGAATCTAACAAAGTCTAAATCCCGAAAGCTTCTGTTACTTCTATTGATTTGCCCCTAGAACACATAACCAAAATCGGTCACACTTAGCACCAAAATGGCCTAAGGCCGAATGCCAAGAGTCATTTACCTAGCTTATTTCGATCCCAAAACACCACTTGTTCTTGTTGATTTGCTCCCGAAATTATCGAAATTCCTATTAAAACATTGTTTAAAAACGGCTATTAGACAAATCTATGAGTAAAGCCCTTGGCCGAAAATTACTCTTATTATTTACCTTGCTCGACAAAGTCCCTTGAGCACTTCAACTCCCGAAAGACTCCTTTTTAAAGCCCTAACACTTGCCACACAAAAGGACACTTAGAATATCTTATTGTACATTCGGTCCTCCTTAGAAATCAAGGTTTAACCATTGATTTTGGGTACTTTAATGGAAAGAAAATCCAAATCGATTGCTAGGAGAGAATTTACTTACCAAAATGATTGAAGAGATCACAAACACGTAGTCGATAGCACCTTCAAAACAAAGGTTCGATTATGGCTCCTCAATCGTAAAAGAAATATTCGGCAATGGCAACTTTAAGAGGGGCTTGATTTAATCAAAGTAAAAGAAAGGAGAAGATGTGGTAGAAGAAGAAAAATAATGCATAAAAAGGGGTCAAACTTTCGGCTTTTGTCAAATGAAAACTAAAGTGCAAATTTGGCAAAACACAAGGATGAAGAAGAAGGGTTTTGAAAGAGGACATTTAGCTAGCACCATACTTAAACCGAAAATACAAGCCTTTAGATTTTTTCCAGAATCGGCCAAACAATATGGCAAGAAAGGGAGACATTTCGGTCATGCTCCCCTCTCAAAACAAAAGCCGATCAAGTTCCTTCTCTTTCCTTTTTCTTTCGGCCAACACACAAGGGATAGAAGAGAAATTTCTAAGCATCAAATTCGGCCATGCTTCCCAAAATGCAATAATGAAATCGGCCATGCATCCTTGCCAAACACAAGGCCGGCCAACTCCTCTCTCTTTTTCCCCCATCCATTGAAAAATTCATAACACCAAATACCAATAAAAATTGTTTATTCCTTATTCCATCATCTTACCCATACTACAGCATTTTCTATACAATATAATAATAACCCATCATTTAATAAGATAATAAAACAATAAAAGACTAGTGCCCATGCTTCCAAAACAATAATTAAACTCCCATACTCAAAATAATAATAAAAAGAAATAATAATAAAAATAATAAGCACCACATGAAACTTTGTTCACGCATGCATGCCCCATGCAAGCTTAGCTCCTCACGCCGGCCAAAAAGGAAGAAAACCTCCAGGTGCTACCCCCAGGTCTCGAACCCGAGACCTGGAGAAAAGTTCTCCATGCCCCAGCCACTCGTCCCTTTGCGCATTTTATGCAATTAGTCGCGCAGAAATTCTTTTAAACCTTACTTCGCTGGCGCCTTTACTTTGACGCAAAAACAAAATGAAGTGCAATCAAGCGCTGCCTTTAGGACTCGAACTCGAGACCTTTAGGCTGAAATTACCAACACGATCTGCGCCAATTTACCAATCGTACTTTCATGCCCCTTTTTGCTTATTAAATTCTTTTAAAGCCTCCTTAGCCCATCACTCTTTACAACCCAAAAATAAAAACCATGCGCCCAACGTTGCTCGATCCCCTGACCTGCTTGGCGCCCCATCCTAAACCTTAAGTGGCACACGGAAGCCACTTTACCAGGGGGATTATTATGCCACAGCCTACCAAAATTTATTCTTAAGGCCTCCTTGCCCAAATTTCCACTTTTAACCCAAAATTTTCAAAATTTTCAAAATACTCTCTTTTTTAATCCGAGAGTTTTAGGAACTCTAAAAACACATCAAACCACTATTGAGGCCCACTAACACTTGAGTTATTACCAAACTCGCAACCCCTATTTCGGGTTATTACAATTCTACCCCCCTTAAAAATAATTTCGTCCTCGAAATTACTTACGAATGAACATCCGTACATTTCAATTCACCACATATCAATCACATATTCCCAATTATACACATATGCAAACATATTCAACCTCTTTCACATTTAGCATTTTCACATATGGCCATTTCTCCATAAGCATATTCAAGCTTCAATTCCATTATAAAAATCATACACATCAATGGTAAGATCAATGGCACATATTAAAAGTCTTACCGAAGCTTTAATTATATCACATCTTACTTAATTAAAATGAGAACATACTAACTTTCCTTATTCCTTGCAAATAGGAAAGACTTGTACTTATCCGAGCATTTAGCTTATGGTAATAAACATGTTCCATCTTGTAAGTGATTCATGAATTCTCTATTATAACACATCACCGGCATTAACCCTGCTAGGCATCGAAGCCTGAAATACACACCGGCATTAAGCCTGCTAGGCATCAAAGCCCGAAATACAATACACTGGCACAAGGCTTGCTAGGCTGAAAGCCTGAAATATAATACACCGGCACAAGGCCTGCTAGGCTGAAAGCCTGAAATATATACACCGGCACAAGGCCTGCTAGGCTGAAAGCCTGAAATATAATGCACCGGCACAAGGCTCAAGTAGGCCGAAAGCTCGAAATATAATACACCGCACAAGGCTAAGTAGGCTGTTTGAAGCTCAAATATAATACACCTAAGACAAGGTTTGCTAGGCTGAAAGCCTGAAATACAATACACCGGCATAAGGCGTGCTAGGCATCAAAGCCTGATACAATATTATCACTATCTGAATCACCTTACAAGCTGACCAAAATTATAAACCATATATATAACTCATATCACTTGTACTTATCACTTCAATAACATATCATGATAGATAGTCTATCCACAGTCAGCTTTCACTATATTTATAACTAGGATTCCAACATGTACACAAGGTTATAACTAACCTTAACAATATTCAATTGCTTATAGACTTACACTTTAAAATATTCTCAATTTCTGGTTCCAACACTCGCCGACATGGTATTTTCCACACTGAGCACACGGACGGTCCCGATTTTTCATAGCTGGCTTAATCACATGAGCAAAACTTTCAACCCTCGGTCTTTTCCGAAGACCCTCAGATAATTTAGACGATCCAAAAATCTCTTTTATCCCGGTTTCTATCTTTATCTCATCAAGTCCTTTATCCTTTCAGCTACCTTAGCTTTTTCGACTAACACAGCAAATTCCGGTTCCTGTTGAGAAGCTATCAACAGTCTCAGGCCGTCCCTTAATCCATTCTTAAACCGGACACATAGTTCATGTTCCGTAGCCACTACTCCTCGAGCATATCGACTTAACCTTAGGAATTTAGCCTCGTATTTCGCCATGGACTTGTTCCGTTGAACCAGCCTCAAAAACACGTTCCTCTGAACATCAATGTAATAAGTACTGACATACTTCTTCTGGTATGCCGTCTTGACATACTCCCAAGTGAAGTCCTCTGCTGTGACACTAACCCGAACCATGAGCCACCACTGATATGTCTCGTCACGAAGTAGCGCCACCATTCCTTTCACTTTTTCCTCAGGGTTTAGATCGAGCTCATCCATAACTCGCTTGGTTGCTTCCAACCAATATTCGATCATACTGAGCGCCACTCCTGATACATCACGGAACAACTCCGCTTCGTTGGCTCAAAGTCGCTCGGGAAAAATTTTCGAGCTCTCATATTTCCTCCCTCTCCAGCCACCATTTCTAAAACTCGCAAAGACAATACAAAGATTATCCCTCGTCTAATCTTGCTGCTGCTCATTACCAACTGGTGGTGGTGGAGGTGGTATCTCATTATCAAATTCTTGACCCGATCTAACGGGTTCCGATACGGCCATTTTGCCTCGACCACGTTATCTAGAACTCATCTCTTATCGCAAAATCTGACTTTAAAAGTTTTATGCATTAGAAATTTGTTCCACTGATTATCCGCGAACAATTTTATGGAATAAAGTATTTAGAAGTGGTTCTTTCGATCACACATAGGTTCAATTCAAGTTCGCTATTCTAATTCAGAGAGTCACATACATGTTCATAAGCAGGGACACATTCATTCACTACAACTCTATGGTCATTTCAGTCCTTAAGTCTTATGCACTTGTTTTTGAGTAGACTAGTCTTAGGTTTCAATAGCCCAAATTTTCTAATCTACAAGCCCAATTATGCCCATATAATTCACATATTCAACATACCTCAATAGTCAGAGGTACTTACCAGGTGGACTTCGGGTCGGAGGTACAGGTGCCATGCCAGAACAAGCCCAAAATAAAAGTTCACATTTTGAAAAGCCCACTTTCGAAAACTATTTTCAGGCCCAAAACCTCAAAGCTGAGTTTTGAACCATGCTCTGATACCCAAATGTAACACCCCAAACCCGGCCCATTCACTCCGACTGAATTTGGAATGCCACTGCGGAACACATTCGAAAAATATCTTTACTTAAGAGTAAAACCGATAGAAATTTGTTGAGTTTAATAAAATATTTTCGTGACTTGAAATATTCTAATTAAAAATAAAAGTTTGTTATAGAAATATCGGATTCAAGCTCTACTTGAGAAAATAAAACCAATTGCAATCGACCTTCAAACTATCCATCCATAATAGAGCATAATAGTAAAGATGCTTAAATACTTTAGTGGGCCTTTTTACAATACACATTTGATCAAAATACTGAAAATATAGATACTTAATTCATTAAACAAGAGATTCCTTTGTATGAAAATCCACTTTTGCATGGCCACCTTTGTACCCGCTCCAAACCCGGTCCAAGCTTTATGCGCCACCTGAAAGGTTTAATACAAATTGGGTGAGTCACTAGGACTCAGTGCATAGTTAGTACACATGTCCTCACATATGGGCTTGGCCCATATCCACACAGTCCACACACATGATTATGCAATTTCGAATATACAACTATGAATATACAATTATGAATATACAATTATGAATATACAATTATGAAGCCCAAATCCACATAGTGATCCACATATTAATCGATCCACGGTGATGCACACAGCTATAGACCGCCGAAATGAGCACTTAGCCAACACCTCTTTTGAGGAAGCACATAACTAAACATCAAGCGCTAATGTAGCATGAGCCTAGCATTAGATCCCACACATAACGTACATCCTTTCCTCAAATAGTCACATCCCAAATCCCATGCATAGATATATATATATTATACACCATGGCCACATATTACTCAAAACAATATACATCACATATCATCACTTTATTACACATTCATCAATATTCAATTATTATCGAAATTCACTGAAAGATTAATACCAAAACTACTAACCTAATTATTTGATCACTCACTTTGGGTATCCACATTTTTAACCTTTATTTCAGCTAACATGCATGACACATACGTTTACATAAAATAATACATACAACACATATAACAAATAACAAACAAGAGTACAGTGCGATAACTACGCACCTGACTATAGCGAGATTCGATTTATCGAATCTAACAAAGTCTAAATCCCAAAAGCTTCACATTACTTCTATTGATTTGCCCTAGAACACATAACCAAATCGGTCACACTTAGCACCAAAATGGCCTAAGGCCGAATGCCAAGAGTCATTTACCTAGCTTATTTCGATCCCAAACACCACTTGTTCTTGTTGATTTGCTCCTGGTTATCGAAATTCCTATTAAAACATTGTTTAAAAATGGCTATTACACAAATCTATGAGTAAAGCCCTTGGCCGAAAATTACTCTTATTATTTACCTTGCTCGACAAAGTCCCTTGAGCACTTCAACTCCTGAAAGACTCCTTTTTAAAGCCCTAACACTTGCCACACAAAAAGGACACTTAGAATATCTAATTGTACATTCGGTCCTCCTTAGAAATCAAGGTTTAACCATTGATTTTGGGTACTTTAATGGAAAGAAAATCCAAACCGATTGCTAGGAGAGAATTTACTTACCAAAATGATTGAAGAGATCACAAACACGTAGTCGATAGCACCTTCAAAACAAAGGTTTGGTTATAGCTCCCCAATCGTAAAAGAAATATTCGGCAATGGCAACTTTAAGAGAGGCTTGATTTAATCAAAGTAAAAGAAAGGAGAAGATGTGGTAGAAGAAGAAAAATAATGCATAAAAAGGGGTCTAACTTTCGGCTTTTGTCAAATGAAAACTAAAGTGCAAATTTGGCAAAACACAAGGATGAAGAAGAAGGGTTTTGAAAGAGGACATTTAGCTAGCACCATACTTAAACCGAAAATACAAGCCTTTAGATTTTTTTCCAAAATCGGCCAAACAATATGGCAAGAAAGGGAGACATTTCAAGGCATGCTCCTCTCAAAACAAAAGCTGATCAAGTTCCTTCTCTTTCCTTTTTCTTTCAACCAACACACAAGGGATAGAAGAGAAATTTCTAAGCATCAAATTCGGCCATGCTCCCAAAATGCAATAATGAAATCGACCATGCATCCTTGCCAAACACAAGGCCTACCAACTCTCTCTCTTTTTTCCCCATCCATTGAAAAATTCATAACACCAAATACTAATAAAAATTGTTTATTCCTTATTCCATCACCTTACCCATACTACACCATTTTCTATACAATATAATAATAACCCATCATTTAATAAGATAATAAAACAATAAAAGACTAATGCCCATGCTTCCAAAACAATAATTAAACTCCCATACTCAAAATAATAATAAAAAGAAATAATAATAAAAATAATAAGCACCACATGAAACTTTGTTCACGCATGCATGCCCCATGCAGGCTTAGCTCCTCACGCCGGCCAAAAAGGAAGAAAACCTCCAGGTGCTACCCCCAGGTCTCAAACACGAGACCTGGAGAAAAGTTCTCCATGCCCCAGCCACTCGGCCCTTTGCGCATTTTATGCAATTAGTCGCGCAGAAATTCTTTTAAACCTTACTTCGCTGGCGCCTTTACTTTGACGCAAAAACAAAATGAAGCGCAATCAAGCGCTGCCTTCAGGACTCGAACTCGAGACCTTTAGGCCGAAATTACCAACATGATCTGTGCCAATTTACCAATCGTACTTTCATGCCCCTTTTTGCTTATTAAATTCTTTTAAAGCCTCCTTAGCCCATCACTCTTTACAACCCAAAAATAAAAACCATGCGCCCAACGTTGCTCGATCCCCTGACCTACTTGGCGCCCCATCCTAAACCTTAAGTGGCACACGGAAGCTACTTTACCAGGGGGATTATTATGCCATAGCCTACCAAAATTTATTCTTAAGGCCTCCTTGCCCAAATTTCCACTTTTAACCCAAAATTTTCAAAATTTTCAAAATACTCCCTTTTTTAATCCGAGAGTTTTAGGAACTCTAAAAACACATCAAACCACTCTTGAGGCCCACTAACACTTGAGTTATTACCAAACTCGCAACCCCTATTTCGGGTTATTACAGTTCTAATGGTTTTAAAAGTTCTCGGTTTAGTCCCGAATCACTCCCAAAGCATGTTTTAGGCCTCGTAGGCCCATTTTAGGGACGTGATGATATAAGATAAAAGTTTTAAATTTTAAACGAAAATTTATGCCTTAAATTTGTTCATTTGCAAGTGTTATTGTCTGGTAACGCCTCGTACCCTGTTCTGACGTTGAACACGGGTAAGGAGTGTTACATTATCAGTCCTCTGTCTTCCACATTTTTTATCTTTTAGTCCTAAAATCAAGTTATGTCATATTGTTTCCATCTTTAATAAATAATTTACACTTATATCTTCCATTTCACTTGCATTTATACATTATATATTTAATGTTAATTATGCATTTTATTTTAATATTTTGTATTTATTCATAGTTTATAATTTTTATTTATTCTTATTTCGTTTTATTTATTTTCATGTCTATTTATAATTTTTTTACACAATCCCCTTACATACATTTTAATATTATTTATTTATGTTACCTTGATTCTTTTATTGTATTATGAATAAGGTGTATTATTGTTATTATTATCATAATGTTAATATTTTATTTATTTCATTTATTTAATTTTCCTTTTTATTAATGCCATTTTGAAAGAGTTTTAACTTTTCATTAATTTTAGCCAATTTAATTAATTTTCCTATTTTATTACTGTAATATACAGGATTTAGGGGTTATGCATTTTAACTTAATTGTATGTGGAAGCATGCCTATGCGTGGTTTGAATGTGTTTTGTGGATTTTGGGAACCCTAGAATGTAGGGGAATGCCTTAGAAAACTATTGGATTTTAAGTCTTGAAGTGGAGCTAAGCAAGATAGGCCTTAAGAAAATTTGTATATGGATTTAGACTCAAGTACTGGGCTAGTAAAGTGGCAAGGAAGGCGCCACTTAGAGCTCAGGGGTGTGACGCCTCAGGGAGTGTGCAGGGCCTAGGTTCGAGCAGCAAAGGAAGCATTTGGAGCTTTTATTTTGCAACAAGGAGAAGCAGTGGTGGACGGCACTGGGACACTAAGTGGATGAGCATTTGATTAAGCCAAATTCATTCAAAATTTGGCTAAGGAGGGAGGATAAGTGTTGACTCATTCAAACTATTTTGAATGAGAGGAGAAGAGAAAAAGTAGGAGAAAAAGAAGGAAGCTGATAGGGGAAGGAGAGTTGGCCGGCCAAGGGACTCCTAAGGTGACATTTTCGGCCATGAAGTTGGGAGGGAGGAGGTCGAATGTGCATAAGTTGGTGTTGGGCACCTTTTGTGCGATTTCTTTTTCCCGAAAGCCTTCGTATACTTTTGTCATTTGAGACCGTAAACCAAAAGGGACCACTCGTGCACTTTTCCTCCTTAATCATCTTCTTCTTTTCTTTTTTATTTTGCTAAGGCCAAAACTCCTTCACCCTCACCATTGCCGCAACTCTCTAAGGTTCCAAACCTCTCTTCTCTTCTCTTCCCTTTTATGTTGGCCAAACCCTCCTCTTGTCACAAAAGCTGAATCGCATCTAATTTCAACCTTCTCTCTTCTTCTTTTCACAATTCTTCAAAAGCCGAAAGTCTTTCTTGGCCATAACCGATTGCTCACTTTTCCCCTAAGCCGAATCCATAACCTTTGTTATCACTTTCTAAAGCCGAAAAGATCATTGCATCTCAACCCATTGAAACCGATTGTTCTTAAGCATTAATAGCCGGAAGCCGATCATCTATCTCCTCTGGAACGACTTCACTACTTTGAGTTTCTCCTCTTATCGATTTCCTAGAACCTGTGATCATTGTGTTTGGTCACTTTATTTGGTAAGAGATCTCTTTTGGCTCAAACCTCTTTCTTTTATTTTAGGTGACCGAAATTTAGAAATCTAACTCCTATTCCCTTTTGATTGGTTTCGGGGTTCATCTGTAGCCGATTATAAGAGGAAATCTCTCGGAATTTAAGATCCAAGGTAAGCAAATATAGTATTCGGCCAAGGGCCATTTTCATAGACTCTATGTATTAAAACCGATTCTAACATTTATTAAATAGGGATTTCGACAACTTCAGGAGCAGGAAATAGTTTCGGGATTTAGACGAGCAAGGTAAGGGGTGTTAATATTCGGCCTAAGGCCATGTTACTCTTTTGAAGGGTAGCCGATTCTGACTATGGTCTTTTAGGGGCAGTTTTGACAAAGGTTAAGAGGGAGCCTTCGGGATTTGGAGTTATTTCGGTAAGGGTATTAAATTAAGATTTGGGTTTTGTCTCGTCTTAGATTTGATTTAATGGTTAACCGGGTATTCTGATAAGTGTTCCTCAATGGATGCGAGTACCAGTAAAGGGGAGAAAGGGGTAGTGTCTACCCCTAAATTCAAGAAATGCTCGGTTTCTGCTGTTCGTGATTGGCCACCGGGGTGTGGGCCAGCATCGGAAAGGGATAAGCAATTCACTATTATCTCTACTAGCGAGAGTGTTGGTATCGATAGTATCGTACTCACTGTTATCAGGTGTGTAACCCTACATTAATTTCCCAATAGATTAATAGTGTTAATATGTAATATGTGTGATTATGAAATACGGGAAACATGGCTAAGGGTACCATTCAGTGGTATAGTGCAATCAGGTATGTTACCCCCTTAATACTCTGCTAATGATGTTATAAGCATGGATTTGGAATATGTATGATATCATATGACTTTGGGGTATATTGCATAATATCTGAAAAATGTGCATGTTGCATGTGCATATGGGTGATATTGATAAAGGGGAAGTGTTCCGGTGGTTTTTACCACATTATCCGGTGACTTATGTCACATATTATGTATCCGATGACTTTTGTCACATATTATGAATCTGGTGACTCTGTCACATTTATCTGATGGCTATGCCACGATTATAAGGGCGATGTGCAGTTGACTACAGCGACTGCCTTCGATGGTGTGTAGCAGATGGAGGGTCAATTTAGTAATCCCAACGGTGTGATTGGCAGGTACGGGTGGTGTGTAGAGGATGGATATTTAGGGGGCTCGGGTTGCATTTCACTTGATATGTACATGTGGTTTATGATTCATTATGCTATGTATGGGCCTATGGTCGAATATGTTTAAATGGGCTTTGCCCAAAATGTTAATATTAAGGCTATGATCGATTTGGGCTTTTGGTGTATTGTTACACATTGAGTCTGTTGACTCACCCTTCGTGGGATATCTTTTGCAGGTGATACTTTGTGATTTGGATCGGGTCAGCGAGGACTATGTGGTGGCCATGCCCAACTCAGCATTTCGGGTTTTTTTTTAATTAAACTTAGCACGTTTTCTTTTATTATTTCGGGATTTATTTTGGGTTATGTTTTATTGTAATATGGCCACCATTAGCTGCTTTATTTATGCATTTTAAATTTTTTTTATTCTATCACAATTGGCATCAAACAAACGATTAAATGTTTTTCGTAAAACAACTTAAACTGTTTTGACACCTAAACACCTATGGTATCCAACTTAATAATAAGCTCTATATCCGGTTTCTCTTTTAACTTGTAGTTTTTAAATCATGAAGATAACATTTTAATAAGATACCAACTTAAATAACAACACAGTTTTCAACAGGATCATAATACAAATCTATTTTTCCTCAAATCGACATATTTTTCCAAGATGACAAAACGAGTTTTACTCAAGGAGCATGCCAGATCCGGTCGGGGCTTGTGGGCCGGGTTTGGGGTGTTTCAACTACTATTCGTTTTAAAAGAGGGACTTTAGGTCATTTTTCCATCCTATAATTGTTGACATGAAGTTAGTTTAGTAGGTGTCATATTTTTAATGACACCATAATGTCTTTTTTCCTTAGAAAAATTATAAATAGTATATAAGATATTTTTTAAGGTTTTAAATTAGTTTTAAATATAGTATAGGATTAGAATCTTAAGTTAATATGTAAATATTTTTTAGGACTTTATTCAAGATTAAAACTAAAGATTTTTGTAGGTGAATTGTAAATCATGAGTAGGTCTTTCTAAGTATTTTATTTTAGAAAATTTTTTAAGAAAGCTAATAAATGTTATTTAAGATTTATTATTTTAGGATTTTGACGATTTTAAAACTTAGATCAAGAATTTTAGAGTAAGATAAATCATAAACCCGACATAGGATACTTTCGTACGATCTTGATAGGTTCAACGTTATTAATTAAATATTTTAAAATAATAATAATAAAAGATCGAATAAGTTGTAGATGTATTTTAATATTTCTCTTAATTCATTGGTAATTTCTAGGTTTTTTGTCTTAAAATAGAATTAATTTTAGGAATTGAAGGTATTTTACTAGAATTACTTAGGTATCCTTTAGGGTTCCCGTTAAAAGGAAAAATCTCTAATTTAAGTTTCAAATTAGATAAGTTTGGTGAACACATCTTAATCGAGCTACAAGTAAACCAGAGGCTTTTCCTTTAGAGTTTTTATTTAAGATTTCCATAAGATTTTAGCTTAGATTAAGACATTAATATGCTTAAATAAAAAATATCTTGCTCCTAAGACCCCGTAGCACTATCCCCGGATAGGCGTTGTGGGGGTGTTATAACCTTCCCCATATGTAACCGTACTCCCGAACTCGAAATTGGTGATGAGATCGAGTCTAGATTTTAGGATTTTTTCGTAGTATTAATTCTAGATTTTTAGACAATAGGTGGCTAACCAAACTAGCCCTAATTTGTTAGTGGTGACTCTACGTAATTTAGTCCCTCCGTGTATGGATTTACTTACTAGGCCCTCATACTTTTATGTAGGCAACGTTATGTCAGCAACATCGGACACTTGCCTCAACAATCTTCCCCTTTTGATTTTTTTTAAACAAAACTAAACAAGGCTGAAAGTTAATCAATACAACAACCACAACTTTACCTGAATACAATTCCCTTAGTTCAACTTACTTAATTTAAAACATAATTAAGAAAGTCAACCATCAATGTTTTTTTCTTAAATTAGCATCAATAATCAAAATATTATAATCATAATTAAGTATGAAGTGAATAAGAAAATCATGTATCAATAAAAGTAATCCAACTATCCAAAAATTGCCCAAAAGTTCAAGTTCATAAAACAAAAAGATATTAGTTAATCCAAAATACTAAAATAAAGAAAAATATATAAATCCAACAACAGGTATCAGTTCAGCATCTCTGTAATGTCCCAAAAATTAGGGGTTGTAATTTTTGCATAATTTCACGTTGTGCTTGCTCAGCTGGTTATTTGAGGGTATTTGGGGGTTCTAGGGAGGCCTGGGTTCGAGTCTGAGCCTTGGAAAAATTTTGGTTTTTGACCCTAAAGTGAAGAAGGTTGGCAGTTGTAGAAAAATTCGTGTGCATTTAGGAGTCACAAATTAAGCATGTGGTGTAGTGGTGTGGTGTCAAGTGGGAGAGCAAGGAGGGAAGGGGTTCGAATCCCTCAGGTTGCAAATGAAGGATTTTATTTTGTGACTTGAGAGTGGAGGAAGCAGAGTTCAGACCAAACTCTTCTAGGGGAGTTGGAGACTTGGTCAACAGGTTTGAATGGGAGGCTATGAGTGATTCAAGGAGAAGAAAGTGGAGGAAATCAAGGAGTTGAGGAGTGAGGGAGTAGTGGCCGAATTTGGGAGTGTGCCTAAGGGGGAGATTTCGGCTAGGGGATGGATTAGGGAGCATTTTCGGCAGCTTGAGTGTGAGTGCAAACCGAAACTCTCTTTATGTAATGCGATTTCTTCTTTTGTTCTTTTCGGGATTTCTCTTGGTAAGCCTTTCGTGCATTTTTCCTTCTCTTCTCTCTCTTACCTCTCGTGCATTCTTTCCTTTTCTTTTGCTAATAGCCTAAACACTTGTTGGCTGAATCTTCTTCTGCTCATCTCTCTTCACATTTCATCCATTTCTTTTCTCCTCTTTGAGTCGTATAGCCACACCTTTTCCTATGTGATTTATAACATCCTGGAAAGGGCCTATGTATTTCCGGTTTAATTGTACGAAATGACAAGTCTTAAGTACTATGAATAAATTTCTAATATTTTTGGAAATGAAAATGGAAATGGATATTTTTGGAATCCTAGAAATGCATGGAAATGGAAATGGAAATGAACATTTTTGGAAACCTGGAAATGTAAGGAAATGATTCAAAAATGGAAAGTAAACATTTCTGGAAACTTGGAAATGTAAGAAAATGGCAAGTTTACAGAGCCGATTGAAAATTTTAGGAAACTTAGAAATGATGTAGAAATGTCAAGATTTAAAGTTTAAAATAGGAAAGTAAGGCAAGGTGGCCTTAAAAGAAAAAGTTTGTGAAATTTGACACACAAACAGGCTTGGAAAAGTGGCCTGAAGATGGCACTTAGGGGGCCTATGGAAAAGGTGCCATATGCAGAAGGCATGGGCCTGGGTTCGAGTCATAAGGGAAACAAATAAAAGAAGGTTTTATTTTTGCTTCCAGAAGACTGGAGTGGACGGCAAGGCTTCTAGAAAAAGGGAGTTTTATTCCCTTTAAATTTCGGCAATTAAGGGGATAATTGAGGAATTAATTTGGATTATTTAATTTGGAAGAGATAATAAGGATTTTCCTTTATTTATTTCTTTTAAAATAAAAGAGATAATATTATCACAAAGGAAGAGTGGTGGCCAAGTCAAGGACTCTTGGCCTGATAATTTCGGCTATAGAAGGAAAATTAAGGCTATTTTCCATTCATCCTCTCCCTTTGCCGAAAATTCCCTAAGCCATTACTCTCTCTCTGCCGAATTTTCCTTAAGCAAAAATCCATCTTTTCTTCTTCTTTTCTTCTATCACAAAACCGAAACCACTTTGATCTGCTCTAAGTCTCCATAGCCGAATCTCTGTGACTTCAATCAAGGGTGCCGTCGACTGTGGTGTTAAGGTAAGAACAATGGATTCTTGATTGTTCAATCGCTTTCGACCAAGATTTAGGAACTGATCCTTTTGGTTGTCTTTTGGCCGAATATTGAAGGAGGAATTCCGAGATTTCAGATCTAAGGAATTTCGGCTACTCAAGAAGAGAGTTTCAGGATTCAAGGATTTAAGGTAAGAAAAACATGGTTCAGGCCAAAAGCCATTTGATTAAGTTTATTAGGTGATTTGGAAATCAGATCTAACATATGTGTGTAGGGATTTCGACATCTCCATAGCCAAGGGTTACTTTTTGGGATTTGGAATCACAAGTGTTTAGCCGAATTCACAAGGGAGGAATACCAAGATCCGGCATTTGATTCTTAAAATCAATTCCGCAACAAGGTAAGTAATACTAATCCTATTAGTATTTGGAATAATGGCCGAATGGTCTTTTAAATATTAAGTGATTAATTTATGTAGGATTTGAGATCTAAATCAGAAATCGCTTTTTTCTTCGGATTTCAAGGACTTCATTAAGCGAATCAGGTGTGTAATCCCCACTATCTTTTAATATGTCACATGGCAATATTTTAATCTATGAGTATATAAATATGAATGTGAATATGGCTAAGTACCCAAATGTGGTACAAGAGTACTCAGGTACGTTTCCTACTTCTAGTAGAAATATGAAATATGTTATTCGTAACATGAGAATTTTATACGATTGTGAACGTTGGTATATTGTGCTTATTAATATATGGGGCATATGGTTGTATATTGAAAGGGGAAGTGAAAAGTGGTGACTTAAGACCACAGTAATCTGAAAAGTGGTGACTTATGACCACAGTAATCTGAAAAGTGGTGACCTAAGACCACAGTAATCTGAAAAGTGGTGACCTAAGACCACAGATGCGGTGACTTAAGCCCGCAATTTAGTGTGTAACAGAAGGAGGGTTGACTTAATAGTCCCCACAGTGTGTTTGGTTGGTACGGGGTTATGTAGCGGATGGCATCTAGGTTTTGGGTTCGGGATTGCATCATTATTTTGAATTAATGTATGAACATGTTATGTTCGGTATGCCTTGATTTATTAAATTGTAGTGTTGGTTACACATTGAGTCGGGCTTTGACTCACCCTGGTTGTGGGAAATATTTTTCAGTGATGAGCAATAATGGACCGGGTCGCGAGGAGCTAAAGGTGGCCATGCATTGCAAGGAGAAATTTAAAGATTTGGACTTTTATTTTACTCAGTACTTAAATTTTATTTTTGGATTTTGGTTGATGTAATAAGGCCATAGGCCCAAGTTGGATAGTTTTATTTCTTTGCTTTTATTTTTAATTATTATGTTATGAATTACTTTTAATTAAGTTTAATTAAATTTATTTAAAAATAAACCCTAAATTGTTTTGTCACCGTAATTAAATGATTTCTAATTAAAATAAATGGGTTTCCCACTTAAGCCCAACCCAAAACGATATTTTTCTAAAATTACACAAATTTTCTCTAAGTAACAAAGAACTTTGAAACCGGTTTACTTAAGGAACATACCAGATCCGGTTCAGGCTCGTGGGCCGGGTGTGAGGTGTTTCATGATTTCCCTTTAGCCGAACATCAAATCGTTTGAAGACTTTGGTTCTCTTTCTGCTGGCCGAACTTGGTAAGCCTAACCTTCTTAATCTCTTTACCCCGAATCTTTTATTCCTTGGTGATTGGGGCCGGATTCGATTGACAAATAATTGACGTGTGTTGTCGACTTTGGTGTTGGTAAGGGTAGAGTAGTTCAAGTATCTTCTTAATTCGTTGCTAGCGGTATTCTTGTGGTTCTTTTGTTGAATAAACATCGGTCTCCCTCCTTTCCCTGTGGGGGCCGAATATTGGTTGATGGCTAACTCTCTCTTTCTTGATCTTCTTTGCTAGAGACCCGCTTTCAGTAGCCAACAAATAGGGCCGATTACCGCAGCACTGTAGGAGGTCACGTCTTATGGTAAGTGAATTTGGTTGCATAGTATAGTTCGATATTATGGATTTTCGAGGGCGTTGAGATTAATTAATGGTCATTCTTATCATAGGGGCAAAGAGGAGTGTTTCATTCGGCAATCCAAAGCAGGTGTGTAATCTCACACCTCTGTTTAATCTGCTATTGCTATGATCTGTGAATCGGCTAAAAGCTGGAATACTGACAACTGAGATCAATCGAGCGTGCGAGCGCTAGTGGAGATAAATTGAGCCACTAGTGATGGCGATAGACCGTTGGGAGTATCACGAACACTTTCGTGGATTTAAGGTCGTAAACGGGCTAAATGGGCCCAAGGAGTTAACGGGCCCACATGAGCGAAACGATGAGAAGTGACTGATGATTGATGCGACCGCGAATTCTGCAGAACCGAGACTGAAAATAAGTTCAATGGGCCACAC
The DNA here is from genome assembly GCA_025503065.1 of Gossypium bickii. Taxonomy (NCBI): domain Eukaryota; kingdom Viridiplantae; phylum Streptophyta; class Magnoliopsida; order Malvales; family Malvaceae; genus Gossypium; species Gossypium bickii. Next base: position 48,862,507 of record CP106709.1, on the reverse strand, counting down.
GAACGTGTGGGCCCGTTTGGGTCGAAATTGGACTTTTAGGCCTAATTGTACTGTATTGACCCGAAATGGAACCTGTGTCGCTTGAGGCGACAACTGGCCTCCGGAAAGGCTATACATGAAAAATTATCGAAATACCCTTGATAGGTAGATTATCAAAATACCCTTGATGGGTAATTTACCAAAATACCCCTCGAGGGACAAAATTACCGTTTTACCCCCAAATTACTATTTTACCCTTAGTGGTAGGATCATCGATGTATGAGTAGTAACTGTATGATTGATGTCGATGTTGATGCATTTACATGATTTAATTATGACATGGCATATTGCATGGTTGGGTTATGGATATGGAGGTAGCACTGTACTGGTGGCTCTGCCACGTTATACTGATTTAGTGGCTCAGCCACGTATACTATTATTAGTAGCTACTCTGCATTATTGGTGAGCTGGTTAGGTGGATTGACTTGGTCCCCACAGGTGTGTTGGTAGCTACAGGTGGTGTGTTGGTTGGACTAGGTTGGGTACATATTTGTTTTGCATATCATAGGGCTTCGGCCCAGACTGTTATTGAATAGGGCTTCGGCCCAGACCATTACTGAATAGGGCTTCGGCCCAAATTGTTATTGAATAGGGCTTCGGCCTAGACCGCTATTGAATAGGGCTTAGGCCCAGATTGATATTTTATGGGCTTGGGCCCAAACTGTGGGTGTAATAAGGGGATTACACACTGAGGTCTCGTAACTCACCCTTTCTCTTTAACTGTGCAAGTAATCCCCAGCCTTAGAGGATTTGGAGCTGCGAGGGACTCGGAGGTGGCCACACATCCTGTATGTTCTGGGGTTAATTTAGCTACTTCATTTTAATGTACTTTACTTTAATTTTTGGGTTAATAATTTTTGCAATAATGCCTTTAGAATTGTTTTAACCTTAATTTGGTATTTCTTTACAACCTGCTAATTTATTAAACACGGGTTTTTATAATAACTACTATTTTTAAATATCACGTTTTCGCAACTGTTTAAACCAAACTTTTGTAACTGATAAGGTTTTAAAAATAAATTAATAAATGTTTAATAACATTTTGAAACGGAATGATTTCAAGTAAAACTTGTTTTGGCATTAAGCAACGAAAATCGGGATTCTTGAACAATAAGAAGTTTTGATTCATAGATGAGCTTTCCAACGGACACAAAATTTTCAAACAACACCTGATGTGGCACGCTAGATCCAGACATAATGTCTAGGCCGGGTGTGGGGTGTTACATTTAGTGGTATCAGAGTCCGATTGTAAAACTCAGCTGTGAAATGGGTTTTGAAAATTGTCCAAATCTATTTAAATTCTGGTTTAGAAAAGCAGTGATAGTGTTACTGAAAGTATGGCACACCGAGTCTCCGGCACCAAATCCGTAAGTTTCTTGACTTTATACTTTGTTATTTGCTGAAATGACTGTATTGAGAAAATATTAGGGATAGTAGTAATATACTGAAACTCCTTAGTTGTAGAAACCGAGACTATAAGAGATTGAAATTATAGTAAACTCGATCTGCGAAAACAACCCTAATTACTGCTTTTCATAAGATATCAGTTAACAATTACATGAACTATAAGCTGATTCATAAAAATTTTTAATTAGAAAACTTATGCATTCGGCGCCGGAGACTCGGTGAACCACACTTCCAGAGAAACAGCCAATACAACATTTCAAAAACTTCAACTCTTTTCAAACCTTTTTGAAACAATTCTTTTGGAAATTCAATTTTAAAAACCCAATCCACAGTCGAGTTTTACAATTTGGCTCTGATACCATTAAATGTAACACCCCAAATCCATGAGAACACTCATGATGGCCTCAACTATCACGTCGAAGCTCCCACACGTGCGCTCGCACGCTCGTGTGACCGGCATTTCGGCATTTTCCGCTTTACAGATAGAGTAGTGCAAAATACACACCTGATAGGAATCTGGAGTTGATCCGCGCTCTGAATACTTCTATGCCCAAACTCCAACCAATGTATGCTTACTCTCCTCATAGATTGCTCTATTTAAAGCCAGCTTCTCATCTTCCCTCATGCTAGCTTACCGATGTGGGATCCCTTCTTCAGCAAAGTTTAAATCAATCACAACCACTTGCCGTCCCAACTTAGCAAAATAAATATCCCGTTTTGCTTGCAATGGGATTCGAACCCTTGCCCTCTCCTATGCTCCAGACGCTACATGCCACCACAACACAAGCTCATTTGTGTCTAAAATCATGCGCAACTAAATATAAGCCTAGAGCCAAAGTCTAAGTTCATTTAAAAAGAAATCAAAATGAAATGCAAGCGCCAAGACTTGAACCTTGGACCCCTTGCTTCCTCTATGGCGTCACCTCCTTGTCTCCCACGTGGCGCCATTTGCCACTAGACCACAACTCCTTTTGTGTCATTTTTCTCCACATTTTATTCTTAAAGCCTACTTACTAACTCCCAGTGTTTTATTCACGTAAAACCAAAATTTTTCCTAAAGCCCAGGTTTGAACCCGGAACTTCATGGAAGCCCCCTAACCTTCTAAAATCACTCACCTAATAGGTCCAACTTGCAGTAGTGTCGTTCTCATGTTCTCAAAAATTTTAAACGCTCCCATGCCTGTAACACCCCAAACCCGACCCATGCGTTACGAGCGGATTTGATATGTCACATGAGCAAAACATGTTAAACCCTTTTTATTCGTACTAAAATATTGCTTTGTTAAAATCAAGAAAACAATTTTGATTTGATAAAATACTACTCACCTCGAAGATTTGATTGATAAATCGATAAATTTGAACTAATGATCTTACAAAACCGTAACTTTTGAAAACAACGTTGAAAATTCGAAAGAGAATCCGAGTCTTTTGAAAATATCGTTAATAGTTCAAGAGAAAATATTCGTGTTAAAAATATTTGTAAAAGTTTATTTTGAAATCCATTTGTTAATCAATTTTGGAAACCATTATTTAAGTTTTTAGAAAATTCTCTTTTTAAACAATTTAGGAAAAATAATAAAAACATCCCAACCATAAAGCAAAAATAAAAATAGTCCAAAGGCCTTATTACAACATTTAACCCAAAATAGTAAAGTAATAAAATAAATGAGAAAGAAGTCTAAAGTCCAAATAAACCATTTCCGAAGTCTGGCCTCCACCGACTCATCCATGGCCCAAGTCCACGTCACTGAGCTTTACCTGAAAGGGGTAAGAGAAAGGGGGTGAGTTACACGAACTTAGTGCGTAATCCCCTTACCGTTATCCTTTGGGCCGGAACCCATTTAACAATAATTTGTGCCTAAGCCCATTTACAATAATAATGTATCAATTATATCATGTGTATGAAATGCAATTCCCAAACCAAACCTAGTAATCCATCCGCTACACACCACTCGTACCAACCAACGCACCTGTGGGGATCAAGTCAACCCATCTCGCCAACACACCAATCGTAGGAATTAAGCCATTTGTAACAAATATAATTGTGGACAAGCCACCAGAATAACAGAATTTACGTGGCATTGCCACTATACAGATTTGTGGCAGAGCCACCAAAATTATGTGGCAGAGCCACCAGAACTTCTCTTCAATATTATCCCATCCCATGTAAAATCATGTATATAATGCATAACAATTCATGATTTTTACGATATAACAACAGTAATTTATTTGGATATTCATTATCAAAAGTACGGCCTATTATAACAAATTATCAATTAGGCCCATATGGCAAAATATCAAATCGGCCCATTTAGCAAAATATCAGATCGGCCCATATAACAAAATATCAGATTGGCCCATATAACAAAATATCAGATTGGCCCATATAGCAAATTATCAAATTGGCCCATTAGGGGCATTTCCGTAATTCGGCCCATTAGGGGCAATCTTTCAAATCGGCCCGTTAGGGGCATTTTCGTAATTCGGTAATTTACCCACTAAGGGTAATTTGGTAATCACGTAACCCAGGGGTATTTCGGTAATTTACCTTCCAAGGGTATTTTGGTAAATTTCGTAGACCAGGCTTAACTACTAATTTGGGGCATAAAAATCGAAACTGTCCATCTGCGTCATACTGACCAAATTGACTATAACTCGAGTTAGGAATATCAAAATCTAAATCCGTAAATTTTCCTTGAAACCAGACTCATATATCGTCTTACTACAATTTTTCCAGAATTTTTGGCTTAGCCATTTAGTACAGTTTATTCCTTAAAATTTCCCTTTTTTCACTGTCTAACGATTTTGATCTCTCTTACCTTAATTTCAAATATCTCACTGTACAATTTTCATATACTGCTCCCACTTGTTTCTATTGAAAATAGGCTCACTAAGGAATGCATACATATAAACTATAACTCATAATTCACTTTGTACAATTTTATACGATTTTTCCAAGACAGATCAGGGAACCACGAAGTCATTCAAAACCAGTCTCACTAAAATTAAGATATCTCAAAATATAGATATTATTTTCCTTCTCCGTTTCTTCCTTATCAAAATAGACACAATAGGCTTTACTTATTCACTTTCTAATTCCATTTCTCCTATTTTTTTGTGATTTTTCAAAAACACGTCACTGCTTCTAACTGAAAGTGTTTTATTACAAAATACGATTACCACTACGATCATACGCACGCCCGAGTCCTCACGGATGCCAATTTTTGGTTTTCTTCGGTATTTCGTCTGATTCACAGAATATTTCATATAAACTTTCAGAGAAGTGTGAGATTACACACCATTTCAGATATGTATACGGAAGGTACGGGATTACACACTTGAGTTTGATTTCCTAAAGAACCACTTGTCGTTGACCTAGAACAATACCAACCAAAAGTTAGCCTCGGATTTCCAAGAGATTTCATACCCAATGTATTACTTACACTTGAATCACTTACCACTATATTCGAAGGTGGAATATATCGAGTGATTTCGTCCCTAAAACATAATCGATTATTTCAAATTATTACTCCGTTAGCAAACAATCGAATATTGAATAATATCAATAATCCATAAGAACTCCTTACCTTATTAATATTGGATCCGATTTCTCCCTTCGACTTAAGGCTAGAATGATGTTCGGCCCCCCACTAGAATACTACAAAAGAGAGATTGATCTCGTTTGAGAGAGTAGAATAAAATGATGGTCTCAGTCAATATGACCATCCCAAACCAAGGCATAATTCGACATTAAGAGAAAGAAAATAAAATGTTGAAGAGAACCACTTACCGATTTATCAAGGAATGAATGTTAATACGAATGAGAAGAAGAGATAGAGAAAGGATGAAAATTCTGTTATAGAGGAAAATTGTAACACCCCAAACCCGGCCCATTCGTTACGACCGAATTTGAAATGCCACTGCAGAAAACGTTTGAAAATATTCTTACTTTAAAAGTAAATACCGTTAAAAATTTGTTTCCTTTAATAAAACATTTTCGTAATTTAAAACATTCTAAGTAAAAATTAAGTTGTTATAAAGATATCCGGATTAAAACTTTATTATACATAAATGTAAGAAAAATATAACCATTTGCAAATCGCATCTCAATTGTCAATCCATAATAAAACATAATAATAAAGATACTTAATAAAAATACTTAAATACTTTAATGGGCCTTATTACAGTAAACACATAATCAGAAATACTGAAAATATAAATACTTAATTAATTAAAATATCTTTCTGCATGGAAATCTGCTTCTGCATGGCCACCTTTGTATCCACTCCAACCCGGTCCAAAAATCACGATCACCTGCGTTGTTTAATAAAATTTTGGGTGAGTCTAACAGACTCAGTGTGCAATTAGTCCACTGAATTCCACCCACATGTCAAGCCATATAATAACCCATATAACAAATAGTAATGCAACCTATTCACATGTGTTCACTTATTGGGCTTGGCCCATTACCATATCACATTCTTATAATAGTGGAATTAACCACATGTTTCCACATACTGGGCTTGGCCCATTACCACATTAATCCACATCACATACTAGGCTTGGCCCATTTCCACATTTATTCATATCACATGTTGGGCTTGGCCCATTTTCACATATGTTCACATATAAAATTATGCAATTATGAAACCCAACCCAAACCTAGGGTCCATCCGCTACACACCCCCTTATCCAGCCTACCACACACCAGGGGATTATCAAATCACCCTCTCCTTTTCACTCCAAAGGCAATCACTGCCGTCCACGTGCAATTAAGCACAATAATCCACAACGCGACCTCAGTCAGCGCCAATCCACGATGTAGCCGTAGCTAATACCAAAACCACGATGGGACACATAGTCACTCATCAACCACGATATGGCACATAGCCGATATCAACCACGATGAGGCACAAAGCTACTCATCAAGCCACGCAAACTAAATCGCAACTAATCCACAACGTGACCTCAGTCAACGTCAATCCACGATGTAGCTCAAGGCTAACACCAAACCACGTACTCGAAGTACACCCTGTCCTTCTTTCATATCATATCCCACCCATGCACATGCAACATGAAATAGTGCCATGATAATGCATGAGCATGTTCATCAAACATATCATCACATATACATATTAATAACCACATCATAGATTTAGTACTTACCTGATTACCGATATACCCCTTGAGGGTATCCATATCACAATTTCCACTGCACTAATTAGCACATTCATAACACATACACATATAACACAAATACCCGAAAAACGGTGGGTTAATCACGCACCTTTTAACTTGCAGAACTATGCTTTCGATCCCGATGCTATCGCTAAGCGAAACTACGGCTATTTGCCTACTTTCTTGCTCTGACGCTGGTCCACACCTGGGTGGCCAATCCCTAACTGCAGAAACTGCTCTCCTTTTGAACTTGGGGATAGGGACTATCTCTTTACCTTCTCGTTCGGCATCCATGTTCATTAATGATTTCTTAATCAGAACCAAACGGTTAAACATTAATACTTTAATCTAAATATTTCGAATCGAATTACACTTACTAAATATCCTTACCACAATGATCTGAATGCCGAAACTTGCCCTTATGCCTGTCGATTTGCCCTTAAGACCAAAGTACTCAATCGGTCAACCCTTAATATCCAAAATATGGCTTATAGCCGAATATCACATAACACTTACCTAACTTACCGAAAATCCCGAATCACCACTTGCTCCTTGAATAGTTGAAATCCCACTATTACACATTTGCTTTGAAGAGCCTAAAGTAAGTAGTCGACAGCACCCTCCTTTAAAGATTCGGCTTCTGAGAACAACAATGGTGGTTCGGCACTTTATGATCTCAAGAGAAGAAAAGAGAAGGAGAAAGCTATAAGATTCGGCTAATGCTTTAAATCACAAGAAATATTCGGCTACAAGGGAATTTGGGGTTGGAAGAAATAAAAAGATGAATAAGGGAAAAGTAGAAGAATTTCGGCACTTAGAAAATTCAAGAAAGAAAGAAATATAAATGGCTTTTGCACAAGAGGAAAAACGGCACCAATGGGAAAAGAGGTACTAAATTTCGGCAATAACCAATATGAAAAAGAAAGGTTTTGAAAGGGGAAATTTAGCACACACTAGCACCATATTTATACCAAAAATTCAAGCTCCTAGAGTCCAACAATCGGCCACCACTTCCCCATTTATCAAATCCCAACTTAAACTCCTATTTTATCTCTTAACAAATAAAATAATTAATCCAACACCTTATCTCTTATCTATCTATTAAACTAAAATAAATAAAATAAAACCTCATTTAATCTAAATAAAACCATAATTATCCTATAATAAAATAAATAAATAAAACTACAATTATCCTACTCTTAGCCGAATATTAATAGGATAAAATAAGCTTAATCTTCATCCAAATAGAATTCTAAGTGCCGTATAACCTTTCCCTTCCCTGCCTTGACGCAAAAACAAAATAAAATCCCATCTACTGCCGTCCACGAGGCTCGAACCTGAGCCCTCACTGCTGCAAGCTGCAATAACGCCCCAAGCCACTCTGCCAAGGCTTTTCTTTGTGACATAAACTCACCCCAATTTCTTTTAAGACCTTCTTAGCCCAAGCGCCATCTTGCTGCACAAAAATAAAATGCCCTTTCTTGCTTCCTTCGCAACTCAAACCTGGGCCCTCATTGCCGCAAGCCACATATAACGCCCAAAGCCACTCTGCCATGGCATTTTTTTTATGACATAAACTCGCCACAATTTATTTTAAAGCCTCCTTCCCTAGCTCCCCCTTGTCTTAACGCCAAAAGCAAAAATAAAACATTACTTGCTGCCCACGATTCGAACCCAAGACTGCGCCCGGTAATCACTTCAGTGCCATAAGTGGCGCCTTGCGTACCATTTTTTACCAAGGCCTGCTTTATGCCAAACACGCCTAAGATTTTTCCTTTAAGGCCTCCTGGCCTTGTTCCCTTTAACGCCAAAAATAAAACTCCCAAGTGCGATTCCCGCCGCCAACCCCTTCCCTCCTCAAGTCCCCTTGCACCTTAGCGCCCCAAGCCACTTTGCCAATTAATTCCTTATGTCCTAAACCCCACGAAATTTCTTTTAAGGCCTCTTTGCCTAGTTTCCTCTTTTTAACCTAAAATCCAATTATTTCCCAAAGTTTTCACCTTCATTCTAGAGTTCTAAAAACTCTTAAAACATCTCCAAATACCCTTAAAACCCACTATCACTTGAGTTATGCTCCAAACGCATAACCCCTAATCTAGGATGTTACGCTTTCTACCCTCCTTAAAAATAATTTCGTCCTCGAAATTACTTACTAACGAATAATCGTACATCCCAACTCACCGCACTACGCTTATGCTGCGCACTCTGATCTTAACAAATCTAACACATCCCCTAGAACTCATTTCTAACGTTGCGATTTAATCTGATTAAAGAGTTTTATGCATTAGTACTTTTGTTCCACTGTGTTAATCCGCGAACAGTTTTATGAAACGAAGTTTTTAGGAGTTGTTCTTTCGATCAATCAAAGTTTCCAGTTCAAATTCACTATTCTAATTCAGAGAATCACATTCACATTCATCCACAACATTCACTTCACTACTTTGGCCATTTCTGATCATTCCCTACACCAGGGGTAATTTCGTCATTTTTCTTATAGGGGTATTTTGGTAATAAATCGAGGTTACAAAAATAATCTTTAGAAATCAAGGCATTTTGAAATCTCCAAGTTTTGAGGGTATTTTTGAAAATATTTTTCAAATCAAAGGTATTGCAGAAATTTTGGAAATCGGGGTTAAACCGGAAATTTTAGAAGTCAGGGGCGTTTTAGTAATTTTCCCAAATCTGGGTATCTTAGTATTTCGAAAAATAGGGGTTTCTATATTTTTGTAAAGTGAGAATATTTTCATAAAAGTCGAGGGTAATATGGTAATTTTATAAACCAAGGGTATTTTTGTAATAATTTTTTTTCAACCAGGGGTATTTTCGTAAATTTTCCCAAATCAGAGTATCTTGATATTTTGAAAACCAGAGATTTTGGTATTTTTGTAACGTAGAAATATTTTAGCAAACGTCGAGGGTATTTTTGAAAATCTTAAAAACTAAGGGTATTTTAGTAATTTACAATACAGGGGCATTTTTGTAATTTTGTAAATCGGAGATATTTTGGAAAAATTTTCACAATAATCTTTTACTACAATTAAAAAGGTAATTTAGGGATTTTAAAACTAGGAATTTTATAAAACTACATGGCTAGTCCCTTTCGGGTTTTAATTATCGGGTTTAGCCCGTGAATAAGTCCTCTTGGTTAGGGTGAACCGTAGCTACGCACCAGGTAAGATTCAAGTAAAGAAGAGGTGAGTCGCTAGGACTGCTTAAGTACCAAGCTCTTACAGAATACCAATCCTAGACATGCGTACAATGGTTGCCACACCCTAGCTCGGCGACTTAATCACAGGTTTGTTTAATGGTCCTTAAGTCTTATGTACTTGTGTTTGAGTGGACTAGTCCTAGGGTTCATTAGCCCTATTCTTCTATCTATGTTCCATAAAAGCCCATAACAGTTCACATAAACAAATCACTTCAATAATTAGAAGTACTTACCTAGTGGACTTCGGCTCGGAGATACAGGTGCCATGCCAGAATAACCTGAAATAAAAGTCTATTTTCTTGAAAAGCCCATTTTTGAAAACATTTTTTGGACCCCATAACCCTCAAAGCCGAGTTTTGAACCTAGCTCTGATACCAAACTGTAACACCCCAAACCCGGCCCATTCGTTACGACCGAATTTGAAATGCCACTGTGGAAAACGTTTGAAAATATTCTTACTTAAAAGTAAATACCGTTAAAAATTTGTTTCCTTTAATAAAAAATTTTTGTAATTTAAAACATTCTAAGTAAAAATTAAGTTGTTATAAAGATATCCGGATTAAAACTTTATTATACATAAATTTAAGAAAAACATAACCATTTGCAAATCGCATCTCAATTGTCAATCCATAATAAAACATAATAATAAAGATACTTAATAAAAATACTTAAATACTTTAATGGGCCTTATTACAGTAAACACTTAATTAGAAATACTGAAAATATAAATACTTAATTAATTAAAATATCTTTCTGCATGGAAATCTGCTTCTGCATGGCCACCTTTGTATCCACTCCAACCTGGTCCAAAAATCATGATCACCTGCGTTGTTTAATAAAATTTTGGGTGAGTCTAACAGACTCAGTGTGCAATTAGTCCACTGAATTCCACCCACGTGTCAAGCCATATAATAACCCATATAACAAATAGTAATGCAACCTATTCACATGTGTTCACTTATTGGGCTTGGCCCATTACCATATCACATTCTTATAATAGTGGAATTAACCACATGTTTCCACATACTGGGCTTGGCCCATTACCACATTAATCCACATCACATACTGGGCTTGGCCCATTTCCACATTTATTCATATCACATGTTGGGCTTGGCCCATTTTCACATATGTTCACATACAAAATTATGCAATTATGAAACCCAACCCAAACCTAGGGTCCATCCGCTACACACCCCCTTATCCAGCCTACCACACACCGGGGATTATCAAATCACCCTCTCCTTTTCACTCCAAAGGCAATCATCGCCGCCCACGTGCAATTAAGCACAATAATCCACAACGTGACCTCAGTCAGCGCCAATCCACGATGTAGCCGTAGCTAACACCAAAACCACGATGGGACACATAGTCACTCATCAACCACGATATGGCACATAGCCGATATCAACCATGATGAGGCACAGAGCTACTCATCAAGCCATGCAAACTAAATCGCAATTAATCCACAACGTGACCTCAGTCAACGTTAATCCACGATGTAGCTCAAGGCTAACATCAAACCACGTACTCGAAGTACACCCTGTCCTTCTTTCATATCATATCCCATCCATGCACATGCAACATGAAATAGTGCCATGATAATGCATGAGCATGTTCATCAAACATATCATCACATATACATATTAATAACCACATCATAGATTTAGTACTTACCGATTCTGATATACCCTTGAGGGTATCCATATCACAATTTCCACTGCACTAATTAGCACATTCATAACACATACACATATAACATAAATACCCGGAAAATGGAGGGTTAATCACACACCTTTTAACTTGCAGAACTATGCTTTCGATCCCGATGCTATCGCTAAGTGAAACTACGGCTATTTGCCTACTTTCTTGCTCTGACGCTGGTCCACACCTGGGTGGCCAATCCCTAATCTAGAAAACCGCTCTCCTTTTGAACTTGGGGATAGGGACTATCCCTTTACCTTCTCGTTCGGCATCCATGTTCATTAATGATTTCTTAATCAGAACCAAACGGTTAAACACTAATACTTTAATCTAAATATTTCGAATCGAACTACACTTACTAAATATCCTTACCACAATGATCTGAATCCCGAAACTTGCCCTTATGCCTGTCGATTTGTCCTTACACCAAAGTACTCAATCGGTCAACCCTTAATATCCAAAATATGGCTTATAGCCGAATATCACATAAACTTACCTAACTTACCAAAAATCCCGAATCACCACTTGCTCCTTGAATAGTCAAAATCCCACTATTACACGTTTGCTTTGAAGAGCCTAAAGTAAGTAGTCGACAACACCCTCCTTTAAAGATTCGGCCTCTGAGAACAACAATGGTGGTTCGGCACTTTATGATCTCAAGAGAAGAAAGGAGAAGGAGAAAGCTATAAGATTCGGCTAAGGCTTTAAATCACAAGAAATATTCGGCTACAAGGGAATTTGGGGTTGGAAGAAATAAAAAGATGAATAAGGGAAAAGTAGAAGAATTTCGGCACTTAGAAAAGTCAAGAAAGAAAGAAATATAAATGGCTTTTGCACAAGAGGAAAAACGGCACGAATGGGAAAAGAGGTACTAAATTTCGGCAATAACCAATATGAAAAAGAAAGGTTTTGAAAGGGGAAATTTAGCACACACTAGCATCATATTTATACCGAAAATTCAAGCTCCTAGAGTCCAACAATCGGCCACCACTTCCCCACTTATCAAATCCCAACTTAAACTCCTATTTTATCTCTTAACAAATAAAATAATTAATCCAACACCTTATCTCTTATCTATCTATTAAACTAAAATAAATAAAATAAAATCTCATTTAATCTAAATAAAACCATAATTATCCTATAATAAAATAAATAAATAAAACTACAATTATCCTACTCTTAGTCGAATATTAATAGGATAAAATAAGCTTAATCTTCATCCAAATAGAAGTCCAATTGCCGTATAACCTTTCCCTTCCCTGCCTTGACGCAAAAACAAAATAAAATCCCACCTACTGTTGTCCACGAGGCTCGAACCTGAGCCCTCACTGCTGCAAGCTGCAATAACGCCCCAAGCCACTCTGCCAAGGCATTTCTTTGTGACGTAAACTCGCCCCAATTTCTTTTAAGACCTTCTTAGCCCAAGCGCCTTCTTGCTGCACAAAAATAAAATGCCCTTTCTTGCTTCCTTCGCAACTCGAACTCAGGCCTCATTGCATAAGCCACATATAACGCCCAAAGCCACTCTCGCCATGGCGTTTTTATGACATAAACTTCGCCACAATTTATTTTAAAGCCTCTTTCCTAGCTCCTCTTGTCTTAACGCCAAAAGCAAAAATAAAACATTACTTGCTGCGCCGCACTAACCCAAGACTGCGCGCTGTGTCACTTCCAGCCCTTGGGCGCCTTGCGACCATTTTACCAAGGCTGCTTTATGCCAAACACGCCTAAGATTTTTCCTTTAAGGACTCCTGGCCTTGTTCCCCTTTAACGCCAAAAATAAAACTCCCAAGTGCGATTCCTGCCGCTCGAACCCCTTCCCTCCTGAAGTCGCCTTGCACCTTAGCGCCCCAAGCCACTTTGCCAATTAATTCCTTATGTCCTAAACCCCACATAATTTCTTTTAAGGCCTCTTTGCCTAGTTTCCTCTTTTTAACCTAAAATCCAATTATTTCCCAAAGCTTTCACCTTCATTCTAGAGTTCTAAAAACTCTTAAAACATCTCAAAATACCCTTAAAACCCACTAGCACTTGAGTTATGCTCCAAACGCATAACCTCTAATCTAGGATGTTACAAATATGTAAATTGATATTCGGCTATGGGAAAAAGGATTAGAAAAGAAGAGATGCTGAAGGATTCTGTGAAAAAGAAAAGAAAGAAGATGAAAAATGTTTGACTAAATTCGGTTTTCAAGAAAGATGAGTGAACAAATTTTTGGTCTCAATGTTTGTGTACCTTCGGCAACAAGAAGAAAGAAAAGAAGAGAATATGCACACTCAAAGCTTGAAAATTCGGCAAGGAGGAGAAGGAAATTTGGATAGAAAAGAAAAAATGACACAAAAGTTGCATAAAGGAATTTTGGCCAAAACAATACCAAAACTTTTACCAATTGCCAAAGACAAAACTCGGCTACCTCCCTTACACATAAAACCGTCCATATACATGGCCATAATGGTCAAAATTAGCCAACCACACTTTCCATAACACTTCTCTTGAAAAAGGCCACTTGTTCCCCTTATTTTCTCCTTTCTCTTGATTTTTTTCCTCACCTTCATTCTTTCCTATTCTCCTTAGCCATCTTACCAAAAATAAAAAGTCCACCTTACCTTATTTACATGCTTGGCCGACACTAAGGGAAAGAATGCAAAAATAAAAGTCAAAATTTGCACACAATGGGATTTGAACCTCTTCCCTCAAAGTCTTTCACTTGATGCCATAATCTTTTTACTAATTGCTCATTTATGCAAGCAAATTACCCACCTATTTCCATAAGCCTTGATGCCACTTACTATCTCTCTTTAATAAGCTTAAACACAAAATTTATACTAAGGCCCAACTTGAACCCAGAACTTCCTAGAACCCTCGTAACTTTCCTAAATCACCTTCCTAATTAGTCCAATCTTGAAATAATGCCATTCTTTTTTTCTCAAAATTTTAAACACTCCTAAGCCCAAGGCCCAATGGGTCCAATCCTATTAGGCCCAATTTCGGGATGTTACAATGCCCAAGGCCCAATAGGCCCAATTCTCTCGGCCCAAATTCAGGGCGTTACACTCTGCATCAGGACATATGCCTGAAAGGGAAGCACCAGCATCACCAGTGACTGAAACGGGGTCTCATGACCAAGCAGGTGGGGATGATGCCCTGTCCCGAGCGGTGCTACGAGTTTTGGAAAGGGTTGCTGGAGCGAGTACTAGGTTAGTTGCCCGAGGGTTAATTTCTGAGCGACTCCGATCTAATGGGGTAGATGTAACACCCCAAACTCGGCCCATAAGCTTCGACCAGATCTGGTATGCTACAGGTTGTACATTGAAAACTTTTTCTTTGTTGGTTTTGAAATCGTAAATTAATTAGGCAATAATGGAATAAATAAGTGACATTTGAAAAGACAACCTTGTATTATTATTATTATTTTGAATAATTAAACCTTTGCCATAATTTCATAAGTTGCGAATATTAAAAACTACTTAGTTGGATATAAACTATGGGGCCTTATTACATAGGTATTCCAAAATAAAAAAAAAAGCAAAATAAAAGAGAACATTATTTTTTAAACAGAGATGTATTTCTTTAAATAAAAGTCCTTATGGCCCCTCGAGTCTGTCTCAGCTCCCATGTCCACGATCTACTGCTCATCTGAAAGAGTAGGAAAAATAAAAGGGTGAGTCACCAAGACTCAGTGTGTAAATCCCGAAACACATAACGACCTGAGACCCACAAACACAGTATGGGCCTCGGCCCATACATAAAGGCAACAATCATAATTACATGATAAATAGTAAATGATGAATAGCCCAACCCATCCTAGAATTCCATCCTCTACACACCAACCCGTACCAACCATCACACCTTGGGGATTTCTATAATCAACCCTCCATCCGCTACACACCATAACGATAGCCGTACTACCTATTCCTATTAATCAGGAATCATTAAACGTGGCATAGCCACCGATCACTATGTGACCTAACATTTGAATTTGTGGTTTAACCACCGATCACCAAGTGACCTATCATGCACTTCCCCTTCATTATCATAATCCCATCCCATGCATACACACATAAAGAAAACATCATACAGGCTTTCATATATTTCGATACACATAGAGATTTCTATGATTACGTACCTGGCATCTTTGCCTAACCCTTTTAGGGTTTTATTCGACTGTCTACACAGCCACTTTCTGGCTTTTTAGCCCATAAAACATAAGTTACAGTTAAAGAGTGTGTTAAAGATCTACACACCTGATTACCGTTATAACGAGACCCTCTAAATCGACGCTATCCATAGCCAACACCACCACTATCTGCCTAAGGTGTTGTTCAGAAGCCGGTCCACAACCAGGCGGCCAATCCCGAACGGCAGACACAGCGCTCTTCTTAAACTTAGGGATCCTCTCTTTTGCCGGATCCATATTTAATTCCATCACAAGTCCTTGTCAGAACTACTATCATAACATAAGGTCATTAATCCTCATCATAGAGTTAAGATCCCACATACGATACACGAGTTCTAACGAAAATCTAGGGAAAACCACCTTACCTTAAAATCCTGAAATTAGAGACTAGCGATTTCCGGCTTTTAAGTCTAAACGAACAGGTTTCCTTCAAATCCCAGAATGCCGCCCAAACGTAGAAAGAGAGGTAATATTAGCCTTAATTGACAGCCTTAACAAGCAAGTGGCCATTCAACCTTGTCTCTTAAAAACCGAAAGAGAAATTGAAGAGATAGGAAAATCGGCACTCAACTTAACATAAAGAATTCGACTACCCCCTAGAGATTCTGGCTTTTTAAGAAGATCAGAAGAGAAGATAATAAGAAGAAATCTAAGTAGTTTAGGCTTTTAGTTGAAGAAATCGGTAAAATAATAGGGAGTATTCGGCTATGGAGATGAGAAGAGAGTTCAGGGTTTCGGCTTTTGAAAGAAAAGATGTTGAGAAAATTGGGAGGTTTCGGCTTCTGAGGAAATCAAAAGAAAAGAACTTGCAGAGGAAGACTGAGAATTTCGACACAGGGAAAGAAAAAAAGAATAGGGTTCCAAATGTCGAAATTGAAGAGATATCCCCTCTATTTATAGAAGATTTTGACACCTACTGCTTAAAACTGAAAATGCCCTTCCTAATAACTAATAACTAATCAATAGCAGGGGAAATTTCGGCACCCGTTTGCCATAAAGAAACCGAGTTTTTCCCTTCTCTAAGTGATGGAATTTCGGCCAACACCTAGCCTTACAGATAGCTCCTATCTTTTCTCCTTTTATCTTCCATATTATCAACTATAATATCCACATTACCCCGTTCACATAAATCCTCCTATTTTTGAGCCTTGTTGCCGTTCACTCCACCTAACCCTAATGCCAAAAATTAGCTAACTTAAATTAAAAGAATTGGGCTCCATGAACCTTAAATTTGGGCCCCTTACTCCCTTGTGTAGCGTCACCTCCTTGCTCTGTAAGTGGCGCTACTGACCACTAGGTCACAAGCCCATTTGTGTTTTAAAACACAGCTAATATCTGTTATGCCCTAACTTAATAAGCTTTCCACTATAGTGTCCAAACAGGAATTTTAACTACAGTCTTGGCCCAAACCTGAGCCCATTCTGAACCCCTAATACTCACTTAACTCATTACACATATTCACCCATTAAACGCATGGGCCCAAAAATTCAGGATGTTACAGTTCTACCCCCTTAAAGAATTTCATCCTCGAAATTTCCAACTACAGGAACAGTCGTAAAACCTAACCTACACCACTACGCTCACTTGCGCACTCTGATTCCAATAACCCTCTATTCAGCAACTCCTAAATCTTTGCTTTCAATTCTACCAACTCATTTGGCGCCATCCTATACGAAGCAATAGATACTGGCGCTGTTCCCAGAAGAAGATCGATACTGAACTCCACTTTACGATCCGGGGGTAATCCTGGAAGCTCCTCTAGGAAAACATCAGGAAATTCTTTCACTGTCCTAACGTCCCCAACAGTTAGTTCCTTGGCTTCCAGAGCCCAAACAAACATTAGAATTGTCTCGCATCCTTTTCTCACCATCTTTTCTGCTCTTCAGGCAGACACCACATTTGACAAACAGTTCCTCCTTTCACCTATCACCAACACTTCGCCTCCTTCGGGAGTTTTTAGCACCATACGCTTGGCTGCACAATCCAAGTTTGCTTGATACTTCACTAACCAACCCATTCTTAAGATCAAATCGAACTCCCCAAACGACAGTTCCATTAGATCAGCCCAAAAAGCTACCCCTTGAACTCATTCTACCGATTCGCGTTTATCTGATTAGAAATTTTATGAATTATTAGTTTTCTTCCACTGATTAACCACGAACAGTCTTATGAGTAGTAGTTTTAAGAGTAGTTCTTTCGAATTCGCAATTATATCTACCATTCAGTCTCAAGTTTGCATCTCCTAGTTCTAGGAAGCACATAATTCAATCATCAACCATCAATATACAAATAGCATCCATGAACTCCCATTCATCACATAAGGGTATTTTTGTCATTTCACTATCCAGGGTTTTTTCCGCAGTTTTGCCCGACAGGATATTTTCTAAAATAAAGTATCTTGGTGATTTCCTTTGAATTAGAGGTACTTCAGTACATTTTTTTTTACAAAACGAGGATATTTTGGTAATTTTGTAAATTTTTGATAATTTTTATACCGGGCATTTTTGTAAATCTAGGGGTTTTCGGGTAAATTTTCAAAATATGGGTATTTTGGTAATTTGGCAACCGGGGGTGTTTCGGTAATTTCACGAATTTTGGTAGTTTTATAAATCCAGGGTATTTTGAAAATTTTACGAAACCAGGGGAAATATTTTAGTAATTTTGCGAAATATGGTGGCTAGTCCCTTTCGGGTTTTAGTTATAGGTTTTGGCCCGTCAACTAGTCCTCGTGACCAAGGTGAACAGTCACTACGCACCAGGTAGGATTCCAGCGAAGAGGAGGTGAGTCACTAGGACTGCTTAAATACCAAGCTCTCCCTTAATCCAATCCTAGACATGCGTATGCCTGTTGCCACACCCCAATCTCGCGACTTGTTTACAGGTTTGTTTAGATTGCTTTAAGTCTTATGAATTTAAAGAGTTGTTTAAACTAAACCTAAAGTCCATCAAGGTCTAATATACTAGCCTACGTCCATCAAGCCCATTAAGCCCAACATGTATAACACATCAAAGGTTAGAATACTTACCTGCGTGGATCGGGTGCTGGTAGACTCGAAGGCCATATCTTTATCCAAATCATTTTTCTCAAATTCACATCAAGGTTTCAAATCACTACTAGACCCATTTCACAGCTCGAGTTTTGAACTGGGCTCTGATACCAAAATGTAACACCCAAACCCGGCCCATAAGCTTCGACCAGATCTGGTATGCTACGGGTTGTATATTGAAAACTTTTGCTTTGTTGGTTTTGAAATCGTAAATTAATTAGGCAATAATGGAATAAATAAGTGACATTTGAAAAGAAAACCTTGTATTACTATTATTTTGAATAATTAAACCTTTGACATAATTTCATAAGTTGCAAATATTAAAAACTACTTAGTTGGATATAAACTATGGGGCCTTATTACATAGGTATTCCAAAATAAAAAAAAGCAAAATAAAAGAGAACATTGTATTTTAAACAGAGATGTATTTCTTTAAATAAAAGTCCTTATGGCCCCTCGAGTCTGTCTCGGCTCTCATGTCCACGATCTACTGCTCATCTGAAAGAGTAGGAAAAATAAAAGGGTGAGTCACCAAGACTCAGTGTGTAAATCCCAAAACACACAACGATCCGCCCATACATAAAGGCAACAATCATAATTACATGATAAATAGTAAATGATGAATAGCCCAACCCATCCTAGAATTCCATCCTCTACACACCAACCCGTACCAACCATCACACCTTGGGGATTTCTACAATCAACCCTCCATCCGCTACACACCATAACGACAGCCGTACTGCCTATTCTTATTAATCAGGAATCATTAAACGTGGCATAGCCACCGATCACTATGTGACCTAACATTTGAATTTGTGGTTTAACCACCGATCACCAAGTGACCTATCATGCACTTCCCCTTCATTATCATAATCCCATCCCATGCACACACACATAAAGAAAACATCATACAAGCTTTCATATATTTCGATACATATAGAGATTTCTATGATTACGTACCTGGCATCCTTGCCTAACCCTTTTAGGGTTTTATTCAACTGTCTACACAGCCACTTTCCGGCTTTTTAGCCCATAAAACATAAGTTACAGTTAAAGAGTGTGTTAAAGATCTACACACCTGATTACCGTTAGAACGAGACCCTCTAAATCGACGCTATCCGTAGCCAACACCACCGCTATCTGCCTAAGGTGTTGTTCAGAAGCCGGTCCACAATTAAAAATTATAAAAATATATATTTTTAAGTTAACCAACCCCAGATATATATATATTTAGAGGTAGAAATTAAATAATTTTTATATTTAATTAATTTTTAAACAAGTAAAATCCTCTCCTTTACCTGATCCATATTTAATTCCATCACAAGTCCTTGTCAGAACTACTATCACAACATAAGGTCATTAATCCTCATCATAGAGTTAAGATCCCACATACGGTAAACGAGTTCTAACGAAAATCTAGGAAAAACCACCTTACCTTGAAACCCCGAAATTAGAGACTAGCAATTTTCGGCTTTTAAGTCTAAACAAATAGGTTTCCTTTAAATCCAAGAATGCCACCGAAATGCAGAAAGAGAGGTAATATTAGCCTTAATCGATAGCCTTAACAAGCAAGTGGCCATTCGGCCTTGTCTCTTAAAAACTGAAAGAGAAATTGAAGAGATAGGAAAATCGGCACTCACCTTAACACAAAGAATTCGACTACCCCTTAGTGATTCCGACTTTTTAAGAAGATCAGAAGAGAAGATAATAAGAAGAAATCTAAGTAGTTTCAGCTTTTAGTTGAAGAAATCGGTAAAAGAATAGGAAGTATTCGGCTATGGAGATGAGAAGAGAGTTCAGGGTTTCAACTTTTGAAAGAAAAGATATTGAGAAAATTGGGAGATTTCAACTTCTGAAGAAATCAAAAGAAAAGAACTTGCAGAGGAAGACTGAGAATTTCAACACAGGGAAAGAAGAAAAGAATAGGGTTCCAAATACCGAAATTGAAGAGATATCCCCTCTATTTATAGAAGATTTCAACACCTACTGCTTAAAACTGAAAATGCGCTTCCTAATAACTAACAACTAATCAAATAGTAGGGGAAATTTCGGCACCCCTTTGCCATAAAGAAACCGAGTTCTTCCCTCCTCTAGGTGATGGAATTTCGGGCAACACTTAGCCTTGCAGATAGCTCCTATTTTTTCTCCTTTTATCTTCCTTATTATCAACTATAATATCCACATTATCCCGTTCACATAGATCCTCCTATTTTGAGCCTTGTTGCCGTCCACTCCACCTAACCCTAATGCCGAAAATTAGCTAACTTAAATTAAAAGAATTGGGCTCCATGAACCTTAAATTTGGGCCCCTTACTCCCTTGTGTGGCGTCACCTCCTTGCTCTCTAAGTGGCGCTACTGACCATTAGGCCACAAGCCCATTTGTGTTTTAAAACACAGCTAATATATGTTATGCCCTAACTTAACAAGCTTTCCACTATAGTGTCCAAACATGAATTTTAACTACAGTCTCGGCCCAAACCTGAGCCCATTCTGAACCCCTAATACTCACTTAACACATTACACATATTCACCCATTAAACGTATAGGCCCAAAAATTCAGGATGTTACAGCAGAAATCTTAAGGGCCATCTCTGGTGTGGCCCCGAATTTAGCAGAATGCTGGTTGGAGGTGGTTGAGCGAATAATGGATGATCTTGACTGCACGGTAGAGAAACAACTGAAGGGAGTAGTGTCCTTACTGCGGGATGAGGAATACCAATGGTGGCTTACCCTGAGGGAAGGCACGGAGGCCGACTGTGTGACTTGGGACTTTTTTAAGGCCGCTTTCCAAGGGAAATATGTCGGGGCAAGTTATGTGGATACCCGGAGAAAGGAATTTCTGAATCTGGTTCAGGGGTATAAGTTTGTAGCGGAGTATGAGGAAGAGTTCCTACAATTGAGCCGGTACGCTCGAGGCATAGTCGCGACTGAATATGAGCGCTGCGTGTGGTTTGAGGATGGTCTCTGGGATGAGTTGCGGGTACTGATAGCCCTGCAGAG
Source organism: Gossypium bickii (assembly GCA_025503065.1). Taxonomy (NCBI): domain Eukaryota; kingdom Viridiplantae; phylum Streptophyta; class Magnoliopsida; order Malvales; family Malvaceae; genus Gossypium; species Gossypium bickii. The sequence continues at coordinate 48,840,748 of CP106709.1, read as the reverse complement.
GGAAAGAGATTTCACTGCCCTGGTCGAGAAGGCTAAGATTGTCGAGGATATGAAACGCTCAGAGCGTCAGAATCGTGAACAGGATAAGGGCAGAAGTAAGAGGAACTTTGGGCCTTTAGGTTCTTCTGGTGGGCCTAGGAAGAGGCCTAGGTTTGATGGGCCAGCCCGAGTTGGGGTTCCTAATGTTGCAGTCAGACCGCAGTCTTGTGCTGATTGTGGGAGATCTCATTTGGGGGAGTGTTGGAAAAGAACTGGGGAGTGTTTCAAATGTAGATCCGAGGATCATCATGTTAGAGACTATACTCAGAGGCCCGTTTAGATGCAAGCTGCAGGTCAAGGTTATATGCAGCCAGGGAGAGGTGGTCAGCAGCCACCGAGAGGCCGTGGTCCAGCCAAAGGGGGAAATGGGTTTGGACAAGGTCGAGGAGCATCGGGTAGAGGTGCTGGTAATACAGAGGTGAGACAGCTAGGGTTGGTTTATGCTGCTCGGCGTCGAGAGGATGGTGACTCACCTGACGTTATAACTAGTACATTCCTCATTCATGAGGTACCATTTATAGCTTTGATTGATATTGGGTCTACGCACTCGTATGTTGCATGTACTATATCGAGAACATTGGGTATACAGTTTGAACTTGCTGATAGGGAACTATCAGTGGTTAGTCCACTGAGACAGCCAGTTAGGATGAATAAACTATTTAGAGATGTGCCCCTAGAGGTCCAAGGGGTTGTCTTTCCGGCGGATTTGATGGAACTGCCGTTTGGCGTTTTGGGCATGGACTGGTTAGTGAAACACCGTACGAATTTGGATTGCGCTACTAAGCGTATGGTACTGAAGTCTTCGGATATTGAGGAGATAGTCGTGATAGGGGAGCGAAGGGATTATTTATCTAATGTGATCTCCGCATTAAGGGCCGAAAAGCTGGTTCGCAAGGGGTGCGAGGCATTCCTAGCTTATGTCAGCACATTGGATGTTAAGGGTTTGTCTGTTGGGGATGTTAAGACCGTAAAGGAATTTTTGGATGTATTTTCTGAAGAGCTTCCAGGGTTGCCACCAAATCGTGAGGTCGAATTCGGCATTGAGCTCTTACCAGGAACGGTTCTTGTGTCCATCGCCCCTTATAGGATGACGCCGAATTAGCTGGTAGAATTAAAGGCTCGGATCCAAGAGCTACTAGATCGAGGATTCATCCGGCTGAGTGTGTCACCGTGGGGAGCAGTGGTACTATTCGTAAAGAAGAAGGATGGGTCAATGTGCATGTTTATTGATTATCGTCAATTGAATAAACTGACGATTAAGAACAAGTACCCTTTACCAAGAATAGACGATCTGTTTGATCAGCTGCGAGGAGCCGCAGTTTTCTCCAAGATAGATCTTAGATCAGGATACCATCAGTTAAGGGTTAAGGAGGCAGATGTGTACAAAACTACATTCCGAACTCGTTATGGGCACTACGAGTTTCTGGTCATGCCGTTTGGGTTAACGAATGCACAAGCTGCTTTTATGGATATGATGAATCGGGTTTTCCAACCCTACTTAGACCGATTCATGGTGGTATTTATAAATGATATTTTGGTGTATTCAAGAACTGAGGAGGAGCATGATTCACATCTTTGGGTTGTTCTGCAAATATTGAGAGAAAAATAACTCTATGCCAAATTCAGCAAGTGTGAGTTTTCGTTGCGAGAGGTGACATTTTTGGGTCATGTCGTGTCTGCCGGGGGAATTAGGGTTGATCCCCAAAAATTTGAGGCCATATTAGATTGGAAGCCACCGAAGTCGATGTCTGAGATTCGAAGTTTTCTGGGTCTGGCTGGGTATTACAGACGGTTCGTTGAAGGGTTTTCACTAATTGCTGCACCCCTAACTAAGTTATTACGTAAGGGAGTATCATTTGTTTGGACTGATAAACAACAGGAGAGTTTTGAGAAACTGAAGAAGATTCTGACTGAAGCTCTAGTATTAATACAGCCTGAGGCTGGGAAGGAATTCATTGTCTATTGTGATGCGTCGCACACGGGTCTAAGATGTGTACTGATGCAAGAGGGTAAAATGGTGGCTTATTCATCTCGTTAGCTTAGGCCACACGAGGTGAATTATCCTACTCATGACCTGGAATTAGTTTCGATGGTATTCGCATTAAAGATTTGGAGACACTACATGTACGGGGAGAAGTCGATCATCTATACCGACCATAAAAGTCTTAAGTACCTCCTTACTCAGAGGGAGTTGAACCTTAGGCAACGAAGATGGATAGAGCTGCATAAGAATTATGATTGCTCGATTGAGTATCATCCGGGAAAAGGTAACGTGTAACACCCCAAACCCGGCCTAGAAGTTAGGCCCAAATCTGGCGTGTCACATGGAAGTGTTTTTGAAAACCCTATTTCTTGTTGGTAAAACTTGTTTGAGAGTTAAAGCCTCTTAAACTCAAAACACTTAAGCAAATCCTATCCACTTGAAAATCGAATTACTTTTAAAACCTTATCTATTTAAAATAAACAATTTACGAAAATGTGATGTTTAGAAATAGAGTTGCAAAAGCATTTGAAAATGTTGAGGAAACGTAGTGTTTCAAAACAGTTACCATTTTGGAAATCGTATTCCACCTTTAACAATTAGAAAACATCATTAATAAATATCAGAAATAATAAGTTAAAAATAAAGAGGCCTTATTACAAAATTATTAACCCAATAAATTTAAAAAAATGAAATAAAGTCGCAAAGTTTAACTTTAAAGCATATCTGACGTGTGGCCACCTCCGAGTCCCTCGCAGCTCCGAACCGTCTAAGACTGGGGATTACTCGCACGCTTAAAAGCGAGGTGAGTTTATGAAAACTCGATGTGTAATCCCTTACTAGAGGTAACAACAAGATATCTGAAAACGAAACTAAAAGCGATGCAGGCCAAAGCCCTTTAATAGTAATAGTACAGTCCAGTTCAAAGCATACGTGGGCCATAGCTCACTACCATATAATTTGGGTCACAGCCCATACAAAATCCATTAGGCCTAGCCCAAACCAATAACAGAATAAGTGGGCCTAAGCCCAGTACAGTGACAGACCTCATAAACATATATGCAACAGTATGAGGATGCATCCCACCCCAATCCAGCCAACACACCACCCGTACCAACCAACACACCATGTGGGGATAAAATCGACCCACCTAGCCAACACACCAAGCTTAGCACCAGTTGCGGCACTGAGTCAACAGAACGGCTTGGCGCCGTAGATAAAATGGCTAAAAGCCATAAATATCGCAGCAACGCTACCAGATAACAGAACGACTAAAAGCCTTAACCAGAATGGTTATAAACCATAATCGGAATGGCACAGAGCCATAATCAGGATGGCACAAAGCTATCAGTGACTGTAATAAGTTTGGCACATATCCATCAGCGACGGTAATATAATCAGCACACAGCCACGGGTAATTATGATCAACACAGAGTCATCAATATATATGTTAGGCACATAGCCACGGGTAAATACGGTTGGCACAAAGCCATAATCAAGATGGCACAGAGCCATATTTATCGCAGAAAGGTTGAAATCCTTGTACAGAACGGCAATGGGGCGTACACTTCCTTCGTAACTTTGTCACAACCCCATGCAATATGTCGTGTATGTCATGGTTAATCATCACAGGTGTATGCAGAATGACCATACTCAATAACAATCATTTAAAACATATATTACAAGCATATCAGTCACACGACCACAGTCAAGTTAGTTAAAACACAACCATACGATCACAGTCAAGTCATGGCACAAAATCAGTCTTTTACCCTCAAGGGCAAAATAGTCATTTTACCCTATAAGGGTATTTTGGTAATCCTACCCTACAGGGGTAATTTGGTAATTCTACTCATAACTAATCTGTGTATGCAGTGCATCTCAAACATAATCAATCATACTATTAACACATACAACACTAGTACTACCACGAGGGTACAACAGTCATTTAATCGGTTCAGGGTAAAACGATCATTTTGCCTCGTAAGGGCATCTTGGTAATATTACCCGTCGAGGGTATTTCGATAACTTTACCCATAAAGGGTATTTCGATAACTTTACCCATAGAGGGTATTTTAGTAATTTTGCAAACCCGAGGTATTTTGATAATTTTGTAAACTAGGGGTATTTCGATAATTTCACAAATCAAGGGTATTTTGGTAATTTTACAATCTAAGGGTATTTCGGTAATTTCACAAATCATGGGTATTTCGATAATTTTGCAAATTAAAAGTATTTCGGTAATTTCACAAATTAAGGGTATTTCAGTAATTTTGTAAACCAAGATTATTTCAGTAATTTCACAAATCAGGGGTGTTTCAGTAATTTTGCAATCTGTGGGTATTTCGGTACTTTCACAAATCATGGGTATTTCAGTAATTTTTCAATTTGAGGGTATTTCGATAATTTCACAAATTATGGGTATTTTAGTAATTTTCTAAACTGAGGGTATTTCGGTAATTTTGCAAATTAGGGGTACTTTGGTAATTTCGCAAACCAAGGGTATTTCGAGAATTTTACAAACTAGGGGTATTTCAATAATTTTACAAACCAGGGGTATTTTAGTAGTTTCACAAATTAAGGGCATTTCGATAATTTTATAAACCAAGGTATTCTAAACAGAGATAACGATGCGAACGGGCCTAGGGCCCATTCTCGGCCCAAATGGGCCCACACGCTCGTATGGCCCATTTACCCAAATCTAGCCACAAATATGATATTCACATAGCCCAGTCCAATATTTACTACACAATCATACAACTTATCCGATTGGACACATGGGCTCATTAGCCCCACATGGCCCCTTTCGGCCCATCGTGGACCAAACAGCCTAAACCCACAAGAACACTCATGATGGCCTCAACTATCATGTCGAAGCTCCCACACGTGCACTCCCACGCTCGTGTGGCTACCATCGTCGTGTGACCGCTTTTTCGGCATTTGCTGCTCTATAGGTAGAGTAGTGCGAAATACACACCTTATAGGAATCTGGAGTTGATCCGTGCTCCAAACACTCTTATGCCTAAACTCCAACCAAGGTATGGTTACTCTCCTCATAGATTTCTCTATTTAAAGCTAGCTTCTCACCTTCCCTCATGCTAGCTTCCTGATGTGGGATCCCTCCTTCAGCAGAGTTTAAATCCATCACAACCACTTGTCATCCCAACTTAGCAAAATAAATATCCCTTTTTGCTTGCAATGGGATTCGAACCCTTGCCCTCTCCTATGCTCCAGGCGCTACATGCCACCACAACACAAGCTCCTTTTGTGTCTTAAAACATGCGCAACTAAATATAAGTCTATGGGCCAAAGTTTAAGTTCATTTAAAAGGAAAACAAAAAGAATTGCAAGCGCCAAGACTTGAACCTTGGACCCCTTGCTTCCTCTATAGTGTCACTTCCTTGCCTCCCATGTGGTGCCATTTTCCACTAGACCACCACTCCTTTTGTGTCATTTTTCTTCACATTTTATTCTTAAAGCCTACTTACTAACTCCTAGGGTTTTATTCACCTAAAACCAAAATTTTCCTAAAGCCCTGGTTTGATCCCAAGACTTCATGGTAGCCCCCTAACCTTCCAAAATCACTCACCTAATAGGTCCAAATTGCATTAGTGCCGTTCTCTTGTTCTCAAAAATTTTAAACGCTCCCGTGCACAAGGCGCAATGGGCCCGATTCTACTAGGCCCAAATTCAGGTTGTTACATAACGTGGTGGCGGATGCACTGAGCCGTAAGGTTGTGTCTGATTTAAGAGCAATGTTTGCTCGTCTCAGTCTATTTGAGGATGGTAGTCTGTTAGCTGAATTTCAAGTGAAACCGACGTGGGTAGTTCAAATTAAAGAGAAACATATGTTGGATGAGTCGTTGGATCCTTGGTTCCAACAGGTGAAGAAGGGAGAGACCGAGAATTTTGGGCTGAATAGTGAAGGAGTATTATGCTCCGTGGAAGAGTTTCTCTACCAAGGGACTCTGAGTTAAGGTAGTTGATTCTACGGGAGGTGCATAGTAGCCCATATGCTATGCATCCTGGTGGGAACAAGTTATACCGAGATCTACGTGAATTGTACTAGTGACTAGGACTTAAGCGTGGTTACTAATTTTTAAGTAAGTGCTTGACATGCCAGCAAGTGAAGGCTGAGCATCAACTGCCTTCGGGACTGCTGCAACCTATTAAGATTCCACTCTGGAAGTGGGAGAGGGTAACCATGGATTTTGTTAGTGGGCTACCCCTGACGCCTACTAATAAAGATTCGATTTTGGTAATCGTAGATCGGCTGACTAAATCTGCTTACTTCATACCGGTTCGTACCGATTATTCGTTACAGAAGTTGGCAAAGTTGTATGTGGCGAAAATTATAAGGTTACATGGGGTACCAGTGTCTATCATTTCGGATAGGGATCCTAGATTCACGTCTCGATTCTGGAGAGTGTTACCCAAAGCTTTGGGTACAAGGTTGGATTTTAGCACAGCGTTTCATCCGCAGACTGATGGTCAGTCGGAAAGGGTAATTCAGATTTTAGAGGACATGTTAAGAAGATGTATAATTGATTTCAAGGGTAGTTGGGAAGACTATCTACCATTAGTGGAATTTACTTACAACAACAACTACCAATCCAGTATTCAGATGGCACCATACGAGGTGTTATATGGTCGTAGGTGTCGTACTCCTACTTGTTGGACGGAATTGGGTGAGCGGCGACTATTGGGACCAGAGCTAATTTCTGAAACTGAGGAGAAAGTGAAATTGATTCGTAATCGATTAAAAGAAGCATCTGATAGGCAGAAGTCATATGCTGATTTAAAACGTAAAGAGATTGAACATGCAGTGGGAGACTATGTTTTCTTAAAGGTCACACCATGGAATAAGATTCTGAGATTTGGGCGAAAAAGCAAGCTGAGCCCTAGATTTATTAGACCTTACCGGATAGTAAAGCGTGTAGGACTGGTTGCCAATCAGCTGGAACTACCTCCTGAGTTAAATCGTATACATAATGTATTCCACGTTTCTATGTTGAGGCGATATCGATCTGACCCCTCACATATAGTGTCGATAGAGGAGATCGAGGTGAGATCTGATCTAACTTTTGTGGAAGAACCGATGCAGATATTGGATCGTGATGTTAAGGTGTTGAGAAGGAAATCTGTTCCGATAGTCAAGGTGCTGTGGAGTAATCACAGTTTAGAGGAAGCCACGTGAGAGCTTGAGGAGGCGATGCGACATCAATACCCTCATCTCTTCTGATCAGGTAAATTTCGAGGCCAAAATTTCTTTAAGCGGGGTAGAGTTGTAACGTCCCAAAAATTAAGGGTTGTAATTTTTGCATAATTTCACGTTGTGCTTGCTTAGCTGGTTATTTGAGGGTATTTGGGGGTTCTAGGGAGGCCTGGGTTCGAGTCTGAGCCTTGGAAAAATTTTGGTTTTTGACCCTAAACTGAAGAGGGTTGGCAGTTGTAGGACTTAAATAAATTCATGAGCGTTTAAAAGTCACAAATTGAGCATGTTGTGGCGTCAAGTGGTAGAGCAGGGAGGGAAGGGGTTCGAATCCCTCAGGTTGCAAATGAAGGATTTTATTTTGCTAATCCCTCAGGGGTCCGAATCTTCTTCTGCTAATCTCTCTTCACATTTCATCCATTTCTTTTCTCCTCTTTGGGCCGTATAGCCACACTTCTTCCTATTTGATTTCCCTTTAGCGAACATCAAATAGTCTGAATACTTTGGTACTCTTTCTGCTGGCCGAACTTGGTAAGCCTAACCTTCTTAATCTTTTTAACCCAGATCTTTTATTCCTTGGTGGTTGGGGCCAGATTCGATTGAAAAATAACTGACGTGTGTCATCGACTTTGGTGTTGGTAAGGGTGGAGTAGTTCAAGTATCTTCTTAATTCATTGCTAGTGGTATTCTTGTGATTCTTTTGTTGAATAAACATTGGTCTCCCTCTTTTCCCTATGGGGGCCGAATATTGGTTGGTGGCTAACTCTCTCTTTCTTGATCTTCTTTGTTAGAGACCCGCTTTCAGTAGCCAACGAATAGGGCCCATTACCATTACACTGTAGGAGGTCACGTCTTGTGGTAAGTGAATTTTGTTGCGTAGTATATTTCGATATTATGGATTTTCGAGGACGTTGAGATTAATTAATGGTCATTGTTATCATAGGGGCAAAGAGGAGTTTTTCATTCGACAATCCAAAGCAGGTGTGTAATCTCACACCTCTGTTTAATCTACTATTGTTATGACCTGTGAATCAGCTAAAAGCCGAAATATCAAAAAATTGAAATACCGACAACTGAGATCACTCGAGCGTGCAAGCGCTCGTGGAGATAAACCGAGCCATTAGTGATGGCGATAGACCATTGGGAGTGTCACGAACGCATTCGTGGATCTGAGGCCATAATGGGCCTTGTTAAGCCGAAGCGGGCTAAGTGAGCCCAAGGTGTTAACTGGCCCACATGAGTGAAATGATGAGAAGTAACAGATGATTGATGCAACTGCGAATTCCACAAAATTGAGACTGAAAATGAGCTGAATGGGCCACATGAGCGTGTGGGCCTGTTGGGGCCGAAATTGGACTTTTAGGCCCAATTGCACTGTATTTACCCGAAATGGAACCTGTGTTGCCTGAGGCTATAGTTGGCCTCCGGAAAGGCTGTAGATGAGCAAATTACTGAAATACCCTTGATGGGTAAATTACCGAAATACCCTTGGGTAATTTACCGAAATACCCCCGAGGGATGAAATTACTGTTTTACCCCCAGATTACTGTTTTACCTTTGGTGGTAGGATCATCGATGTATGAGTAGTAACTGTATGATTGATGTCAATGTTGATGCATTGATTACATGGTTTAATTATGACATGGCATATTGCATGGGTTGGGTTATGGATTTGGAGGTAGCACTGTACTGGTGGCTGTGCCACGTTATACTGATTTAGTGGCTCAGCCACGTATACTGTTATTAGCAGCTAGTCTTCGTTATTGGTGTGCTGGTTGGGTGGGTTGACTTGGTCCCCACAGGTGTGTTGGTTGGTACGGGTGGTGTGTTGGTTGGACTGGGTTGGGTACATATTTGTTTTACATATCATAGGGCTTCGCCCCAGACTGTTATTAGGGCTTCGGCCCAGACCATCACTGAATAGGGCTTCGGTCCAGATTGTTATTGAATAAGGCTTCAGCCCAGACCGCTATTGAATAGGGCTTAGGCCCAGATTGATATTGTATGGGCTTGGGCCCAAACTGTAGGTGTAATAAGGGGATTACACACTGAGTTCTCGTAACTCACCCTTTCTCTTTAACTGTGCAGGTAATCCCCAGCCTTAGAGGGTTTGGAGCTGCGAGGGACTCAGAGGTGGCCACACATCCTGTATGTTTTGGGGTTAATTTAGCTACTTCATTTTACTTTACTTTACTGTAATTTTTGGGTTAATAATTTTTGTAATAAGGCCTTTGGAATTGTTTTAACCTTAATTTGGTATTTCTTTACAACCTGCTAATTTATTAAACACGGGTTTTTATAATAACTACTGTTTTTAAATATCATGTTTCCGCAACTATTTAAACTAAACTTTCGTAACAGATAAGGTTTTAAAAACAAATTAATAAATTTTTAATAAAATTTTGAAATCGAATGATTTCAAGTAAAACTTGTTTTGGCATTAAGCAATGAAAATTGAGATTCTTGAACAATAGGAAGTTTTGATTCATAGATGAGTTTTCCAACGAACACAAAGTTTTCAAACAACACCTGATGTGGCACGCTAGATCCAAACATAACGTCTAGGCTGGGTGTGGGGTGTTACAATCTCCCTCCTTCAGTTATTATAACAACCCCATTTTCAGTTGTACCGAAAAAGGCAGCTTTGGAACCCTATTTCTATAAATTGAGTCCGTAAATAATAAATATAAATATCTACTAAGTTGATATAAAAGAATATTGGTGTTTGGTCTATCAATTTGTCAATAAAATGGTTAATTAAGGCTCAGGGACTAAATTGTAAAAGTCCAATCGCTATAAGTTTTTAATTGGTCAAAGGCTTAGGGATTTAAATTGCAATTAGCCAAAGGTCTAAAATAGTAATTAAACCATTTTACTTTGGGAATTAGTGGATGATGATGAATGATTCCGCTAAACATGCTTAATGGTTAGTTTAAGTTAATTTAATCATGATTAAGTCAATTAAATTAGATTAATCAAGCCTTAATCCACCTATGTAACACCTCTCACCTAGTCCACTCGTCGAGCCCATGTTATAGGATGCTACAGTAAATAACGGAACAGTTCATGTGATTTCTTAAATAAAAAACTCATTTAAACATTTAAATTATCTCATACATACACTCAAATAATGATTTACAAACTAATTCGAGTCACAATTGAGCTTACAAAAGCTCTAAAGTTAACCCAAGTATAAACAATGATCATACTGAAAGCTTTTCTAAAAGTAAGACAATTTTTCAAAGTTAGGGTCACACGACCGTGTGCCCAGGTAGTGTTACAAATGGTGACTGTATGGAATTGGAATTACACGGGCTTGTATCTAGGCCATGTAACTCATCAAAACTGTGTGGTTTAAAAACATAAATTTTCTATCAGAAGTCACACGGTCGTGTGGCTGGACCGTGTAACAGGCTAAAACCATGTGAAAACTAATAACCAAAACTAAAATACTCACACGAGCGTATGGCCAGCCCGTGTAAAAATCGAGAACTGTGTGATACTAATTCTTCTTATTATCCAGTTGACACACAACCGTGTCACCAACCCATGTGTATAGACCATGTGGCACATAAATAGGTCATTAGGTACATGCTTCAATTTCTATCCTAAAAAGACAACTTCAACTATAATTTGGCCAATTAGTAACCTGTTCAAAATAATCCAAATCAAGCCAAAACATATATATACCAACTTCCTAAATCACTAACCAGAATGCCTTAATGACATCATCACAAATCAAGAGCTTATTCTCATGCAATTTAAGTGTCTTTATATGCTTTTTGTTGATTTTTAGTTTTTTCATTAATAAATTGTTTTCATTAGTTTTAAGTCATTTTTGATACCCAAATTGGCTAGTTGTGCCATGGGGAACCTAACAAGTTGATTGAGTTCTGTAGGGGGTCGATGGTGACCCAAACGTGAAAGTCGTGAAATCAAAGCATGAAAGTCGTGAGACCTCTGATAGTGCTGAAATGAGGAGAATAGAGGCCATCTACAGTGGTATCGTGATACCGAGACACTCAAGACTCCCAATCTAAAGACTGTTGTGGGTATCACAACACCGAAGCCCGATGAGTGAAAGAAAACTGCAGGGGCAATTTTGTGTCCAAACAAGCTTATGTCTTCTTTTTTACTTAAGGGCAAAATGGTTAATGCTAGGTTAAATATTAGTAGGCTATAAATACAACTTTATAAGTCTTAATGACGCCTTGCCACTAGACCACTCCCTTCCTTGTGTCATTTTTTTCCCACAATTTATTCTTAAAGCCAACTTACTTACTCCCAGGGTTTTATTCACCTAAAACCAAAATTTTTCCTAAAGCCCAGGTTTGAACCCGGGACTTCATGGAAGCCCCCTAACCTTCCAAAATCACTTACCTAATAGGTCAAACTTGCATTAGTGCCGTTCTCTTGTTATCAAAAATTTTAAACGCTCCCTTGCCCAAGGCCTAATAGGCCCAATTCTACTAGGCCCAAAAATTAGAGGCGTTACAATTATATGAGTGTATGAAAATTTTGGTCGATTAATTTTAATGATTGTATGCTAAATTGTGAAAAAAGACTAAATCGCATAAAGTGCGAAAGTTTCATTTTACAAGCTAGAGGTGTCATATAGCTATAGAATATTAAATTGGAGGTCCTTAATGTGTAATTAGGCCATTGGGGAAGTGACGGTCGGCCATAGGGACAAGAAAATCAAGTGGTCAATGGTTAGGTAAGTATTGGAGACTTAATTGAATAAAATAAGATAAAATAAAAAAGCTATCATCTTTTCCTATTCCCATTTCTTCTTCCACCAAATTTTTTAACAAGAAATAGGGGTTTTGAAGCTTAAACTTTTAGCCAAGCTATCCTCTTGCAAGTAAGTGATTATGATGGTTATTTTTGATGATTTTTGTGTTTTTGGAACCCCTAAAGCTTAAGCTAGCTAAAGAGGGGACTATTTTACAAAATGGTTGAAAGTTTAGGGATTTTGCATGAGAGTGCTTATGTTATTTACTGAGTTTTTAGTGAAGAAAATGAATTATGGTTGTTAAATAAACAACTTTTGTGAAAGGACTTTGCATGAAAACTCTTAATAGGACTATTTTGTGAAAGTTATAAAATAGATGATAAATGTGTGAAATAGTTGAAATTGTGAGTTGATATAAGAGAGAATATGAATTAGCTAGGCTTGGGTGTGAATAAAAATGAACACATTTCATTTTATGAGCCTAGGGGTAAAATTGTAATTTTAACAAATTATAAGGGCAAAACGATCATTTTTGACAAAATAGAAATTTTAAAATGTCTTGATTTATGTAGTGATTTAAAATGAGTGAAATTGTTATTATAGATCAAGAAGGACGTGGAATTAACCTTGACCGGGGAAAAGACAAGGTTTTAGACTAAACCTTAAATTGACATATTTTGCATCGAGGTAAGTTTATGTGTAAATGATACATCTTTATTACGTATATTCTTATCTAATAATGCATTATGTGAATGCGAATGATTATTGTTAAGATCTATTAAAAATGATAGAGAGTGAGGAAATTCTCGGATAAACCTTCGGATTAGGATAAGGATACGGTTAACATACATGTATAAGTAAATATTGGTGGGTTGTGTGCGATACCACCGTAAACTTGTAAATATTGGTGAGTTGTGTGCAATACCACCTTGTTACCTACTAATGATGGGCTATGTGTGATATCATCATAATTATTATCATTAGTGGGCTGTGTGCGGTACCACCGTAAACTTGTAAATATTGGTGGGCTGTGTGCGATACCACCTTGTTAATTATAAATGGTGGGCTGTGTGTGAAACCACCGAGTATCTAATATTATTCCAAAGTGTTCATCTAGAAACTTGTCTAGGTGAAATTTCATGTGACTTTGTGGTGATAAGTGCAGGGTATAAGTGCAAGTAAATGTGAGCAATGTTTATGATATGTATTTGGGATGTAGTAAGATTTGAAATGAGTAAGCATGATTATGAGGATATGAATTGTTTTTACTTAGTATGTAATGCTTTTGATTGATATGTATGTGGTAAGATGTTTATTGTTTACATATAGACTTACTAAGCTTAAACCTTACTCCCTTTCTCTTTTCCCTTATTTTATAATGTCGAAGAGCCAGATCAGGATACGGGGATAATCAGAGGATCACCACACTGACCACATATCTTGGTATAGTTAGATTTAGCATTTTGAGTATGGCATGTATAGGGACTCGACTTAGTTGAATGTCATATTGTTTTGGCCAAATGTGTTGGCTTATTCAAAGATGAATTCTTTTGTATAAGGCCATAGTTGATGGCTCTTTCTTATTAATCTATGAAATGATGAGGTTATTCATGAATGTGCAAGTTGCATGGTTGATTTACTTGGTTTAATTATGGATGAATGAGTTGATGGTTTGGTGTGATTCATGTTTGTATGAGTTGGGGTGGTAGAAAGAGCTTGGCATATAGTTTTATTCTTGTTCACATGGGTAGGTGCACGGGCGTGTGTCTAGACTGTGTGTGACACACGGTTAGCCTCATGGGCGTGTGCCGTGTGTCCCCCTGCATGCTAGATTGACAAGTCAGTATACTCAGTAGTAACCACACGAGTGGAGACACAGCCGTGTGTCTCAACCGTGTGGAAGACATGGCCATAGTACATGGGCGTGTGCCCAGGTCGTGTGAAGTTTGCACCTAAATTAGGAATTTAATTCATCACACGGTTGAAGGACACTGGCGTGTGCCTTGGCCGTGTGACATTTATGGAGTGATGATGTTAGAAATAGAATGCCAAGGTTTCTACACACAAGCTAAGACACGGGCATGTCGTGGCCGTGTGAGGGACATGAGCCATGGACACGGGCATGTGTCTGGCCATGTGAAAACCCCTGTAGGTTCGAATTGAGAAATAAATCCACACGGGTGTGGAACACGGGCATGTGATATGCCACACGGGCGTGTCCCTTCCTCCACACGGGCGTGTAGACTGTTTGATGAAAATTTTCTAAGTCTTTCTAGAGATCTTTTAAAGAGTTCTATTTGAACCCGAACTGTTCCTAAAAGGTGATTTAGGCCTCGTAGGCTTGTTTAAAAGGTGATATGAAAAGTTTTAATTCTGGGTGGGATGTCATGTCTCGATTTTGCATAATTGCTTGTGTATAAGTCTGGTAACGCCTTGTACCTTGTTCCGGCGTCGAATACGGGTAAGGGGTGTTACAAAAGTCGCATCAGTTAGCATCGAAGAAATCTAAAGAACATCACTACAGTTCTACTTCTTCTGTGGGACATTCTAATAGAGATAGAGATACCAAACGTTCCAGTCCTAAACCCTAGTCTACATCTGTAGCGAGTGTGGGTAGTGTAACAGTCTGATTTAGACCCTAGTTGGAATAGTGGTTTCGGGACCACAAATCTGGGTCAGAAAAATATTTTAATATCATTTTTAGTGCTTATAATATGTGTATTGGTATGTATGAAAGTTTCGTCTGAAAATTTGATTGTTTGTGTGCTCAATTTGATAAAAGGACTAAATTACAGAAAATGAAAAAGTTGAGTATTACTTGATATGTGTGCTGAATTGATGTGGTTTGTTAGATGAGAAGTCCCTAAATGGTTATTATGCCATTATAAGGTTAGTGGACATATATGTCCATGATTCAAGTGTTTTATATTAATATTTCATCAAGGTTAAAATTGGTATTTGATTATTAAAGTTATTATACTTAAAATAAAAGCAATTTGGAGACCATTATCATTATCCTTCCACCAAATTTGAAACAAAAAGAAAGGGTTTAAAGTTTAGTTACATTCGGCACTTATAAGGCTTGATTGAGGTATGTTTTAAACTCGATTTTTGATGATTTTTATGTTTTTGTGATCGTTGCTTCGTGTTCTCTTAAGCCTATGTCTCAATTTCTGAATTTGATGAAGATTGTGAGTTATGACATTGATGATTTTGTAAGATTTGTGATGATAGTTGATGAAATAGAAAAGATATGTGATAGATTAATAAGTTTTGTTTTTGAATTTTTGATGATTTTGATTATTCCGGGCTTAATTATGTATATGAGAAATTGAAGGACTAAAATGTGAAATAAATGAAATATATGGCTTACATGAGCTAAGGGAATATTCGGCTAAACATGGGTATAAAGAAATTATGTGTATTTTGTGATTTTATGAAATAGGGACTAAAATGTTAAAATGTGAAAAATGTGAGGGCTAATTTGTAAAATGCCCTAAATATGTGTTCATGGATTGAATTGAATGATATGGTGAATGAATGAGCTAAATTTGAATGTGATTAGATCAAGAACCAAAGAAAATGGAATTAGATCGGGGGAAATCGAAAGTGGTTGAGTAGTCATTTCCATCCGTTCGTATCCATACGAGGTAAGTCGATATACAAATAAATGTGTTTGAATTGAATTATTATTGCTTATATATAAATAAATTGTGATATACG
The DNA here is from genome assembly GCA_025503065.1 of Gossypium bickii. Classification (NCBI taxonomy): domain Eukaryota; kingdom Viridiplantae; phylum Streptophyta; class Magnoliopsida; order Malvales; family Malvaceae; genus Gossypium; species Gossypium bickii. The sequence goes on along the minus strand of CP106709.1, from coordinate 48,825,058 downwards.
GTTATTTGAGTTGAATATCTGGAATACGAAAAAGTGTCGATAATGTGATGACATCTGAAAAGTCTCGTATGAACCTTAAGGATAGTTAGGATACATATGTCATGACATAGGGTTCTGATATGTGTTATCGTGTAAGTCCATGTCTGGGACGTTGGCGTCGATCTGAGATTTACGTGTAAGACCATGTCTAGGATGTTGGCATCGATTGTACGAGCTTTTAGAGATACCCGAGTATCCTTATGGACTCTAAATGGTTCAAAGGGCACTCCGAGAAATGAATGATTATGTGAAATGTGTATCCGATGCAGGTACGTTTCAAATGTATGCAAAGTTGAGTATGAAAAGTAAGTATATGTGAAAATGTGGATTTGATATATATATATATGAGAATATTGTAATAAGATGTGTTATATACCGATGTACTATGATTAAATGAGCTACATGGAATGTGATATGTATGTGAGTGTATGGCTAAGAACAACTAAACTAAATGAGAAGTATGAAAATTGCTAATGTGTTATACCATAGTTTATATGAATGAAGTGGTTTATTAATGTTCTATGTGATAAGTTTATTTGTATATGGCTTACTAAGCTTTTGAAAGCTTACTTTGTGTGTGTTTGCATTATTTTATAGATTATCAAAGCTACTGGGAGCTCAGGGATCATTGAGGATCATCACCACGCTATCAAACTATATTTTGGTACCTTTTGAAAATGTACATATTGAAGTATAGCATGTATAGGCTAGAGAACTTTGATTATGTTTTGAAATGTGCATATATAGCCATGTGATATGGCTTGATAATGAATGTGACTATGAGTGAATGTAGTTCATGCTATGTGATGCAATATTTGGCATGTTTGGATGTGTTTATGAATGGCCAAATGAAATGGTCAATTTTTGTATGTTTTGGATGCTTTTAGGTCATAATTTAATGCTTGTTTGATGTTGTAGATAAGACCCAATTGGGTGGCAATTTGGCCTTGCAAATAGTCTATAATTACCCACATGGTTGAGCACATGGGCATGTGTCCTGACCGTGTTCTTCACTGTCCCAATTGGAAGCTAGACAGACTTGCACACGGGCCAAACACGCGGGCGTGTGACAGGCCGTGTACCCAAGTAAGCATTGCACACGGGCCAAACACAGGGGCGTGTGACAGGTCATGTGATTCAGGTCAGTTTTGAACACAGGCTGAGGCATGGTCCAAGGCACGGCCATGTGGAGTACATGGCCTAGCCACACGAGCGTGTGCCCTGTTCTGAAAGGAAATTTTTCTAAGTTTTATAAAGTTTTCGTATGAGATCGGTTAAGTCTCGAAATTTCTCTAAAGCATGTTTAAGGTCATATAGACCTTTTAAAGGGACAAAAGGGATTGTGAATGTTGATGATGTGTTAATGCATAATATATGTTTGAAAAATGTTCCGATATTTCTGGTAATACCTCTTAACCTTAGTCTGGCGATGGCCACGGGTTAGGGGTGTTACAGGTAGTCTTAGAAACACCAGACTCAAGTTCAAGCACTGTAATAGGCCACATTATGGTGAGTGTCAAATGAAGAATGGAGCGTGTTTCAGATGTGGTTCTTTTGGCAATATCTTAGAGATTGCCTAGAGAAATCTGAGAAAGAGAAAGCTTAGACCACGAGACAGAGCAATACTATTGCGAGAGGTAGACCACCTCGTAATCTGGAAATATGAGTCGTGGTCATGGTGTAACGAAAGACTCCACTGTGAGATCCAAGGCATGAGCACCAACTAGGGCTTATGCTATTCACGCACGCGAATATGCTTCTGTGATAGATGTTATTACCAGTACTTTCTCTCTTTATGATACTAATGTAACTGCTTTGATTGTTCCCGGATCGACTCATTCATATGTTTGCATGAATTTAGTGTTTAGTAAAAATTTACCTATGGAGTCCACTGAATTCATGGTTAAAGTATCGAACCCCCTAGGCCAGTATGTGTTCGTTGATAAGGTTTGCAAGAACTATCCGTTGATGACTCGGGGTTACAATTTTCTGGTTGATTTGATGCTATTACCATTCAATGAATTCAATGTGATTTTGGGCATGGATTGGCTAACTCTGCATTATGCTGTGGTAAATTGTAGACGAAAGTTTATTGTATTGAAATGTCAGAATGGTGAGATGCTTCGTATTGAATCAGATAACTCGAGCGGGTTGCCTATTGTGATATAAGCTATATCAGCATAGAAATATGTGAGAAAAGGTTGTAATTCTTACCTTGCCTATGTATTGGACACTAAAGTGTCTGGGTCGAAGCTTGAATCAGTACCAGTGGTTTGCGAGTATCCCAATGTGCTTCCAGAGGAGTTACCTAAATTATCGCCGGTCAGAGAGGTTGAGTTTGCTATAGAACTTGTACCAGAAACATCACTGATATTGATAGCACCTTATAGAAAGGCTCCTACCGAATTAAAAGAGTTGAAAGCACAGCTGCAAGAATTAACAGATAGAGGTTTTGCTCGACCTAGTTTTTCACCTTGGGGTGCACCGATTCTGTTCGTTAAGAAAAAGGACGGTTCGATGAGTTAGTTATTCATTATCATCCGGGAAAAGCAAACATAGTTGTGGATGCTTTGAGTAGAAAGTCTTTGTTTGCTTTGTGAGTGATGAATACTCGACTGTTTTTTGTCTGATGATGGCTCGATCTTAGCTGAGTTAAAAGCTAAACCGATGTTTCTACAGCAGATCTTGAAAGCTCATAAATGTGATAATAAGTTGCGAGCTAAACGATTACAGTATGAGTCGATGTCTAATTCAGATTTTCAGATAAGGCCCGATGATTGTTTGTTGTTCAGAGGTAGAGTTTGTGTACCGAAGAATCAAGAGTTTATACAAAAACTTTTGCACGAAGCTCATAGTGGTAGCTTATCATTCATCCGGGGAGCAATAAAATGTACAATTATTTGAGACAGATATATTGGTGGCCGGGAATGGAACATGAGATTTCTGAATTTGTATCTAGATGTTTGATATGTCAGCAAGTTAAAGCTGAACATCTGGTACCTTCAGGACTATTAAAGCCAGTGTTGATACCAGAGTGGAAATGGGATAGAGTTACGATGGATTTCGTATCGGGGCTACCCCTATCTCCGAGAAAGAAAGATGCCATCTGTGTTATATTTGATCGTTTGACGAAGTCTGCACATTTTACTCCGATACTTATAGATTTCTCACTTGACAGATTAGCTGAGGTATATGTTTCTAAGATTGTCATATTGCACGGGGTATCAGTATCCACTATTTCGGATAGAGATCCGTGGTTTTGTAAACTGAAAAATTTATAGGATTTTTCCTATGTCATTTATCACCTTTTTTACTTAAATTCGTTGTTAAAACTAAGTAATTGTTTAATAAATTAATGAAATATATGAAACTATGAAATTAGGATATAGAAATTATTAAAATGTGATTTTATGCTTTATTATATAGTTTTCATGCATAAAATGGCTTATTTTATATTTATTTGAGCATATTATATTTTTAAGACATAAAATGGGCCATACATGATTAAATTAAATAATAAAATATAAGATTATATTTAATAATTCATTTTAAAATATTTCATTAATAATTTGGGTTTTAATTAATTATTTATTTTATTCTTTGGTCCTTTAATTTATTGATTTATTTTGGACAAATCTAATAGCTTTGTTGGATTACAAAAACTGTCCGAATTGAAGACCAATTCAACCCAATTTCGGCTGCACATGGCTGTCCACATAAACCACTTTTTGGTTTAATTACACAAGGTCCTTCAATGTTGAAGAAATCGGAGATTTGCCCGAAAATTTACATTTGGCCGAGTCTTAGTCCTGAGTTGTTATGACATTTAAATTGCTTAAAAATCAAGCAAAATTCAAATCAAAATCCACTAATCATGGTCGGCCACTCATTGAAGAAGCTTGAAGAGACTTAAACCTCACAATTTTTAGCAAACTACTCTCCTTTCTTCACCTATAAATAAGACTTCATTTCACCATCATACCTCATCCCTCATCATTCTATCTTTTCTCTCAATTCTCTTTAGCATTATCCATTCCCCAAACCTAACATCATCTCTTCATAAAGATTTTAGCAATTAAGCCTCTTAAAGAGCCCTTGGTCGGCCACCTTGGAGAGCCATCAACAAAGGAGCGAAGGAGCCTCGTCGATTAGAGTCTTGGGTGATAGCCACTTTGATTTGGGTTTAATCTTTCTTTTCTTTGATTTAATCTAAAAATATTTGCTATGGGTTCTTTGTTCTTGTTTACAACAATGTTAGCTTAATTTTATTTAAGCTAGGATGATTGCTTTGATTAAATAATATTTATTTGATTCATGCTTATAGTGTTTGTTCCTCAATCGATCATGTTTTCAATTAAAATCAAGTTTGTATTTCATTTATACGTGATTGAAATGCACCTGAATTAGCTAAGTGATCCTAACCAAACGACAACTAGTGGACACATAATTGAAATATGCATGCTCAATTTAGATCCTAACTCAATTAAATTGCAGGTTGCATAAAAACTCTAACTAAGCTCTATTATCTGCATAGTTTTTAAATTTGTGTGATTAAATTGTTTCAAACCTAACACGTCCCTGTTACTTCACACGAATGCTAAGAAACCCTTAGTAAATAAGGATAAGTGAAATGCATATTTATTAAGTAAAGGATTCCGAAAGGACCTAATGTGGTTTCCAAACTCATGAAAGATCGAGTTGCCATGGAATGTTTTTCCGAATGTTATTAAGCATGTTGATAATAAATTGAGTTTAATTAAAGTAATTGCCATAGTTTATTTATGTTATAATTGTTGCAAATTGTGTTTAATTTTGCTAAAATCTATTTCATTCATATAGTTTGCATATTTAGGATAATTTGCATTAGGGATCATTGCATTTAGTTTAATATATTTAATTTTAATCATCACTTCTCAATCATATTGTGTTTTTATTTACCAAGTTGTTAATATAATTTTACAATTAAGTGCTTTGACACAAATACAATCCCTGTGGAGATGATAAGTCGATACTTACTTATTACTTGATAGCGACTATGTACACTTGCACAAACCTACGCGTTACAAGTTTTTGGTGCTGTTGCCGGGGATTGTTAACTGTTGCCATAGTCATTTTTTTGTGAAATTATTTACTTCCAATTTGGTTTATTTTTAACATTACTAACTTATTATTTTTAATTTTGTGATTTTCTTTTGAGGTGTTTATGAGCATAGATCGGATTATCGATTTACTCCCTGCAAACCTTAAAATTGAGCGAACTTTCAGACAAAGAAGATGTGAACGAACAGCTCAAAGACAAGTCGAGATGGACCTTGGAAATCAGAATGAAGACCAAGGTAATGAAGTCGATCGTGTACGAAATACCATCCTCATTGCCGATGATAGGGATCAATGCATTAGAAAATATGCTATGACACTTTTCAGTGAGTTAAATCCAAGAATTAGAAGGCCAGATGTTGAGGCAACCCAATTTGAATTGAAACTAATGATGTTTCAAATGCTCCAAACGTTGGGCCAATTCAGTGGTTTGCCCACGGAAGATCCACATCTCCACCTTTGATTGTCTATGGAGGTGAGTGATTCATTCAAGATAGCCGGTGTGACTGAAGACATACTGAGGTTGAAGTTGTTTCCATACTCGTTGTGAGATCGAGCACGAGCATGGCTCAATTCATTGCCACCAAGTTACATATCTACATGGCAAGAATTAGCAGAGAGATTTTTGGTTAAGTATTTCCTGCCTAGAAAAAATGCTAAGTTGAGGAACGAGATCACAACTTTCCAATAATTTGATGAAGAGTCTTTATATGAGGCTTGGGAGCGATTCAAGGAGTTACTTCGTAAGTGTCCTGTAACAGCCCGATTTTGGGCCTAGTTGGAATAGTGGTTTTGGGGCCACCAATTCGACGAGGAAAATATTATTTTTATTATATTTTTTTGGTCTACAATTTCACGGAAAGATTTCGTGAAAATTTCGTTCGAAAATTTCGACGTTTAGGCACTCAATTTAGTTAAAAAGACTAAATTGTAAATAGTGCAATGGTTGAGTTCCACATGTTAGAAGTGTCCAATTTCTATGAAATTTTAAATTGGAGGTCCTTAAATGATAATTAGACCATTGGTTAAATTTTTGGACAAAAATGGACATGAGATAAGTGAAATAGGATATTTTTAAGTTAGGGGTATTTTGGTAATTTGGTAATTTAATGGACTAAAAGACAAAATAAAAGCTAAAAACCCTTTTCCATCTTCTTGCTTGGCCGAATTTAGCATGGGGGAAGCCATGGCTAGGGTTTTCAAGCTTTCAAGCTCAATAGTAAGTGCATCCAAGCCTCGTTTTTAATGTTCTTTACATTTTTGAGATCCCCGTAACTCGATTTAGCTATTTCTACCATTATTTTGAGCTAGGGTTTGTGTTTAAAAATTTACCCATGGATTACATGCATGTGATTTGATGTCTAATGGTAGAATATGAATGCTCGGTGTGTAGGAAACGACTTTTACTAAGTGATTTTTGATGAAATCGCATCAAAGGACTAGTTTGTAAAAAGTTGAAAATTGTATGAAAATGTGTGAATGAATGCAAATTGTGGACTGCTATAGTTATGAAAATGGTCCGACTAGGCCTAAAATACAAGGAAATTGAATAAAAATCATTTTACGAGCCTAGGGGCAAAAGTGTAAATGTGACAAAGTTTAGGGGCAAAAATGTAATTTTTCCATAATATGATTTTTGGAATTAATTGAATAGTATAATAACTTAATCAAATGTGATATTTTAGATAAAGAAAATGAGTTTCGAACTTAGAACGGGGAAAGATGAATATTGGAGGACTCGGTCCCTTTCACCATTTTAAGTCGAGGTAAGTTTGTGTGTAATAATTCAGCATCATGTTAATATGCTTTTAAATGTTTGACATTTCGTGAAATGTCTGGGACATGCCTGGGACATGGCACCGGCACCAAATAAAGGAGGTCTCGTATAAGACCATGTCTAGGACATGGCATCGGCACCAAAAAAAGGAGGTCCCGTATAAGACTATGCTTGGGACATGACCTCGGCACCAAAGAAAGATCTCGTGTAAGACCATGTCTGGGACATGGCATCAACATCTATATACGATCTCGTACAAGACCATATCTAGGATATGGCATCGACATCGATATGAGATCCCGCATAAGACCATATCTGGGATATGGCATCGGCATTGACATGTGATCCCATGTAAGACCATATCTGGAATATGGCATTGGCATCTTATTACGTGTATGACGAGTTCGGGTATCCTTCAATATTCCAAGTGGTTCAACGGGGTATAGAGATAATTTTATGTTCAAGAAGGAAAAAGTGCCAAAGTTATGTAATGAAGTGATATAAATACATATGAAAAACTCACGAGAAATGAGTCTGATATGTGATGATTAAGTGCAAGTATATGTATGTATACACTCATGGGCAATGTGCTCGGGATGTGATCAAATTTTGGTAAGAAGGTAAACGAGTAAGTTATACATATGAGAATGACCTTGTGATTATAAGATCATGCTTATGATGTATGAATAAGTGGGAAATGTGATTGATGATCATGTATGAGGCTTTTAAGCTAAATTAAATTGAGAAATAAAATGTTCACGTCTTTGTTGTGGATGTATAAGTTAAATTGGCCAATGAATGGCTTGTAAATATTTGATGATGACTAGCTATTGGCATGGCTAACTATGGATATACTTATCTGTGTGTAAATGAGAATTAATACAAAGAAAACATGATAGAGTAAAATTAGCAACAAAACAGTTTGAACAGCAGCAATTGAATCACATTGAAAATTGATCAAAAATGGTGGAAATTGAATTATAATTTTAATAAGATATGAAATTAAATCTTATTGAGCCTATTTTTTCATAAAATAAAAAAATAAGCAAAATAATTTCATATGATGAGATATTTGGATTTTAATGAGATAGGGTCAGAATGATTTCAGAATCTCCTGTTCTGACCTCGGAAATTCGTTAAAATTTTACAAAAATAATAAAGGGATTATATTCCTAAATTTCTTAATGAGTCTATTTTGAAGAGAAACAAATGGGAACATCATTCAAGTTCTTGTATCTCCAAAGGACCAACATAAAACAATCTTTAATTGTCCATAAGGTACGTTTTCTTTTAGGCGAATGCCTTTTGGTTTATGCAATGCACCTGCAACATTTCAACGATGCATGATGGCAATATTCACTGATATGGTTGAAACTTTTGTTGAGGTTTTCATGGATGATTTTTCTGTTTTTGGTAACAGTTATGATATTTGTTTGTGTAATTTGGCTAAGGTACTGAAGAGATGTGAGGAGATGAATCTTGTCCTTAACTGGGAGAAATGCCATTTTATGGTTAAGGAAGGGATTACTTAGGGAATAAAATCTCAAAGAGAGGAATTGAAATTGATAAAGCAAAGGTGGACGTAATTGAAAGATTATCAGCCCCAATTAATGTGAAAGAAGTCAGAAGTTTCTTAGGCCATGCCGGTTTTTACCGAAGGTTTATCAATGATTTCTCAAAAATTTCTAAACCGTTATGTTTGTTGTTAGAGAAAGATACAGTGTTTGATTTCAACAAAGCATGTTTGGAAGCTTTTGAAGATCTAAAAAAATGGTTAATCTTAGCCCTAATAATCGTTACACCTGATTGGAGCTCACCTTTTGAGTTGATGTGCGATGCAAGTGATTATGCCGTTGGAGCTGTGATGGGTTAAAAAAGAAACAAAGTGTTTCACCCTATTTATTATGCAAGTAGAGCTTTGACGGGAGCCCAACTCAATTATACGATAACTAAAAAGGAACTTTTTGCTATAGTTTTTTCTTTTAACAAATTCCGCTCATATCTTATAGGTACCAAAGTTACAGTATTTATTGACCATGCGGCCATTAAATACTTGCTCACGAAGAAATATACGAAACTGAGGCTAATTCATTGGATACTTTTACTCCAAGAATTTGACCTTGAGATCTAAGACAGAAAAGGTGTCAAAAATCAAATAGCTAATCATCAGTCAAGGTTGGAGCAAGATGAGGTAACTCAATCATGTGTGCCTATCAACAAGAATTTCCCAGATGAACACTTATTTGAGGTAAGTCGAATTCATGCAACACCTTGGTTTGTTGATTTTGCCAATTATCTTACATGTGGAATAATTCCTCAAGAAATGACATACCAACAAAGGGAAAAATTCCTTCATGATAGTCGGTATTATTTTTGGGAGGATCCATTTTTGTTTAAACAGTGTGCAAATAATAAAATCCAAAAGTGTGTAGCTGAAAGTAAGATTGCTGAGATCTTGTATCATTGCCATTCATCTCCAAGTGGGGGACACTTTGGTGGTTTACGTACTGTAGCAAAGATTTTGCAAGCAGATTTCTTTTGGCTACACTATTTAAAGATGTTTATACTAATGTGAAGAATTGTGATAAATGCCAAAGGGTCAGAAATATATCAAGGAGAAATGAGATGCCCTTGACAAACATTTTGGAAATTGAATTATTCAACGTCTGGGGCATTTTCTTCTTAGGCCCATTTCCTTTTTCGCACGGGAATAAATACATCTTAGTTGCTGTGGACTATGTATCCAAGTGGGTTGAAGCTGAAGCATACCCTACAAATGATGCTAAGGTAGGCATGCGATTCCTACATAAGCATGTGTTTACATGATTTGGGACACCAAGAGCTATTATTAGTGATGAAGGTTATCACTTTTTGAACAAATGGCTTAAGTGGTTTCTTGACAAATATGATGTGAAGCACAAGATTGCTACTGGCTATCACCCCCAGTCCAATGGGCAAGTTGAAAGAGCGAACCGTGAAATCAAAGGTATCCTTGAAAAGGTAGTATGCCCTAGCAGAAAAGATTGGTCTCGAAGGCTCGATGATGCATTATGGGCCTATCGAACAACATTTAAGACTCCTTTAGGAATGACTCCTTATCGGTTAGTCTTTGGAAAGGCATGTCATTTGCCATTAGAGTTGGAGAATAGAGCTCACTGGGCTTTGAAGCAGTTGAACTTTGATCTTAAGCAAGCCGGTGAGAGAACGATGTTACAACTTGATGAGTTGGAAGAGCTGAGGTTGTTTTCCTATGAGAATGCCAAAATGTGTAAAGAAATATCAAAGAGATGGCATGATAGTTATATATAACCTTGCAAGTTTAAAGAAGGTCAAAAGGTTTTGTTGTTTAATTTGAGGTTGAAGTTATTTCCTAGGAAGCTTAAATCTCAATGGAAAGGACCCTATACCATCTACTGAATTTATCCTTATGGAGCTATTAAGTTATACGAAAATTACGGAGGTACGTTTAAAGTTAATGGTCAACGTCTCAAACACTACTGGGATGGTGAAGTTGAGCAAGTTGAATCCTCATTCAAATTAACAGACCCTTGATTTTTCATGAACTCATTTTGTATATAAATAAATAATTAGAACTTATTTTCTTAACTTATTACATTTAATTAATTCTGTCTAAGGAGATTGGAACTTAAGCTGGACCGTTGTGACCCCTCCAACCTTTCCTGGGAATTAATTTAATGTAATTTGTTAAGAAAAAATTTTCTAATTAAGATTTAAAATCTTTTAAGTTTCTTTTGTTTTGCTTAAAATTTAAATTTTTATGTTAATAAAAGGGGGTCAAATTTGGCCGAAGTATTAATTATTATTTTTTTCTTGAGTAAATTTGTAAATACAGTTTGAGTTTGAGGCCCAAGACAAAAAAAAAAGGTGGGAAAAATCCATACTTTGCCGCCACTCCCATTACTTGCCGCCCAAGTAACCCTAATATAGATAAAATTTTGCTACATGTTGCCCTAATTCTTCCCTATATAAACTCCTCTTCATTCTACTATTTTTCATATCCCTCAAAGCAATTTGCTTAAACCCTAAAAATCCCTAAATCTCCTTCTTGTGCCGCTAAGCCTCAAATCTCGAAAGAAACCCTAGTTTCTCTTCCCTTTTTGTCAAAATCACCTATTGCTGCCGCAAGAAGATTGCCGAAGCACCAACGTTGCTAACGTACATCACCGTTGTCATTGTCATACAACGCCGTTGCTGTCGCACACTATCATCACCATCACACCATCCTTGCCATCACCTTTCTGATTTCTCTTTTCCCCTTTTTGCAGCAACTTTGCCAAATTCTCAAGAAAAGATACCATGTCTCGCAAAAGAACTAGATCTTCAAAGAATACTCTTAAAAACCTGGTTTTGATCGATGAAGAAGTGAAATAGAGATTTGATTCAATCTTCAAGCATCAACCTATGATGCCAGAAAAAGGTTTTAACTTGAAGAGTCAAGATTTGATGGTTATTCCTATACCGATTAGAAAGAACCTTTTGCGAGACATGGTATCTTTTCTTGTGATGCTCGTTCACTTTTCGATGATGAACTAGTTCGAGAATTCTATGCTAGTTTGACTATGCAAGGTGCTACTGAGGTCATCATTCAAAAGAAAAAGGTACCTCTTACCTCTAAGTCCATCAATTCTTTGTTTAACTTACCTGATGTTGAAAAAAGATGAGTACTACCTTATGATGAACAATATCAATTGGGAATTTCTTCAACAAGTGCTTGATGTTGTGACAAATCTGGGATCCCAAAGGATTATAAGAAAGTATGGGAGCCATTCTTGGTGAAGGGAATACCTAAAACTAGTAGAAAAGATGCTACCTTTGAGACATGGACGGAAGTTACTGACTATACAGGCGGAGATGGAGCTGAATAAGACAAAAGGAATGAGTCAGAAAAATAAAAGCGGGGATCCTTGTCTTGTTATTTATTTAATTATTTTTAGGTCTTCAAGAATTTATTTCTTTTGTAATTAGGATTTAATTTCTACAGAATAAAACATAACAAGCATGAATAAACTTAACACTTCTTTGGAAAGAAAAAGACTAAGTGATGTGGTAATGGGAATAAACATGTCTAGGGTTGGGTTATTAGGAAAGAATTGGTATTTAAGTAGTCTTAATGACTCACCTCTCTTTCATTACAACCCTACCTGGTGTTCAGTTTTCATTCATTACTTTGTTTTGGAATAAGGACATTGCTTCTTTTTAAAGGGGGTAAGGCAAATAAATTGCTCAAATTTTTAAATTTTTTCAAGTATGTTTCAATTATTTTTTTCATAAGTGTGTTTTAATAAATGAATGTTTAGAGACATTTTTTTGTTAATGAGATAGTTTGTATGCAAGTATGAATGATGGTTATATCTGAGTGAAAGTATGTTACCTTGAAGAATGGAATGCTTGTATGATCTTAGTCTTAGTAATTTTAGCCATGAAAACTTAGTTTCTCTTGAGATTAGACATGCATGAAGGTTTATATGTTTAGAATTGACTTAGTAACTTTCTTGAAGCAAAATCCTAGGAGACATAAAAATCTAAAATGATATAGGAACTATTTCTTTGGATCGTTTGAGCCTTTTCAAGCCAACCTTATGATATTCAACCCTTGAAACTATAATTTTGAGCTTAAAGGCCTGTTTATTGCAATGAACCTACATTATAAGCCACATTACCATCTTTTTAAGTGATCCTAATTTTGTGCACCCATGTAACTAAAGTTGTCTTGGTAATCAACATTTTAGAAAATTTTCAAAAAGATGTATGTGCTCATGCTTAAAAAAAACGAAGAAAAAGTGAAGAAAAGTTTGCTCAGTATCCAAAAAGAAAATGTATGAGCATGAGTTCAAAATAAGTTTGGGGTGCTCCAAAGGTTCACTTAAAGAAAAAGGTTGTATTTCGAAAAATCTAAGACAAAGTTAAAGGTTAAGATTTTGAAACCGAAATGTCTTATCTCTTAAAATCCCTACCCTTAACAGAGCCCCATTACATCCTTTTAAAAGACCTATTGGTTTGATGATTATGTCACCTACATTAGTTGAGAGGAAGTACTAAGTTCAACATATGAAGATCATAAATAAGCTTTATGATTGTTTGCTTGATTGATAAAAAAATTATGTTGAATGAAGAATGTTATCTGTGGCTGTGACATACATACAAACTATGATTCATGTTGGCATATTTTGAAACTTAGTATAAAATTCTAAAGATGTTTGCGTATGAATTACTTGTTAATAAAGGAGATCTATGAACATGAAGTTATTAATGCACGACTATGGGACAAATATTAATGTTGCTTACATAGTTAGCAATTTTGCCTTAGCAATACCTTTTGTTGTGCATAAACATTACTCGGGACGAGCAATGATTTAAGTTTGGGGGTGTGAAAACTGAAAAATATATAGGATTTTTCCTATGTAATTTATCACCTTTTTACTTGAATTCATTGTTAAAACTAAGTAACTGTTTAATAAAATAATGAAATATATGAAAATATGAAATTAGGACATAAAAATTATTAAAATGTGATTTAAGCTTTATTATATAGTTTCCATGCATAAAATGGCTTATTTTATATTTATTTGAGCATATTATATTTTTAAGACATAAAATGGGTCATGCATGATTAAATTAAATAATAAAATATAAGATTATATTTAATAATTCATTTTAAAATATATCATTAATAATTTGGGTTTTAATTATTTATTTATTGTATTCTTTGGTCCTTTAATTTATTGATTTATTTTGGACAAGTCTGATAGCTTTGTTGGATTACAAAAATCATCCAAATTGAAAACCAAGTCAACCCAATTTCAGCTGCACATGGCTATCCACATAAACCACTTTTTGGATTAAACCGTTTCAAACCTGACACATCCCTATTACTTCACACAAATGCTAAGATACCCTTAGTAAATAAGGACCAGTAAAATGCGTATTTACTAAGTAAAGGATTCCGAAAGGACCTAATATGGTTTCCAAGATCGAGTTACCATGGAATGTTTTTCCAAATGTTATTAAACATGTTGATAATGAACTAAGTTTAATTAAAGTGATTGTCCTAGTTTATTTATGTTATAATTGTTGCAAATTGTGTTTAATTTTGCTAAAATCTATTTCATTCATATAGTTTGCATATTTAGGATAATTTGCATTAGGGATCATTGCATTTAGTTTAATATATTTAATTTTAATCATCACTTCTCAATCATATTGTGTTTTTATTTACCAAGTTGTTAATATAATTTTACAATTAAGTGCTTTGACACAAATACAATCCCTGTGGAGACGATAAGTCGATACTTACTTATTACTTGATAGAGACTGTGTACAGTTGCACAAACCTACGCATTACAGGTTTACATCATGATTTTGGAGAAAGTTACAAGAAGCTCTGGGTACGCGGTTGCATTTTAGCACTACATTTCACCCTCAAACCGATGGTTAGTCCAAGTGAGTAATTCAAATTCTTGAAGATATGCTTCGATGTTGCGTACTAAGTTTGAAGGCAATTGGGAGAAATATTTTTCATTGGTTGAATTTGCGTATAATAACAGTTTTCAATCGAGCATAAAGATGGCACCTATGAAGTTCTATATGGTCGTAAATGCTGAACTCCGTTATACTGGATTGAGCTCAGTGAGAAAAAGATACAAGGGGTTGATTTGATTCGCGAGACTAAGGAGAAAGTGAAAGTGATCCGAGATAGTTTAAAAGCAGCTTCAGATCATCAAAAATTGTATGTGGATCTTAAACGCAAAGATATAGAGTTCCAAGCCGACGATAGAGTATTTTTGAAAGTTTCACCCTAGAAGAAAATTCTTCAATATGCTCGCAAAGGGAAGCTGAGTCCACGTTTTATTGGACTGTATGAAATTACTGAGATGATTGGACCTATCGCGTACCGATTAGCTTTTTCGTCAGAACTTGAAAGAATCCATAATGTCTTTCACGTGTCTATGTCACGAAAGTATCGATCTGACCCTTAACATGTTATCTCTCCGACGGATGTCGAGATTCAACCTGATATGACATACAGTAAAGAACCGATCATAATAGAAGAAGATACTTGGGAACCCGGAGAAGCTATGAGAAAGCAATATCTGAACCTCTTTTTTGGTAAGATTTTCGAGGACGAAAATCTCTTTAGGGAGGGAGAGTTGTAACAACCCGTTTTCAGTTAAATCAGAACAGTGGTTTTGGACCAAAATCTAAGAAAAAAATTATTTTATTATCATTTTATTGCCTACAGTATGATAGAAGTATCGTATAAAAAATTCGTTAAGAAATTTTACCGTTTACATGTTCAATTTGGTAAAAAGGACTAAATCTCGTAAAGTGCAAAAGTTGAGTTCTAATAACTAAAGGTATTAAATAGCTATGGAACTTTAAAGTAGTGGTCCTTATATGGTAATTATCCCATTAGTATGTTAGTGGATGATAATGGTTTTGCAATTGTGTAAATTTTAATTATTTTAAAGGTTAATTAAGTAATTAATTAATAAATGACAAATAAAGTTAAAATAAAAGTAATAAAATAAAACCATTATCTTAGGCTTATCTTTCTCAACCAAAAATGGGAGAAAAGAAAACCATGGAAGCTAGGTTATTCGGCCATCTTTAATTCCTTCAATTAGGTATGCAAATTTAACCCGTTTTTTATGATTTTATGTTTTCGGGATCGTTGTAGCTTAATTTAGCTAGTCCGGGGACTAACTTGTAAAACTATTAAACTGTTAGGGATTTACCATTGATGAGCATGCTTGAGTTTTGAAGTTTGATAGTAGTTAATGAATGGTTGTTGTTAGATAAACAACTTTTGTAAATGAATTTTTAGTAAAATTGTCAAATAGAGATTAAATTGAAAAATAGAGAATATTATATGGTAAAATTGTGAATTTATGAAATATATGGGATGCTATTAATATGTATAAAAATTAGCTAGGCTGGGTAAGGATTAAATTGCATGAATTTCATTTTTCGAACCTAGGGACTAAATTGTAAAGGAATTAAAGTATAGGGGTAAAATGATAATTTTGCCAAAATTATATGTTGGACTAAATTGAATGTGAATTATATGGAATTGATTTAAATTTATCCGTATAGATCCAGTCAGACCTCATACGGAGTTAGATCGAGGCAAAGAGAAAATATCGGATTAATTGCCTCCGTATCTACGTACACTCGTCAAGGTAAGTTCGTATAATTAAATTGTGTAATTACATGTTTAGATTGAATTAGATGTATGTTATTTGCATTATTATCATATCTGAATATCAATCGCATATCCGACGACATATGACGATTACAGAGCCCCGTTTGAACATTAGGAATTCGTAGGATACAAATGAAATGTCATTAGGATTACCGATTTCAGCTCGTATGAGCTTACCGATACTCAGCTCACATGAGCTTACCAATACTCAACTTGCATGAGCTTACCATTATTCAGCTCGGATGAGCTTACCATTATTCAGCTTGGAAGAACTTACCGTTTACAGCTTGTAAGAGCATACCGATTTAGAGCTCGTATAAGCATACATGTACAGGAATTGACAGATTACAGTTCAATACACCTCGTGTGTACTACCCGTGTATCCAACGATCTTCTAAATGGTTCAATGGGCACTGTTCTGTTATGAGATTACATGAGTTCAATACAAACTACTTCAGGTATTTACATGAGATATATGAAAATGATTTGTACATGATATATAGATACATGATGTAGAAATTATATGTACATGGAAGTTTGATTATTATTGAGCTCATACATGTTTCTTGATATTTCTATGAATTACATGACTAACATGGTTGATGAGGATATATGTTTAGGCTTTTGGCCAAATTGAGTTTGGATATGCTTTGTATGCTTACCTTAAATGTGACTAAATGGTAAGTTAATTTCTTTGTTATACGAACTTATTAAGCTCAAATTCTTACTCGACGTTATTTTCCATGTTTTATAGTGATTCGGAAGGTTGGAAGCTTGTCGGAGCTATATCACACTATCAATCGACTCTTTCGGTACTTCTGATTATTTAATTTTGATTATAATGGCATGTATAGGTTAATTTGGCCAATTTGACATATAAGTGTTTTGCTGAGATTAGCCACTTATTTGTCTTGTGTTTGGTATATTTTGCTATGTATATATAAATGTCCCTATCTTGTTTGATTTGTAGTATAGTATAGGTAATATGTGAATTGATTTATGTTTGATGGATGAAAATTTAAATGGTAGTTGAATATGTATTGGTCATTTAGGTAAGTTTGGATACATGGTTGACATGTTTTTAAGTTGTCATTTGAAGTGCCTAAGGGCATATTGGTTGTATGTGATTATATTACATGTTTTAAACTTGATTTTCGCTGGTTTTGGATACCTATTTATGAATTGGTTATATGCAAATTGTTGTGTTTAGGTTGATACCAATTTGGGTGAGAAATGTGGTTTGAAAAATGGCCTACTTTCGTCCACACAGGCAGAGGCACGGGCGTGCGTCTCAGCCATGTGTGACACACGGCCAAGTGACACAGCCATGTGTCCCCTGTATCTTTTAAAGAGTGCAAGTCAGTATGCTCACACGACCTAGCACACGGACGTGTGGCTTGGCTGTGTGACCCAAGTCAGTAAATTACACGGGTACAAACACGGGCTGGGACACGGCCGTGTGTCCCTTTTTCGAATGCCCACACGGCCTAAAACACGGGCGTGTCTCTTGGCCGTGTGAACCCTGTAGTTGTGAAAATTTTATAAGTTTCTGAAAAATTGTCTGAAGTCCTGATTTGTTTCTAAGGTGTATTTTAGGCCTCGAGGTCTCATATTAGGGACAATATGCTTGATTATGATTGATTTCTGACATGAATACTATATGTTATGAAATGTTTAAATTTTTTGTCCGTTTAAATTGTAAACTTCGGTTAGGGGTGCTACATTGACAACATCTCTTCAAGGTTCGGCTTCTTCTCTTACTGATAAGGTTCCTGAAAACTTGGAGGGGGTTCTGACCTTTGATTTCCTTGACCTCCCCAAGAGAAATTTGGATGGTTCCTCCAACCTGCATTATAGTTATTGATATAAGGGTTATTTTGAGGTATAGAATTGTTACCCATAAAGTTGACTTGCTCATTCTTCGTGCTAGAACTGAAGGGTAAACATTTTGAATTAATCATCCCTACTCCATTTGCATTGCATTGTATCACTGGATTCACCTGCTTTGAAATATTCAAACCATCAATTTTCTTATTCAGTGCTTCCACCTGGCTTGACAACATAGCAACTGCATTTAGATTAAAAACATCATGACTTGCCTCGGGTGTTTTATTATTCAGTGTCCCACCAGATGCTGTATGAATTAACTGCCTAGTCAAAAGATTCAAACTATTATAAAAGTTTGAACTTGTAACCAAAAAGGTAACCCATGATGAGGGCATCTTCTCAATAGATCTTTAAATCTCTCTCATGCATCATATAATGTCTCCAAGTCAATTTGAGAAAAAGAAGATATTGTTCCTCAACTTAGTTGTTTTAGCTGGTGGGAAGTAAATCGATAGAAATTTTTCAGTCATTTGCGCCTAAGTAGTGATAGAACCCCGTGGAAGTGAATTCAACCACTATTTTTCCTTACTCCTAAAAGAGAATGGAAATAAACGTAAGCATATGGCATCATTAGAAACGCCATTGATCTTGAATGTGTCACAAATCTCTAGAAAGTTAGCCAAGTGAGTATTCGAATCTTCATCTTACAAACCATCAAACTGAACATACTGTTGTACCATCTAAATTGTGTTTGGCTTCAGTTCAAAATTGTTTTCAGCAATGGTAGGTTTCACAATAATTGATTCAGTCCCAATCAAAGTGGGCTTAGCATAATCATACATAGTCCACCAGTTAGGACCTGTAGGAGGTAGCTGATTATTTTGATTGTCACCCATACCTCCACAGTAATACCCTTTTCCTCTTAATCGTTTACTATATTTTATTGACTTTTCCTTGCTTCTCTAACCTCTCTAAAATTTCTGCGAGCAGTAATACCATTTTCAATCTCATTGTCAAAAATAATGGATCCAACAAGTTTCCTCTAGTTATAAACCAAAAGAACCTACCAGAAAAAAAATGAAAAACTAGAATGTAAAAATTAAATTAAAAACAAAACTATTAAAATAAAAAGAAAAAAACGGCTAAATTAATAGAAATAAAATTTACCTTGTAACATTCTGGTTTTAGTCAAATCAGAACAGTGGTTTTGGGACCACAAATCTAAGGTTGAACTAATTATTTTATTATAATTTTAATGTCTACAATGTGATACTACAATGTGATAGTATGATTGTGTGAAAATTTTGTTAAGAAAATTTATCGTTTGAATTCTCAATTCGATAAAAAGGACTAAATCACGTAAAGTGTAAAACTTGATTTCTATTAGCTAAAGGTGTTTAATAGCTGTGGAATATTAAATTAAAGGTCCTTATGTGGTAAACAGCGCAATAATATGATAGTGGATGATAATGGCTTGGTGATTTTGAAATTTGTGATATTTTTAAAGGTTAATTTTGGTATTTAGAAAATAAAGGTTAATTAAATAAAACAAATGAAAATTTTGTTTCATTCATCTTCTTCATTGCCAAAATTAGAGGGGATAAAAATCCATAGCTAGGGTTTTCATTCGACCAAGGCATTGTTGTCCATTTAGGTACGATTTTTGTCTCGTTTTTAATGATTTCTATGTTTTTGATATCATTGCAGCTTAATCTAGCTAGCCCAGGGACTAATTTGCAAAATTTTTAAAGGTTTAGGGTTTTAAAATTGATGAATATGTGTGTATTTTGAAGTATAATGATAGAAAATGTATGGTTGTTGTTAGATAAATAACATTTGTTAAGTGATTTTTAGTAAAATTGCCAATTACGGATTAAATTGTGAAATATGTATTTGTGGTTAAATTGTAAAATAAATGAAAAATATGGGCTGCTATAGCAATAATAGAAATTCAGTTAGCATGGGTAAGGACCAAATTGTATGAATTTGTAATTTTATGAGATAAGGACTCAATTGTAAACATGTTGAAATATTAGGGGAAAAGTGTAAAGTTTCCTTAATGTGTATTTTGGACTAAATTGAATAGAATGATGATTGAATTAATTAAATTTGATTACATATATATCAGAAAAGTGAAATTTAGATTTAGATCAGGGGAAAAACATGATTTTGGACTAGTGAAACACCCCAAACCCGGCCCACGAGCCTCGACCAGATCTGGCATGCTCCTGGAGTAAAACACTTTCAAAGCTTGTTTGTTAATTTGGAAAATTTGATCATTTTGAAGAGAAATCGATTTGTGTTGTGTTTAAATTGAAAACGTTGTCTTCATTGGAGTCCATATCTTATTAAAACATTATCTTCGTAATTGAAAACCATAAGTTATAAGATGTAGCCAAATTTCAACCCATTTGAATTTATTTTAAGAAAACTGTTTAACATATGGTTTAAAATTAATCGTTCCATAACAGAAATTTAAAAAAATGAAAGCATAAAACAGTTAATATTAATGGCCTTATTACATCAAGCAAAACCCGAAATAAATCCAAAATACTTAAATATGAAATTCCAAAATAAAATAAATGCTGAGCTGAGCATTGGCCACCACTAAGTACCTGCCGACCCGGTCCATTTACTGAGTGTCACCTGAAAAGATATCCCACAAAGGGGTGAGTCAAACAGACTCAGTGTGTAACAACCAACACAAGGTCCCAACGATTTAGGCATAGCAAATCATATATATAACAATATAGTCAATGATGCAATCCTGAACCCAAACCTAAATAACCATCCTCTACACATCACCCGTACCAACCAATCACACCGTGGGGATTACTAAATCGACCCTCCATCTGCTACACACCATCGAAGGCAGTTGCTGCAGACGACTTGCACATCGCCCTTATAAATTGTGGCATAGCCACCAGATAATGTGACAGAGTCACCAGATAATAATATGTGACATAAGTCACCACATTCAGATTATGTGACATGAGTCACCAGATGTTGTGGTAAAAACCACCAGATCACTTCCCCTTTTCCGTATCACCCATATGCCCCATGTGTCATACAAATCATGCAAATATCATGCCATATGCCTTATTTCATATTCGTAACCAATTCTCATAGATGTCACATTCAATGTTCATCACACTATTAACAGAGCTTTAGAGGATAACGTACCTGAATGTGTCGTACCATTGAATGGTACTTTTAGCCACCCCTTTCATATTTTATTAACACATGTATTAAATTAATACCGTAAATCAATCAAGGGTTAGTGTAGGGCTACACACCTGGTTACTATTGTATTCACTGAATCCCGAAAGTTTGCCGAAACAGCTTATACTCCTCCTAATAAATCAATGTCAGAATCGGCTAGTCACTAACATTTAATATGGCCTTAGCCGAATGTCCCTACTCCCTTACCTTGTGGATCTAAATCTCGAAAATAGTCACTTAACTATGGAGATGTCGAAATCCTACATAATACATGTTAGGGTCAGCCTTTTGTACAAGATCTATGAAAATGGCCCTTGGCCGAATATCAATCATGGCTTACCTTGGATCTTAAAATCTCGAAAAATCTCCTCCCTTGTAGTCGATAATAACAGAATCCCAAAATCCCTTTTCAAGGTTTCGGCCAAGAAGAATAGGAGGGATTAGATCTTTGCTTTTCAGTCGTCAGAAAAGAATAAGGAAGAGATCAGCTTAAAAAGAGATTCTTACCGAATGACCAAAACGCAAATGGTCAACCACCTTCAAGAAGTCGACAAGACGAACTTGTAGAAGAATGAGCAAGATAATCGGCTCTTGGTGCTTAGAAGAAAATAGAAAAGGGTTATAGATTCGGCTTGATGAACACTAGGGAGATTCGGCTTCAACAAGGGAAAGGAAAGGAAGAGTATGAGGATTTAGGGAGAACCGACAATGATGGGATTTTGAGAGAGGGATATTCGGCCTTTGATAAAAGAAGAAGAGAATGTAGTTTGATGAATTTTGGCTTATAAGAGTGAGTAGCAAAAAGGAAGAAAAAGAAAAAGGACACAAGTTGGTTTCTTTGGGATTTTCGGCACAAATGAGAAATATGAGAAGAGAAGCAAATTTCGGTACACCTATCCCATTATTACTAGCCGTAAATGCCATCAAAGGAGTCCCTGGGCCGGCCAACTCTTCTTCCCTTATCAGTTTCCTCATTTCTCTCCTATTTCCTCTCTTCTTTACCTATTCAAAATATTTCAAATAAATCAATTAATTATCTCCTTTTCTTAGCTGAATTTTTGCGTGATCTTGACCAAGTCTAATCCTCGCCCATCAAGTGTCCCATTGCCGTCCACCACTGCTCATCCTTGCTGCAAAATAAAACTCCTATTTGTGCCCCTTGTTGCTCGAACCTAGGCCCTTTTACCCTGCTTGTGGCGTCACTTATAGAGGCTTTAAGTGGCGCCTCCTTGCCACTTTTCCAAGCCCATTTTTGTGTCTAATTCCCCTTACAATTTTTCTTAAGGCCTCTCAGGCTTAGCTCCCCTTTAAAACTTAAAATCAAATAATTTCTAAGGCATTCACCTACACTCTAAAGTTCTAAAAATTCATAAAACACATTCAAAACACACACAGGCATGCTTCCACATATATTTAAGCAAAATGCACAAGCCCCTAAATCCCGGATATTACAATTTTACCCCCTTAAAATAATTTCGACCTCGAAATTACCTGGCTAAAATAGGTGAGGGTATTGCTGTCGCATTGCTTCTTCCGGCTCTCATGAAGCATCTTCCGATCCATGATTACGCCATAACACTTTGACTAAAGGAACTGATTTCCTCCATAACACCTTCGCATCTCGCTCCAAGATCTGAATCGGCTCTTCCTCGTAGGACAAATCTGGTCTCAGCTCCACCTCCTCAACTGGCACTACATGAGATGGATCCAATCGGTAACGACGTAGCATAGAAACATGGAATACATCGTGCATCTGTTTCAACTCCGGAGGCAACTCTAACTGGTATGCCACTGGTCCAACTCGTTTCAATACCCGATAAGTTCCTATAAACCTGGGACTTAACTTCCCTTTGCGACCAAATCTCATAACCTTCTTCCATAGCGATACTTTAAGAAACACCTGATCTCCCACAGCAAACTCTATTTCCTTGAACTTAAGATCTGCGTACGACTTTTGCCTATCGGATGCTTCCTTCAACCGTGCCCGAATTACCTCAACCTTCTCCTCGGATTCTGCCACAATTTCTAGACCCAAAACTCGACGTTCCCCCAATTCCGTCCAACACGTAGGAGTGCGACACTTCCGTCCATACAGCGCTTCATACGATGCCATCCGAATACTGGCTTGATAGCTGTTATTATATGCAAATTCCATTAAAGGCAAATATTCTTCCCAACTTCCTCTGAAGTCTATCACACAGCCCCTCAGCATGTCTTCTAACACTTAGATCACTCACTCCAACTGACCGTCCGACTGCGGATGAAATGCCGTAGTGAAATCTAGTCTAGTGCCTAAAGCCTGATGTAGTGCTTTCCAAAATCGAGACGTAAACCTTAGATCCCTATCCGAAATAACCGATACCAGAACTCTATGCAACCTTACAATTTCTGCCACATACAACTTTGCCAACTTCTGCAAAGAATAGTCAACCCGCACTGGTATGAAATGCGCGGACTTTGTCAATCGATCCACTACCACCCAGACCGAGTCCTTCTTAATAGAAGTAAAGGGAAGCCCACTAACGAAGTCCATGGTGATTCTCTCCCACTTCCACTGCGGAATTATTATTGGCTGAAGTAATCCTGACGGAACTTGGTGTTCAGCCTTGACTTGCTGACACGTCAAGCACTTCCCTACAAAATCGGTAACTTCCCTCTTAAGACCAGGCCACCAAAACTGTTCCCGTAGATCCTTGTACAACTTACTACCTCCAGGATGCATAGCATAAGGGCTACTATGCGATTCCCGAAGAATTCTCCGCCTTAACTCCTTATTCTTAAGCATACAGACCTTGCCATGAAAACAGAGCACTCCTTCACTGTTAACACCATAGTTTTCCAACTCCCCACTCTGCACTTGCCGCAACTTAGCACTTAGATCATCATCTGCCAACTGTCCCTCTTTCACTTCATTTAGCCATGTCGGTTTAACTTGCAATTCTGCCAATAGACTTCCGTCGTCATGCAAGCTAAGATGTGCAAACATCGCCCTCAAGTCCAACACTACTTTACCGACTTAGGGCATCTGCCACTACATTCACCTTGCCCGGGTGATACTCTATAGAACAATCGTAGTCTTTCAATAACTCCACCCACCTTCACTGTCTCAGGTTCAGCTCTTTCTGAGTCAGCAGATACTTAAGGCTCTTGTGGTCTGTGTAGATCACTGACTTTTCTCCATATAAATAATGCCTCCATACCTTAAGTGCAAAGACCACTGCCGCCAATTCCAAATCATGCGTCTGGTAGCTAACCTCATGTGGCCTTAATTGCCAAGACGCATAAGCGACTACCTTCCCGTCTTGCATTAGAACACATCCTAGTCCTGTGTGAGACGCGTCACAATACACCACAAAATCCTTCCCTGCCTCAGGTTGAATCAGAATCGGAGCTTCAGTCAAAACCGTCTTAAGCTTCTCAAAGCCCTCATGTTGCTTATCTGACCATACGAAAGGTACTTCCTTTCTCAACAACTTTGTCAAAGGTGCGGCTATTGATGAAAACCCTTCTACAAACCTTCTGTAATAGCCTTCCAATCCTAAGAAACTACGAACCTCAGCCACAGACTTAGGTAGTTTCCAATCCAACACTGCCTCAATCTTCCTAGGATCCACCCTTATCCCTTCTGCAGACACTACATGCCCTAAGAATGCGACCTCCTTCAGCCAAAACTCACACTTGCTGAATTTGGCATAAAGCTTCTTCTCCCTTAACACTTGCAACACTACCCGGAGATGCTCATCATGTTCTTCCTCAGACTTGGAATATACTAGGATGTCGTCGATGAACACAACGACGAATCGATCCAAGTAGGGTTAGAAAACCCGATTCATCATATCCATGAACGCGGCTTGGGCGTTTGTCAATCCGAACGGCATTACTAGGAACTCATAATGCCCATATCTTGTCCGGAAAGCTGTCTTATGGATATCTGCTTCCTTCACCTTAAGCTGATGGTATCAAGACCGTAAGTCTATTTTTGAAAACACCGCAGCCCCCTTAAGCTGATCGAACAAGTCGTCTATCCTAGGCAACGGGTACTTGTTCTTGATGGTCAGCTTATTCAACTGACGATAATCTATGCACATCCGCATAGTTCCGTCTTTTTTCTTCATAAACAAGACCGGTGCTCCCTATGGAGACACACACTGGGTCGATATAAACCCACGATCAAGCAACTCCCGAATCCGAGCCTTGAGCTCCACCAACTCCTTTGGTGCCATTCTATATGGAGCGATTGACACCGGAGCTGTGCCTGGCAGTAAGTCAATTCCGAACTCCACCTCCCTGTCCGGGGGTATTCTAGGTAACTCCTCCTGAAAGACATCTACAAATTCCCTTACTGTTCTAACTCCGCTAACTCCATCTTCTTTTACATCCAACGCACTGATGAAAGTCAAAAATGCCTTGCACCCTTTTCGCACCATCTTTTCATCCTTTAGTGCGGAGACTACGTTAGACAAGTAGTTTCTTCTTTCTCCTATCATAATTATCTCCTCATCCTCCGGGGTCCTTAACTCCATTCGCTTAGCTGCACAATCCAATATAGCCCGATGTTCCACTAGCCAGTCTATGCCAAGAATGAGATCAAATTCTCCGAAAGGTAGTTCCATCAGGTCGGCAAGGAATATCACTTCCTGGATCTCTAGAGATACATTCCAGAATATCTTGTTCACTACCACAGTTTGACCTAACAGGATCAGACAGTTCAGAAGCTATGCCTAGTGTTTCAACTACTCTACATGCAACATAAGAATGGGTCGAGCCGACATCAATTAATGCAAAGTAAGGCTTGCCAGCTATAAGAAACATACCGATTATGACGTCCAGTGCGTCTCCATCCTCCCTCCGGTGAACTGCATACACCAGACCTGGCTGTCTTGCCTTTGTATTACCAACACCTCTGCCCGGTGTTCCACGTCCTCTTCCAGAACCATTACCTCTACCAATAGGACCATGACCCCGCGGTGGCTGCTGTCCACCTCTTCCAGCCTGATTAAAACCCTGACCTGTTGGTCGGCTCCCGTCGATTTTCATAGGACAGTCCTTAATCATGTGTTCCTTGGACCCGCACTTAAAGCATCCCCCTGTCTTCTTCCAACACTCTCCTAAGTACATCTTCCCACACTAAGCACAAGTACGATGTTGCCCACCTGTAGCAACCTGCTGACCTCACGGCCCATCAACTAGGCCTCTTTTGAACATTCCCAGATGACCCTGATGATCCAAACCCTCTCTTTTGCCTATTCTGATCCGTATCCTGCCTCACAGAGTCCTTAATCCCTTCGGCTACCTTCGCCTTTTCCACCAACACGGCAAACTCTTGCTCCTGCTGTGGAACTATCAACAACCTCAGGTCATCCCTCAGTCCGTCCTCGAACCGGACACACCGCTCATGCTCCGTAGCCACAATCCCTCGAGCATACCGGTCAACCTTAAGAATTCTGCCTTGTATGCCGCTACGGACTTATTCCCTTGACTAGCCCCAGAAATGCCTTCCTCTGCGCATCAATATAACTGGTCCCAATATACTTCTTTTGATATGCCGCCTTAAAATACTCCCAAGTGAGTTCCTCAGCTGTGGCACCATCTCGAACTGTGAGCCACCATTGATATGACTCATCGCGGAGAAGCGACACCATTCTTTTTAGTTTCTCCTCAGCTGTTAGATCCAGCTCATCCATGATTCGCTCGGTTGCCTCCAACCAATACTCAGCCGTACTGGGTGCCACACCGGATACACCACGGAACACCTCAGCTCCATTGGCTCGAGTCGCCGGGTGCTGCAGATTTTCGAGCTCCTATACCTCCACCGCCTCCACCACCATCTCAAGAACCCGCAGTACCACCTGCGATACTGCATCATCCCCTGTCTGATCCTGATGCTCAACACCAGCAGCTGGTGGTGGGGGCGGTGGTACCTCATTTTCAGACCCTTGACTAGACCTAACGGGTTCCGATACGGTCATTCTGCCTCTACCACGCCTCGCACATTACGACCACATCCCCTAGAACTCATGTCTACGCTCGCGATTTAATCTGTTTTAGAAAGTTTTATGCATTAGTCTTTGTTCCACTGATACCCACGAAGAAATTTTATGAAAAGAAGTTTAGTAGCAGTTCTTTCGATCATTTCAGAGTTTTCGTTTCAAGTTTTCTACCCTAATTCAGAGAAATACATTCATTCCGTAGTACCTACCACACACATTCACCACTCGTACACTTTTATCTGTTCCAAACCCAGGGGTATTTTCGTAATTTATCCTATAGGGGTATTTTAGTAAATTCCAAATCAGGGTATCTTGATATTTAAAAAAATAATTGGGATTTTTGGTATTTTTGTAAAGTAAGAATACTTTAATAAAAGTCGAGGGTAAGATGGTAATTTTTATAAACCAAGGGTATTTTAGTAATTTCACAAACCAGGGGTATTTGGGTAATTTTGTAAATTGGGAATATTTCGGAAAAATTTTATAAAATAGTTTTTACAAATCAAAGGGGTAATTTGATAATTTTAAAAACTAAAATTTTTATAAAAAGTATGGCTGGTCCCTTTCGGGTTTTAATTAATGAATTTAGCCTATGAATAAGTCCTCTTGGTTAGGGTGAACCATCACTACGCACTAGGTAGGATTCGAGCGGAGAGGAGGTGAGTCACTAGGACTGCTTAAATACCGGGCTCTCCCTGAATCCAATCCTAGACATGCGCACAATGGTTGCCACACCCTAACTCGGCGACTTACTCACAGGTTTGTTCAATTAGGCCTTAAAGTTTTATGTAATTCTGTTTTAAAGTAAGCTAATCCTAAGGTTCAATAACTTAATATACGAATATACGTTCCCGTTCTACCCTCATACAATAAATCATACAACAGTTAGGGGTACTTATCTGGTGGACTTCGGGTCAGAGACTTAGGTGCCATGCCAGAAAACCTGCTCAGTTCACAAAAAATTTCACAAAATTTATTTGGGCTCAATTTTGAAAACGTTATGGGCTTTAAACCCAAGGCCGAGAGTTTTAAACCTGGCTCTGATACCAAACTGAAACACCCCAAACCTAGCCCACGAGCCTCGACCGGATCTGGCATGCTCCTGGAGTAAAACACTTTCAAAGCTTGGTTGTTAATTTGGAAAATTTGATCATTTTGAAGAGAAATCGATTTGTGTTGTGATTAAATTGAAAACGTTGTCTTCATTGGAGTCCATATTTTATTAAAACATTATCTTCGTAATTGAAAACCATAAGTTATAAGATATAGCCGAATTTCAACCCATTTGAATTTATTTTAAGAAAACTGTTTAACATATGGTTTAAAATTAATCGTTCCATAACAGAAATTTAAAAAAAATGAAAGCATAAAACAGTTAATATTAATGGCCTTATTACATCAAGCAAAACTCGAAATAAATCCAAAATACTTAAATATGAAATTCCAAAATAAAATAAATGCTGAGCTGAGCATTGGCCACCACTAAGTCCCTGCCGACCCGGTCCATTTACTGAGTGTCACCTGAAAAGATATCCCACAAAGGGGTGAGTCAAACAGACTCAGTATGTAATAACCAACACAAGGTCCCAACGATTTAGGCATAACAAATCATATATATAACAAATATAGTCAATGACGCAATCCCGAACCCAAACCTAAATAACCATCCTCTACACATCACCCGTACCAACCAATCACACCGTGGGGATTACTAAATCAACCCTCCATCCACTACACACCATCGAAGGCAGTCGCTGCAGACGACTTGCACATCGCCCTTATAAATTGTGGCATAGCCACCAGATAATGTGACAGAGTCACCGGATAATAATATGTGACATAAGACACCACATTCAGATTATGTGACATGAGTCACCAGATGTTGTGGTAAAAACCACCAGATCACTTCCCCTTTTCCATATCACCCATATGCCCCATGTGTCATACAAATCATGCAAATATCATGCCGTATGCCTTATTTCATATTCGTAACCAATTCTCATATATGTCACATTCAATGTTCATCATACTATTAACAGAGCTTTAGAGGATAACGTACCTGAATGTGCCGTACCATTGAATGGTACTTTTAGCCACCCCTTTCATATTTTATTAACACATGTATTAAATTAATACCGTAAATCAATCAAAAGTTAGTGTAGGGTTACACACCTGGTTACTATCGTATTCACTGAATCCCGAAAGTTTGCCGAAACAGCTTATACTCCTAATAAATCAACGTCAGAATCGGCTAGTACTAACATTTAATATGGCCTTGGCCGAATGTTCCTACTCCCTTACCTTGTGGATCTAAATCCCGAAAATAGTCACTTGACTATGGAAATGTCGAAATCCTACATAATACATGTTAGGGTCAGCCTTTTGTAAAAGATCTATGAAAATGGCCCTTGGCCGAATATCAATCATGACTTACCTTGGATCTTAAAATCCCGAAAAATCTCCTCCCTTGTAGTCGACAATAACAGAATCCCAAAATCCCTTTTCAAGGTTTCGGCCAAGAAGAATAGGAGGGATTAGATCTTTGCTTTTCAGTCGTCAGAAAAGAATAAGGAAGAGATCAACTTAAAAAGAGATTCTTACCGAATGACCAAAACGTAAATGGTCAACCACCTTCAAGAAGTCAACAAGACGAACTTGCAGAAGAAATCAACTTAGATGAGCAAGATAATCTGCTCTTGGTGCTTAGAAGAAAATAGAAAAGGGTTATAGATTCGGCTTAATGAACACTAGGGCGATTCAGCTTCAACAAGGGAAAGGAAAGGAAGAGTATGAGGCTTTAGGGAGAATCGACAATGATGGGATTTTGAGAGAGGGATATTCGGCCTTTGATAAAAGAAGAAGAGAATGTAGTTTGATGAGTTTTGGCTTATGAGAGTGAGTAGCAAAAAGGAAGAAAAAGAAAAAGGACACAAGTAGATTTCTTTAGGATTTTCGGCACAAATGAGAAAGATGAGAAGAGAAGCAAATTTTGGCACACCTATCCCATTATTACTAGCCGAAAATTCCATCAAAGGAGTCCCTAGGCCAGCCAACTCTTCTTCCCTTATCAGTTTCCTCATTTTTCTCCTACTTCCTCTCTTCTTTACCCCTTCAAAATATTTCAAATAAATCAATTAATTATCTCCTTTTCTTAGCCGAATTTTTGAGTGATCTTGACCAAGTCTAATCTTCATCCATCAAGTGTCCGATTGTCATCCAGCACTGCTCATCCTTGTTGCAAAATAAAACTCCTATTTGCGCCCATTGTTGCTCGAACCTAGGCCCTTTTACCCTGCTTGTGGCGTCACTTACAGAGGCTTTAAGTGGCGCCTCCTTGCCACTTTTCCAAGCCCATTTTTGTGTGTAATTTCCCTTACAATTTTTCTTAAGGCCTCTCAGGCTTAGCTCCCCTTTAAAACTTAAAATCAAATAATTTCTAAGGCATTCACCTACACTCTAAAGTTCTAAAAATTCATAAAACACATTCAAAACACACACAGGCATGCTTCCACATATATTTAAGCAAAATGCACAAGCCCCTAAATCCCAGATATTACTTATTTTGACACATGTGTGTCTTATTGTTGATGGTATGGAATTAGCATTAATTAGGCTTGGTTGAGGTTGGTTTGAATGTCTATTTATGCCTTGTTTTGTGTCAATTGGTTTGGTGTAGGTGTATGCAATTTGGGTGAGCAAAATGGCTTGGTAAATAGCCTATTTTTGTGCACACGACTAGAGACATGGGTGTGTGTCTCAACCGTGTGTGACGCACGGTCAGGTGACACGACCATGTGTCTCATGGTGTTTATTTAGAAATCAAGTCAGTCTGCTCTACATGGCTCAGCACACGGGCGTGTGACTTGGCCGTGTGGCATAAGTCAGTATACCCTACAGGTTTGGCACGGCCTAACACACGGGCGTGTGAGGCCATTTCGAAGGGCACACGGGCTGGTCACATGGGCGTATGGTTGACCGTGTGACCCAAGTCAAGGAGTTACACGAGGTCGAACACTGGCTGGGACACGGCCATGTGATCCCATTTCAAATGTCCACACGGCCTATGACATAGGCGTGTCTTTGGCCGGGTGAGACACACGATTGGGCCACATGGGCTGTGTCCCCTATATTTTGAGAAATTTTCTAAGTTTTCTAAAAATTTACTATGTTATCGGTTTACTCCCGAACCACTCCTAATGCATGTTTTGAGCCTTGTAGGCTCATATTAGCGACAATGTGAATGATGTTGAATGATGATTACATGAAATTTGAATATGTATGTGAAATGTATGTTTAATTGTATAATAAGTTCGATAATGCTCCGTAACCCTATTCCGATGTTGAATACGGGTGAGGGGAGTTACATTCCTAATATTTCAGTCCTCGGCAACAACGCCAAAAACTTGATGTCCACAAAACCAACTAAAATTTTGACAAAGACAAGTGCAGCTATCAATTAATAGTATAGCTACGGTGAGCAGAGATATCATTCCCACGAATACTAAAAGTACTAGCAATTATCGTCTTTCTATTATTTAATCAAAAAACTGGAGTGAATGATTAAAACTAAATTTACTAAATAAATGAACTAAAGAACACGACAAAGAACAAATTAGGAAAATAATCAATTAACAACCAATGAGCGAAACAACACCAGGAAAGAATCCACCTGGACAACATCTATCATTATCAATATGAATTAAACAATTTATTCACTTAATATCTTGATCCGTAGAAATCCCTAAATTATGTTAATATCTCTCTTCAAGACTAAAAGCAACTGACTCTAAGTAGATTAATTAAAATTTATTTCTAATTAAAACCCTTATTATCGTATTAACTCGATCTATGGATTTCCTTATTAGATTTGACTCTAATCTGGTAGATTTATGTTGTCATATTTCTAGGATTGCATGCAACTCCACTCAATTATGCTAGATCTGCTCTTAAATAGGGTGTATTCTTCCTCTGAATTAAGCACATCAAAAATGAATTAATAATTCGAAAATATTAAATCAAGAATTAAGTACACATAACTGAGAACAAGATTCAAGTATTTATTGCGTAAAACAGAAATCAAAAGATAGAATTCATCATAGGGTTCATCTCCCCTATGTATTTAGAAAATAAGTTCATAATCGCAAATAAAAACATCTCAAAGACAGTATAACCACATAATCTTTTCCAAACTCAAGCTGAATCAAAATAGGTGCTTGAATCAACATAGGCTTAAGTTTCTCAAATTTGGCTTGCAGATCATCAGTCCAATTAATTGGAGCATTCTTTCTCAACAATTTCATTATAGGAGTAACAATCGAAGAAAACCCTCAACGAATCTCCGATAATAGTTTGCCAATCCAAGAAAACTCTGATTCTCAGACACATTCTTAGGTTGTTTTCACTCCACAATAGCCTCAATCTTCTTAGGGTCCACATGGATACCTTCGACAGAAACCACATGACCTAGAAAAATAACTTCCTTTAGCCAGAACTCACACCTGCTAAATTTAGCAAAGAACTTCTTTTCTCAGAGAATTTGCAGTACACTCCTCAGATGCTCGTCATGCCCAGACTGAATCCTAGTGTAGATTAAAATATTGTCGATAAATACAACGACAAACTGATCGAGATATGGTTGAAAAATTGATTCATCATATCTATGAATGCAGGTAGAGCATTCGTAAGACCGAAAGGAATTACCAAGAATTCTTAGTGACCATACCGAGTCTTAAATGTAGTTTTAAGGACATCTAATTCTTTCACTTTAAGCTAATAATACCCTGACCTCAAATAAATCTTGGAGAACACCTTCGCTCCTCAAAATTGATCGAGCAAATCATCAATCCTAGGCATTGGATACTTATTCTTGATGGTCAACTTATTTAATTGCCTATAATCGATACACATCCTCATAGAACCATCCTTTTTGTTGACAAACAATGCCGGAGCTCCCCATGGTGAAACACTTGGTCTAATGAACCTACGATCCAGAAGCTCCTGAAGCTAAATCTTAAGTTCTTTAAGCTCTTTAGGCTCCGTGCGATAGGGAGCAATGGACACCGGAGTTGTACCAGGCTATATCTCAATTCCAAATTCAACTTCACGATCAGAAGATAACTGATCGTGTGTCTGAGAAAGTCTTAAAATTTATATAATGAATGATCGAGCCTAGAGACTAACTATCACCACGATTGAGGCAAGCGCACCTATCAAACAGTAGTATAGTTTAGTGGCAAGACCGGAATGTCGAACCCAAAGGAACCAAAAGTACTAATACTAACTTTCTTTTTATTATTTAGCCTAAGAATTAAGGGAGTTGTTGTTTAATCTAAAATTAACTAACTACCAGGCTAAGGATGCTAAGACACAGAGAATGAATTGGGGAAATACTTGTCGAAAAAACCAATTGATCAGGACAATACCCGAGGAAAAATCCACCTAGACTTCACTTGTTATCTAACTCTGAACCAGACGATTTATTCACTTCACTTGATCCTTAGGATTCCCTAATTTATATTAATACCTCTTTTGAGGCTACTAACGTCTAACCCTAGGTTGATTAATTGAAATCTCTTTCTAATTAAAACCCCTAGAATTACATTAACTCGATCTATGGACTCCCATATTAGGTTTGACCCTAATCCGGTAGATTTTTGTCATCCTATTTCTAGGGTTGCGATCAACTCCTCTTACTATGCTAGATCTACTCTTAAACAGAGACTTTGCTCCACTGCCTAAGCACATCAATACTGGAATCAATATCCTGAAATATCAAAGTAAGAATTAAGAACACATAATTAAGAAAAAATCAAATATTTATCATATAGTTCAGAAAACAATAACAAGATCTGTCTTAGGTTTTATCCCCCTCAGGTATTTGAGGGGTTTAGTTCATAATCATAAAAGAATACATCTCAGAAGAAAATATAAAACAAAACATAAGAAAAACCCTAAAACCCCTTGAAGGAAATTGACGGGAAGATCTTCCGTCTTGAGTATGATTCCGGCTTCTTGAGATTGATCAACTGGCTTTCTTCGAGTAAATCCCACAATTCTGGCCTCTCTGGCTTGGCTCCTAAGCCTTCTTGGATGCCCCCTCTTAGGTCACACTTAGGGTGTTTATATAGGCTTTCGAAATGTCTTTCTTCACCCCTAAGTATCCTAATCCGAGTGGAATTAAAACAAGTCATGGTAGAGACATGCCCGTGGCGCACTCCCGTGTAAATCGATGCCAGGCCGTGTTCGGGTCTGCTAAGGAGGCACGGCCGTGTGGCTTGGGCCCAGGCCGTGTTGATTTCGTACTTTGGCTCATTTTTTTCCATTTTTGGCCCATTTCTCGTTCTTTTCATCCTCCGGTGCTTCCCTAAGTATAAAACATGAAATTAAAGGATTAGGAGCACCAAATTCCACAATTCGGGGAATAAATCATCCAAAAGTATGCTAAATGTGGGATTAAAATATGAACATATTACGGTTTATCAATAACCCAGGCAATTCCTCTGGAAAGACATCCAGAATCTCCTTAACAGTGCGGATATTATTCATAGAAGAACTACTAACAGTGGCATCTAGAACATAAGCTCGATATGCTTCACATCATTTCTAACCAATCTTTTGGCAATCAAAGCGAAGAATAAATTTGATAAATAATCTTTATGCTCACCCAAGATCACAATTTCTTTTCCACTAACTGCCTTCATCGTTACCCTTTTTGTAGCACAACCTAAACTGACTTGGTGCTTGACCAACCAGTCCATTCCCAAGATCAAATCAAATTCGTTGAATGGTAACTCCATCAAATCGACTGGGAAAATTTCAATCTGAAGTTTAATGGAGAACGTCTATAAATTTTATTCACCACAACAGATTGGCCTAAAGGACTAACCACAGAAATAACACTAACAATATTTTCTACCCTAATTCCCAATTTGTCAGACATAGAGTAGGCAACATACGAATAGGTAGAACCTATATCTATCAAGGCAAACTACTATACATAACTAATTGCCAAAGTACTTGCGATAACATCATCTGCATCACGGTCCTCTTTACGCCTCACTGCATTAACCAAGGTAGGCGTCTCACCTTAGTTTGATTTGCACTTTGACCCGATGCTCATTGTCCCACATTACTAGCTCTGTTATTACTACATCCCATTTGATTCTAATTCTGATTTGATTTTGGTGCTTACATTTACTCAACCATACGTGTACAATCCCTAATATGATTATCCAAAGATCCACATTTTAGACATGCTCCCAATATCCTTCAACATTCCCCTGGATGACATTTCCCACAATGAGTGCATTCTTGAGTCCTACCTCTAGCACTAACTATAGCTGAATTTTGTTGCGGTTTATTATCCCTGGCTCTCTTCATACGACACGAGTTAGAGCCACTAGAGCCAAAATCCCTCTTAACTAAAGTCTTAATCTTATCTCTCTTCACACCCTCCACACGTTTTTACCTCCTCTAATATATTAACCTTCTCTACCAAAGTCTTAAAAACTCTCTCTTAAAGCAGAGCGACCTAAACTTTCAAATCATACCATACCCTATTCCCAAACCTAACACACTTATCTTGCTTAGTAGCTATCATACCTTGTGCATATCAGCTCAATCTCAGAAATGTTGCCTAGTATACAAACAACGACTTATCGCCTTATTTAGCTCAATGAACTCAAGCCTACGAGCTTCCACATATCTTGTGCCTATACACTTCTTCTGAAATGCATTCTGAAAATAATCCCAAGTTATTCTCTCAGCTTGAGTGCCCTAGATAACAAATTTCCACTAGCAGCAGGCCTCACCTTTAAGAGTGACACTATACCCTTCAATTTCTGTTCTGAGGTACAGTCCAGATCATTTAAAATCCCCTTAGTATCCTCCATCCAATACTCAGCTACTATAAGGGTCATCCCAGAAACTCCTCAAAATAGCTCAGGTCTATTAGAACGAAGCCTCTCAGTCACAGAACTACAGCCCCCAGTACCAATTTGTGCTCCAGCAACCTGCTGCAATGCCATCAACAAAGTTTGAGATATAACACCATGAACAGGGTCCAGATTTACATCCTCATTAGCAAACTCCTCAAGCTCTTAATTCACATTATCCATATCAGGTTCACTATCATTAGGACCGACTGCAAGCTCTAGCGTACGTACTTGTGTCGTAGATGACTCATCTTGAGCCGCACAACAATGTGCTCCACGAGTTCATACTCCACGATTATTCATTTTGATTAATGTCTTATGAAAATCTACAGTTCAAAAATATTATTAATTATTCACATGTATGCAGATTCAATTAAAAATATAACCACCCAAACCTGGCCTAGACGTTATGGCTAAATTTCGAAAGTCACATTAATTCCATAGGAAAGCTTTTTCTATTTAAAACAATTATGTTTAAATCATTTTTATTAAAATTTTCTACTACTTTGGAATAATTTATTAACATTGAAAAACGTTTAGTACTACATTATTAATTTGAGAAAATTTTTTTAAGATAAATCAGTTTATTGCTTTTAAACGTTTGAAGAAGGAAACTTGCAGTATAAATTTAAAAACGTTACTTACAAAAGGTTTGTACGTAAACAATTTACAGCGAACTTAATAATACTTTAGAAAACTTTATATGTGATATTATTTAAAAATGGGTCAACATTTTAAGTTCTAAAATAAGTGACTAATATGTTTAAAAATGCATCATTTATGCATGAACAATAGTTATTGTATCTAAATTATAACTAACCAAAAACAATCCAAAGTCCAATGTCAAAAAACAAACCTAAAGAGTTTATAAAGTACTTTATTAAAATTTAATCTAAAAGTCTCCTCCAAGTGTTGTATCCAAGTCTTATGCATGCGTATTATCTAAAAAGTTTATGAAATCTAAAGGAGTGAGCTAATAAGCTCAATGTAAGTTTTATATCAAACTAAATATCAAATATCACTTTAAACATTACAATATTATTTCCATACACATTATAATCAAAACTGCAGACTTTTATGCACATGATTATGTCAATGAAAATTTTCATAAAAATAATTATGCATGTTTTTCAAAACATCATACCCATCACCGCTACACACCAAAAGGAGTTCCCTAGAACTCATCCATCCAAAACACACCAGCACATATGTGGACAAAATCACCAAATTTGCAGACTAGCTTCCAATACACATAATCTGGTCAAGCCACCAAAATCATAGACAAGCTATCGAAACAAATGTGGATAAACCACCAAAAATTGCAAATTATTAAACTGTCACATCTTGCTTCTTACACAATGTCCCAACCCCATTACTGCGTCATGGCATGCAAATTCATTATCAAAACAATAAGCATGTTAAACATGCTTTCATATACAAATCCAATATCGATAGTCATGGTAGCCCATGCTTTACAAAACGAACATATAATCCATCATATCAAATAGAAGTTACAAGCACAAATACGGACAGTTTTGCATGGAATAAATAGCTATCTTTGGTAGTAATAAAAAATTAATAATGGATGATAGCATGGAAACTTGAACTTAGTTCAGTTAAGAGTTACTTAATATGCTTAACCACTAGACCACTTCAATAGCTTGTTAATGAAATAACAACAACAGCTAGAATTTTGGGATGTGGCATAGGTTTTCTTTCTCTTCTCCTTTCCTTTTTCTTTTCATTTTTAGTTTAAGTTTTGTAACAGCCCAATTTTGGTGAAATCGAAACAGTGGTTTCGGGACCATAAATTCGAACCAAAAATAATTTTTTTATTTTATTATATGGTCCATATTATGATAGATATGACATGAGAAAATTTTGGTATAAAAATTTTATCAATTTAGTGCTTAATTACTAGGACTAAATCGCATAAAATGCAAAAGTTGAATTCTAGTAGCTATAAGGATTAAATAGCTATGGAATTCAAAACTTAAGGTCCTTATAAGGTAATTAGACCATTAAAGAAAGTATATAGATATTTTGGTGACTCTGTAACACCCCTTACCCGTATTCAATGCCGGAACAGGGCTACTGGACATAAACACAAGCAAACATATAATTCCGAGTCTTAAATTTACGTCCAAATTAAAACCATTCACATTCAATCATAAAGTCCCTTATTTGAGCCTACAAGGCCCAAAACATGCTTTGGAAGTGGTTCGGGACTAAACCAAGAGCTCAGGAAACTTTTGCAAAACTTAGAAAAAATTTGCTATTGTACTCATTAACATTCACATTTTGTTTCAATAATATAACGTTTACCATAATTATATCATTAAAGCATTGATACATATATAATTTAATGCTTATTAAACATACGAACTTACCTCGACATAAAAATGGCGAAAAGGACAAAATCGTCAAATACTCATTTTTCTCTCGTTCTAGGTCCAAACCTCATTTTTCTTGATCTATAATATCACATTTAACTTATTTAATCAATATACTATTCAAATCATCCCAAAATCACATTATGGCAAAAATTACATTTTTGGCCCTAAAGTTTGACATTTTTACAATTTTATCCCTGGGCTCATAAAATGATTTTCATTCAATTTCTTCAATACCCATGCTAGATGAACCTTATACATACTCATAAAAGCCCATATTTTTCATTTATTCGCACTTTTACTACATATTTTACAACTTTTACAAACAAGTCCATTTTGGTATTTTTAACGAAAATCACTTAGTAAAAGTCGTTTAACAAACAATAAAAATTCATTTTCTATCATCAAACATCAAAATACATACATTTTTAACATGTGTAAAATTTTAGACCTTAACATCTCTTCAAATTGATGGTAGAAATAGAAAGATCGAGTTATAACGACTTCAAAAACGTAAAGAGCATTAAAAACAGGTCTAGAATGGACTTACAATCGAGCTTGGAAGCCTGGAAAACCCTAGATATGTCTCTTCTCCATGCAAGTTTCGGCCATGAGGAAGAAGATGGACAAAAATTGTCTTTTAATTTGGCTTTTTAATTCATTTAATTACCAAAATACCCTTAATGAAAAACTTTGAAAACATACCAAACCATGTCCATTTTTTTCCACCAACTTAACCAATGGTCTAATTACCATTTAAGGACCTCCAATTTAAAATCTCATAGCAATTGGGCACCTCTAACATTTAGAATTCAACTTTTGCACTTTTTACAATTTAGTCCTTTTGACTAATGCCCAAACGTCAAAATTTTCGAACGAAATTTTTGTGAAATCGTTCCATAAAACTGTAGACCTTGAAAATATAATAAAAATAAATTCTTCTTCGTCAGATTTGTGGTCCCGAACCACTGTTCCGACTAGACCCAAAATTGGGCTGTTACAGACTCATCCATGTAAATTTAGAAAAAATGTTACGACCCGAATTTGGGCCTAGTAGAATTGGGCCTATTAGGCCTTGGCATGGGAGCGCTTAAAATTTTTGAGAACAAGAGACAAGCAGTAATGCAAGTTGGACCTATTAGGTGAGTGATTTTGGAAGGTTAGGGGGCTTCTATAAAGTCCCGAGATCAAACCTGGGCTTTAGGAAAAATTTTGGTTTTAGGTGAATAAAAGCCTGAGA
Organism: Gossypium bickii; assembly: GCA_025503065.1. Taxonomy (NCBI): domain Eukaryota; kingdom Viridiplantae; phylum Streptophyta; class Magnoliopsida; order Malvales; family Malvaceae; genus Gossypium; species Gossypium bickii. The sequence goes on along the minus strand of CP106709.1, from coordinate 48,785,317 downwards.
GTTAATAGGTAGGCTTTAAGAATAAAAAGTGGAGAAAAATGACACAAAAGGATTTGTGGTCTAGTGGCAAATTTTGCCACATGGGAGACAAGGGAATGACGCCACACAAGGAAACAAGGGGTCCAAGGTTCAAGTCTTGGCGCTTGCACTTCATTTTGATTTATTTTTAAGTGAACTTAGACTTTGGCCCATAGACTTATATTTAGTTGCGCATGATTTTAGACACAGGAGGATCTTGTGGCCTGGTGGCTCTCGGCGTGGATTAAGTTACAGGGGAGCCTGAGTTCGAATCCCATCGCAAGCAAAAAGGGATATTTATTTTGCTAAGTTGGGACGGCCAGAGTTTGTGCTGGAATTAAACTCTGCTGAATAAGGGATCCCACATCGGGAAGCTAGCAAGAGGGAAGGTGAAAAGCTATCTCTAAATAGAGTAATCTATGATGAGAGTAAGCATACTTGGGTTGGCGTTTGGGCATAGGAGTGTTCAGAGCGCGGATCAACTCTAGATTCCCATCAGATGTGTATTTCACACTACTCTAGCTGTAGAGCGGCAAATGGATGCCGGTCATACGGCGATGATAATCACACGAGCGTGCGAGCCCACGTGTGGGGGCTTCGACGCGATAGTTGAGGCCATCATGAGTGTTCTTGCGGGTTTAGGCTGTTTGGGCCTCGATGGCCCGAAATGGGCCATGTGTGGCCAATGGGCCGGTGGATCCATATGAATAAATTGTATGATTATGTAGTAGATATTGGACTAGACTATGTGAATCTCATATCTGTGGCTAGATTCAAGCCTAACTTCTAGGCCGGGTTTGGGGTGTTACATTTAATGGTATCAGAGTCTAGGTTGCAAAACTCGGCTGTGGATTGGGTTTTCAAAATTGAATTTCTGAAAGTATTGCTTCAAAAGGCTTGAAAATCGAAAAGGCCTGAAAAGATTTGATGTTCTGAAATTGGATTGACCGTTTTCCAAAAGTGTGGTACACCAAGTCTCCGGCGCCAAATCCGTAAGTTTTATGAATACTTTTGTCTGTTTAGAAATGTAAATATAGTGAGTTAGAAATACGGTGGTTTCTTTAGATACTGGACTATATTTTTTGTATTTATGTTGTGTGTGTTTTGCTTGGATGTGATGTTGGATATAGAAATTGGTTGCGTGTAAAATATATGTATGCTTCAATGGTTAGGTGTTTGAGTATGTGAAGGGAGTTCCAAGTGCTAGTTAAAATATGATAGGGATATTAGAATTAGAGTGTGCAGCATGAGCATAGTGGTGTAACCTATGTTGTGCAGCTATTATATAGTTGGAAATTTTGAGGACAAAATTTCTTTAAGGGGGTAGATTTGTAACGACCCGAATTTGGGCCTAGTAGAATTGGGCCTATTGGGCCTTGGCTATGGGAGCGCTTAAAATTTTTGAGAACAAGAGAATGGCACTAATGCTAGTTGGACCTATTATGTGAGTGATTTTGGAAGGTTAGGAGGCTTCTATAAAGTCCCAGGATCAAACCTGGGCTTTAGGAAAAATTTTGGTTTTAGGTGAATAAAACCCTGGGAGTTAGTAGGTAGGCTTTAAGAATAAAAAGTGGAGAAAATGACACAAAAGGAATTGTGGTCTAGTGGCAAATGGTTCCATATAGGAGACAAGGGAATGACGCCACACAAGGAAGCGAGAGGTCCAAGGTTCAAGTCTTGGCGCTTGCATTTCATTTTGATTTATTTTTAAGTGAACTTAGACTTTGGCCCATAGACTTATATTTAGTTGCGCATGATTTTAGACACAAAAGGATCTTGTGGCCTAGTGGCTAGCGGCATGGGTTAAGTTACAGGGGAGCCTGAGTTCGAATCTCATCGCAAGCAAAAAAGTATATTTATTTTGCTAAGTTGGGACGGCCAGAGTTTGTGTTGGAATTAAACTCTGCTGAAGGAGGGATCCCATATCGGGAAGCTAGCAAGAGGGAAGGTGAAAAGCTGACTTTAAATAAAGCAATCTATGAGGAGAGTAAGCATACCTGGGTTGGCGTTTGGGTTTGGAAGCATACCTGGGTTGGCGTTTGGGTTTGGAGCACGGATCAACTCCAAATTCCTATCAGGTGTGTATTTCGCACTACTCTAGCTATAGAGCAGCAAATGCCGAAATACCGGTCATACGGCGATGATAATCACACGAGCGTGCGAGGGCACATGTGGGGGCTTGACACGATAGTTGAGGCCATCATGAGTGTTCTTGTGGGTTTAGGCTGTTTGGGCCTCGATGGGTCGAAATGGGCCATGTGGGGCCAATGGGCTCGTGGGCCTATATGAATAAATTGTATGATTGTGTAGTAGATATTGGACTAGACTATGTGAATCTTATATCTGTGGCTAGATTCAGGCCTAACTTCTAGGCCGGGTTTGGGGTGTTACAAAAAGGGGAAAGACTAAATTGGAAAGTGAAAATATTTAATTAATTAAAAGATGATAAAAGAGATATCATCTTATTTTTTTTCATCTTCTTCCCCAAAATAATACATGGAAACCCTAGGAGCGAGAGAAGAAATTTTTATGGCCAAATTGGGTAAGTTTCCTTGGCCCAATTTTAGTACTTTTTATATTTTTGAAACCGAGATAGTCTAATCTATCTATTTGGGGGATTAATTTGAAAAGTTATCAAGGTATAAAAAATCGTTCATGGATGTATATGTTGGAAATTAGAAATTTATGGTAGAAAATGAAAGATTATTGATAGATAAACAACTTTTACAAAGTGATTTTTGATGAAAACATGATTTAGGGACTAAAATGTAAACTTATGAAATTGAAGTAAAAATTCTGAAATTTTATGACTACATGTGTTGTAAATTTTGTAATGGGGTTTTGATTAGGCTTGTAATAGAGAGTAATTTGCACTGGTTTCATTTTTCGAGCCTAGAGACGAAATTAGAATTTATGGAAAAGTTAGGGGCAAAATGGTAGTTTTGCCTAGGATGTAAAATGAGTCCTCATGAATATGAAATGTGATAAATTGACTTTAAATTTACTCGTATAGATCCGGATAGACCAAATTTAGATTTAGAACGAGGAAAAGAGAAAAATGTCAGATTAGTAGATTTATGTACACAAACATTATCGAGGTAAGTTCGTGTAACTAAATTGTGTTTATTTACATGCTTGCATTGATTGTGTTTATGTAAATTGTATAAATGTCATAAATATGTGAAATGGTTACATATCTGATCAAGCCCGATAAATAAAAATGTCTAATTTAAATGATAATGCCCTATAGATGATAAATGAAAAACGATGAAAATGTTACTTTTATGATTGGAATGAATGTGAAGTGTGATAATTTGAATTATATAGTTGATTATAGATGTATGAAATAGTCACATGCCCGATAATGTTTGAAAATGTTTAAATCCCAATTGAATAAATAGAAAATCAATGAATAAATAGACACATGCCTATGTCTCAGGCTCTGTAACATTTGAAACAAAGACACACGGCCATGTCTTAGCCCGTGTCTGTGCCCGTGTAACTCACTGACTTGGGTCACACGGCCAAGCCACATGCTCGTGTGCCAGGCCTTACGCTAGGCCATGTAACTGCCTGACTTGCAACCCATTAAAACCTACAAGGGACACATGGCTGCGTCACATGGTCATGTGTCACACACAGCTTAGACACACACTCGTGTCTTAGGCCGTGTGGACATGAAATTGGATAAAATCAAGCCATTTCCATCACCCCTTTCAAGCTTGTATTTAAACACATTTTGCATTTATGACCAAGGCATCATAAACATACCAAAATATACATAATATGACCAATTCGAATGACCAAATTTCATTCAACCAATATGGCATATAAGGCACCTCAAAAGCAAGCATTCAACTTAAATATACAAATGCATAATTGGTCTCCTTGCTACCATTTTAAAACATACCATACTTGACTTATACCATGACAATATAACTTACCATTTGAACCATTATTCTCATGCATCTCAAACACACATATACCTAAACTTATACATATTTGACCATAACTCATCCATATATATTTAGTTTAATTCCATACCAAGTTATACCATAATTGACCTCATTGAACTACACCAACATGTACCCAGTTGGTCATTTTTCATACAAACACATTTAACTAAATTCCATATTCAAGCATACCTTAATTAACCATATTGCAAACGTGGCAAACTTACCTCTTTGTTCATAAAACCATGCATCAAGTTAACCATATTAGCACTAACCATCAAGATACCATAAGTACATTAACCATAATGACACTTATACATACCAAAACAACAACTAGATCATTTATACACAAACCTATACATGCCATTATAACCTTGATCAAGACATTAGAATCTACCTATATAATCACTGGACAAATCTTCAACAAGCTTCCAAACCAGTCGAGCTTCTGATAATTTGTAAAGTAAAGGAAAAATAACTACGTAAGCAATGAATGCTTAGTAAGCTCGTATAAACTTTAAACATAACATTTCATTTTAATAATGAACTTTATGGGATAATTATAAACCTATACCAACTTCACAAAGTTTATCAAACTTTATGACCATTAACTCATAAATGAAAGAAAGTTTATCAAACTTTATAACCATTAACCATTAACTTCACAAACCTTTATTTTAGGCTAGATAATAGAAAGAAAGTTAGTACTAGTACTTTTGGTTCCTTTAGGTTCGATATTCCTATCTTGCCACTAAGCTATACTACTACTCGATAATTGCACTTGCCTCAATCATGGTAATAGTTAGTTTCTAGGCTCGATCATTCATTATATAAATATTAAAGCTTTTAGACCACGATCACTTGGCACAATCCTAAGCATCATCAACAACACATGCTAGTGCATCAATTCATAATTCACTTGAATTGACATAAGATAAGTCATTAAACATGAATAACCTCACTTGAAATCATCAATTTCATGAACATAGGCATATTTTCATTTAACCTACCATTTTCATTCCTTTACATAGTTTCCATGATATAAGTCATTTGAATACTTACTATTCCTTTCCTTTTCATGCTCGCTGAATGAAATGAAATAACATCGATGATAAACCGTAAATGTAACATAATTTAATCCCACATTTAATATGCTTTTTGATGATTTATCCCTTGATTTATGTAAAAAGGTGCTCCTAATCCTTTCTTTTCATGTCTTTGACCCAGGAAAGCACTCGAGGATGAAAAGAACACAAAACGGCCTAAAATGAAGCAAATGGGCCTTTCCATGAAATCGAGATGGCCTGGGCCAAGGACCACACGGCCGTGTCTCGACGAACAACTGGAGCACGGCCTCATCGCCATTGCACACGGCCGTGCCAAAGCAGAAATTCAAACACGGTCAGGTCTCGACTTGCACGGCGTGTGACATGGCCGTGCCTCTGTCGCTGGAAAGAGCAATTTCAGTCGAAAAAAGGATACTTAGGGAGAAAGAATCGCATTCCAAGAGCCTATAAATATTCTCCAAGTACCACCTTTGAAAGGGAGTCAAAGCTAGGCCAAGAAGCTAAGCCGAGAAGGTCAGAGTTAGGGAATAACGTGAAGATAGCCAGTTGATCCATCCCAAGAAGCCAGAATTATACTCAAGACGGCGGAATTCTCCTTCAATTCCTTCAGGGAGTTCTAGGATTTTCTTATGTTTTGTTTTATCTTTTTTGTTGAGATGCTTTCTTGTTTAGTTATGAACTAAACCCTTCAGATACCTAAAAGGGATGAAACCTAGATGGATCTTTTTATTTGATTTTTAAGTTATATGATAATTTACTTAGTTTGTTCTTAATTATGTTGTTTAATCCAAATCTAATGTGCTTAGGTGGAGGAGGAATAGACCCTGCCTAGGAGTAGATCTAACATAATTGAGCGGAGTTAATCGGGTGCCTAGAGATAGGGTTACGAGATTTTTTCAAATTAGGGTGAAACCTAATAGGGGAGTCCATTGATCGATTTACTGCTTTCCTAAGGGGTTATTATAAGCGAACGAGAGTTCCACTAATTAACCTAGGATTAGACGTTATTCGCTTCGAGAGAGGGTTTAACATAGGTTAGGGAGTCTCACGGATCAAGCTAAGTAAAAGAAATCATATAATTTAAAGGTTAATTAATAAGTGAAGTCTAGGTGGATTCTTCCTGAGAGTATTGTCGCAATCAATTGAGTTTTTCTTCAAAGTTATTTTCCTATTCGTCTTTTTGTCTTTGTGTCCTTAGTTTAGTTTTAGTCGAAAGCAACTTCACTCTAATTTTAAGGCTAAATAATAAGAAGAAGGTTAGTATTAGTACTTTTAGTTCCTTTGGGTTCGATATCAGGTCTTGCCTAAGCTATACTACTTTTCGATAGGTACACTTGCCTTAATATCGTTGTCAGATTTTGTCTCCAGGTTTGATCATTCTTTTATAAATATTTAAAACTCTGATTTTACAGCGATCAATCGAATATTAGGCAAATACTCAAGTAACCATATAATTCTCTAAACACATTACAACATCATGATTTAATGTACTTATAGGCATAATAAGAATATATAATTACACCAAGGCATTAACATACATTATCAGACTATACTAGTCGAACATTCAACTTGTATTCATACTTACTATGCTTACCTTACTAGAAACGTGTTACCTAAATATCAAATGATTGAAGTGTACTATGGTGTCTTTCAACCATGGTCTTATTTATTCTTGTCTTGATGCCATAGTGTCTTTCAACCATGGTTTTATTCATTTTCTGTCGTGTTGCCATAGTGTCTTTCAACCATGGTCTTATTCGTTTGATTCGTGATACCATAACGTCTTTTAGCTATGGTCTTACTCAATAGAATCGTGATGCCATAACGTCATTCAATTATGGTCATTCTCAATAGAATCGTGATGTCATAACATCTTTCAGTCATGGTCTTACTTGATAGAATCATGATGCTATAACGTCTTTCAGTCATGGTCTTACTCGTTTCTGGTCTGGTGCCAGAGTGTCTTTCAACTATGGTCGTAATCATTTTCCTTCGAGCCAATAAACTCAATTCATATATAAACAATTAGATATTAAACAATCAAAACCACAATAAATTGATTTAATCAAGTTACGAGCTTACCTGGCTAAATTGCAGAAATGTAACACCCCAAACCTGGCCTAGACGTTATGGCTGAATCTGGCGGTATCACATTGAAGTGTTTTTCGAAAACATAGTTTCTTTGGAAAACCCATTCTATTATTAAACCTCATTTATGATCTTAATGGAAAATTTAGGGTATCTTGTTCTTTTTAAACTCAAGTTACGAAAACGTGGTGTTTCGAAAAACAATAATCTTTTGAAAAACCGTGTCCTACTACTACTCAGATACGAATTAAAATAAGTAAAATCCCCAAATTAAAAGTTTAAAATTTAAAGAGGCCTTATTACATAACAAATACCCGAATTAAATTTATTGGAAATAAAACTCAAATATAAAACCAGGTACAGTTGTATGGCCACCTCCGAGTCCCTCGCAGCACCGATCCGCCTAAGACTGGGGATTACCTGTATAGATAAACAGAGGGGTGAGTTTACAAAAACTCTGGGTGTAACCCCATACAAGAAAAATGGCCAAACAGGCCGTAGGCAAGTACAGACTGGGCCTAAGCCCCAAATCAATAACAGTTCAGTTCAGTGTGGGCCTTAGCCCATAACAGTATCAGTGTGGGCCTTAGCCCATTTCAGTGACAGTAACAGTTCAAGCATGTAATCAGAAATCCTACCCAACCAGCCTCTACACTCCACTCCGTCCAACCCAACACTCCATGTGGGGATAACCCACCCATCCCTACACTTCAAAAACTAGCAAAGCAGCCATGCACTAAAATGCATTTGTAGTAGAGTCACCAAGATGCAGATATACTTCCTCCAATCATCATAATCCCATCCCCACACAACATATGACACATAGTTGCAACATATATATATATCATGGCATGCTCGTATACAGTCATACATAACATAAGGCATACAGTCATGTAATATCATAGGGGCATAATAGTTATTTTATACCATAGGAGCATAACAGTCATTTTATTATTTTGAGGTCTAGGTATACTCACCGACCCATCAGTAAGTCCACAGTCGTCTCGGGCGACCCGTGCAACCTTTAACAATCAAACAGTGAAAATGGGCACAATGCCCACAATGCAGGCACATGTGGGCCCACACGCTCGTGTGGCCCACATAGCCCAGAAATGGACTCGGCCATGAAAATTACGCAGCTTGGCCCAATATTCTGCACACGTTCGTGTGGTTTACCCGTGTGGGGCCCACAAGCCTGTTGGGCCCACACGGCCTATTTCGGCCCAACATGGCCCAAAACCATGAAATCGCTCATGCTAGTCTCAACAGTCGAACGCCCATGTTTCACGTGTTCTGGTTACCACACAAGTGAGCACACGCTCGTGTAGTGTCAATTGTCATATTTTTCGACTTTTGCCGATTTCCGATTTTGGCAGTGTTTGCACACCTGGTTTCTATTTGTTAAAAAACCGCCCCCAACTTTGGAACCTTCACTTGACTATCAATTCCTAATTAATCATCTAAACATTTACTTAATCAAATACACACAAGATCCCAACCGTTAAACTCACACCACATTACCTTCGATTGAGTGATGAAAGAAAAGTTCGAATGCTTCAATACCAATTGCAACTCCTTCACTCCTCGAAAAGTTCTAAAAACCGAAAGGAACATAAGAGTATTCAGATTGTCAATGTAAGAAAGGAGGAGACTTGTTACAGATTAAGAGAAAACAAGAAGAAGTCTAGTGCTCTTATCGATTTGTCAGAGAATAGTTGCTACACCGAAGACACAGTAACGATAAAGGAATGAAATAATCTGCCTGGATACCAAGATGATAAGAGAAATCAGTTTAAGGGAGAAAGAGAAAAGAAAATGAAGGAGGGGCAGAAGGTTATTCGGCCAACAACAGAAAAAGAAGAAAAGAAGGCTAGCTGAACACACACTTACACAATTCAGAAAAAAGAAGAAAGAAAAAGAGATATGGTAGACTGGAGCAGAGAAAGTAATTGCAAAAGAGGGAAAAAGAAGGAAGCACTTGGAGTAATTTCAGCCAAAAGGAAGTTTGTCAAAAACAAAGAAAAGTGAACAAAAGAATGCCCAAAAACCTTACCACAATCGGCCTTCAAGCAAAAAGAGGAAAAAAATGCAAAAACCAAAATGTGAAGCATACTAAATTAGGAGTACCACTCTGGCTAAAATTCTTGAGTGCCAAAGTCCATTTCGGCATAACTCTCCCTCTCCCCTCATGTCCCTTGATTTTCTCCTAAAATCCCTCCTCAAATCTCTCTACCTGATCACACCTCCCCTCAACCACTCAATTTGAATTCTTTTCAACCACTTTAGTGTTTCAATCAAACTCCAACACCTCCACGGTATAGCAGCAAAATAAATACTCCACTACTCCCACCAAGATTCAAACACCAGTCCTCTAGCATAGGTAACACGCTACTTAGCCCTAGACCAGCAGACTCTTTATTTCATGCTTTACCCATAATAATTTAAAAGCCTACTAACTATAGGCAAGGCTTTTATTCCTTAAAAAAAAAAATTTTGCACAGGCCCAGGGTTGAACCCAAGACTTCGCTGACACTCGAAAACACACCCAAATCACTCAACCACTGAAGCAACAGGCAAATATTTGTGTTACAAAATGCAAAAATAAATACTTAAATTTTTGGGGCGTTATAACTTTACCCCCTAAAAGAAAATTTCGGCCTCGAAATTTACCTGATCAAAACAGATGAAGGTATTGTTGACACATCGCCTCTTCGGGTTCCCACGTGGCCTCCTCTAAGCTGTGATTGTGCCAAAGTACCTTAACCAACGGGATAGACTTCTTCCTCAGAACTTTCACATCACGATTTAAAATTTGAACCGGTTCATCCTCAAAATTTAAGCCCGGTATGCGATAAGACCCAATAAAGCTAAGGCTCAACTTGCCCTTCTGTCCAAATCTCAGTACCTTCTTTCATGATGAAACCTTAAGAAAGACGAAGTCCCCCACAGAATACTCAATCTCCTTGCACTTCAGATCCGCATACGAATTCTGTCTGTCTGTCCTTGGTATCAAAAACCAATTTAGAGCCCAGAACACGCCGCTCGCCCAACTTCGTCCAACACGTAGGAGTACGACACCTACAGCCATATAATGCCTCGTACGGTGCCATATGTATGCTAGACTAGTAGCTATTATTATATGCAAACTCTGCCAATGGCAAATAGTCTTCCCAATAGCCTCCGAAATCTATTACACAACACCTTAACATATCCTCCAGTATTTGAATCACCCTATCTGATTGACCATCTTTCTGGGGGTGAAATGCAGTACTGAAGTCCAATCTTGTACCTAAAGCCTCGTGTAACTTCTTCCAGAACCGAGATGTGAAGCAAGGATATCTATCTAATATGATGGAAACTGGTACCCCATGCAGTCTCACTATCTTAGCCACATACAGATTAGCCAGCTTTTGCAAATAGTAATCAATACGAACTGGTATGAAATGGGCTAACTTAGTCAACTGATCCACGATGACCCATACTGCATCCTTCTTAGTAGACGTTAAGGGCAGCCCACTAACGAAGTCCATAGTTACTCTCTCCCACTTCCAAAGTGGAATTTTAACTGGCTGAAGCAACCACTCGGTTGTAATCGATGTTCAGTCTTAACCTGCAGGCAAGTTAGACACTTACTCACAAAGTCGGTAACTTCATGCTTAAGACCTGGCCACCAATATAACTCACGAAGGTCTCAGTACATTTTATTCTCGCCGGGATGCATAGCATAAGAACTACCATGCGCCTCTCGCAGTATAGACTACCTTAAATCAGTATCCCATGGTACACAGACTCTCCCACGGAAACACAGCACCCCTTCACTATTCAGTCCAAAATCTAAAGTTTCCCCACTCTCAATCTGTTAGAATCTAGAACCCAAAGACCCATCCTCCAGCTGTTTACCCTAAATCTGTTCAATCCACGACTGTTTAACTTGAAGTTCGACCAATAAACTACCATCATCAAATAAGCTGAGACAAGCAAACATCGCTCCCAGATCCGTCATAGCCCTACAGCTCAGTGTGTCAGCCACCACATTGGCCTTACCAGGATGGTATTCAATCGAACAATCATAATCCTTAAGTAGCTTAATCCATCTACGCTGCCTAAGATTTAGCTCCTTCTGAGTGAGGAGGTATTTAAGGCTCTTGTGTTTTGTGTAAATGATACACTTTTCACCATACAGGTAATTCCTCCAGATTTTTAGTGTGAATCCCACCTTAGCCAACTCCAAGTCATGCGTTGGATAATTTGCCTCATGCGACTAAAGCTGGCGAGACACATATGCCACTACCTTACCCTCTTGCATCAACCACACATCCCAAACTAACATGTGATACATCGCTGTAGACAGTGAATTCTTTCCCAGACTCTGGCTATATTAAGATAGGGGCCTCTGTCAGAACCTTCTTAAGTTTCTCAAAACTCTCTTGCTACTTATCAGTCCAGACAAACGGCACCCCTTTAAGCAATAATTTAGTCAATAGTGCAGCAATCAACGAAAACCCCTCAACAAAATGCCTATAATACCCTGCCAAACCCAGAAAACTTTGAATCTCAGTTACCATCTTAGGCGGCTTCCAATCAAAAACAAATTTAATTTTCCGATGATCAACCCTAATCCCTTCAATAGATACCACATGGCCCAGAAATGTTACCTCTCATAGCCAGAATTCACACTTGCTGAACTTAGCGTATAATTGCATCTCCCTCAGAATCTGCAGAACCACTTGGAGATGTGAGTCATGTTCATCCTCAGCTCTCAAATACACCAAGATGTCATCTATAAAAACCACCACAAATCGATCCAAATAAGGCTGGAATACTCGGTTCATCAGATCCATAAAAGCTGCTGGTGCATTCGTCAGTCCGAACGACATCACAAGGAACTCGTAATGACCATAACAAGTCCTAAAAGCTATCTTGTGAACATCAGCCTCTTTGACTCTCAATTGATGGTACCCCAATCGGAGATCAATCTTAGAGAAGACCGAAGCTCCAACTGGTCGAATAGATCATCAATCCTCAGCAGGGGTACTTATTTTCAATAGTCAATTTTTTTAGTTGTCGGTAGTTGACGCACATACGCATGGATCCATCCTTCTTTTTCACAAATAATACCGGTGCTCCCCATGGAGCCACACTAGGGTGGATGAACCCTCGATCCAGTAACTCTTGAATCTGAGCCTTAAGCTCTGCTAGCTCCTTCGGTACCATTCTATAAGGGGCGATAGACACCGGAGCTCAATCCCAAACTCAACTTCACGGTTTGGAGGTGGTCCATCAGGAAAGACATCCAGAAAATCTTTGACTATTCTGATATCTTTAACAGACGGAACCTAATAATCAATACCACTGATGTAGGCTAGATACGCCTCACACCCCTTACGAACCAATTTCTCAGCCCTCAGCGCAGAAATCATATTGGACAAATAGTTCCGACACTCCCCTATTACTACCACCTCATCACCCTCCACAGTTTTTAGTACCACCCGTTTAGTAGCTTAATCCAAATTCACTTGATGCTTAACCAGCCAATCCATGCCCAGTATTAAGTCGAATTCTCCAAAAGGAAGTTCCATTAAGTCCTCCAAAAAGATGGTTCCTTGCACCTCCAAAGGTACATCTCTGAAAAAAATTTTACTTTACTGACTGCCCTAAAGGACTCAACACAGTAACCTCACTCGTAGTGGTTTCAACCATTAAACCCAAAGTCTCAGACACTGAGCATGCTATATACGAATGCGTAGACCCAACATCAATCAATGCACTATAAGGTACATTATAGATAAAGAACGTACCAGTAATAACATCTAGGGCATCTACATCCTCTCGGCAACATGCAGCATAAACCAGAGCTAACTGCCTCACCTCAGTATAACCCGCACCTTTTCCCGGTGCTCCACGACTACGGTCCACACCATTTCTATCTCTAGCCTGACCACGGCCTCTCGGTGGCTATTGAACACCTCTCTGCAGCTGAACAGTACCCCGGCCAGTAACATGCATCTGATCAAGCCTCCGTGGACAATCTCTGATCTGGTGCTCTAATGATCCGCATCTCAAACATGCCTCAATCCTTTTCCAGCACTCGCCCTGATGGCGTCTACCACATTCAACACATGGTTGCAGTCTAGTAGCAGCAATAGGGGCCCTAACTATGACCGACCCATCCACTTTGACCATTTTATTCAGCCTCTAAAGGAACTTGAGGGCTCCGAATCCCTCATATTCCTACCTTTTTCTCAGTTCTGAAGCTCAGTACGCTTCACCTCCTCGGCGATCTTCGCCTTATCTACCAGTGTGGCAAAATTTCACTCTCTCTGCAGAGCTATCAAAATTCTAAGACTATCCTTGAGGCCATCCTAGAAACGAACACACCTCTCATAATTAGTTGCCACCATCCCATGCGCATAGCGGCTTAACCACAAAAATTCAGCTTCATATTCAGTTACAGATTTATCCCCCTGAGTTAGATTAAGAAACTCCCTTCTCTGAGCATCTACATAACTAGCGCCCACATACTTCCCTTAGAAAGCAGTCTTGAAGAATTCTCATATCAATCGGTCAGCCTGAGTACCCTCTTTGGTTTATACTGATAGGCTCTATCTCGCAGCATGGACACTGCAACCTTTAGTTTCTGTTCGAGAGTGCAGTCGAGGCCATCCATGATCCTCTCTATGGCCTCTATCCAATATTCAGCCACGTTAGGGGCAATTCCAGTAATACCCCTAAAAATCTTAGCCCCATTAGATCGGAGTCGTTTCGTAATCGACCCACGGCCTATAGTACCAGTATTGGACCCAACGACCATCTCCAGAATTCGCAACATAGCATGGGACAATGCGTCGTCCCCAGCCGCTCGATCGTGAGACCCAATCTCAGTCACAAGTGAAGCCGGTGCTTCTCTAGCTTCAGCGTTAGGCATGTGGCCCGATGATGAGGACCCAGCCCGAGTACCTCTACGGCCTCCGCCACGGCCTCTTGTACCCAATCCACGAGTACCTCAGGTGCTCATTATCTAATTGCATATTATCTATTTTTAACAATTTTATGCATCAGTTTACAGTTTCGGTGTTGATAAACAGATATCTTATGGAAAGCAATATCAGTAATTAAGAGTTTTGTTTTCGCAGAACACAGTCTTTACTACAGTTTTAGTTTCCCCTAACCAGAATATTTCAGTACAGTCTACTACCTATAATAGTCTCAATATTCCACTTTAAACAAACAGAGGTTTCAGAGGACTTACAATATTGGCACCGGAGATTCGGTGTACCACACATCAGTAAAAATATTTCAAAATACTTCCAAATTGCTTGGAACAGTTCTTTTTGAAAATTTTGAGTTTTTTGAAGAAACCCAAAAACCACAGTCGAGTTTTGAAATCGAGCTCTGATACCACTAAATGTAACACCCCAAACCCGGCCTAGACGTTATGGCCAAATCTGGCGGTATTACATTGAAGTGTTTTTCGAAAACATAGTTTCTTTGGAAAACCCATTCTATTATTAAACCTCGTTTATGATCTTAATGGAAAATTTAAGGTATCTTGTTCTTTTAAAACTCAAGTTTTTTTTAGTAGAACATTGATCATATTAGTTTGTTACTATACTTTAAAACAATGTTTGATGTGGAAGCTTTTATAGTATGTTATGAAAACGTGGTGTTTTGAAAAATAATAATCTTTTGAAAAACTGCGTCCTACTACTACTCATATATGAATTAAAATAAGTAAAATCCCCAAATTAAAAGTTTAAAATTTAAAGACGCCTTATTACATAACAAATACCTGAATTAAATTTATTGGAAAAAAAACTCAAATATAAAAATAGGTGCAGTTGTGTGGCCACCTCCGAGTCCCTCACAGCATCGATTCGCCTAAGACTGGGGATTCCCTATACAGATAAACAGAGGGGTGAGTTTACGAAAACTCAGTGTGTAACCCCATATAAGAAAAATGGCCAAACAGGTCGTAAGTAAGTATAAACTGGGCCTAAGCCCCAAATCAATAACAATTCAGTTCAGTGTGGGCCTTAGCCCATAACATTATCAGTATCAGTGTGGGCCTTAGCTGTAACATCCCGAATTAATGGGCTTATGCGTTTAATGTGTAGGCATGTTTAATGTGCTAATTTGAGAATTAGAGGTCCAGATTAGGCTCAAGGATTGGGCCGAGCCTTTGACTAAATATTCTATTTAGACACTCTAGGGCTTAAAATATAGTAGTTATTGTTTAAGTTAGCAAATTGGGCTTGTGCCCAGTAACAAGGGGCGTAAAAAATGGGGGAGCTTTAAGTGACGTTTTGGGCAGGTGAGGAGGCCCAAGTGTGGCCGCATGGGGCCCAAGAAATTGGGCCAATTTCAGCACTTAAAAGGGAGTAAGGGAGGGGACGACAACAAGGCTAAAATTTAGGGATTTTTAATGTTTTATTTAAGTGGATAATGAGCAGAAAAAAAAGGGGGAAGGAGTGGTGTGATGTAGGATTCTTTTGGATGTGAGTTCTGAGAAGGATAAAGGAAAAGATGAGAGGCTATCCAGGAGGCTAGAGGAGGCCAAAACTTGGACTGTGTGTGTAAAGGGGGGCACGGCTAGTTAGGGGGAGAAAATGCTAAAATTTTGTGAGTTTTTCTGAAAGCTTTCTCTTAGTTTTCTCTACTGCCAAAATCTGTTTCCATTCTTTCTCTTCCTAGCCGAAATCTCCAAGCCTCTTTCTGGTTTTCTTTTCTTCTTCTCTTTTTTTGCCAGAAACCGAAACTCCTCACTCAATTCTTCTAAAAGCTGAAAAACACATCAGCCTTCTCTTGTTCATCTTTTCGAGATTTTCTTAAAAGCCAAAATTTCCTAGATCTCTAACCTTCTACGCTTTGATCTTCTTCTATGATTGCCAAATCCTTCTGTAAGGGGTAGCCAAAACTTTCTGTAGAGGAGAGCTAATTGCTTAGGTTCATAAATCAGTAGCACTCGAATCACCCTACTTCTGGGATCTAATCGATTTAGAGGAAGCTTTATCTTCGCGTTCTTCCGGCTTTTGAGTAAAGTTGTAGACAAAGAGCAGTAGATCCGATTAGCGAGGGTATCGACATAAAGAGTAATACTACGTGTTATCAGGTGTGTAACTTCTCGCACCACTTAGATGGTCTGTTAGTATGTGTATATAAATCTGTTTAAATTCTGTTAAATGCTGAAATCCCGGCATAACGGTTGAAAACCCAAGGAGGGTAAAGGCGAATCACCAGGTTAGTGATTTCTGTCATTCATAAGTGAATGTTTCTGTTGAGATGATATGTTTTATATGTATGCCGATTTCTATGTATGCACGGGGTTGGGTGATTGATGAAAGGGAAGTGTTCTGCTTTTAGTGGCTCGCCACGACTGCAGTGTAGTGGCTCGCCACGATCGATCTGCTCGTGACTATGTCACAAATCTGATGATGAGCAGCTAACTGCAGCATGACTGCCATCGGTGGTGTGTAGCGATGAGGGTGATTGTAGAAATCCCCAAAGGTGTGATTGGCATGTAAGGGTGGAGTGTAGCGGATGGAAACCTAGGATTGGGTTGGGCTTTGCATAAATTCTGTTATATGATATTCTATTATTCTGATCTGTGGGGCTAGGGCCCAATCTGATGGTGCACGAAGCGTTAGCATGCCGAGTCTCCCCGACTCACCCCATTGCTTAACATTTTTCGTGTAACACTTAGTGCATCGGACCGGGTTGGAGAGGAGCGCAAGGTGGCCATGCAGGAGTTTATTTGATTTAGAAAAAGGGCTTGTTAAAATTATTTATTCTTAATATTTTTAGTTACCTTAGTTCATTATTTCGTTGTAATAAGGCCATGGGCCATTAGCTTTATATTTTCGATTTTTGGGCTTTAATTTCAGACACTTGAATTATCCGATAAAATTGAAACCAGGGCATGTACTAAATTTCGGTTTTTAATTCATAAAGGCATTATATAGAATTTATATCTTATATGAATTATCAAATTATTAAGTTTTCTGGTATAAATGTTTAGACTCAACCAACGTTTTTTTTTTCCAAAAATGTGACATGTTTTACTAAATCTTCTTAGTGACATGCCAGATCCGGTCGTGGTGTTTGGGCAGGGTTTAGGGTGTTACAAATTGGTATCAGAGCCAGGTTTAAAACTTGGCTTTGGGGGTTTTGGGCTCAAAACGTTTTCTAAAGATGGGTTTTAGAAACATGCATGTTTATAAATAATACAGGATGGTTTTCTCGGCATGGCACCTGCGTCTCCAGCCCAAGTCTGCCATGTAAGCATTCAGAACTCACTGTGTGTTATATATGTATGTGGGCTTGATGGGCTTTAAGGGACGTAGATTATTTTAATTAGAGCTTGATAGACCTTAGGCCTAGTTAAACAACTCTTCAATTTCATAAGACTTAATCCAACCGAACAAACCTGTAAAAAAGTCGCAAGACTAGGGTGTGGCAACAGGCATACGCATGTCTAGGATTGGATTTAGGGAGAACTTGGTACTTATGCAGTCCTAGTGACTCATCTCCTCTTCGCTGGAATCCTACCTGGTGCATAGTGACTGTCCACCTTAGCCACGAGGATTTGTTGACAGGCCAAAATCTATAACTAAAACCCGAAAGAGATCAGCCACCCTATTTTCACAAAATTACTAGAATGCCCTAATTTTGTAAAAATTTACCAAAACGCCCTTGGTTTGAAAAACTACCAAAACGCCATTGATTTGAAAAGAAAACTACCAAAACGCCCTTAATTTGGAAAATTACCAAAACACCCTTAATTTGAAAATTTCCAAAAAAATTTTGTGAAATTACCGAAACACCCCTGGTTTACAAAAATTACCGAAATACCCCTGCTTCACGAAATCACCAAAATACCCTTATTTTGAAAATTACCAAGATACCCATGATTTGCAAATATACCCCCAGATTTACGGAAATACCCTGATTTGCAAAGTCAATGGTTTTTTTTCAACAAAAACACATACAAACGCACAACAACAACCAAAAATCACAAACACTTGAACGTCACTATTATTCTTTTGAAATCAAATTCTCCAAAATACCCCTATTTTGAAAATATATATATAAATATATATATTTCTATTTCGAAAACCCCCAAGATACTTTATTACAAAGAAACCCTGTAGGATGGAATTACGAAAAAACCCCTGGGTAGTGAAATGACGAAAATACCCTTATGTGGTGAATGTGACTTCATGGATGTGATATGTATGTTAAGATGTGAATGTATGTGGTTCCTAGAATTGGGAGGTAAACCTGAGAATGAAACTGTAGATGGGTTCGAATTCGAAAGAACCACTCTTAAAACTACTTTTCATAAGATTGTTCGTGGATAATCAGTGGGAAGAGTTAATAATTCATAAAATTTCTAATCAGATAAACGTCAATCGAAAGAATGAGTATAAGGGGTCGAGGACGTCTGTCGCGTGGTCATGGTAGGGGTAGGATGACCGTGTCAGAGCCGGTAGGGTCTGGCCATGGGTCAGGAAACGAGATGCCGGATCCACCAGCTGTGGAGGGAGAATTTTAGGACCAGATGCCCGGAGATGATGCGGTATCTCAGGCGATGTTGCGGGTCCTCAAAAGAGTTGCTGGGGCAAGCACGGGTTCAGGAGCTCGGAAATCTGTGTCTGAATGACTCTGAGCCAACGGAGCAGAGATGTTTAGGGGTGTTTCTGGTGTAGCCCCTAATACAGCTGAGTATTGGTTAGAGGCAAGTGAGCGTATAATGGATGACCTTGACTTTACTGTAGAGGAGAAGTTGAAAGGGGTCGTGTCTCTTCTTCGAGACAAGGCTTATCAGTGGTGGCTCACGGTAAAGGAGGGTACTGCCGCAGACCGGATTGACTGGGATTTTTTTAAGGAGTCATTTCAGGGAAAGTACGTTGGGGCCAGCTATGTGGATGCACAAAGGAAGGTATTCCCGAACTTGGTACAGGGAAGTAAGTCTGTATCTGAATACGAGGCGGAGTTTCTACGGTTGAGCCGTTACGCTCGAGGGATTGTGGCGACTGACTATGAGCGTTGCGTATGGTTCGAGGATAGACTAAGGGATGAGCTAAGGGTATTAGTAGCACCGCAGCGGGAGAGGGACTTTGCCGTTCTGGTTGAAAAGGCTAAAATATCTAAGGAGGTGAAGCGGACTGAGAAGCAAAATAAGGATAAGGATCAGAATAGGAATAAGAGAAATTTTGGGCCGTCGGGATCATCTGGGAGTTTTCAGAAAAGGCCTAGATTTGATGGGCCATCTCGTGCTCCGACATCTGCTACTGGGAGTCAGAATCGATCATGTAACTTGTGCGAGAAAGTACATTTCGGGGAGTGCAGAAGGAGAACTGGTGGATGCTTCAGGTGTGGGTCTATGGATCATATGGTGAAAGACTGTCCACAGGTGGATCAGGTACAGCCAGCTGGACGAGGTTCTGATCAAGTTAGGAAGGGTGGTCAGCCATTACCGAGGGGTCGTGGCCCAGTCAGAGGAGGAAATGGGTCTGGTCGGGGTCGTGGAGCACCTGGTAGGGGTGCAGACAATGTAAACTCGAGACAGCCGGGTCTAGTGTTTGCAGCTCGTCGGCGAAAGAATGGTGATGCACCGGACGTCATAACCGGTACGTTTCTTATAGCTGATACTCCATTTCTTGCTTTGATTGATATTGCATCAACCCACTCTTACGTTGCATGCTCGGTATTTGAGACCCTAAGTATAGACTCAGAAACAACTTCTAGGAAGATGACTGTGGTTAGTCCTTTAGGATAATCTAGGGTAGTGGACAAACTGTTTAGGGACGTACCTTTAGAGACGCAAGGGGTAATGTTCCCGGAAGATTTAATGGAATTACTGTTTGGAGAGTTTGATTTGATCTTAGGAATGGATTGGTTGACGAAACATCGTGCTAAGTTGGATTGTGAGACTAAGTGCATGGTGTTGAATACCACGGAAGGTGGGGAGGTGGTTGTGTTAGGAGAAGGAAGGAATTATTTGTCCAACGTGGTATCTACCCTGAAAGCTGTTAAGATGATTCGGAAAGGATGTAACGCGTTTCTAGCTTTTATCAGTGCTTTGGATGCTAAGGGGGTAACTGTCGATGAGGTTTGAACAGTCAAAGATTTCACGGATGTCTTCCCTGAGCAACTGCCAAGGTTGCCCCCAGATCGCGAAGTGGAGTTTGGAATAGAGCTACTTCCGGGTACAGCTCCGGTGTCCATTACTCCTTATAGAATGGCACTGAAGGAGTTGGTGCAACTCAAAGCTCAGATCCAGGAACTGTTGGATCATGGTTTTATCCGACCAAGTGTGTCTCCGTGGGGAGCGCCGGTTCCATTTGTGAAGAAGAAGGACGGATCCATGCGTATGTGCATGGACTATCGACAGCTGAATAAGTTAACGATTAAGAACAAGTACCCACTGCCAAGAATCGACGACCTGTTCGACCAGCTCAAAGGAGCTTCAGTCTTTTCTAAGATTGACTTAAGGTCGGGATATCATCAGTTAAGGGTAAAGGAAGAAGACATTCATAAGACGGTGTTTCAAACTCGCTACGGTCATTATGAGTTCTTGGTGATGCCGTTTGGGTTAACGAATACACCAGCAGCATTTATAGATATGATGAACCGGGTGTTTAAACCATACCTTGATCGGTTCGTAGTGGTGTTCATCGACGATATTCTAGTTTATTCCAAGTCTAAGAAGGAGCATGGTGCACATCTCCGTGTGGTGTTGCAAATTCTGAGGAAGAAGCAGTTGTACGCAAAGTTCAGTAAGTACGAGTTCTGGCTAAAGGAAGTAACTTTCTTAGGGCATGTAGTTTCTGCAGAGGGAATTAGGGTTGACCCTCGAAAGATAGAAGCTGTATTGGATTGGAAACCACCAAAGTCTGTGGCAGAGGTTCGAAGTTTCTTAGGATTGGCAGGGTATTACAGAAGGTTTGTTGAGGGGTTCTCATTAATTGCGGCACCTCTAACAAAGTTGTTGAGGAAGCGAGTACCGTTTGTTTAGACTGACAAACAACAGGAGAGCTTTGAGAAGCTGAAGAGAATTTTGACAGAAGCACCGGTGTTAATTCAGCCAAAGGCGGGAAAAGAGTTTACCGTCTACTGTGATGTGTCACACACAGGTTTAGGATGTGTATTGGTGCAAGATGGAAAGGTTGTTGCCTATGCGTCCCGACAATTAAGACCGCATGAGTTGAACTACCCCACGCATGATTTAGAATTGGCTGCGATAGTGTTCGCTCTGAAGATCTGGAGAACTACCTGTACAGGGAGAAGTCATTTATTTACACTGGCCATAAGAGTCTGAAGCATCTCCTCACCTAGAAGGAGTTGAATCTAAGACAACATAGGTGGATTGAACTTTTGAAGGACTATGATTGCTCGATCGAATATCATCCGGGCAAGGCTAACGTGGTGGCAGATGCACTGAGTCAGAAGGCAATGGCGGAGTTGAGGGTGATGTTCACTCATCTCAGTCTATATGAGGATGGCAGTCTGGTAGCTGAACTCCAAGTGAGACCAATGTAGGCTAGCTAGATCAAAGAGAAGCAGCCTCTAGACGATGTCTTGAGTGCTTGTCTCCGGCAAGTGCAAAGGGGTGAAGGAGAGGACTATAGTTTGAATAGTGAAGGGGTTCTGTGTCTTCGTAAGGGAGTTTGTATGCCAAAGGATGTGGAGTTAAGGCAGATGATTCTTCAAGAGGTGCATAGTAGCCCTTACGCTATGCATCCTGAAGGGGTTAAGATGTATAGGGATTTGTGAGAGCAATTCTGGTGGCCAAGTCTGAAGTGAGAGATGACAGAATTCGTGGGTAAATGTTTCACGTGTCAGCAGGTGAAGGCAGAACACCAGTTGCCCTCGGGGTTGTTACAGCCGGTGAAGATTTCGCAGTGGAAATGGGAAAGAATCACGATGGATTTTGTTAGTGGGTTACCTCTTACGCCTACTAAGAAGGATTCAATTTGGGTGATAGTTGATCGGCTGACGAAATCTACTCACTTCATACCAGTTCGTGTTGACTATTCTCTGCAAAGGTTGGCTAAGTTGTACGTGGCTGAGGTTGTGAGACTGCATGGTGTGCCTGTGTCGATCATATTGGATAGAGAACCTAGGTTCACGTCACGATTCTGGAAGGCTCTGCATCAGGCAATGGGAACAAGGTTAGACTTTAGTACCGCTTTCCATCCGCAGACTGATGGTCAATCTGAGAGGGTAATCCAGATCTTGGAGGATATGTTAAGAGGTTGAATCATGATTTCAGGGGTAGTTGGGAGGAGTATTTACCTTTGGCAGAATTCGCATAGTTTTCAATCTAGTATTCAGATGGTGCCTTATGAAGCGTTGTATCGACGGGTATGTCGTACTTCTACTTGTTGGACAGAGTTGGGTGAATGTCAGGTGTTGGGTCCAGAACTAGTCTCAGAGACGGAGGAGAAAGTTAGGTTGATTCGGGCTAGGTTGAAAGAAGCGTCTGATCGACAGAAATCTTATGCAGATTTGAAACGTAAGGGCATGGAATTTGCAGTAGGAGACCAAGTCTTTCTGAAAGTATCTCCATGGAAGAAGGTAATGAGGTTTGGACAGAAGGGCAAACTAAGTCCTAGGTTTATTGGACCTTACGGGTACTAGAACGTATGGGACCAGTGGCGTATCAATTGGAGTTGCCTCCAGAGTTGGAGTAGATACATGACATGTTTTATGTCTCAATGCTAAGACGTTATCATTCGGATCCATCGCATATTGTGCTGGTAGAAGAGATTGAAGTAAGGCCAGACTTGTCTTTTGAGGAGGAACCAGTGTAAATCTTGGATCGAGACATAAAAGTGTTGAGAAGGAAGTTCGTCCCTTTGGTCAAGGTTTTGTGGCGAAACCACGGTGCGGATGTTATGCGACAACAGTATCCCCATCTCTTCTGATCAGGTAAATTTCGAGGCCGAAATTTATTTTAAGGGGGGTAGAACTGTCACATCCCGAATTAATGGGCTTATGCGTTTAATGTGTAGACATGTTTAATGTGCTAATTTGAGAATTGGTGGTCCAGATGGGGCTCAAGGATTGGGCCGAGGCTTTGACTAAATATTCTGTTTAGACACTCTAGGGCTTAAAATATAGTAGTTATTGTTTAAGTTAGCAATTTGGGCTTGTGGCCCAGTAACAAGGGGCGCAGAAAATGGGGGAGCTTTAAGTGACGTTTTGGGCAGGTGAGGAGGCCCAAGTGTAGCCGCATGGGGCCCAAGAAATTGGGCCAATTTAGGCACTTAAAAGGGAGCAAGGGAGGGGACGGAAACAAGGCTAAAATTTAGGGATTTTTAATGTTTTATTTAAGTGGATAATGAGCAGAAAAAAAGGGGGAAGGAGTGGTGTGATGTAGGACTCTTTTGGATGTGAGTTCTGATAAGGATATGGGAAAAGATGAGAGGCTATCCAGAGAGGCGAGGTGGCCAAATTTGGACCGTGTGTGTGTAAAGGGGGACAAATAGGTTGGGGAGAAAATGCCGAAATTTTGTGAGTTTTTCTGAAAGCTTTCTCTCAGTTTTCTTTGCTGCCGAAATATGTTTCCATTCTTTCTCTTCCTAGCCGAAATCTCCAAGCCTCTTTCTGGTTTTCTTTTCTTCGTCTCTTTTTCTGCCAGAAACCGAAACTCCTCACTCAATTCTTCTAAAAGCCGAAAAACACATCAGCCTTCTCTTGTTCATCTTTTTGGGATTTTCTTAAAAGCCGAAATTTCCTAGATCTCTAACCTTTGGTGCTTTGATCTTCTTCTGTGATTGCCGAATCCTTCTCCAAGGGGTAGCCGAAATTTTCTGTAGAGGAGAGCTAATCGCATAGGTTCCTAAATCAGTAGCACTCGAATCACCCTACTTTCGGGATCTAATCGATTTAGGGGAAGCTTTATCTTCGCGTTCTTTCGGCTTTTGATCAAAGTTGTGGACAAAGAGCAGTAGATCTGATTAGCGAGGGTATCGACATAGAGTGTTATCAGGTGTGTAACTTCTCACACCACTTAGATGGTCTGTTAGTATGTGTATATAAATCTATTTATATTCTGTTAAATGCCGAAATCCCGGCATAACGGTTGAAAACCCGAGGAGAGTAAAGGCGAATCACCAGGTTAGTGATTTCTGTCATTCATAAGTGAATGTTTATGTTGAGATGATATGTTTTATATGTATGCCGATTTCTATGTATGCACGGGGTTGGGTGATTGATGAAAGGGGAAGTGTTCATTGTGTAGTGGCTCGCCACGATCCGCTTCTGTGACTATGTCACAACGTCGACGATGAGCGACTAACTCTGAAAGATGACTGCCATCGGTGGTGTGTAGCGGTGATGGTGATTGTAGAAATCCCCAATGGTGTGATTGGCAGGTAAGGGTGGTGTGTAGCGGATGGAAACCTAGGATTGGGTTAGGCTTTGCATAAATTTTGTTATATGATATTCTGTTATTCTGATCTGTGGGGCTAAGGCCCAATCTGATGGTGCAAGAGGGTTGCGCACTGAGTCTCGTAACTCACCCCGCTGTTTAACATTTTTCAGGTAACACTTAGTGCATCGGACCGGGCTGGAGAGGAGCGCAAGGTGGCCATGCAGGAGTTTATTTGATTTAGAAAAAGGGCTTGTTAAAATTATTTATTCTTAATATTTTTAGTTTCCTTGGTTCATTATTTCATTGTAATAAGGCCATGGGCCATTAGCTTTATATTTTCGATTTTCGGGCTTTACTTTCAGACACTTAAATTATCCGATAAAATTAAAACCAGGGCATGTACTAAATTTTGATTTTTAGTTCATAAAGGCATCATATAGAATTTATATCTTATATAAATTATCAAATTATTAATTTTTCCCGTATAAATGTTTAGACTCAACCAACGTTTTTTTTCCAAAAATGCGACATGTTTTACTAAATCTTCTTAGTGACATGTCAGATCCGGTCGTGGTGTTTGGGCCGGGTTTGTGGTGTTACATTAGCCCATTTCAGTTATAGTAACAGTTCAAGCATGCAATCAGACATCTTTCACAACCAGCCTTTACACTCCATTCTGTCCAACCCAACACTCCATGTAGGGATAACCCACCCATCTCTACAATCCAAAAATTAGCACCGGTTGCGGCACTAAACAGTATTTACAGCAGAGCTGCCAGTACAGTACACTTCCTCCAATCATCATAATCCCATCCCCATGCAACATATCACTCATGGATGCAACATTTATATATCATGGCATGCTCATTTACAGTCATACATAACATAAGGCATACAGTCAATTAATATCATAGGGGCATAATAGTCATTTTATACCATAGGAGCATAACAGTCATTTTATCAGTTTGGGGTCTAGGTATACTCACCGACCGATCAGTAAGTCCACAGTCGTCTCGGGCGACCCGTGCAACCTTTAACAATCAAATAGTGAAAATAGGCCCAATGCCCACAATACGGGCCTATGTAGGCCCACAGGCTCGTGTGGCCCACATAGCCCAGGACTCGGCTATGAAAATTACGCAGCTTGGCCCATTATTCTCCACATGTTCGTGTGGTTTAGCCGTGTGGGGCCCACAGGCCTGTTGGGCCCACACAGCCCATTTCGGCCCAACATGGCCCAAAACCATAAAATCGCTCATGGTGGCCTCAACAATCGAACGCCCACGTTTCACGAGTTCCGGTTACCACACGAGCGAGCGCACGCTCGTGTAGTGTCAATTGTCATATTTTTCGACTTTTGTCAATTTCTGATTTGGGCAATGTTTACACACCTAGTTTCTATTTGTTGAGAAAACTGGCCCCACCTTTGAAACCTACACTTGACCCATAATTCTTAATTAATCATTTAAACATTTACTTAATCGAATACACACAAGATCCCAACCGTTAAACTCACACCACATTACCATCGATCGAGTGATGAAAGAAAGGTTTCGAATGCCTCAATACCACTTGCAACTCTGATGCGTCGTTGAAAGCACCAAAAATATCCTATTCCCTATAAAATAATAAAAACAACAGTAAAGGGAAAGTAGGGTCGAATCCTCCTAGACCGGATTGTACGAATGCTCGTTCTTGAAATCCTGAACAGTTTCTTGACCAAGAAAACTTGCGTTCCTGGAAAAATAAAAAAAACAGAATTAATAATTTCGATCTGGAAAATAAAAAATAGTATTTAAAGTGAATTAAAATTACGAGAATAAATTGTGAAAATTAAAATAAGGAATATAAAAATAAAAAGAGTTTAGAGAAAGTTTCTTATGTGGAGAGATTCCAGCCTCCAGTTGCCTCGATCCGCCTTGGGTTCAATCCTTGACTTTTAGATGATCCTTCTCAACCCGAATAAGTCAGTTATAGTGGAAGAGGACGCCTACAACCACCAGCTCCAAGGGTTTAGACTTCAATTTGGTGGAACCTGACTCTAGCCAACAATCGTTCTTGTGGGATCATCAATGCTAGATTAACGTTTCTCAATGGCGAATCCTACGCCATTTTGTCTCTTAGGCTCGCCAACCTCTAACGTAGTAAGTTAACGAACCGACTGTGCAATCCTTCCAAAACATACAAAGCGGCCGCCTTTGCATACGTTGAAAAGTTTACTTCTTAAGGGACATGGACGGAAGCGTCAGCCCCGTAGTGCGGAGAAACTATGAATACCCTATTTGAGAAGACTAAGTGAGGATTCTAAACCTCAAGAACCCTTTTTAGGGATTTTCGGCAACCTTCGCCTAGTTGGATTTTAGTGGCTCATGGATGGGATGGAAAAGAAAAATAAATATATAATAAAAATGGAAGTTTTATTAAAAAAAAAAATGGAAAGAACAAAAGACTTATGGGGAGAGAGTTTACAGAAAAAGATCAAGCCCCAATTGTGTCACTCCATCCCCTATTTATAGTACTAAGATAGATAGACTAGTCCTACTTAAATTCCTAAAGATAATTACAAATAATCAAAGATAAATAAAATAAATCCTAAATTAAATAATCCTTAATAATTATCTTAATATTAATTATCCTAATATAATCAAAATAGAGTTTAATAGAATAAAAACTCTTCTTTTTGCATTTCAACCCTTGTGTCCTCCATGCTTGCACTTTTGGCATCAACTTTTCCTTGTGTCGCACATTGGCCCATTTTATCTCTAAATTCACGCTTTTGGCCCTTAATTTTGCTTTTGCCTCCAATTTAGTCCCTACAAGATAAAAGACCATAAATAGCCCAAATTAGTAGAATCATACTCAAAATAAATATGCAATTAGCATATAAAAACATGACGTTCTAGAGTATTATCAAATTCCCCCTACTTAGCCCATGCTTGCCCTCAAGTATGGTTCCTATCCACTGTGAAAATTAGATTCTGAAAGAAATTCTACTCCAAAGTTTTATAAAAATTAGTCAAAAATGCATATGAAAAATAAAGAGAACTTCTAAGCTTGCTTTAAGTAAAACAGAAAAAGTTTTCTAATTAATATACACAAATTATTATCGTCTTGAATTGTTTCATGCTATTTAGGTAAATTACCAAACCTACCAAGACACTCTATTTATTTCTTCTTTTAGTCCCCAACTGCAATTTTATTAGTCCTATTATTTATTTTTTTCTTTCTTTTTTTCTTTTTTTATTATTATTTATTTACTTAGGAATATATTGAACCTTTTGACGCAAAGAGAGATGACAACCCAAGCACCCCACCCCGGTTACTCAACCCAACATACTTCTAAAAATTCTGGTTAGCGGAGTTTTACCCATCACGTCACACAACCTTTTGACGCGAAGTACAATGACAACCCAAGCACCCTACCCCGGTTACTCAGTCAGTCACATTCTGAGCTGCACTCATAACCTTGGTTAGCGGAGTTTTACCTATCCCGTCACACAACCTTTTGACGCGAAGTAAAATGACAACCCCAGCACCCTACCCCGGTTACTCAGTCAGTCACGTTCTAATTTGCACTCATAACCTTAGAAACATTTATTGTCATTAAAAAAAATTTACACGAAATTTTAATTTTGGAGGACCTAAGAGAAATAATCAAGTGTCGAAAATAAGTTTTAGTAACCACCTAATAGACATGAACATAATTTAAGCATGCAATTGTATTAAGTGTCCACTTGATATTAGACTTGATCAATTTTATGAAAAGCAAGATAGAGTTAACTTATTAATCATAATTATTTTTAGCCTAATAAAAATAAAACAGTGGAGATAAAATCAAACAAACAGAATCATAACTAACTCAGTAGCCAAGAATCATGCATGTAGGTCAAACAGTGGCAAGTCGTGGTCAAATTCTTGGGCATGAAAAGCGACAGAATATTCTTAAAAAAAATATGGACAAAATGGAGCCTCAAGCAGCAAACATAAGTCACATCAGCAGACGACAATAATACAAAAAAGCACCTCCCCCCTACTTAAAACACATTGTTCTCAATGTGGACGCAAAAGAAATAAATAGGTAAAAAAGTTTAGAAAAATTCCCCATGTAGCTACTGTCGATTGCGGAGGATAGCAATGAGTTCGGTGAGTTGCTGGCCAAAAGTGTCGAGTCGAGCCTCAATGCGCTCCGTTTTACCTAAGCAAAGAATTGAAATTTATTAATATTTAAATAAAAGAAATTAAAAAGAAAAGAAAAGAAAATAATAAATAATAAATAATAAATGAAAATAAATCATAAAAGAAAAATAAAGATTGGGTTGCCTCCCAACAAGCGCTTGTTTAACGTCATTAGCTCGACAACTTAAATGTTTCTACGGTGGCTCAAAATAAATCTTTTCAATCATGTGAGCTTGGAAATTCTCATTTTTTAATCACATCCACCATATTTTGGTTTAATCGTCCTTGCGCCTCTTTCATTGGTTTCATATTTTCCTCCAAGGGGTTAATCCCTTTTAAGTCGGCAATGGTCTCATCATTCTCCAAAAATGTGAATTTGAGATGCTCGAGAAGTGGTTTTAATTTTGGATCTGATGCCTGCACAGCAGAAGATAAAAGTTTAGTATCTATAGGAGCCAATAATTTATTAACAGATTCAAAATCATCAAACATCATTTTAGATTTATCTCCATAAGATGACTCAAAAGTTTTTTCTACTGATGAGTTAATTATGTCGACACGGTTTACGTCCAAGGCTTCTCTTGGGTGGCTAATTATGCCATAAACATTAAACTTCACGATCACCCCCATCAAACTCCATCATGAGGGTTCCGCTTCGTACGTCAATCTTAGTATTTGCGGTACTAAGGAAAGGTCGCCCCAACAAGATGTCTGAAGACCCTAGAGCGTTATCCTCCTCCATTTTTATCACATAAAAGTCTGCAGAGAAGATAAGTCCATTGAATTTGA
This sequence comes from Gossypium bickii, assembly GCA_025503065.1. Classification (NCBI taxonomy): domain Eukaryota; kingdom Viridiplantae; phylum Streptophyta; class Magnoliopsida; order Malvales; family Malvaceae; genus Gossypium; species Gossypium bickii. The sequence continues at coordinate 48,755,846 of CP106709.1, read as the reverse complement.
CTAATACATCCTTGAGGACTCCTTCAGGATGCACAACGGACCTGTCTGCCAATTGAATGATAACACCTGTTTTTGTCAAAAAACCTACGTTAAGTGATTCATAAAGAGAATATGGCATTACATTTATGGAGGCTCCTAGATTGCACATAGCCTTTTTAATTCCCAAATGACCTATTTTTCATGGTATTGCAAACATGCCCCTATCCTTACATTTTGCCTAAGCATTTTCTCTCAGTAACATCATGGACACATTTTCAGCAATATTCACCCTTTCATTACCTGTTAATTTTCGCTTGTTGGTGCAAAGCTCTTTAAGAAATTTAGCATACCTCGGTATTTGCTTGATGGCATCCAACAGCGGAATGTTGATCTCGACATTCGTAAATGTTTTAAGGATTTCCTTGTCCTCTTTACCTCTTCGACATGATTGAATCGTTCTGGAAACGGAGGTTGAATTTTAGGCAATAGAGGTTTCGGTCGGACCTATTCGTCTTTTTTGGGTTTTTCCTATGCGATTTCTTAGCCAAGATTCCTGTCGGGAATCGATTCCAGTACCTTTCCACTTCGCAACATCACTGCATTTGTGTGTTGTCTTGGATTCGGTTCTGTTTGTGACGGCAACTTCCCTTGAGAGTTCAATTTCTCAATTGATATGGTCAATTCTCTTATAGATGCCTCAATTTTCTGTTGAAAATCAAGCATATTAGCTTCTAATTTATTGACCAAAGTTTCTAGTGAATTACCTGAATCTTGTGGCTGCAGTGGAACTCGGTTCTGGTATGGCTGGTTATATCGTGGGTTGGCCCCATAACTTAAGTTAGGGTGATCCCTCCACCCTCGGTTGCAGGTATTAGCATAGGGGTCGTATCGCCTTTGTGGCGGCCCAGGGAAATTTCCCGCAACATCCAGATAGGCAATGGTATCATCATACAAACTGAGACATGTATCAGTTGCATGATCAGGAGTAGCACATATTCCGCATAACCGAGCTGTCTTTGTTTTTTCTGCAAGAAGAGTATTCATCATATTAGTAAGTTTATCAAGTCTATCTTCTATTGTAGAATTACTTAGCTAGTGAACCCTTCTGGGGGGTTCAGGATTAGCTCAGAACCGCTGAGAATTTGCATCCATTGTGGAGATTAAATCCCTTGCTTGTTGGGGGGTCATGCTGACCAACACTCCTCCACTAGCGGCGTCTACCATATTCATCTCCATTGGTTTCAAACCTTCATAAAAGTACTGGAGGAGAGATTGCTCTTTTATATCGTGTTGTGGGCAGCTCACACATAAATTCTTAAACCGCTCCTAATAATCGTAAAGAGTATCTGCTTCTTTTTGCCTTATTCCCACGATCTCCCTTCTTAGCTCAACTGCTCTAGATGCTGGAAAAAGCCTGTTGAGAAATAAACGAGATAAATCAGCCCAAGTAGTAATAGATCCATGGGGTAAATAAAATAACCATTCCCTAGCTGAATCTGCTAGGGAAAAAGGGAAAGCGCGCAATTTAATTTGATCCTCAGTTACGCCTTAAGGTTTCATACTCAGACAAACCATATGAAACTCCTTCAAATGTTTATGGGGGTTTTCATTTTGTAACCCTCGGAAAGTTGGCAGCAACTGAATTAACCCACACTTCAATTCAAAATCGGTATCCATAGTAGGATCTGCGATGCACAATGGCGGTTGTCCTATCTGAGCTTCGGCCAGTTGCCTAATTGTTTGAGCCATTGGTTGACGTGCTAAATTTGGGTTTTCGTTAACCCTAGTTTCAAGCACTTCTTCAGGTGAATTGATTTCTACTTTTTTGCCTTCAAAAGTCTGAATAGGGTTTTCGTTAACCCTAGACTCTGCTTCATCGTCGATTCTGATTTCAGGTGGTGGATTGCTTTGAGTCCCAACCACCGCTGACTGCTTTTTCCTTAGCTTTATTTCTTTGTGATTAGCTCTCGCAGTCTTTTCAATTTTTGAGTCAAATGCAAGAGTGCCTGGGGCAAATCTGGTCATAGAAAACAAAAAAATAAGATTAGTACGTTACCGGTCCCCGGCAACGGCGCCAAAATTTGATGCGTCGTTGAAAGCACCAAAAATATCCTATTCCCTGTAAAATAATAAAAATAATAGTAAAGAGAAAGTAGGGTCGAATCCTCAGGGACCGGATTGTACGAATGCTCGTTCTTGAAATCCTAAACAGTTTCTTGACCAAGAAAACTTGCGTTCCTGGAAAAATAAAAAAACAGAATTAATAATTTTGATCTGGAAAATAAAAAACAGAATTTAAAGTGAATTGAAATTACGAGAATAAATTATGAAAATTAAAATGAGGAATATGAAAATAAAAAGAGTTTAGAGAAAGTTTCTTATGTGGAGAGATTCCAGCTTCCAATTGCCTCGAACCGCCTTGGGTTCAATCTTTAGCTTTTAGATGATCCTTCTTAACCTGAATAAGTAAGTTATAGTGGAAGAGGACGCCTACAACCACCAGCTCCAAGAGTTTAGACTTCAATTTGGTGGACCCTGACTCTAGCCAACAATCGTTTTTGTGGGATCATCAATGCTAGATCAACGTTTCTCAATGGCGAATCCCAAGCCATTTTGTCTCATGGGCTCGCCAACATCTGACGCAGTAAATTAACGAACCGACTGTACAATCCTTCCAAAACATACAAAGCGGCCGCCTTTGCATACATTGAAAAGTTTACTTCTTAAGGGACATGGACGGAAGCGTCAGCCCCGTAGTACGGAGAAACGATGAATACCCTATTTGAGAAGACTAAGTGCGGATTCTAAACCTCAAGAATCCTTTTTGGGGATTTTCAGTAACCTTCGACTAGATGGATTTTAGTGGCTCATGGATGGGATGGATAAGAAAAATAAATATATAATAAAAATAGAGGTTTTATTAAAAGGAAAAATGGAAAGAACAAAAGACTTATGGGGAGAGAGTTTACAGAAAAAGATCAAGCCCCAATTGTGTCACTCCATCCCCTATTTGTAGTACTAAGATAGATAGACTTGTTCTACTTAAATTCCTAAAGATAATTATAAATAATCAAAGATAAATAAAATAAATCCTAAATTAAATAATCTTTAATAATTATCTTAATATTAATTATCCTAATATAATCAAAATAGAGTCTAATAGAATAAAAACTCTTCTTTTTGCATTTCAACCCTTCTGTCCTCCATGCTTGCACTTTTGGCACCAACTTTTCCTTGTGTCGCACATTGGCCCATTTTATCTCTAAATTCACACTTTTGGCCCTTAATTTCACTTTTGCCTCCAATTTAGTCCCTACAAGATAAAATACAATAAATAGCCCAAATTAGTAGAATCATACTCAAAATAAATATGCAATTAGCACATAAAAACATGACGTTCTGGAGTATTATCAAACTCTTTCACTCCTCGAGAAGTTCTAAAAATCGAAAGGAACACAAGAGTATTTGGCTTGTCAATGTAAGAAAGGAGGAGACGTGTTACAAGTTAAGAGAAAACAAAAAGAAGTCAATTGCTCTTACTGATTTGTCAGAGAATAGTCGCTACACCGAAGACACAATAGCGATAGAGGAATGAAGTAATCCGCCTGGATACCAAGATGATAAAAGAAAATGGTTTAAGGGAGAAAAAGAAAAGAAAATGAAGGAAAGGCAGAAGGTATATTTGCCCAACGATAGAAAAAGAAGAGAAGAAGGCTAGCCGAACACACACCTTACACAATTCAGAAAAAAGAAAAAAGAAAGAGAGATACGGTAGACTTGAGCAGAGAAAGCAATTGCAAAAGAAAGAAAAGGAAGGAAGCACTTGGAGTAATTTCGGGCAAAAGGAAGGTTGTCAAAAATGAAGAAAGGTGAATAGAAGAATGCACAAAAACCCCTACCACAATCGGCCTTCAAGCAAAAAGAGGAAAACAATGCAAAAACTGAAATGTTGAGCATAACAAATGAGGAGTACCACTCTGGCCGAAATTCTTGAGTGCCAGAGTCCATTTTAGGCATAAGTCTCCCTCTCCCCTCATGTCCCTTGATTTTCTCCTAATATCCCTCCTCAAATCTCTCCACCTGGTCACACTTCCCCTCAACCACTCAATTTGAATTCTCCTCAACCACTTCAGTGTTTTAGTCAAACTCCCAACACCTCTACGGCACAACAGCAAAATAAATACTCTACTTCTCCCACCAAGATTCGAACACCAATCCTATAGCATAGGTAGCACGCCATTTACCCCTAGACCAGTAGACTCTTTAGGTCATGCTTTACCCACAATAATTTAAAAGCCTACTAACTATAGGCAAGGGTTTTATTCCTTAAAAACAAAATTTTTGCAGAAGCCCAGGCTTGAACCCGAAACTTCTCTGACACTCCCAAACACACCCAAATCACTCAACCACTGAAGCAATAGGCAGATATTTGTGTTACAAACATGCAAAAATAAATACTTAAATTTTTGGGGCATTACAAGAAATGTCAAAATATAAGGGATTTTTGGTAATTTTCTATTCTCCTTGATTTTCCACTCGATCTTGATCTAAATTAATAATTTCATTCAATTATCAGTTTAGATAGTAAAACAATTTATTTTATGCAATTTAATCATTTTTAAAATTTTTTTACAAAATTTTCCCTAACATTTTACTTTTATTCAATTAAGTCATGAGCCTAAAACATGCAAATTAACCATTTTTATTGCAAACCCATGCCAATTGAATGTTAATAGCATCCATTTCAACCAATTTTTGCAATAATTTCACATCAAATCCTTGAATAATTACTACTTCAATAATTTTGTCCCTAATCAGCAAATTCATCAAAAATCATTTAACAAAATACTTTTAAATACCAGCCAACACTTCAAATTCATCATTTAACATCTAAATCACAAATATTCATCAAAAGAAACATTCAAATCTTTAGCAGTTTCAAAAACGAATGTACAGCCTAGCTAGACCTAGTTGCAACGATTTAAAAAACATAAAAAAATATTAGAAATGGGTGGGAAATAGCTCACCATGTAAAGGTTTAACCATGGCCAAACCTTGAGTACGCTTTCATGGAGCATTCGGTGATGAACAAACAAAACGGGGAAGAAAACATTATGTTTTCTTTATTTTAATAATAAAATAACATATAAAACCTTAAAATTAAAAGAAATCAAATCATTAAACCACCCCACTATTTTAAAGATGGTTTATTTATCCAATGAGGTCATCCAATTATAATTCATCAATCAATTAACACCTTTAAACTAATAGCGATTGACTTTTTCAACTTTTGCAATTTAGTCCTTTTTGCTTAATTAACTATCAAAACATTAAAATTTCTTAACGAAACTTTCATACAACCTTAATAACACTCCATAAATATTATAAAAATATTTATGGCTTGGTTTATAGAAACGAGGTCCCGATACCTCATTTTCTAAAACCACTTGACCTTAGGGTCTTACCACTTGAACTTAATTAATCATTCATATAACATAAATTATCATATCAAAAATCTTTGTAAAACCATAATTGACTCGTAAATATTAAATAATAATGTTACTCGTCAAATTTGTGGCCATGAAACCGCTGCTTCCGACACCACCGAAAAATGGGTTGTTTTGGAGCTTGCTCTCAATTATATGTGCTTAATTCTTGGTTTAATATTTCTAGACTATTAATCCATGTTTGTTGTGCTTAAATTAGAGGAGGAAAAGTCCATGTTTAAGAGTAGATCTAGCAAAATTGAGTGGAGTTGCATGCAATCCTAGAAATAGGACAACATAAATCTACTGGATTAGAGTCAAATCTACTGGGTTTTAATTAGAAAGAAATTTTAATTAATCAACTTAGAGTCAGTTGCTCTTACTCTCGAAAGAGATATTAGCATAATTTAGGGATTTCTACGGATCAAGATACTAAGTGAAAAATTTAATTCAGATGTATAATGATAGATGAAATCTAGGTGGATTCTTTCTTGGGTATTATTTCGCTTCTTGATTGTTAATCGTTTGTTTTCTTGATTTATTCTTTGTTGGGTTCTTTAGTTAATTTTAGTTTTAATCAATCGCTCCAATTTGTCAATTAAATAATAAAAAGACGGTAATTACTATTACTTTTAGTCTTCGTGGGAATGATGTCTATGCTCACAGTAGCTATACTATTAATTGATACGTGCACTTGCCTTTGTCGAATTTTTAGTTGGTTTACAACTGCATCAACGAGTCACCTAGTAAGCTCATAAGTGTTAAAACAATATAGTTTCCTTATTTTATAATTAAATAATTCAAAACAACAAGAATAACTATGTTTCCTGTCACAACATATCACAACTGAAGGTGATTATTTCATATACAATTGTAGAATCCATCCATTCACTAGTATAAATCAATTCAGAATCGTTTCATTAGAACTATCAAAGGAAGCACATCATTTACCCAATGAATATATTTGTACACATTATTTCCAATCACTATATCAAATTAGACAATACATTTTCTTATTAAATCATTAGCCCAATGAATTACAATAACAATACAGATACGCGGGTAACTACACCACACTAGTAGGCACCGAAGTGCGGAACAGTAGGCACCGTCGTGCAAATCAGTAGGCACTAAAGTACAAGTTAGAAGGCATCGAAGTGCAGAGCAATAGACACCGTAGTGCAAATCTCATACAAGCACGCAACTAACCCTATTAGAATGCCAATTTGTATCCTATCCTACGTTCATTCGTGTAACACCCCAAACCCAGCCTAGACGTTAGCGCCGAATCTGGCGTGTTACATCGAAGTGTTTTTTGAAAACCATGTTTTCATTGAAAACCCTTCTTAAAATTTAAAACTTCTTGCCGTTTAAAACTTGTACAAAACCTCAATTTGCGTTTGTTTATTTCCTATCGTGGTTTATTAAAAATTTATTCCCTTTTAAAACATTATTGCCTTTAAAACCTTATTTGTTGCGGAAGCTTAATTTAAAGCAATGATTCACGAACACGTGATGTTTAAAGATTAAGTTGTGAAAGCGTAGTGTTTTGAAATATAGTTATTGTTTGGAAAACCGTGATCTACTTTTAAAAGATAGAAAACGTACTAAACTAAAAATCCCAAATTAAAAACCAGAAATTAAAAGAGGCCTTATTACAACCCAATAAGAAAGCGGTTTATGTAAGGAAAAATAGAATACTAAAATTTAAAGCTGTTCGTAGTGTGGCCACCTCTGAGTCCTCCAGTATGTCGAACCGCTTACTGAGGATTACCTGAAAAATTAAAAAAAAGGGGGGTGAGTTTACGAAAACTTAGTGTGTACAACCCTCCTCGATCATAAAACATGCATCACATCAATCCGGGCTTATGCCCATTACAGTAACGGTGGCATTTGGGCCTTAGCCCCATAATAGCCTCAGCTGGGCCTGAGGCCATATCTCAATCAAATCAGATCATGCAATGCACAATTACACAACCAACCCTGCACTTCGAATCCCGTCCAACCCTACACTCCTGTGGGGATTAAATCGACCCACCCATCCCTACACTCCTTATGTAGCATAGGCTGAAGCACTAATCAATATTGCAGTAGAGCTGCCAATCTCATAATTGGCTTAAAGTCATCGGTGGGTCCACAGTCGTCAAGCGACCATGCGACCCTAACAAATCATATACTTCCTCCAAATCAATGATCTTATCCCCCATGCAACATAATATCACATGAATGCAGACATATCATCAAATGGCATACAAGATCAGTCATGTATCATATAGGGGTATTTTAGACATTTTGCCCTTCAAAGGCATAACGGTCATTTTACCCTACAAGGGTATTACGGTCATTTACCCTATGGGGGTATTTTGATCATTTACCCTATGGGGGTATTTCGGTCATTTTACCCTATGGGGTATTTCAGTAATCTTACCTTATAGTCAACAGTGTGAATGGGACCAAAGCCCATTATGTGGCCCATGTGGGGTCCGTGAGCCCATTGGGCCCACACGGCCCATTTGACCCAAAAGCGATCCAAGACCATAAGACCGCTCATGGTGGCCTCCGTCATTGTATCGACTTTCCCACACGAGCATTCGTGCGCTCTTATGGTAACCGTTGCCGTATTTTTGGCTATTCGGTATTTCAGCATCTGCCGATCTACAGTTGGAGTGGTGTGTGTACACACCTTGTTGGAGAAAAACGCAGTAGCCCACGAGCGTAGAACCTATATCCAACACGATACACCATCAGTCCTTTAACAACAGGATTAAGTAATCCCTTTCTATACCACTATCCAAGATATGATTTATTACCTGCCTTGATCGAATGATTGAGTATCACTCACTTAAACCGTCGCAAGAGATTGATCAACAAGCCTTAGGGGTTATCTACATTCCAACCAACACTGATCAACCATCAAACAATTGAACAGTTTGAACTAGACGAGAAGTCACTTACTGAAAACGCAGAGTCCAGATTATAAGAAAAGAACAATCGCCACACCCACACAAAAGCTGAAAGTACAGAGAATGATAGAGGCAAAATGGAATTATCGCACCCCTGAGATGGAATGTTCGGCTAACACAAAACGTAGAGAACCGACAGAACGAAATAAGGGAAAGAGTATTCGATTTTAGCAATACAAGGAGGGACACTCGAAAAGAGTCGAAGGAAAATAGAGAAAAGGAAAAAGGGGTATTCGGCTATCACTGGAAGAAAAAGGAAAATTTGAAAGAAGATAAAATAGGGGATAATCGGCCAAGCACAAGATGCAGAAGATGAGGATTGATAGAGTCAAAAGAACTAAGAGAGAGAGAGGAAGGAGAGAATTCGGCTAAGAATGAGGGAAAAAGAGTCAAAAAATGAGAGACCTCAAGAGAAGTGCCAAACCGATGCCAGCAAAATGAATGATACTACTGAAACCTCCCTAGTATTATTCGGCCTCAACAGAAAAAAGATAAAGCCAATATGCTCATAGTTCTTAAAAATAGAGTGGCTAAACTCCCCAAACCCGAAAGTCTTGAGTGCCACAAATCCCATTCGGCACCAACTCTTCTCCAACCACAAATCTCCTTGATTTCCTCCCCTTACCTCTCCATGATCCCCTCCTTAATTTCCTTCATGATCCACTCCTTAAATCACTCATTTGACCCATTCAAACTCTCCAACATAGAGTTTAAATCCAACACAAACTCTTGCCCACACATGAGCAAAATAAATAATCCCATTTGTATGCAGTGAGACTTGAATCTCTGACCTCATTGCCACACCTGTGACGCCACCTTGCCACAACATAACAAGCTCTTTTGTGTCTCTTTTTAATCACAATTATTTAAAAGGCTTAAAACCAGGAGTCGTGGTTCCCTTAATGCTAAAAAATTTTCCATATGATATGGCTTGAACCCAGGACTTCATAGAAGCCCATTAACCTTCCAAAATCACTCACCCAACAGATCTAACATGCAATGTGCCGTTCTCTTGCTCTCAAAAAATTTAAACGCTCCCATGCCCAAGGCCCAATTCTTCTTGGCCCAAAATTTGGGGCGTTACAATTCGGGCTTAATACACATATTAGAACGATTCTTTACAATTCAATCTTTTCTTACCTTTGTACCAATTTGCATACAACCCCAAAGTATATTAAATAAACATGAAATATTCAATTCTAGCACAAACATCACATTTGGGTATAAAAGTATATCCTATGAACTTACTAGGTACAAACAACAATAGCAGAAGTGTTAGGGACAAGTCTGTAATTTTCTCTTTTCCTCAATTATCTATCAATCAGTTCAATTCTTGATCTATACAATAATTCATTTTAAATTATTAGTGTCAATGACCTTAAATAATCTTATTCAATGTTTATGTCAATTTAATTTCAGTTTTCACAATTTCCCTAAAGTTTCATATTTTATTCAATTTAGTTTCTAAATCGAAACTATCATATCTTTCATATTTAAGCTTTGTTTTCCAATATGTTTTTAATTTCAACCTTCAATAACCTTATAGACTATAAAATTAAAGAAATTACATGTCACATTCGACATAATTACAATTTAGTCCTTAGACTCAAAACTAACAAAATTCACTTTACAAATTAGTCCTACTTAACATCTAATCTTAATGTGCAATCATTAACACCAAAAGCTTCAAAAATCATCAATGGAAACTTTTAAAATCTTTTACAATTTTATGAAATATTCCCTGAGCTAGCTAAATCAAGCTCCCGAAATTCCAAAAATATAAAAATTATAAGAAACGGATAAACTTTGACTCACCAATTTGAAGAACAAGCTTGATCGAGAACTAGTCTTTTTCTTCCTTGGAGAATCATTTTTGGGTAAGAAAAATGGATTAATGTTTCTTATTTCTTTTATTTTAAGATAATAAACATGTTTTACTTATTATTATAACATAATAATATTATAAAATAAGCTTAATTAAAAAATCTAAGGGCAACCAACAGACCACTATCATTAACAATGGCTAAATTGCCATTTCAATCCTTGTAAAAATACTATTTAGTCCATTTAACTAATAAAAAATAATAGCAATTAAGTTTTACAAATTTTACAATTTAGTCCTTATACCTTAATATTAACAGATTAATAAAATTACCAGACCAAAAAATCACCATAATACTATAAATAAATCGTAAATATTAATAAATAATATTTACTGACTCGTTCATCGAAAAACGAGGTTCTAAAATTGTCATTTCTGATACCACTAAAAACGAACTGTTACAACCTATTTATATTAAATTAGTAGATGAGAATGTCATCTCCTCCATCCATTCTCTCCTTGTCGTAACTTGAAGAAAGAAAAATCTAGGAAATTTTAGGATTTTCAGCCATTAATTGATAAGTGTTTTCAAGCCCTTTTCTTGTAATTTTTATAGATTTAAGGTCATGGGAGCTTAATTTAGCTAGCCCAGGTATCAAATTGTGAAAGTATTAAAGTTATAAAAAGTTCCTATTGTTGATTTCTTGAAGAATTAGGCTTGAAATAGATAGATTTTAAGCTTAAATTATGAAAATGGCTAGATTGTAAAGTTTAGTTGTTAATTTCGTACATGGAGACCAAATTGAATAATACACAAAATTGTTATGATATTTCGGTAGGGATAGAAAGTAAAGAGTCCTTAATGGATATATGTGAAATCGGTTTTTGAATCGGGGCTCAAAATTAGAAGTTTGGCTATTTCGAATTTTGAGACTAAATTAAATAAAATATAAAATTTTAGGGGCATAAAAATGAGATTATATAGGTTTCATTCACTTTATGCATTGTCGTATTATAGCTTTTAGCGATTATTTATGTAGACTCCTATTGCATGCTCGTAGCTAGGAACTGCTCAATCGCCTCCTCCCTTGGGTTCGACCCCTTGGAATACTTCGTGTTCTATCAGAACTATAAATATTACAACTGACATTATACGCTTGCAGTTAAAACGCTCCTTAAAATAGTTTTTTTTTATAAAATTGGTTGTTTTTACACACGTGCGGTATCCTTGATGTTTATTTGCCAGTAACTCTTTGCACACAAAAATAGAAGTAGTAGCGAATAGAACCTTAAAAACAGTGGCATGGTCAAGGGCGTAGGTAGGGGGGTTGGCAGGGGCCCCAGTCCCCTTAAAATGGGAAATTTTTCATTTAGGTCTTTTAAATTTTTTAAAATTTTAAATTAGTAAAGGTAAATTTATACTTTGGGCCCCCCTTAAAATGATAAAAATTTGATTTAATCCTTTAAAAATCATAAAGATATAGCCTATTAAAATGGTGTATTTTTACTATTGTAAAAATTACAATTTAATTTTGGCTCCCCTAAAAAATTATTCTGGCTTCGTCCCTCGGCAATTACACACCTTGAAACCTTCGATTAATTTCTCACAAGTTTTATCCCCACACACCAATACCAACATCAACTAATGACAGCCATCGGCTATCATGTATGTTGTGTATAAACACGCATTAATATTAGTGAAGATGTATCACCCCTAACCCGTATTCGTCGCCAGAATAGAGTTTCAGAGCGTTACTGAAACATTCAGAACATTTATAAATTAATTCAAGCAAGTTACTCTTCATTCACCGAGGTCATTCATAATGTCCCTTAAATGGACCCTCGAGGCCCAATACGAGCATTAGAATCAAGTCAGGACTAAATTGGAAACTCAGGGAATTTTTTGTGAAATTCTAAAATTTTTCAGGGTGCAAGGGACACACGGCCTAACCACATACCCATGTTACCAGGCCATGTGTCACACACGGTCTAGATACACGCCCATGTGTCTGCCCGTATGGACAAAATAAAGCCATTCCTAGCTTCATTTCTCACCCCCAATCTTTGCCATAATCCTACACTACATCTTGCATTCATAACCCAATAAATCCAAGCATTTTATTCAAGTTAATTCTATCATTTAACATGATATATCATCACATACAATTACTAACCAATTTCAAGCATTCTAATCAAGCATATTCCATCAATCATCATGGCATATCATTTTATGCATACATGATTACAAACTTACCTTGGTTATGTCCTCATGTTAGACATAGTTTGATCAACTACTTAACATATATGTGGCTAACATAATATAGCATTACAAGTATATCAAAACAATCATTATTAGCCATTCCAATGGCTAGATTACAAGCATCCTTTATGTTTACATGCCAATATGGCCAACATATCCTATACATGCCATTACAACCGCAATTGAATTACCATACTATACCGACATGGGCCGATGGATAGTGTGAGTGATCTCCGCCGAGCTTCCAATCCAACAAGCTTCCGATTTACTCTGAAACAGGGAAAACATAAACGGAGTAAGCATAAAATGCTTAGTAAGTTCGTATAATATGACACTTAACTTACCATTAATCCTATTTGAGGTAACTATGTAAGGTATAATCAACCACTTTGATCTCAAGCCCTACACACATCCTCATTGCCTTATTAGTCATATATTCCATAGTAATATCAAGACATGTATGGGCTCAACAATAATCAAGTTTCCGAGCACATTTGCTTTTCACATCACATATTCATTCAACATACATAATTCATCTCATTATTCAAGTATAATTTCATAATAGTTCATTTCGAGTTCAGATCATTTTGCATCAGAACTTTACACATATTACTCGAAATATCAAAGTCATGATTAGTACACTCTAGGTGTACAAGTCTAAAATCAAGAATGAACATTCTCATCAAATAGTTTCCATGTAAAAATATCATCATCTCATATTTCATATATCACTTGTCATGTATCATCATTTTCTTGGATTTCATGTAATATTCTTTCATGTCATATTTCCATATCATATACACCATTCCATGTCAATTTGTCTTAGATTTATATTTGCCCCTGTCAGAACCTTGCCCGTTAAATGTATTTGAATTATCGATGGATACATAAGTAGTATACTCGAGGCTTACGAATCGGGATCCATCAATTCATATTCAATGGTACTCATAAGGTACTATTTCAGAGAGTACACTCTCGAGCCACATATATACACACTACAAGATTACCAGTCCAGGCTAAATCCTTTTTATGACATATGCTCTAAAGAGCTTGATCAATATTACCCGTCCGGGCTATATCCAATCCATAATATATGTTCAAGAGGACTTATATCAGGATTACCCATCCGGGCAAAATCTTATCAGAATTGAGGTCGAAAGATTGCTCATCCGAGCTAAATCCTATCCGCAACAAATGCAGGACCTCTTTCGTTTCGGGAAATCACATATCCATCGATTTTCCATTTATTCAATCGAGATTTAAACACTTTTCAAGCATTATCGGACATTTGATTCTTTCGTACCTCCATAAGATTTATGTAATTCGAGTAAAACACATTCCACATTCATGTCAAGCATACAAGTGACATTTTATTCATTTACCATTTTATCGGGCATTTTCATTTATTGGGCTATATCGAGTAGGTGATCATTTCACATATTTATGACATTAATAAAATTCACAAACACAACATTTAAATCAAACATAAAAAACATATACAATTTAGTTACACGAACTTACCTCGACAAAGGTTCGTGTAAGTAAAATCTACTAATCTAACATTTTCCTCATTCCTCGTTCTAACTCTGAATTTGGTCTATCCGTATCTATACGAGTAGATTTAACATCAATTTATCATATTTTACATTCATGTGGACTAAATTTTCATCCTAGGCAAAATTACTATTTTGCCTCTAACTTTTCTATAAATTTCATTTTCGTCCTTAGGCTCGGAAAATGAAACTTGTGCAAATTACTCCCCATTCCAAGCCTAACCAAAGCCCCATTGCAAAATTTACGACACATGTATTCATAAAATTTCAGAAGTTTTCATCAAATTTTACAACTTTTCATTTTAGTCCCTAAATCATGTTTTCATCAAAAATCACTTTGTAAAAATTGTTTATCTATCAATAATCTTTCATTTTCTACCATAAATTTCTAATTTCCAGCATATATATCCATGACCCATTTTCATACTTTGATAACTTTTCAAATTAATCCCCCAAATAGAGAAATTAAGCTATCCCGATTCCAAAAATATCAAAATTACTAAAAACGGGATAAAGAAAGTTACCCAATTTGGCCATGAAAGTCTCTTCTCTCTCTCCTAGGGTTTCATGTTTATTTTGGAGAAGAAGATGAGAAAATATTATTTTTATTTTCTTTTCATCTTTTTAATTAATTAAAATTTTCACTTTCCAATCTAATCCTTACCCTTTTTCTATATTTCCATGGATGAGTCACCAAGAAAAATCTACATACTTTCGCATTTTATGCGATCTAGTCCTTCTAGTAATTAAGCACTCAATCGATAAAATTTTCGTACCAAAATTTTCACATGTCATATCTATCATAATACGGACCATATAATAAAATAAAAATAAATTTTATTTTTAGCTCGGATTTGTGGTCCCAAAACCACTGTTCCAATTTCACCGAAATTTGGGCTGTTACAGAAGAAGTCGAGTTGATTAATCAAGAAAAGAAACCATACTCATTCTCTCAATTTCTTTTGTTCTCTTGTTGCTTTGTATGTTCTTATCTTCTACTCATTCTTGTTGCTTCTCTCTTGTTGTTCAAGTTTACCTCTATTGATGTTTACATTCCTGAATTGATTATTGATTGTATTTTGTAAGAGGCAGTACTCAGTGTTGGATGTTCCATTCCATCAGATATGACTTTGGCTGAATTATTTGAAGGAATATTACTGCATGCTTTTACTTTGTCTCTGTCTGTGGGGTCTTGGACAAAGATGTTATGCCTTGCATATTTTTATAATTGGGCTTCATTAAGTGAAGCCACTTCCACATTTATTGTCCTACTGTTAAGAAAGCAATCATTTGTAAGCCCTGCGCTGTGCTGCATTATCGTATATGCAATGCTGCAGTATGAACCCAGGATTTTGCATTATTAATTAATCATGTACTTATCCAAACAGTGAAATTTATATATTTAACTTCACCTCACTATATCACTAGCCTTTTGCTTTTCTTTTTAGAGAAAGAAAAATTATAAATTATCACCGAGCTGAACTTGAAATTTAACTCAATTGGTTCATTTTGTTATTGTTAATCAACATGACATTTAACAAGTATAAGCATTCGAATCCGGTATCTGCAATACTTATCTTTATCTCGCTTGAAGGGTACAACATGGTTTCTAGAGGCAGGTCTTTATCAAACTTGTGTATCTTTCACCCACTGATGCTTATGCTGGAAAAACATTCAACTGTCATTTGAACATGAGCTGTTTCATGCTTGTTATTTTTCTTACAGTAAAAAAGACCACATGATAAGGATAATTTAAGGTTTAATTTGTGACATATTGCTAACATCATTTTCACAACTGTGGGACTGTGCCTTGACATAATATTACATCTGAAGAAATTTTCCATTATTCTTTAGTTGGATGTTGACTAGTTCCTTTTGTTTCTCTTCTTTTTCTAGATTCCTTAGGCCATATTCTTCTCATTTTCTTCCTTTCCTTGCCTTTAAATTTATGAGATCTATTTAATGGGGTCCCTTAAAAAACAATAATTCATGAGTCACCTTTGTGAAATTGTATGACTTTTGATTCACTAGACCTTCTACATGTTATGGAATATATTAAAGCAAGAAAGGAGGTTCAAGTACATCAACTAGTTAAAGAGAAAGGTGCTTCAATAACTCTACCTTCTTTACTTGTTTTTCAAACATTCGGGCCACACGCATCATAAAAACTTGTCCATAATTTTTATTCCTCTTTTCTTTCTTTTGAACATGAACTAGGAGCTTGCCACTGAGAAATATAGTTTCACAGGTGTGAAATTGGACCCACCACTTGCTGGTTCACCATGTTTATCTCATCGTTAAATCTTCTTTTTTTGTTGTTGTTGCACGGAGTAATGATATTGACAATCTAATCAGTGGACCTTCCACTCTATGCTCACTAAATTGTATCCAACTAACAGTTTATAAACTTTCTTAGTGAGTCAACTTCTTGGGATCTTGCATTTGTTAAAGGCACCTTGATGAAAACCAACCTTAGACATAGTAAAATAACACTTGATTAGCATCTAATCTTCCTTTTTGCCTTTGAATAATGGAAAACAGGTTATTGATTTAGCAGACCAACTGAATGTATGGCACTGAGATGGCAAATACTTTGAAGTTCAATGATTGGGTTTTGATTCCTTTAATTTAGTCCCCCAAGAAAACTGTAGATTAACCTGCCTGGATGGTATTGGAAGATATTTTAGGGTAAAAACTCAGTTACAAATGGAGTCCTATATCAACCTATTGGATCCAATGAAAGTAAGAATGAAAAAAACAAATGACCTGCTGAGATTCCCCTCTAATGGGATAAGCTTACAAAATTGGTGTTCCCTTCTGGTTCAATTTCCAGGGAAGAATTTATAGCATGGGGGGGGGGGGTGTTTGTTTGCATACCTCAGTTGTGTTTGTGGTACCTGTAAGATGGCCAGTTTTGATTCACTTTTTTTAGAGTTTTTCTTCCCCCTTTATAAGAGAAAAGAAAGGGTCAGTGGGGTCCAAAATCTAATATTAGATTCTTTGATTCATTCATCTCCTGGTTTAAAGTATTCATTATAACCTTTTCTGTCAAATGCAATTTTCTCTTTTCTTTTTTTTTTTCTTTGAAAGCTTCTCATAGTGTTAGGAAAGTTGCATCCATTATTCATCATGGTGGGGCTAACCTAGCTCATCAATGGAATCAACTAGGGAAAAGAATAAAAAAAATTGTGTTGTATGAAGAAGGGGTAAAACATAAAAATAAAATAAAAACAAAATAAATAATAATGTTTTTTTGTTTCCTCTTCTTTCGAGACTCGAATGTAATTGTGCACCACTCACTTTTATGATATACTCGAAATAAATAAACACGAAAATTTATCAAATATTCATCTAATATTTACCTATCTAAGCATCGAGAGCGTCTCAAAGCAAAACCTTGTGCCCTCTAAGATAGGCACAAGACAAATAAAAAGGGTAGTGTGAAATGAGGGAAAGGAAAGAGGCACAGCTAATGGCATATATTCCCTCCCCAATACAACCCCACCAATGTTTCCAGATATGGAGTGAGATCATAGGACAGCCCAACAACTCCAAAATTTATAAACGAGAAACTCCATCTGCCGCATATTGAAAGCATGGTTTCTACTAAAAAAGGATCAAAAAACACGTATGAAATTCTGTTTCCTGCCTGCCTCTCTTACATAAACTTGGTTCTTCAAAATACTCAAAATCAAAGAATGAATTTGGTTCTCTCTACTGATGCAAAGCCTAGGCTAAAGTGGACACCTGAACTTCATCAAAGATTTGTTGATGCAGTCAATCAACTCGGAGGGCCAGACAGTTAAGTAACACACTTTTTAGATATAACCTTAATCGTATGATCATCTTATCTAATCATATTGTTATTTGCAAGAATATAATTTGTTGATTTTTTTTGTGTGTGTGTTTATTTCTGGGACCAGAAGCAACACCAAAGAGTGTGATGAGGGTCATGGGGATTCCTGGACTCACTTTGTATCATCTTAAAAGCCATTTACAGGCAATTTTCTCTTTCATTATATAATCATATCAGCACTCTTTTTTATCTAAATCCATTAGGGAATGAAAACAAGCTTTTAACTTTATTTTACTTGCAGAAATACAGGCTGGGGAAAAGCCTTGGGAATAATACAGGTGGGATCAAGAATTCATTGTTTGTTACATATATTGTATATTCATATATTGAGTTTTACAACAGTATAAAAAAAATTTCCCTTTCATTCTTGGGGACAGATTACAAAGAGATACAGAGCAGTAATGGGAATTTCATTAGGGACACAAGTGATGGAATTCACGGGCAAATGAATGAGTAATAGTTATAATTTGGATTCTAATTTCTGTCTTTTAGTAAATTTTTTTATGGAAATTTTAATAAAACAGTCTAATTATTGTGTTCATCAGAAGCTTGCAGATCCCTCAGGCTCTCCAAATGCAGATGGAAGTACAACGGAAGCTTCATGAACAGATTGAGGTATACAATATATATATATATATATCCTATTTATACCAATTTCAGTTTAAATAGATGGTTTTCTGCTGATGATGCATCAATGCATATCAATCAAGCTACTTTTCCATTTTCAGGTCCAGAGACATTTACAGCTAAGAATTGAAGCTCAAGGAAAGTACTTGCAAACAGTATTAAAGAAAGCACAAGAAACACTGGCTGGATATAGCTCCTCTTCTGCTGGTGCAGAACTTGCTAGAGCTGAACTCTCTCAACTAGTCTCAATGGTTAACACTGGCTGCACAAGTTCTTCGTTTTCGGAACTAACCGAAGTAGGAGGTTCAAGCATAATAGAAAGAAAACCAATGAGGGGTACTATATGTTCCATGGGGAGCTCACTGACATCTTCAGAAAGCTCAGGGCGAAATGAAATGTCATATCTGGAAAATGGGAATATTTGTACCCAGAATGTTGAACTTTCCTTAATGGATATTCACCCAGAAAAAAAGCCTTTAATTAGTTGTGCAAGCAATCAAGCTAACGGAAAGAAAAGAAGTGTGAGTAAGGTTTCTGATGGTGTATGTGTTGAGCAACCACTAGCTAAAAGGTTAGAGCTTCCAGAAGAAGAAACTGGTGGTTGTTTAAGAAAGTCCGGATTCTTGGAATTATTTGATCTCAACAGCCAATGCCACAATGACATCGAATCGGGTCCAAAAGCAATAGACTTGAACTGCAGGGAATAGATCAGCTCAATGGGCATGGTTTGGAACTTTTTAATGCGTGGTTGTTAGTAATATAGTGTAAGCAGCGAATTTGATTATATTTAGAACCAATCTTCTGTGCATAAACCATGAATATTGTTATCCGTATTGAACTTCAATAACTTTTTAAAAGAATATTGATATCAAAGGAAGGCATGATGTTATATACTGTAGAGACAACCCGTCCTTTTTTCTCTCTTTTAACTCGGAAAACTAACTGATACTAAGCAAAATTCCCTATAATGTTTCGTTGAAGTTGCTTCGAAAACTCAAATTTCTGGTGATCGAGTCAGTCACCAAGTTTCCTGAATCCAAAGTAAACTTGTATAGTTCATCTGCATCTCAATGCTTGTGGAATATTTATGTTGTCCTTCAAAGCCTCAAGGTAAGGGTGCCTCTTTTAATGGCAGAATTTCCATGTGGAAGCCTTGAACACTCATTATAACAATATTATTAAACCTTCTTCATTGAAGGATAACATCCTTACATGACCTCAGATGTAAATAATGTCACTGCAGCTACCCTGCCTGAGAAATTTTCGAGGTGGATCATCTTGGGGCTTCTCATTGATTCGAACTGATGACTTTACATAGACTTCGTATCAACATATGGTGTTAGGAACTGTAAGAGGGCACCAGGTGGTTCCCCAGCTATCAACGGAGCATTTTACGGCCGAGCTAAAGAGGATTTTGTCAGCTAGGCAGGCTGGGATTAAATGTTGGTTAAAGATGCTTATACATGGGAGGGATCAAAATCTCCACCCCTGAACCAACACCATGGCACTCCTGTTGAATTGGCCTTCTTGAAGCTGGAATTCTACCTTACAATGGCTTCAGTTTATAACACATTAAGAGAACAAAGACTGATTGAAGTATAATTTATATATGGGGCATAAGACACCTCAGCTGTTCTTCTCAGGGCATCAAATCCCAAAATATTGTAGTTGTTTTTTGTTTTTGTTTTTTTGGCGAAAAACATACTGACTAAATTAACAAAGTCGGAAATTAACAAGTACATCAATTACAAGATCAATTGGTAAATCTTCGGGAATGACTTCAAACACCTGCAAATCAGTACACCTAATTGTGGCCATCTTTGCAATATAATCTGCAACTTAATTTCTCTCCATTGGAATATGTTTATAATTTTATGTGTATCTTTCGTAGCAAAGCTAAAAAAGAATCTGACAAGTGACCATCTTAAATGGCTTTTAACTACCTCAAGATTGACTGAGTAGATTACAACCTTACGATGTCCCTTCTCTTAGATAAGGATCAAATCATCTAAATACCCCAAAGTTCAACATCAAACACAAACACAAAGCAAGTACTCAAGTATTAGTTAAATCCAAGGATCCATTCCCCTCCTTGCTTGTACATTGCCCCCCAGCAACAGCAGCCCCATATTCACCTTAACAGTATATAGTTGAATCCAATTACCTGTCAGAGGAAAGTCATGAGTAGTTTTAAAATGTCTTGTCAATCTGCCGCTATGAGCTAGTGAATATTGTTTTGCCTATCTCACAGAAGACTTAATAGTATTAGTGGGATTCCAAGCTATTCTTTAAAAGATAAAAAGGTTCTTATTCGCTAAGCGAGCCCAAAAGTTACCAACCTTTGGCAACCAAATCGATGAGCATAATTTCATCTCCAACCATTCCTTAAGATCTCCTGTAAAAAACGTGCTTTGAAGTTCCGCCGGAACGACATGCCTCCAAACTTCGTTACCCGTCGGACAGTCCCTAAGGACATGAATTAAATCTTCATAGCTAAGCCCACAAAAAAGGACACGAGCCATGTTGACCAATGCGCCTCCTTAACCGTTCCATATTAGTTAGAAGACGTTTTGAATGCAGCAGTTGAAAAAAATCTTCTTTCATAGCAATGGTAAAGACAAGTTGGATGAAAGTTATTATTCTTCAATAGAGAGATTAGACTTATCACCACAACCTTCAAACCACTGTCTGCTTAATTTGACATGTACGTACTTACAACTTCTAACTGTGAAATGCTGTTATTGAAGGTTATCTGATTGCTTTAAACATAAGCAGGCAGTGCTACTGAGAGCACAGTCCATGCCATAAGGTTCATGGAGGGAACGGATGCCAGCAAGGCTCAAACATATGTTGTGTGGTTTAGTTTTTTTTATGCTGCTTGCTGACAACAATTTCATACTTCAGGGTGCATCTTTCTTCAGAGAATCACAATTTTCCTGGAATATTCTTGTGCAAGAGAGGAAGTACAAAAATTATTCATGTTAAGAATCAATGTGCAAGGGATTGTTTGCACTAACAGAACAAATTTATTTATTTTCATTATAGATTTTAGGAAACGACAAGTATCTCTATGTGCAATATTTTCTCACAACGATGGAAAAAGAAAATTGAAATGATGGGCAAGAAGAAAAAAAATATCTTCACAAATCTTCTACCCCTCCATTTCATTATCAGTTGAAGGGACTTGATTGGAATCCCCAGTTCTCCTACTACTATCAAAAGATAGACTAACCCATATCTCCCTTCTACTTCTCTCCTCATCTCTCTTCTTACCCATATCTTCTTCATCAACAGGCATCTTATACCTGCAAACAGGGCATGATCCATGAATTACAAGCCACTTCTGTATGCACTCATCATGAAACTTGTGCTTGCAAGGCATCTCCTTTACCACCTCACCAGGCTTCCACTCTTCCAAGCAAACAACACACTCCCCATCTTCACTTTCACCAATTTTCACACTTGGCATGGCTTCTATAGATGCTTTTGAAGCAGGCGGCTGGCCATCCTTGTTAGCCCAACCACGTAGCAAAGCCTCCAAATTCGGATCTCCTTCAACCACCACCATACCTTGAGTAAATGGGTTGACAAGGATTATCCTTTCACGTTGGGAAGTCGTTTCCTGTGAGGTTTCTTGATCTGGGTTTTCACTGTTTTCTCTGGAAACACTGTTGTTAGTGACACCCAAGATAAAAGGGAGAAAGAAATAGAGATCTCTGTGCCTCAACAACCTCTCAAACAAAGAAGAAATTTCAGGTGCTTCAGTTTCAGAAGCCATGGGAACTTATGAATCCGAGGGCCAAAAGAGAGACTTTCGAGGGAAAAAAATGAAACTTGAAACAAAGGTAAAAACTTCTTTTTAGTCCTACGATGAATCAATGACTGAAAAGATGAATTTTTTGGGGGATATAATAAGAGATTCAGTGGAAGTGAAGAACTAGGGAGCCCACGGAATTGAGATTGGTGAAGGTTGTGGAAGGATCTGGAATATTGATTACTGTGTATCAATATACTAATAATTTTTTTGCTTTTCCTAATGATGCTTATCCCTTCATACATGTAAAGGAAGAGTCATTATCAGTTAAAGGAAGATATTTTTAGGAGGGCGTAGTTTTCAACGTTGATGCCAAATTCAATGTTGATTGAACGCCACTTGTCTTGTTGTCCACCTTCTCTTTGATATTTTCCCTTACATTTATTTAACCCAACGAGACCAGCAAAAAGGTTTGTTTTTTATTCTAGTTGTGTAAAGATTCTTCTTCAATGATCCAGATTTTTAAGCTCTTGGTATGGTACAATTAGTGTAGAGTTTCTAAATCTTCTTCTGCCTTTTAGTTTGAACTTTCAATAGTTTAGACATGAATTCTTAGAAAAAAGAAAGATAAAAAAAAAAACAGTTTAGACCATGATTAACCATAAAACTTTAGTAATTAAATTATTAGTTGCTTTAGAAAGGTCATCTTAGACCATGATCAGAGAAGATGTTTTGATTGAATAATTGCATAACCGTAAGTACTCAATAAGGTTTTTGGCCTAGGGGAGATTTGAAACTGATGTGTATGTCATCTGAACTCTAAAATGTTGGTCCACCTCAATGTAATCACAGGCCTTACATGAGAGGGACAAGATGATAAAATGCTGTAGTTTGAAATATATATATATATCATCAGAATCTAAAAGGTAGGAAATTCCATCTCTGAACCACATTTTCCTTTGGGAAATACTGGGCATTCTATGAGGTTTGACCCCGAACTGTCCACACATAAATACACCTGGTAAAGCTGGCTGTTCCCCGATGAGTCTTCATTGCACTCGATCCATGGAGTATAACCAGTTCCATTTTTTATAGCATCTTTAATGTTGGCAAGGCTATAAGATCCTCCATCTGGAATGATTCCTGCAATGCCCACATTTTTTTTTTTTTCCAATGAACTAGTGTTGGATTAAAATTGCAGCAAGTGAAACTTATTTGAGAATGTGATTTGAGAGGTGTTAGTTTCATGGATTTACCTGCACTTTTTAGACTTTTGAGGATATTTGTTTGTTGTCTTAAGGTGAGAGCTGTTTGGAAGTAGCTGTGTTGATCAAGGAGGGACTCGGAGCAGGTACCGTGTTTCTCCCATTCATGAGACCAAAAGCTTTCTCCACTGCTGCTTGGACAAGCTAGTGATGGCCAATTCCTCCTCATGCTACTGATGAGGTCCGATATCTGGAGTTTCATAATATGTTAAGTTCAGAGACTTGAGCAGGTATTAAGAGATACAATTATATATATAATCTTCCGAATATATGAGAAAACTTCAAACTTTTTTAAATGGCCATGCTAAATACATACTCATAATAATCAAACTTTCAACTTTTGTCAAAAAATGTTATAACCCACTTTGAAATTTACTCAATCAAAATGTTGCCAACTTGGTCACAAACTTAGCCGGCCTATATTCTTTGGAGTTATAACAATTCATTGGGGTTGACAAAAACAATGTGGTGACCGTAGGCCTAGCTAGAACATTCAACATCATCTTCTACATCTCAGTACAACCAGAAAATGAAGATTTCTAACATGTTTAAGTACCTCAGATTCATTAAAAGGATTGTTAGGATCACAGTTTTGAGGGTATGATCCATTTCTGTAATTAGGCCAAAGTCCATGAATGCTGAAATCAGCTGCAGGCTTCCCTGTTGTAGGGTAGCAACAACTAAACTTGTCTGAATCACAGTATGATCCTGGCCACTGCATCAACAGGGTAATTAAAATCTGACATGGACGAAGAAAATCAAAAGAATACCAGAAAAATAAATGACCTCTTATTAACAAACAAATCACTCACTTGTTGAACAAAGTAGAAGAAATCAAAACCCTTTGAAACACCAAGAATTGCCAGACACTGTAAAACTAAAAAATTGATCAAGGCTATACACTTGAACTTCATTTCCTTTTCCTCCTCTCTGCCTGCTTTCCCTTTGTCTCAACTAATTAAAGTTTGAAGAGTTTTGAGAATGATATTACGTTGATAAGATGTTTTCGTAAGTACAAATGGAAGGCTTGTAGACGAGGAATCCGAAGCCAGATATGCTAAAGTTCAAAATGCTTATGTATTTAATGTTTTCCCAATAACTGCAATCTAGCAGCTCAATTACATGTTCATATTAATTCCATTTTTTATAATTTTTTCCTTGTTTGGTATGTTTTTAATTACTACTATTTTAATTTAAGTCTCTTTTGTTTTATGTTATTAGAAAATATGGCCGAATGGTTGGAACAATTAAGAAATATTAATGCATTTATTCCATGACAGACAAAATACAAGTCTTAAAGTGTTTATATTACCTTACCTGCAAAACCAAGCAAGATGTGTGACAGTTATGTGCTTATGGGATATGGCTTATAGTCTTGTGTTAAACATAACAGACGAATTTACATACAAAACCACTCACTTTTTTTATGAGTTTGAATAAATTCAAAGGACTATCGAGATTTATTGTTGAAATATGTGAAACCCATATATTCTGGGATATATATTTTCCCTTATTTTTTAGTATTTTATTAGAATAAGGGGGATTATTTTCCAAATTAGGTTAAGACTTTTTTCTCTATTTAAATTTAATTCTTTCGCTAATAAAAGACAGAATGGTTTTATTAAATACTCTCTTGAAAACTTTCATGACATCTGAGCTAGGTTAAATCTCTAGTAATATCATGGTTAAAACAGTCTTCACTGGAGATAAGAGATCCAGCAATCAAACAGAGGTAGAAAGTTCTACCATTGAACAACTACCGAGAGTACAATGATTCAAGGGACAGAGGTATCTTACCTCTCTTTTCAACTACCATCTCACAAGCTGAATGGCAAGAATTATCTGAAATGGTCACAATCCGTAAAGTTAGCAATTGATAGGAGCGGCAAGCTAGGTCATTTAACTGGAGAAGTCAAGCAACCACAAGTGGGCGATCCAAATATGAGCAAGTGGAGGTCAAAAAATTCTATGATAATTGCGTGGCTTATTAATTCCATGGATGCATCCATAGGTAAACCTTTTTTTTTCTCCAAACTGCTAAAGATGTTTGGGACGCTGTGAAAGACACCTCAGGTTTTGAAAACGCTTCACAAATCTCTGTGTCGAAACCACCCCTCTCGGCTCTTGAGAAGGGCGAGGATCGAACTTGGGTTTTGAAAATGATAAAACGTGGGAGTCGCCACCAATCCTTTTTGTTGAGGTGTGATTGGGTCACCTTGAAAAGTAGTTGTTTTAAATAAACTATTTAATTTATTAAAACAACGATTTTGGTCTACGAAAAGTTAAAAAACGGGTTCGGGAGTCAGTTACGCACGAGGAAGGGTTAGCACCCTCGATACGCCCAAAAATTAGTACCTAATTGATTATCTAATGTCTTGATGTCGAAAATTTGGGAATTTGAAAGAAAATGATCCCTCTTTATGATGATGTTAACTGATAATACTAAAAGAAATCGAAGATGTATGTCAAGGGGCTATTCAGTCTCGAGGCAAAATGCCGTATCCAATACTTTAGGACACCCTTTTTGACCATCGAGACTACACTTCCCTTTTATTTATAATTTGCTTTAAAAGACAATCCTATTAAAGTGGACGAAGAAACCACAAACCCAATACTTTAGGGTGTGTTTTCTCGAGCTTCCAAATATAGAATGTTGCATTGCTTGTAGAAAACCTTACTTCGGAATGACAAAACACCATGTCCAATGCTTTAGGAGATGACATTTTGAGTTCCAAAAATAAGCCCCCTTTTTTTGTAAAAATATACTTGTTCGAAAGGATATTCGGGCATTTAGATTAAACGAGAAAATCGCAACCCAATACTTTAGGGCACAATCTCTCGAGTTTCTAAACACAGAACATTGCCTCGGTTAAGAAAATCTTACTTTGGAATAACAAAACATCGCATCCAATGCTTTAGGACACAGCATTTTGAATTCCCGAAAATAAGCTTTTTGTTAAAGTGTACTTGTTCAAGAGGATATTCGGATATTTAGATTAAACGAGAAAATTGCAACCCAATACTTTAGGGCACGATCTCTCGAATTTCTAAGTAAGGAATATCAGCTTCACGAAAAGGAGTAATTTGATATTAATGCAACACAAGTTTAAAATAAATCTAAAAATAAGCTGCAATACTGATATGCGTAGTGGCACGGGAATGAATGCGTCAATATGAACAACAATGGTGAAGGCGAAAACAAAAGAAAACGAGTCTAAAACAAATGAGAAAAGAACAAAACATAAATGATAACAAAACTAAAATAATAATGATAAGCCTATATACAAGTCAGAGCACGATAACAGAAATAATAATAACATAATAATAATATAATAATAATAAAATAATAATAATAAGATGACAGTAATAATAATACCAAAATATGTGCGGTGAATAATAATATAAATATAGTAATACTAATAATAATAATAATACATATTAATATAGACGTGATAAAAATTATATAATAATATTAGCGATGTCTACGATATATATAACATATGGGTACGAATATAATAATGATAACGGTAATGAAATTAGTATATACAAATAATGATGTAACAATAATAATGCAAAATATATAAAAGATATAGTAATAACAATAGTAAAATACTAAAATAATAACATAATAATGATAATAATAGTAATAATAGAAAATATATACAATATACTAATATAATAATATAACAACAATATAACAATAATAATAAATATAATAATACTGATAATAATAATGATACACAATATATACAATACAATAATACAAGTATAATAATAATAATAATAATAATAATAAAATAATACTAATAATAACAATAGTATGGTAATAATAGTAGAATAGCAATAATATGTACAATATAGTTTAGTATGATAATAATAATAACAATTAGTAATAATAATACTAATGATAATAAGCAATATATAATATACTAATATAAATATAGCAATAATAATAATAATAATAATAATAATAAAAAAGATTGCAAAATAACTAAAAAGGGATCTAATTGCATCTAATAATGAAAGTCTGGGGTTGATTTGAAATAAAATAAAAGAAAAAGGGGTTACTTGAAATGCGCGCAAAACAAAGGGGACCAAAAGGGAAATTATCCCTCAGCTCCCATGCGCTGTGTTTGGTTAAGGACTAAATTAGAACGAAAACAAACATGCAGGGGTAAATCTGAAAAATAACAGAAACCTGATTAAAAAGGGGGGAAAACGCAGAAGGACCAAAAGGGCAATTAGCCCAATTTACGAAAAACACGCGGATCCCAGGCGGTCGGGTCAACACGCGGATCTGGGGGTGAAACGACGTCGTTTTGGCATTGAAAGGCAAGGACCAAAACGACGCCGTTTTGTAGTGTATATATATAGGAAAAATTAAGCAAAAAAAATCATTCCTTACCAGATTTTTAAAAAAAACTTTAACCCCTTTTTTGTTTTCTCTGTAGGAGCAGAGGAGGGGCGATTTACGCGGCCGATGCCGTCGCTAAACCTTGCGCCGCTTCATGATGGCGAAAAAAGGTAATTTCCCCTCTTTTTTTTTAAATATTTATATGTGTATATGTATATTTATATGTATGTTTCTACGAACGAAAAAAAAAATAAAAACAAAAATAGAAAATACCTTGAAAGTTTTTTTTTTTTTTTTTTTGGTGTTCTTTTTTCTCATTGTTTTTATTTTTCGATTGATTCCAAAAAAAGGGTCCATTTTACATTGTTTCATTCGGTTTTATAACAGAAAAGAAGAAAAGAAAAAAATAAAAAATACAATATTTCCCATTTTTCCGCCATTGTTGTCTCATTGTTTTGTCTTCTTTTGCGGGAGGTGGAGGCACGAGTGGAGACCAACGGCGGTGGTGGCAGACAATGGCCTTAGTGGGGGCGCATGTGGGAGAGCCATGCGGCGCAAAGGGCTAGGCTAGGGTTTCTTTTTTTCCTTTTTTGATTTGGGTTTAGTTGGGCTAGTAAAATTGGGTTTGGGCTTGTTTATTTGGGCTTGTTTGGGCCCCAGGTTTGTAATTGGTTTACTTGGGTTAGGTTTAATGGGCCTGGGCAATATTTGGGTATTACAGCTGCCCCTCTTTGCTCATTGTCGTGTAACGGAAATAGAGCAAAGACATAAAGAAGGCCCAAATTTGCCCGGGTCCACTGTCTCCGAATCCTTTGGTGTCCTTATTCTTCATATGGCTTCATTCTAGCCCCTTGCCTTTTGTTGCTTTGGCCACTTCACTGCAACTTGGTTTGATTTCGATTTGCTTCTTTGTATCCTCGGGGATGACTTCAATCTTCAGTCCGTTCCACTATCATCTCTAGGGAACAAAATCTGAATTATCTTCAGGAAGACTTCAATCTTCAGTCTGCTCCACTATCATCTCTAGGGAACAAGAACTTTTCAATTTGCTTCCTTACTATCTTCGGGAAGACTTCAATCTTCAGTCTGCTCCACTATCATCTCTAGGGAACAAAATCTGAACTTTTTAATTTGCTTCCTTACTATCTTGGAAAGACTTCAATCTTGATCTGCTCCACTATCATGGAACAAAATCAACTTTTCAATTTGCTTCCTTACTATCTTCTGAAGACTTCAATCTTCAGTCTGCTCCACTATCATCTCTAGGGAACAAAATCTGAACTTTTTAATTTGCTTCCTTACTATCTTCGGGAAACCTTCAATCTTCAGTCTGCTCCACTATCATGGAACAAAATCTGAACTTTTCAATTTGCTTCCTTACTATCTTCTGAAGACTTCAATCTTGATCTGCTCCACTATCATGGAACAAAATGAACTTTTCAATTTGCTTCCTTACTATCTTCTGAAGACTTCAATCTTGATCTGCTCCACTACCATCTCGAGGAACAAAATCTGAACTTTTCAATTTGCTTCCTTACTATCTTCGGGAAGACTTCAATCTTTAGCCTGTTCCGCTGCCATCTCGAGGGAACATGTGACAGACCAATTTTGACCCTAATCGGAACGGTGGTTTCGGGACCACGAATCCGAACCCAATAAATATTTTTTTTTATATATATGTATTTTACTTTGTGTCCATTATGGGTGAATTGTTGTATGTGAATGTTTTGTTGGAGAATTTAACTGTTTGGGTGTTTAATTGGCAAAAAGGACTAAATTGCCAAAGGAACTAAGATAGCAAACATGAAACAAATAAGGGGTTAAGTGAATTGAGACTTAAACATAGGGATTTGCATGTCAAATTCCCCTTGTTATAGAGGTGGACGGCATGCATATAATAAAATAACTCATGGCTTTAAAATATTGTTTTTTTTAGACATTATTTTATGTAAGCATGCTAAGAATATTAAGCTTTTATAAATATATTATAAACATAAGTAATATATTATATTAAAAGCATACTAAAATAAGGTGTTAGTAGAATTAAACAAAAAGGAAATTAGTTTACATCTCTTTCCTCCCTCATCTACCCGAATCTCACCTTGAAGAAGAGAAGAAACTTACCTTCTTCATTTGGCTGGTGCATGTGTCTCTAAGGTGAGGTATTAAGCTTCATTTTTGATGATTTTTGCATGGTTGTGTGGGTAGTCTTTTATACTATTGAATTATTGTGCAAAACTTGAGATTTAAGCTCCCCTTAGGTTCGGCCATGATCTAGTTCTATGGCCTTTTCATGTTCGATGGAAACATGTTAGCTATGGTTAGTTTAATTGGTTGCTAAATAGAAAAATGGGTGAGTATTTTAGCTTGTTTTTAATAAGTCATTTTATGTAGTATTGCTTGCGTTTGATGCTAATGAAAATTAAGTTAAAATCTTGGATTTTAACAAGCTAATATTCGGCTGGGCTTTGGAGGAATAAATTATGGTTAATTAGCTTGTTGCTTGGTATTATGTTGAAGAAAAGGGTACTTGAATTAGCAAATTCGGTTATAGGAAAGAATGATATTAAGCAATTGCATTCGGTTATATATGTATACTTATAAAGTGAATGTATGGCCATAGATAAGAAGATAAGTTTTAAACTAAAGTACATTAAAGTGATAGAAGGAAGGGTTATAGAGGATCCTAGAGACCTAAGGGCCATTCGGCCATGGAAAAGAAATCCAAATGAGTTGAAATTATATTGTGGTGTGCAATCGGTTAAATTGAAAAAGTTAAATGCTTGAATTTGGTGTGGTTATTGTTTAGATTAAATGTATGAAGTAAGGATTAGGTTCCTAGTTTCCTTGAATTAAGTTGTGTGTAAATTGTTTTGAGTTGAGTAAAAGGGATAGGGTGAATATGAACAAAATTTATTTAACATTTTTAGATTGGGAACAAAAGAGAAGGAACAAGATCGAGGAAAAACAAAGATTTTCGAGTAGCCGATTTGCACGGCTTATCGACAACCGAGGTAAGTCCTTTATCTAAAATATGTCAATAAGTTAATCACGAATTTAGTGAATGATAAGTCGTGGGAATTTAATGTATAAATTCATGATATAGCCGAGTGTAATCAGATAGTATTGAAGTGAATTTATTTGGCTAATGCAAATGAATAAGTAAGTTCTTGATCAATCTTATGTTCGAGGTTATTTACAAAATATAACGAATGATAGAATTTGTATGAGTTGGTGTAAAACCATGAGTTGGCGAATGTGATGATGATGGATTGAGTTGATTTCAAATGTATTTAACTAAATGTGAATAAATGCATATGGTTCGATATGTGATGATGAAATGCGAAAAGTATGTAAAGTTATTTTTGACATTCGGCTTTATGCCTAGCGAGCCTCGTGCGGGTGACATAATCGGGCTTTATGCCTAGCGAACCTTCGTGTGGTGACATAATCGGGCTTTATGCCTAGCGAGCTTCGTGTCGACATAATCGGGCTTTACGCCTAGCGGGCCTCGTGCGGTGTTATTTATCGGGCTTTACGCCTAGCGGGCCTTGTGCCTGGTGTTACTTTTCAGAGCTTTTACGCCTAGCAAGCTTGATGCTGTGATGTATTTTACCAAAGAGGAATTTAATCTTTGTCAAGACAATTTAGAGCTAAATTGTCAAGAATATGGTTCGAGTAAGTATGTGAGGTATGCTATGTTTAATATTACTTGGGCCAAATTAATATTGATGGATGTAATTTGACTGAGTCGAGCTTAGAACGTGCTATTATGGAACAATTGGTTTTCATGTATAGACGTTAAGAAAATAGGTTTCCATGCGATATGCTTATATGAACTACTGAAGAAATGTAGGTCTAAGGAAATGTTCCTAATTCACTTAGGTTCTTGAATTATTAGTATTTGGCTTTGTGTAATCTATTTACTTAATTGCCTATGTGAAATGCCATATGTTGATTGTTTTCTTTTAAGTAAATAATTAAATGTTCTATTATTATGAGTTAGGACTTACTAAGCTAGTAAGCTTAATTATGTGAGATGTTTCCTCTGTTTTATAGATTAGGGGCAAGCCACAAGCTCATCGGGATTGTCGGAAGGTCGCTCACACTATCAATCTACATTTTGGGTACTCTTTCATTTTGGTTTTAAGCGAAGGCATGTATAGGATAGGCTCGGTTTTTGTTTGATGGAATCTTAAGGTTCATGTGTAAAAACTAAAAAAAAAAAAAAAAGAATAGCCATGCGAAAATGGCTAAATTTTTGTTAAAATACGTTGGTGTGTTTTGAATGTAAGTTGGTTCATGGTGGCAATGTCTATGCATTCTTAATCAAGTTAATCGTTTTTATTAAGGAAATGTTTGTATATAAATTGAATCCTTGAATTCGAGATGTAGGTAGGTTCGGTTAGAAGCTAGTTTATTTTTATGAGTGCAATAAAACAGCTTGTAGTGGCAGCAGTGACGTGAGTTAGAAAAATCACCAAAAATAGGGTATATTGAATTGAAAGGTGAATGAGACATGGAATTAAACCTTATTGTGTCTATTTTTACATGAAAGAAACAGAGTAGGCAGAAGATTTATATATTATGAGATAATTCAGTTTTAGGGAGACCTGCTCTGAATGAATTCGTGAGTCACTGTTCTGTTTTGGAAAAATTGCCATAAATTGTACAAAAATAATTAAGAAGCATGGTCTATATGTGTAGAACCCTTAATGAATCTATTTTTCATTGGTATAAACAAGAACATCATAGGAAATTGTGCAATTAGATAACTGCATTTTTGTAAGGACAGGTCAGAATTGTCAAGCAGTGTAATAAGGGTAACTTTGATGAATAAACTGTACTAATTGGCTACATGAAAAATTCTGGAAAAATTATGGTGAATAGTTATATGAGTCTAGTTTCAAGGAAAATTTACGGATCTAAATTTCGAGTTTTGTAACTCGAGTTATGGTCGATTTAGTCAGCGTGACGCAGTTGGACAGCTTTAAAATTTTTTACTTCCCGAGTTAATGGTCAAGTCTAGTAATGCCACGTACCCGACTCCGGCAAGGGTTTCGGGTAAGGGGTGTTACATTTGATTGGTATCAGAGCTTACAGTTTAGTCAATTCTAGGACTACCGTAGCGCGTGTGAGTCTAGCTATACATGCCTTTATTATATGTTGATAGTGTGGTGACTTCTGACAGCCTGAACTTGTTTTGTATAGTAAATGGACTCAACCGAGAAAGAGTCAGAATGATGATGTGGAGAGCGTGGCGCCTGACCGTACCCACGGATCAGCGCCGATAGACTCTCGACCTGTTTCGGGTAGCCACGAAGGAGAAACTAAGCAAGCCTTTTATCGGATGATGAATGAGTGGTTTGCCCAATTTATTCAAAATAACCCGGCTGTACCCCAACCTCCGCCCCTGAATAATCCAACTCCGGATCCTTTAGCTCCCCCAATGATAGATCCAATGAGATCTAGTAGGCCCCCAGTTGACAAAATTCGAAAATATGGGGCCGAAGAATTTAAAGCCAATGACGATGATGATGCTGAGAGAGCCGAAATGTGGCTTGATAACACTATTCGGGTACTTGATGAGTTGTCTTGTACTCCGGATGAATGCTTGAAGTGTACTATATCCTTACTATGGGACACTTTGCATATCACTGTGAATACACTAGTATCGATGGTTACGAAAGAAAAAGTGACATGGGATTTTTCCAAAATGAATTTACGCAAGAAGTATATTAGCCAAAGATTTATTGATCAAAAGCGAAAAGAGTTCCTTGAAATGAAATAAGGGCGAATGATAGAATGTGAGTATGAAAGAAAATTTGTCAGACTCAGCAGATATGCTAGAGAGTGTGTTTCTACCGAAACTATTATGTGTAAAAGATTTGAAGACGGCCTAAATGAAGATATAAAGATGTTTGTTGGCATTCTTGAAATCCAAGAGTTTGTAACTTTAGTTGAGAGAGCTTGCAAAGCTGAAGAGCTCGGAAAAGAGAAAAGAAAGGCTGAGACAGAAGCTAGAGACATCCGAAAAAGGTCTTCGGGTAAAGTCTTTCATTCCACGATCAAGAAGCCCAGAGATGACTACAGCCGACAGAAAGCTACTACAGATCCACTTAGACGGGATCGACCTCCTATGAGCTCCCGAGCTACCTCGATAGCCAGTGTTGGTAACGTTCCACAAAATAGAGTTGAATGCAAGCACTGTGGGAAATGGCACTCAGGGAGTTGTAGATTCCATGATCGGTCTTGCTATAAATGTGGATCATCAGATCATTTTATTAGAGAGTGTCCGAAGTTAGCTGAGCAGAATACAGTTCAGAACACTAAACCGAGCAACGTGTCAATGCGAGGTAGACCACCCAGACATTCAGGCAATGTAGGTGGTAGTCAGAAAGGAACGAAGAACACTACAGATCGATCTGAGGCTAGAGCTCCGGCTAGAGCATATGCTGCGCGAGCTAGAGAAGATGCTTCCTCCCCCGACGTCATTACCGGTACTTTCACTCTTTATGATACTACTGTGATTGCACTAATTGATCCTGGTTCGACTCATTCTTATGTGTGTGAAACTTTAAAATTTGGCAAGACTCTGCTAGTTGAGTCTACCAAGTTTGTGATTCGTGTGTCCAACCCTTTGGGTAGATGTGTGCTTGTTAATAAAGTGTGTAGAGGTTACCCGTTGATGATTCGGGATTATTGCTTCCCAGCTGATTTAATGTTGTTGCCCTTTGACGAATTTGATATAATCTTGGGTATGGACCGTTAACTTCACATGAGGCGATAGTGGATTGTAAAAGGAAGCTTATCAATTTGAAATGTCGAAATGGTGAGACCATCGAATTAAATCTGTGGACGTAAATGGGTTGCCTACGATAATATCTTCAATGTTAGCCCAAAATATGTGAGAAAAGGGTGTGAAGCTTATTTGGCCTATGTACTGGATAATAAAATGTCCGAGGTACAAATTGAATCTGTATCAGTTGTATGTGAATACCCCAATGTATTTCCTGAAGAACTACCAAGTTTACCCCAATCTGAGAGAGATTGAGTTCGGCATTGAGTTAAATGTAAGAGTGCGGCTCCGATCTCGATAGCTCCGTCTGAATGGCACCTATTGAATTAAAAGAATTGAAAGCGCGATTGCAGAGAGTTGACAAATAAGGGCTTGCGCGACCGAGTTTCTCTCAGTAGGGTGCACACGGTTTTATTTGTGAAAAAGAAAGATGGAACTATGCGAATGTGTATCGACTACGACAACTAAATAAGGTAACCATAAAGAATAAGTACCGTTACCTCGGATTGACGATTTATTTGATCAATTGAA
This sequence comes from Gossypium bickii, assembly GCA_025503065.1. Lineage (NCBI taxonomy): Eukaryota > Viridiplantae > Streptophyta > Magnoliopsida > Malvales > Malvaceae > Gossypium > Gossypium bickii. The sequence continues at coordinate 48,720,597 of CP106709.1, read as the reverse complement.
GGGGGCTTGGTGTTTTCAAAATAGATTTGAGATCGGGCTATTATCGATTCTGAGTCGAGAGATACGGATGTGCCAAAGATCGCTTTTCCGAACGAGGTACGGACACTATGAGTTTTTGGTTATGCCTTTTGGACTCACTAATGCACTGCTTTGTTTTTATGGATCTAATGAACCGGTCTTCCGACGCTTTTTGGATCGGTTTGTAGTAGTGTTTATTGATGATATCTTGATCTACTCCAAAAATGAAACGGAACATCTTGAGCATTTGAGATTAGTACTACAAATTTTGAGAGATCAACGATTGTATGCAAAGTTCGATAAGTGTGAGTTACGGATGAATGAAGTCAACTTCTTGAGTCATGTTGTTTGATTGTCGGTATTCGGTGGATCCAAACAAAATAGCAACCATACTCGATTGAAACCACCAAAGAATGTTTCCGAGATTCGAAGTTTCCTAGGCTTTGGCGGGGTATTACAGCGGTTTGTAAAGGTTTTTCATTATAGCTACACCGTTGTGAGACTACTACGAAAAGATGTCAAATTTGAGTGGTCGAGAAAAATGTCGAGAAAAGTTTGAGCGGTTGAAAGCCTTTTGGCCAAGAAGCCCCAGATTAACTCGGCTGAATCGGGTAAAGAATTTACTATTTTTAGTGATGCTTCCTTAAATGGGCTGGGTTGTGTTTTAATGCAAGAAGGCAAGGTGATAGCCTACACTTGAGACAATTGAAGCCGCATGAGAAAAATTATCCAACTCACGATCTGGAGTTAGCGACCCATTGTGTTCGCATTAAAAATTTGGCGTCACTACTTATTTGGCGAAAAATGTCATATTTATTCGGATCACAAAAGTTTGAAATATTTGATGACTCGAAAGACTTAAACTTGAGACAACGCAAATGGTTAGAATTGCTTTGAAAGACTATGAATTAGTGATTGACTACCATCCGGGAAAGCTAATGTTGTAGCGGATGCGTTAAGTCGAAAGTCATTATTTACACTTCGTGCATTGAGCGCATACGGATGGCTATGTCGATGATGGTTCGATCGTGGCGAGCTACAAGCAAGACCGATGTTTATTCAAATGATTGGTGATGCACGAAAAGTTGTGAAAAGTTGATTGCTATTCGGTCGGTGTGGAAGTGAGTACGAATCGATTTTCAGATTGATGCAAATGATTGTTTGAATTATAAAGGCCGATTGTGTGTTCCAAAGAACTCGGTTTGATCTGAGATGATCTGTGTGAGGCCCATAGTGGTCGACTATCGATACACCCGGTAGCACTAAAATGTATAACGATTTAAAGCAATTCTATTGGTGGCACGGCATGAAACGAGATATATCCGAGTTTGTTTCTAAGTGCTTAATCATCAACAAGTAAAAGTGAGCATCAAGTACCGTCGGGATTACTTCAACCAATCATGATACCCGAATGGAAATGGGATAGAATTACAATGGATTTTGTATCCGGTCTTCCTATGACACCGAGTAAGAAAGATGCCGTATGGGTTATCGTTGATAAACCGACTAAATCGAGCTCTTTTTGTGCCTTGAAGTGCGTCGCGATTATTCACTTGATAAACTTGCCGAATTGTATGTGTCGCAGATTGTAAGGTTGCGCGGTGTGCCGAGTTCCATTGTTTACGATAGGGACCCAAGATTCACATCGCGGTTTTGGAAGAAATTGCAAGATGCTTTAGGTACTAAACTTTATTTTAGTATGACCTTCCATCCGCAAAAGCAGGCGGTCGATCGAGCGAACTATTTTGATACTTGAGGACATGTTGAGGTGTTGCGTTCTCGAGTTTGAAGGTACGTGGGAACGATACCTACCTTTGATTGAATTTGCTTACAATAATAGTTTCCAATCTAGCATAAAAATGGCGCCTTATGAAGCCTTATATGGTCGAAAATGTCGCACACCGTTGTATTGGACTGAACTCAGCGAAAACAAGATACACGGGGTTGATTGGATTAAAGAAACGAGCGAAAGGTGGTACTTATTAGAAATAACTTGAAAGTCGCCGGATCGTCAGAAGTCCTATGCCGATTTGAAACGTAAGGATATTGAATTTCAGGTCGGAGATCGGGTGTTCTTAAAGGTTTCTCCGTGGAAGAAAATACTCCGATTTGGCCGAAAAGGCAAGTTGAGTCCGAGATATATTGGACCATATGAAATCATCGAGCGAATAGGGCCTGTTGCTTATCGATTGAAACTGCCCCTTGACTTAGAAAAGATACACAATGTATTTCACGTTTTCGATGCTTCGCAGATCTGGATCGGATCCGTCTCATGTGATTACCCCGCGAGAGATTGAAATTCGACCTGATTTGACCTATGATGAAGAACCGATTTGTATCTTAGCTCGGGAAACCAAAGAGTTAAGAAATAAAAAGGTTCCATTAGTAAAGATTCTATGGAATCGTCACGGAGTTGAAGAGGCTACGTGGGAGCTTGAAGAGTCGATAAGGCAACAATATCCGAACTTATTTAACAGTAAGATTTTCGGGGACGAAAATCCTTAAGAGGGGAGAGTTGTGACAGACCAATTTTGACCCTAATCGGAACGGTGGTTTCGGGACCACGAATCCGAACCCAATAAATATTTTTTTTTTTATATATATGTATTTTACTTTGTGTCCATTATGGGTGAATTGTTGTATGTGAATGTTTTGTTGGAGAATTTAACTGTTTGGGTGTTTAATTGGCAAAAAGGACTAAATTGCCAAAGGAACTAAGATAGCAAACATGAAACAAATAAGGGGTTAAGTGAATTGAGACTTAAACATAGGGATTTGCATGTCAAATTCCCCTTGTTAGAGAGGTGGACGGCATGCATATAATAAAATAACTCATGGCTTTAAAATATTATTTTTTTTAGACATTATTTTATGTAAGCATGCTAAGAATATTAAGCTTTTATAAATATATTATAAACATAAGTAATATATTATATTAAAAGCATACTAAAATAAGGTGTTAGTAGAACTAAACAAAAAGGAAATTAGTTTACATCTCTTTCCTCCCTCATCTACCCGAATCTCACCTTGAAGAAGAGAAGAAACTTACCTTCTTCATTCGGCTGGTGCATGTGTCTCTAAGGTGAGGTATTAAGCTTCATTTTTGATGATTTTTGCATGGTTGTGTGGGTAGTCTTTTATACTATTGAATTATTGTGCAAAACTTGAGATTTAAGCTCCCCTTAGGTTCGGCCATGATCTAGTTCTATGGCTTTTTCATGTTCGATGGAAACATGTTAGCTATGGTTAGTTTAATTGTTTGCTAAATAGAAAAATGGGTGAGTATTTTAGCTTGTTTTTAATAAGTCATTTTATGTAGTATTGCTTGCGTTTGATGCTAATGAAAATTAAGTTAAAATCTTGGATTTTAACAAGCTAATATTAATTTGGCTTTGGAGGAATAAATTATGGTTAATTAGCTTGTTGCTTGGTATTATGTTGAAGAAAATGCGTGGGTACTTGAATTAGCAAATTCGGTCATAGGAAAGAATGATATTAAGCAATTGCATTCGGTTATATATGTATACTTATAAAGTGAATGTATGGCCATAGATAAGAAGATAAGTTTTAAACTAAAGTACATTAAAGTGATAGAAGGAAGGGTTATAGAGGATCCTAGAGACCTAAGGGCCATTCGGCCATGGAAAAGAAATCCAAATGAGTTGAAATTATATTGTGGTGTGCAATCGGTTAAATTGAAAAAGTTAAATGCTTGAATTTGGTGTGGTTATTGTTTAGATTAAATGTATGAAGTAAGGATTCGGTTCCTAGTTTCCTTGAATTAAGTTGTGTGTAAATTGTTTTGAGTTGAGTAAAAGGGATAGGGTGAATATGAACAAAATTTATTTAACATTTTTAGATCGGGAACAAAAAGAGAAGGAACAAGATCGAGGAAAAACAAAGATTTTCGAGTAGCCGATTTGCACGGCTTATCGACAACCGAGGTAAGTCCTTTATCTAAAATATGTCAATAAGATAATCACGAATTTAGTGAATGATAAGTCGTGGGAATTTAATGTATAAATTCATGATATAGCCGAGTGTAATCAGTATAGTATTGAAGTGAATTTATTTGGCTAATGCAAATGAATAAGTAAGTTCTTGATCAATCTTATGTTACGAGGTTATTTACAAAATATAACGAATGATAGAATTTGTATGAGTTGGTGTAAAACCATGAGTTGGCCGAATGTGATGATGATGGATTGAGTTGATTTCAAATGTATTTAACTAAATGTGAATAAATGCATATGGTTCGATATGTGACGATGAAATCATGCGAAAAGTATGTAAAGTTATTTTTGACATTCGGGCTTTATGCCTAGCGAGCCTCGTCTGCGGTGACATAATCGGGCTTTATGCCTAGCGAACTTCGTCTTGTGACATAATCGGGCTTTATGCCTAGCGAGCTTCGTGTCGTGACATAATCGGGCTTTACGCCTAGCGAGCCCTCGTGCGGTGTTATTTATCGGGCTTCGCCTAGCAGGCCTTGTGCCGTTACTTTTCGAGCTTTTACGCCTAGCAAGCTTGATGCCGGTGATGTATTTTACCAAAGAGGAATTTAATCTTTGTCAAGACAATTTAGAGCTAAATTGTCAAGAATATGGTTCAGGTAAGTATGTGAGGTATGCTATGTTTAATATTACTTGGGCCAAATTAATATTGATGGATGTAATTTGTGGAAGTCGAGCTTAGAAACGTGCTATTATGGAACAATTGGTTTTCATGTATAGACGTTAAGAAAATAGGTTTCCATGCGATATGCTTATATGAACTACGAAGAAATGTAGGTCTAAGGAAATGTTCCCTAATTCACTTAGGTTACTGAATTATTAGTATTTGGCTTTGTGTAATCTATTTACTTAATTGCCTATGTGAAATGCCATATGTTGATTGTTTTCTTTTCGTAAATAATTAAATGTTCTATTATTATGAGTTAGGACTTACTAAGCTAGTAAGCTTAATTATGTGAGATGTTTCCTCTGTTTTATAGATTAGGGGCAAGCCACAAGCTCATCGGGATTGTCGGAAGGTCGCTCACACTATCAATCTACATTTTGGGTACTCTTTCATTTTGGTTTTAAGCGAAGGCATGTATAGGATAGGCTCGGTTTTTGTTTGATGGAATCTTAAGGTTCATGTGTAAAAACTAAAAAAAAAAAAAAAGAATAGCCATGCGAAAATGGCTAAATTTTTGTTAAAATACGTTGGTGTGTTTTGAATGTAAGTTGGTTCATGGTGGCAATGTCTATGCATTCTTAATCAAGTTAATCGTTTTTATTAAGGAAATGTTTGTATATAAATTGAATCCTTGAATTCGAGATGTAGGTAGGTTCGGTTAGAAGCTAGTTTATTTTATGAGTGCAATAAAACAGCTTGTAGTGGCAGCAGTGACGTGAGTTAGAAAAATCACCAAAAATAGGGTATATTGAATTGAAAGGTGAATGAGACATGGAATTAAACCTTATTGTGTCTATTTTTACATGAAAGAAAACAGAGTAGGCAGAAGATTTATATATTATGAGATAATTCAGTTTTAGGAGACCTGCTCTGAATGAATTCGTGAGTCACTGTTCTGTTTTGGAAAAATTGCCATAAATTGTACAAAAATAATTAAGAAGCATGGTCTATATGTGTAGAACCCTTAATGAATCTATTTTTCATTGGTATAAACAAGAACATCATAGGAAATTGTGCAATTAGATAACTGCATTTTTGTAAGGACAGGTCAGAATTGTCAAGCAGTGTAATAAGGGTAACTTTGATGAATAAACTGTACTAATTGGCTACATGAAAAATTCTGGAAAAATTATGGTGAATATTTATATGAGTCTAGTTTCAAGGAAAATTTACGGATCTAAATTTCGAGTTTTGTAACTCGAGTTATGGTCGATTTAGTCAGCGTGACGCAGTTGGACAGCTTTAAAATTTTTTACTTCCCGAGTTAATGGTCAAGTCTAGTAATGCCACGTACCCGACTCCGGCAAGGGTTTCGGGTAAGGGGTGTTACAGAACAAAATCTGAACTTTGATATTACTACACTGTTCTTTAAGGAACTTATCCTGTAGAATGTGCAAATAGTGATGATGCCATGATCAGGATGACTCAAATGCTCCTAACTAAATGATATTATGGAGGACATTTGCATGAATGCAGAATGTCATGAGAATGGTCTATTTACAAAGATTAGGATGCCATGATCGGAATGAATCGAATGCCCCTAAATAGATGTGTCTTATGAATGACATTTGTATGGATGCAGAATGTCATGAGAATGATCCCTTTCTAACAGTTTAAGGTGGTCAACGCTCATTGTTTATCAAGGCTATATCACTAACGTCGTATGCTGCAATCTTGTGCGGCTGGTATTCATAACGGAAAATTCAGGAAAATAAATGTCTTGCTCAACAAATTTGCCCCATTGTAATTTCATAGTCCCTTCCACTGTACCCTCTAGGATATAAAGTTTGTACCTCCTACTGCAACTTCAGGTGAGCAACATTTGGTTTCCTCCAACCATCTTGCTTCGGCTCTGAGGCGTGGTACCATGATTCTATCGTGTACCTGGGTCGACATCGCTTGTCACTTGTCGAGGTCGAATCACCGACAAAATTTTTTATCTCTGTTCAACCAATAAAATGTTCAAAAAGATAATCCTGTTTCTTTAACATTCCCAAACTTTAGGCTGAATGAGTTCTGAGCAATAGTCCCGTTTTAGGTCTTTGTATTATTTAGAGGCTTTCAGAGTAATGTGTGAAACTCTTTTTTATGAAAGTACTGTTAGTCCTCCAGTCGTTATTTCGATGCAAAAGGCCCGAAAGAGATTGTAACAGTGGACAAAAAGGAAATTGGTTGGGAGAATAGTTTGAATCAAGCAAGCTTGATCGAGGCTAGCAAATTCGATCAAGAAGGAAATTTATTGGTAGATAATCACAAATAACGAATTAAAATGGGTAAAACGGACGTTAGGTGCCCCAGATATCGTAGCCCGAGCTTCTCTGTTCCAACTTCTTGAGGACCATTTTAAGCTCGATATGTATTTAGGGGATCCGGAGTACTTTGTTGATGCCCCAAGACGTAACATTCCCTTTCATTGTTACTTCAAGTGTGGCGAGACTGCTGCATGCCCCATCTTGGTCCAAATTTGAGCCGCCCTTTTCGGGTTTTCAACTCAAACCCATCTTTGGTCTCAAAGTGTCTTTTGCAGGTTTTCACTTTGGCCTCTCCTTTTTTTTTCTTTTTTCCTTCTTCTCATTTCTTTGTTTTCTCTCTCCCTTTTTTTTTTTTTTTGAATTCACCTGATCTCAGACAATATCCATGAGGTCCTTCCTTAGAATACGACTGCTTCGCTTCATGAGATCCTTTTTGCACGGGAGCAATCTTCTCTCATGCTCTATCGTGAAATTTTAGGACGAATCATTTTTGTTACTATTGTAACATCCTAGATTAGGGGTTATGCGTTTGTGCATAATTCATGAGTTAGTAGGTTTTGGCGGTGTTTGGAAGTGTATTAAGGGTTTTAGACTTCTAGGATGGAAGAAGAAAGCTTTGGAAAATTATTGGTTTTAAGTAAAAGGGAGCTAGGTAAATGAGGCTTTAAAAGAAACTCAAATGAAGCATGACACAAGGAACCATGTGGTAAAATGGCATGTTTTATGAATTATGAATGTGTTATGTGAATTCTAGAAATAATGAAATGTATGGAAATGTAAGGAAATATGGAAATGTAAGGAAATGTCGAAACGTATGGAAATGTGAGAAATGTAAGAAATGTATGGAAATGTAAGAAATGTAAGAAATGTATGGAAATGTAAGGAAATATATGGAAATGTATGGAAGTGTATGGAAATGTGTGGAAATGTGTGAAATGTATGGAAATGTAAGGCAATGTAGGGAAATGTAAGAAAATGTAAGAAATGTATGGAAATGTAAGCGATGTAAGGAAATGTGAGGAAATGTATGGAAATGTAAGGAAATGCAAGGAAATGTAAGGAAATGTCTTGTCTTGGAAATGTAGGAAATGTCACGAAAATGTAAAGGAATAAAGAGGAAAGTGAACATTTATGGAAACTAGGAATTGTAAGAAATGGTTCAAAAATGGAAAGTACACATTTTGGAAACTCAGAACATTTTGAAATCCCAGACATTTTAGGAAACTGAACATTTTGGCCCAACATTTTAGAAAACTGAACATTTTGGGAACTTGGAATGTAAGAAAAATGGCAAATTCTGAGAGCCGATCGAAAATTTTAGGAAACTTAGAAATGACCACAAAATGATGATTTTTAAAGTTCAAAATAGGAAATAAGGGCTAGAGGGCCTTAAAAGAAAAGATGGTAAGATTTGACACACAAGCAGGCTTGGAAAAGTGGCTGAAAGATGCCACTTAGGGCCTATGGAAATGGCGCCATGTGCAAGAGGCATGGGCACAGGTTCGAATCACAAGGGAAGCAATTAAATGAAGGTTTTAATTTTGCTTCCGGAAGAAACGAGGTGGACGGCACATGTGTTTAAAAAGAGAGGTGTTTTATTTTCATAAATATTCGATTAAAAGGTGATAAATAAAGGATTTTTAAATTGGATTATTTAGAAGAGATAAATATTGGATTAAACTCTTTTATTTATGATAATTAAAGGATAAAGTTATCAAAATAGAAGAGTGGTGGCCAAGTAAAGGACTCTAGCTAGTAATTTTGGCTATAAAAGGAAGAGTAAGGCTATTCTTCATTCATTCTTTTCTCTTCAAGAAAACCTCTGCCGAAATTCTTTAAAATTTCTCCTATTCTCTCTGCCGAATTTTCTCTACCATTATTCTCTTTTTCTCTTTTCTTTTCTTCTTCATTCTTCTCCTCTAAATATTCCAAAAGCCGAAAGCTTGCTAAGATCAAGGCCATAGCCGAATCTCTGAAGGTTGAAGTGAAGATGCAATCGATTTCTTCAAGTAAGGAGATCTTCCGGGATTTACTAAGTGTCGACTACAAGGAAGGAGAAGTTCTTTTCCCCGAAGGTACACCATAGGCAGCGTGTTCCCTAGTTATTCGGTGAATTTGGGATTTAAGAATCTAAGGTAAGTCATATTTAACATTCGGCTAAGGGTTAATTGTTGTGAATAAATGTTAGAAATTGATCTAACATGTAGTTATAGGGATTTCGACAGAGGAGGATACAAGGATTTGGGTTTGAGAATTTCAAGGAACTTGAGATCTAAATCAGTAGATCATTCTTCTGGATTTCAAGGAATCTGTTAAGCAAATCAGTGTGTACCCTTACTAACCTTCAATAAATTACGTGGTAATTATTAAATATATGAATATGTATCGAGTATGTGAATGTGGTTAAGTACTACAAATGTGGTAAGGAGTACCTGGTATGTTTCCTACTTTTGATAGGATTATGAATGTGATATACTTTGAACATGTGATTAGTAACATGAATGAAAATTAAGTATGTGGAATATGTTATAAAATAATTGGGGCATTTGGGATATATGTGACGGAAGAAAGTGAAGGTGTTGACTTCGGTCTCACCAACGAAGGTGTTGACTTGGTCTCACCAACGAAGGTGTTGGTTTCAACCTCACCAACGAAATATGGTGGCTACGGCCCCATTGCGTGAATATGGTAACCGGTTACATTATTTGAATATAGTGTCTAATGACACAACGTAAGTGGGCGATGAGCACGTCGATCGCAATGATCGCCTTGATGGTGTGTAGCGGATGGAGGTTGACTTAGTAGTCCCCACGGTGTAATTGGCGAGTGCGGGTGGTGTGTAGCGGATGGACAAATAGGCTTGGGTTGGGTTGCATCATTATTTGATTTGAATATGCTTTGATATGAATATGTATACGGAATGTTGATTGTTAGTTTGTGTACACATTGAGTGCATTGACTCACCCCTTTGTGGGACTATTTTTCAGAAATGAAGCGATAATGGACCGGGTCGGCGGGAGCTAAAGGTGGCCATGCATCACTTGAAGAATTTATTAGAATTTGGACTTTACTCAATTTTAGTATTTTCAATTTTATCTTTGGGTTTGAATGATGTAATAAGGCCATAAGGCCCAAGTTGGATGGTTTTATTTCCTGCTTTTATTTTTGATTGTTATGTTATGAATTATTTTTGACTAAGTTTAATTAAATTTATTTTAAAAATAAACCCTAAATTGTTTTGTCACCAAAATTAAATGTTTTCTAAATTAAATAAATGGGTTTCCAACCTAAGCCCAACCCAAAACCAATATCTTTCTAAAAATTCACAAAAATTTTCTCAATAACAAAAGAATTTGAAGCCGATTTTCTTAAGGAACATACGAGATCCTGGTTCGGGCTCGTGGGCGGGTGTAGGTGTTTCACTTAGTATCGAGCCCGATTTTAAACTCTCGGCACGTGGGCTAAGGCCCAAAACGTTTTCAAAGCGAGCCAAAATGATTTTCCTTGAAAATTAAGCGAGTTTATGGCATGGCACCTAAGTCTCAGACCATGATCCACGGTAAGTACCCTAACTCTATGTGTAATTATGTGAATTATATTATGAACTTTAGAAGGGTAGGAAAGGAATGGAACGTAGAATAGAATGATAGGAACTTGAACCCTAGGACTAGTCCACTCAAACACAAATGCATAAGACTTAATACTTACTCAAACAAACCTATGACTAAGTCAGCGAGTTAGGGTGTGGCAACCTCTGTGACGCATGTCTAGGAATGGTTTCGGTGGGAGCTTGGTATTTAAGCGATCCGCGTGACTCACCTCCTCTCCACTCGAATCTGCTGCACAGTGCGTAGCTTTGGTTCACTGCGACCAAGAGGACTCGGTCATAAAGCAAACACAATAACTAAAACCCGAAAGGGAACTAGTCATGTTTTTATAAAAATAACGAAACCCTAGTTTTAAAACTCTTAAAATTACCTTTTCAATTTGTGAGAACCATTTTTACAAAATTTTTGAAAAATTTTTGATTTATGAAATTACAAAAATACCACAGTGGTAAATTACAAAAATACCCTTGGTTTATGAAATTCCCAAAATACCCACAGTTCTTATCAAGATTTCATTACTTTATAAAATGTTCAAAAACCTAATTTTCAAAATATCAAAATACCTTGATTTGGAGAAAAATTTACGAAATTGTCCCTAACTTACAAAATTACCAAAATGACCTCGATATCTAAAATTTTTGCCACATCGCTGTTTGGAAAGTACAATTCTCAAAAAACCCTCAAAGTTTTGCAACTTTTGAAATATCCCTGATTTATCAAATTTTCCCAAATTTACCTGGTTTGTGAAAAATTACCAAAATACCCCGAGGTCTAAAATTACCAAAAATACTCCCGAATTTTAAAATTTTCCAAAATACCCGGAAATTTAAAATCACCAAAATACTTTCTGACAAAATCACCAAGGAACTTTTTCTTTTGAAAAATTACGAAAATGCCCTGTAGAAAAAATTACGAAAATACCCACAGGTAGTGGAAAAACAACAACAATGAAAACTACAACATTTCTCTAAATGAACGAAAGTTCATAATTGATTGTTAGATGTATGAATGAATGAAAAGATGTGTGTGCATGCATGTATGAATGAAAGAACCACTCTTAAATACTTTTTCATAAAAAAGCTGTTCGCGGTTAATCGAGTGAAACAAAAGTTTTGATGCATAAAACTCGTTAACTGAGTTAAATCGCGACGTTAGAAATAAGTTCTAGGGGCGTGAACTTAGAGATTGTGCCTAGAAAGTATGATGGTTCTATTAAGATCAGAGTGCGCAACGTAAGCATGGTGCGGTGAGAAGGATGGTACGACTGTTAGTAAGTAATTTCGAGGACGAAATTATTTTTAAGGAGGGTAGAACTATAACATCCTAGATTAGGGGTTATGCGTTTGTGCATAATTCATGAGTTAGTAGGTTTTGGCAGTGTTTGGAAGTGTATTAAGGGTTTTTAGACTTCTAGGATGGAAGAAGAAAGCTTTGGAAAATTATTGGTTTTTAAGTAAAAGGGAGCTAGGTAAATGAGGCTTTAAAAGAAACTCACATGTGTGAAGCATGACACAAGGAACCATGTGGTAAAATGGCATGTTTTATGAATTATGAATGTGTTATGTGAATTCTAGAAATAATGAAATGTATGGAAATGTAAGAAATATGGAAATGTAAGGAAATGTCGAAACGTATGGAAATGTGAGAAATGTAAGAAAATGTATGGAAATGTAAGAAAATGTAAGAAATGTATGGAAATGTAAGAAATATATATGGAAATGTATAGAAGTGTGTATGAAAATGTGTGAAATGTGTGAAATGTATGGAAATGTAAGGCAATGTAGGAAATGTAAGAAAATGTAAGAAATGTATGGAAATGTAAGGAGATGTAAGAAATGTGAGAAAATGTATGGAAATGTAAGGAAATGCAAGGAAATGTAAGGAAATGTCTTGTCTTGGAAATGTAGGGAAATGTCCTCGAAAATGTAAAGGAATAAAGAGGAAAGTGAACATTTATGGAAACTAGGAATTGTAAGGAAATGGTTCAAAAATGGAAAGTACACATTTTTGAAACTCAGAACATTTTGAAATCGAACATTTTAGGAAACTGAACATTTTGGAAACTTGGAATGTAAGAAAAATGGCAAGTTCTGAGCCGATCGAAAATTTTAGGAAACTTAGAAATGACCTGAAATGATGATTTTTAAAGTTCAAAATAGGAAATAAGGGCTAGAGGGCCTTAAAAGAAAAAGATGGTAAGATTTGACACACAAACAGGCTTGGAAAAGTGGCACAGATGCCACTTAGGGCCTATGGAAATGGCGCCATGTGCAAGAGGCATGGGCACAGGTTCGAGTCACAAGGGAAGCAATTAAATGAAGGTTTTAATTTTGCTTCCGAAGAAATTTGAGTGGACGGCACATGTGTTTAAAAAGAGAGGTGTTTTATTTTCATAAATATTCGATTAAAAGGTGATAAATAAAGGATTTTTAAATTGGATTATTTAGAAGAGATAAATATTGGATTAAACTCTTTTATTTATGATAATTAAAGGATAAAGTTATCAAAATAGAAGAGTGGTGGCCAAGTAAAGGACTCTAGCTAGTAATTTTGGCTATAAAAGGAAGAATAAGGCTATTCTTCATTCATTCTTTTCTCTTCAAGAAAACCTCTGTAAAAATTCTCTAAAATTTCTCCTATTCTCTCTCTGCTAATTTTCTCTACCATTATTCTCTTTTCTCTCTTTTCTTTTCTTCTTCATTCTTCTCCTCTAAATATTCCAAAAGCCGAAAGCTTGCTAAGATCAAGGCCATAGCCGAATCTCTGAAGGTTGAAGTGAAGATGCAATCGATTTCTTCAAGTAAGGAGATCTTCCGGGATTTACTAAGTGTCGACTACAAGGAAGGAGAAGTTCTTTTCCCGAAGGTACACCATAGGCCGCGTGTTCCTAGTTATTCGGTGAATTTGGGATTTAAGAATCTAAGGTAAGTCATATTTAACATTCGGCTAAGGGTTAATTGTTGTGAATAAATGTTAGAAATTGATCTAACATGTAGTTATAGGGATTTCGGCTGAAAGGATACAAGGATTTCGGATTTGAGAATTTCAAGGAACTTGAGATCTAAATCATAGATCATTCTTCGGATTTCAAAGGAATCTGTTAAACAAATCAGTGTGTACCCTTACTAACCTTCAATAAATTACGTGGTAATTATTAAATATATGAATATGTATCGGTATGTGAATGTGGTTAAGTACCACAAATGTGGTAAGGGGTACCCAGGTATGTTTCCTACTACTTTTGATAGGATTATGAATGTGATATACTTTGAACATGTGATTAGTAACATGAATGAAAATTAAGTATGTGGAATATGTTATAAAATAATTGGGGCATTTGGGATATATGTGAAGGAAGAAAGTGAAGGTGTTGACTTGGTCTCACCAACGAAGGTGTTGACTTGGTCTCACCAACGAAGGTGTTGGTTTCGGCCTCACCAACGAAATATGGTGGCTACGGCCCCATTGCGTGAATATGGTAACCGGTTACATTATTTGAATATAGTGTCTAATGACACAACGTAAGTGGGCGATGAGCACGTCATTGCAGCTGATCGCCTTCGATGGTGTGTAGCGGATGGAGGTTGACTTAGTAGTCCCCACGGTGTAATTGGCGAGTGCGGGTGGTGTGTAGCGAATGGACAAATAGGCTTGGGTTGGGTTGCATCATTATTTGATTTGAATATGCTTTGATATGAATATGTATGCCTGGAATGTTGATTGATAGTTTGTGTACACATTGAGTCTGTTGACTCACCCTTTGTGGGACTATTTTTGAGAAATGAGCGATAATGGACCGGGTCGGCGGAGCTAAAGGTGGCCATGTATCACTTGAAGAATTTATTAGAATTTGGACTTTACTCAATTTTAGTATTTTCAATTTTATCTTTGGGTTTGAATGATGTAATGAGGCCATAAGGCCCAAGTTGGATGGTTTTATTTCCCTGCTTTTATTTTCAGTTGTTATGTTATGAATTATTTTTGACTAAGTTTAATTAAATTTATTTTAAAAATAAACCCTAAATTGTTTTGTCACCAAAATTAAATGTTTTCTAAATTAAATAAATGGGTTTCCAACCTAAGCCCAACCCAAAACCAATATCTTTCTAAAAATTCACAAAAATTTTCTAAGTAACAAAAGAATTTGAAGCCGATTTTCTTAAGGAACATACCAGATCCGGTTCAGGCTCGTGGACGGGTGTAGGGTGTTTCAACTATCTCGTACCATTTGATCGTGATAGATAGCTTTCTCCTCCACTTCACTTGATCGTATTAGATTGGATCTATTTGTCTCATCTAATTTCAAATTCAACAACGTTTCGACTCCAATCAGTAAGAAATATGTTGCCCCGGCGAAGTTCCTGCTGCCCCGATGAAGGTTCTAGCCAATGCTCTAAAATCATAGAGGGTAAAAGGTAACTTCTCTATGCCAACCTTTACAAGCCTCAGTCAGTTTTCGCATAATTTCTAGTTTGTTTTTGCTACACTGGTAAGGTGCCTGATTCTGATGTTTTTCCTGGCGTTCTTGGTTGCCACCTTTTTTTTTTTTTTTTAAACAGCTTGGATTTGAATTTGTATTTGCTTGTTCGTCGCCTTTGTAACCTCGGCATATGAAGCGACCTTCACCCTCTTAGTGAAGTATTTGATAACCACGAAGAAGTGTTAATATTGGCTAGATACCTTTGGCGAGATCGGTGCCATAACATCTATGCCCCCCTTATATGAAGAAGGCGCATAAGTCTTAGCGTCTCTTTTCTGGGTAGACCAGGAGTTCGAACTCCTTGATTAGCCTGGCCGTTGTGGAATCATGGGTTCAAAGCTTGGCGACACCCCAACGTTCCAGTAGTCTGGCGTGTCTTGATGTGATCGTGTAAAAATATCTTGGAACTCTTGAAAATAGCCCATTGATGTCTCGCCTTATTTCTGTGGTGGACAAGGTTTTTCCTAAGTTTGCAATATCCACTGACTCTTTTTACAAAGTAGAGTCTATTTTTTGCCATCATTAACAAATCATTAGACAGGTTACAATCTCTGCTATCCTCAAAGTCTTGAGATCCCTTAGACCCATATTTCACTAAAAAGAGAGCCAGTAACAGCGTCGCTCGTGTCATAGATATCTGGGGACCCATCGTGGGTGTAAAGGTAGAAAATCTAAAGAATAAATTATTCTAAAGATGATCATTTATATGACGTGGGCATGAATGAGAAGAGGAAAAAAGAAAAAATGTAAAGCAGGAAAATATTTACTTAGAAAAATGCATTTCATTAAAATAACAATTCTGGACACAAGCCCATTTCACAAAAGATTCTTATTGCCCTTAGGCTTTTAGAGCAATTTGCGTGTTTGGATATTACTCCGAGTTATCTCTAAAATACGCATCCTTTCCACGGCCCTATTGTTCAAAACACTCCCAGGCTCACGTTTCTGCGTTCGGCCTGTCATCCAACTCTACAACACCCATGTTGATGAATTTCTCTACTAATTTCTTAAAAGTCAGGCAATTCTCGATTGAGTGTCCTGTGATTTCTGCATGGTATTCACACTGTGCATTCGAATCGTACCACTTGGGATACGGAGGTTGTATTGGTTTTAGGTGATAGGGGGACACAATATGTTCGTCGAACAGGGTTTGATACATTTCCTTGTACGTCATCAGAATCGGTGTGAATTGGGGTTTCTCATTATCTTGTCTTGAGGTGCCTGGCTCCTTTTTGGCTAACCCCTGCTGCCCCGTGGTCGTTGCTTTCGGCTGATTAATGGTGATCGACTTCGGGTGTCCTATGCTTGCGTTATTCACCTCACTTTCTTTCTTCCTTGGAGGCATTCCTTTGGCGCTTTCCCCCGCCTCGATCCCTCCGTTTTTTATGAGGTTCTCGATCATTTCTCCGGTTGTCACGATGTCTGAAAAGCTCCGGGCTGCACTTCCTATCATATGCATGAGGAATGGGGCCTTCAGTGTGCGGATAAAGAGCATTGTGGTTTCTTTCTCTAGAAGTGGTGGCTGGACTTGGATGGCAACCTCCCTCCACCTCTGTGCATATTGCCTAAAGTTTTCGTTCCCCTTCTTTTCCATGTTTTGAAGAGTGATCCTATCAGGGGATATGTCCGTTACGTGGTTGTACTGCTCTAAGAATGCTTGAGCCAAATCATCCCATGAACAAATTTTGGCACGACTCAATTGATTGTACCATTTGGCTGCAGCTCCCACCAGGCTGTCTTGGAAACAATGGATCAGTAGTGGGTCATTATTAGTGTAGCCCGCCATCCTTCTACAGAACATGGTAATATGGGCCTCTGGGCAGCTTGTCCCATTATACTTTTCGAACTCAGGTGTCTTGAAGTTGTATGGGAGTACCAAGTCGGGGACCAAACTTAAGTCATTGGCTTTTATTCCCCGACATTTACCGACATTTTCTAGAGCTTTGAATTTCTCCACCAACCACTCATATTTATCCTCTGGCTGTTTTGGTAGCTCCAATTTTGCCTTTTCGGCCCTCTCATCTAAGTCGGGACGTTGGGGTTGATCGGACTTTCTCCTGGATTAGTACCCGAACCCGTTAGGAGGTGTGTCGGTATTGCGGTATCGGCCCTATATTGCGACCTGATAGTGACAGATGCCCTTTGGGGATACGTGTCCGGTGGCGTTTGGGCGTTCGGTAGGGCGAGAGAGGGGTTATCACTGTCGTTTCCTGAGCTGGTAGCAACGCCTCTTTCTTTTTCGCGATCTTTAGACATCAATTGCATTAGCTGGCTTATCATGTTATTCTGGGATTCCTGCATCCGTTCCATCATGTCTTGCTGGTTTTTGGCCAACTGCTCTTGTAATTGCGCTTGTCCTTTCATTTGATCCTGGATTTCTTTTTGAATCTATTCTAATCTTTCCATTCTTTGATCCATTATTTTTGTTTTGCCTCTCGTACCGTAGTGATGTTCCAGGGTAACTGCCATAATTTTAGGGTTCTTTTGTGAGATTCGATGTGTATGATGCAATGTAATGCGAATGCATGGTATGAATGCAAAAAAGAAAGGGAGATGTTGATCATGAACTCAATTCCATTAGAAGAACTTTTCTAGAGAATACGTTTCTTTACATAAGATGGATTACATATACGGCCATGTCCTCATAGTCCAGGGGAAAACACCAATCTTCTTCTTCAGGTTTGGATGCTATGATTGTGTCCCATGAGCTTCCTCCATAGACGCCTTTTCTAGCTCATCGTTGCTTGGTCCAGTGCATACCTCGTCACTCGCTTATCCTTCGTGATACTTGTAGTCTTCTAATGGCTCTCGAACAATCCTTATCAGCTTGAATCCTCAGATTGCGTCTTGTCTTGTTGTTTACCCAGACTATGTTTGGACGATCGTATTATAATCCACTTTATCAAGTGACACATTCCCTTATGACAAAACTCCTCTATTTAGGAACCGGGTATGAATCGACACTTCCTTTTTTAAAATGATGCGATGCAATGCAAACGAGACAGAGGTAAACATATTAGCGCAGGAGAGATAAATAATCCAAAAAGAAAACACGTTAACGCAAGAAGAAAGAAAAAAAGAACACCTATCCGGGTGACCGCTAGGATTTGGCGTGCTCTACCTAGGTTAAGCTCCTAGGTTTCTCTATATGCAGTTTGGTTCTAGGGTAAAGGTACCTGAACCAGCAGATTCCTCGATCTTCACCCATTATAGGTTCATACAGATCGAGTTCGGTTCAGGGGGATACATTTCCCTATGGGTGCACGGAGATGAAAATCCCACGAAGACATAGGTACGGATGTATCCCGAAAGCGATCTACTATCTTGCACGGAGGTGAAAACCTCACGAAAGAGTAGTTTCTCACTCCCACTTAAAAGGTGTGACCCAGCGGTCATGCAACATGATGCAAAATATTTTACAAGGTTCAAATCACAGCAATCAAATGAAATGACACAAGTGAATGCAATAAGAGGATCATAATTTTTCGAATCAAATTTTCAATTTTCGACAACAAGATAGGAAATAATCAACTTAATGGCTCGACTCTCAAAAGTCCCCAGTGGAGTCGCCAAGCTGTCGAAACCACCCCTCTCGGCTCTTGAGAAGGGCGAGGATCGAACTTGGGTTGGGAGTCGCCACCAATCCTTTTTGTTGAGGTGTGATTGGGTCACCTTGAAAAGTAGTTGTTTTAAATAAACTATTTAATTTATTAAAACAACGATTTTGGTCTACGAAAAGTTAAAAACGGGGTTCGGAGTCGATTCACGTGCGAGGAAGGGTTAGCACCCTCGATACGCCCAAAAATTGGTACCTAATTGATTATCTAATGTCTTGATGTCGAAAATTTGGGAATTTGAAAGAAAATGATCCCTTTTTATGATGATGTTAACTGATAATACTAAAAGAAATCGAAGATGTATGTCAAGGGGCTATTCAGTCTCGAGGCAAAATGCCGTAACCAATACTTTAGGACACCCCTTTTTGACCATCGAGACTACACTTCCCCTTTTTATTTATAATTTGCTTTAAAAGACAATCCTATTAAAGTGGACGAAGAAACCACAAACCCAATACTTTAGGGTGTGTTTTCTCGAGCTTCCAAATATAGAATGTTGCATTGCTTGTAGAAAACCCTACTTCGGAATGACAAAACACCATGTCCAATGCTTTAGGAGATGACATTTTGAGTTCCAAAAATAAGCCCCTTTTTTTGTAAAAATATACTTGTTCGAAAGGATATTCGGGCATTTAGATTAAACGAGAAAATCGCAACCCAATACTTTAGGGCACAATCTCTCGAGCTTCTAAACACAGAACATTGCCTCGGTTAAGAAAATCTTACTTTGGAATAACAAAACATCGCATCCAATGCTTTAGGACACAGCATTTTGAATTCCCGAAAATAAGCTTTTTGTTAAAGTGTACATGTTCAAGAGGATATTCGGATATTTAGATTAAACGAGAAAATTGCAACCCAATACTTTAGGGCACGATCTCTCGAATTTCTAAGTAAGGAATATCAGCTTCACGAAAAGGAGTAATTTGATATTAATGCAACACAAGTTTAAAATAAATGTAAAAATAAGTTGCGATACTGATATGCGTAGTAGCACAGGAATGAATGCGTCAATATGAACAACAATGGTGAAGGCGAAAACAAAAGAAAACGAGTCTAAAACAAATGAGAAAAGAACAAAACATAAATGATAACAAAACTAAAATAATAATGATAAGCCTATATACAAGTCAGAGCACGATAACAGAAATAATAATAACATAATAATAATATAATAATAATAAAATAATAATAATAAGATGACAGTAATAATAATACCAAAATATGTGCGGTGAATAATAATATAAATATAGTAATACTAATAATAATAATAATACGTATTAATATAGACGTGATAAAAATTATATAATAATATTAGCAGTAATACGCGATATATATAACATATGAGTACGAATATAATAATGATAACGGTAATGAAATTAGTATATACAAATAATGATGTAACAATAATAATGCAAAATATATAAAAGATATAGTAATAACAATAGTAAAATACTGAAATAATAACATAATAATGATAATTATAGTAATAATAGAAAATATATACAATATACTAATATAATAATATAACAACAATATAACAATAATAATAAATATAATAATACTGATAATAATAATGATACACAATATATACAATACAATAATACAAGTATAATAATAATAATAATAATAATAAAATAATACTAATAATAACAATAGTATGGTAATAATA
Organism: Gossypium bickii; assembly: GCA_025503065.1. Lineage (NCBI taxonomy): Eukaryota > Viridiplantae > Streptophyta > Magnoliopsida > Malvales > Malvaceae > Gossypium > Gossypium bickii. Next base: position 48,700,270 of record CP106709.1, on the reverse strand, counting down.
GTAGAATAGCAATAATATGTACAATATAGTTTAGTATGATAATAATAATAATAATTAGTAATAATAATAATACTAATGATAATAAGCAATATATAATATACTAATTTAAATATAGCAATAATAATAATAATAATAAAGATTGCAAAATAACTAAAAAGGGATCTAATTGCATATAATAGTGAAAGTCTGGGGTTGATTTGAAATAAAATAAAAGAAAAAGGGGTTACTTGAATGCGCGCAAAACAAAGGGGACCAAAAGGGAAATTATCCCTCAGCTCCCATGCGCTGTGTTTGGTTAAGGACTAAATTAGAACGAAAACAAACATGCAGGGGTAAATCTGAAAAATAACAGAAACCTGATTAAAAAGAGGGGAAAACGCAGAAGGACCAAAAGGGCAACTAGCCCAATTTACGAAAAACACGCGGATCCCAAGCGGGTCGGGTCAACACGCGGATCTGGGGGTGAAACGACGTCGTTTTGGCATTGAAAGGCAAGGACCAAAACGACGCCGTTTTGTAGTGTATATATATAGGAAAAATTAAGCAAAAAAAAATCATTTCTTACCAGATTTTTAAAAAAAACTTTAACCCCTTTTTTGTTTTCTCTGCAGGAGCAGAGGAGGGGCGATTTCCGACGACCGATGCCGCCGCCGACGCCGCAGCGCCGGCCACCGCGAGCGGTGGCCGAAAAAGGTAATTTCCCCTCCTTTTTTTTAAAAAAAATATTTATATGTGTATATGTATATTTATATGTATGTTTCTACGAACGAAAGAATAAAAAAATAAAAACAAAAATAGAAAATACCTTGAAAGTTTTTTTTTTTGCTGTTTTGGTGTTCTTTTTTTCTGCTTTTTTATTTTTATTTTTCGATTGATTCCAAAAAAAAGGGTCCATTTTACATTGTTTCATTCGGTTTTTATAACCGAAAAAGAAGAAAAGAAAAAAAATAAAATACAATATTTCCCATTTTTCTGCCATTGTTGTCTGTTGTTTTGTCTTCTTTTGCAGGAGGTGGAGGCACGAGTGGAGACCAACGGCAGTGGTGGCAGACAATGGCCTTAGTGGAGGCGCATGTGGGAGAGCCATGCGGCGCAAAGGGCTAGGCTAGGGTTTCTTTTTTTCCTTTTTTGATTTGGGTTTAGTTGGGCTAGTAAAATTGGGTTTGGGCTTGTTTGGGCCCCGGGTTTGTAATTGGTTTACTTGGGTTAGGTTTAATGGGCCTGGGCAATATTTGGGTATTACACTCTAAGTTAAAAATAAAATTCTGGAAAGCTAGACAAGGGGAAAAGGAATTTACTTTTTATTATAATGAGATGATGTCTCTTTGGCAAGAACTGGATCAATGTTATAATGATGAATAGAAGTGTCCTGGAGATGGTGTAAAAGCTATGAAAAAAGAAGAGAATGAACAAGCTTTTTTATTTCTGGCTGGTTTCTATAAAGAATTTGATGAAGTGAGATCTCAGATCTTAGGAAGAAAACAGCTTCCAAGACTCCTTGAGATTTTTTCTGTGGTTAGAAAAGAGGAGACGAGGAGAAAAATAATGTTAAGGCCAGGATTTGAAGCCAATGATGATAATTCTACTTTTGTAACTGTTAAAAATAATTATGATAGTGAAAAAAGAAAAAAAAAACATTGGTGCGATCATTGTAAAAAATATTGGCACACTTGAGAAATGTGTTAGAAGCTCCATGGAAAACTGACGAATGGAAAAAAGAAAAGTGACAATGGGCGTGGTTCACAATCAGGGGATAACAAAGCTTTCCAAACAACTAATGAAAATTATGAGGACCAAAGTTCTTTGGAGTGGTTTCCATTCACTAAGAAACAATTAGAGCATCTACACAAGCTTTTTCAATCACCACAATTTTGAATGAATTCTTTTGTTCTTAATTCATCCAATAATCCTTCTTCCTCCTTTGCCTAATCAAGTACTGATTTTCTATTTTTTTCAGTGTCAAACCTTGTAAAACAAACACGTGGATTGTTGATTCTAGAGCTAGTAATTTTTCTATTATTTGATAAGGTTATGATTTGGCATTATAGACTTGGACATCCCAATTTTCACTATTTAAGATATTTGTTACCTGATTTATTTAAAAATAAAAATCCTTCTTCATATCATTGTGAATTTTGTAAATTAACTAAACATCATCGGCCATTCTTTCCACCTCAAAAATATAAAGCTTTCAAACATTTTTCGTTAATTCATAGTGATGTTTGAGGACCTTCGAGAGTATCAACTTTTTTAGAAAAACGTTGGTTTGTCATATTTATTAATTATCATACTCGCATTTGTTGGGTGTTTACGAATTAATTCGTTGTCGGAATAAGGTACGAGGCATTATCGAAGTTTACGAATTAATTTTTTTTTACTCAATATAGCCCATTTATAGATATCTAGCCTTCCCTGCAAATTTTAAACCGAAACCAATCCACATCAACCAATCCAATTCAACATATTTTCAAAATAGATTCATGCATGTTTATAAGATAACCTCATCACATACCAAAACCAAGATTTGTTAGCCATACCAATGGCTGCCCTTACATTCATTTCATATTAACATTTACTTTATTAGCTTATACATGCCATTGATTTCCAAAATAAAGTTTCTTTATATACCGAAATCTTGGGGTTGATAGTATGATGTGTCTCCGACCAAATCCGACCTCCGAGCTCTTAACACTACAAAACAGGGGAAAAGGAAACATGAAAACCATTCATTCATTATTTGAAAGAAGGCTATTTTTGCCTCCTCCCCTCGACCCTAAGTACCGAGCCTTCTACTGCTAGTTTCTTCTCTTTGTACTGAAACTGGAGCATGACTCCCAGCTTCCTCAGATTGAGCTCGATCGGATGACATTACTATAAGAAAAACACAATTTAAATGGTCAGGAGATATCACACTATCAATAATAATTTAAATGGCATGTATAGCTAATTCGAATTTGCTACATCGGTCCGAGAACAGGCTAAACCGTAGCTTTGATACCAACAAATGTAACACTCCCTACCCGTATTCGTTGCCAGAATAGGGTACGAGGCATTACCGGAGTTTACGAATTAAAATTTTTTTTACTCAATATAGCCCATTTATATATATCTAGCCTTCCCTGCAAATTTTAAACCGAAATCAATCCACATCAACCAATCCAATTCAACATATTTTCAAAATAGATTCATGCATGTTTGTAAGATAACCTCATCACATACCAAAACCAAGATTTGTTAGCCATACCAATAGCTGACCTTACATTCATTTCATATTAACATTTACTTTATTAGCTTATACATGCCATTGATTTCCAAAATAAAGTTTCTTTATATACCGAAATCTTGGGGTTGATAGTGTGATATGTCTCCGATCGAATCCAACCTTCGAGCTCTTAACACTACAAAACAGGGGAAAAGGAAACAGGGTAAGCACTTTGTGCTTAGTAAGCCCATGTAACAAGAATTATACTTTCCTTATATTTTCAATACAAAGCAATAAACATTCATATATCCATTCAATGCATTATTACCCTAACATGCACAAACTCAACATTCAAGTTAATCCAATAATTTCCATGTATCAATAATATATAACATGATTGATGAGCTCATAAATACCATGATTTTCATTTCCTTGTTATTTTTCCATATTTATCCCGTTGAATTTCTCGGAATTTCGATGGATTTTCAGAGGTACACTTTAGTGTACAAATCCGGGTCCGTCAATTCATATTCATGTGCGCACATTTCCATTTCAGAGAGCACACTCCATGAACCTCATCTTTACAAATGGATTACCAAATTTAGGCTAAATCCTTGTAATATAAACTCATAGAGTATTGTCGGGATTACGATCCGAAGCTAAATCCTGAACGACAATTACTCTAATGAGCTTGGATCCGAATTACAGTCAGGCTAAATTCGAGACCCTAATTCGGATTACAATCAAGGCTAAATCCATTTTACACATATTCTTGGAGGGCTATATTAGGATAGGATCACCCGTCAAGGCTAGATCCTTTTTACCGTCAATTCTTTTTCAGAGATCCATCAAATTTTCCTTTCATTCAACCTGGATTTCTTCCCTTTTTTATCAAATATATCAATGTTTCATCAATTTTCATACAATGAACATTCAAATCATATTCACATCAATAACATACATTTCAAGCATTTAAGAATATAATTCAAGTTACATGAACTTACCTCGATACTTGTTCGTACACAAAAATCTACTAATTCGGGACTTTTTCTTTTCCTCGATTTAGCTTCGTATTTGTGTTTTTTGGATCTAAATAAATAAATTTAATAATCAATTTAATACATTTCATGTTCATATGTAACATTCTCTATAATTCTATTACTATTTATAGTTCATTTAGAGCTATCGCCTTGAGTCATAGTCACTAAATTATTTATATATTAAGCTACAGAACTCCAAATTAAGATCCGCTAATTTTTCTTGAAACTAGGCTCAAATATATTCTTACCATAAATTTTCCAGAATTTATGGTTTAGCCAATAAGTACAGTTAATTTTTTAAAGTTACCCCTGTTTTGCTGTCTAACAGTTCTGACCCTTCTTCACAAAAAATTAATTATCTCTTCATACATGATTCAGATGATGTTCCGTTTGTTTTTCTTAAACATAGACTCATTCAGGATTCTAAACATATAAATTTAAGCCCCTGATTATTTTTATTAATTTTTTTATGATTTTTAAAAGTCAGAACAGGGGAACTCGAATTCATTCTAACATTGTCTCACAAAATTCGTTATATCTCATTATTTACAAATCCATTGCTTACACTGTTTCTTCTATGAAAAACTAGACTCAATAAACTTTAATTTAATATTTTGTTCATCTTCTAATTTGATTTCTACATTTTATGGTGATTTTTCAAATTTAGTCTACTGTTGTTGTCCAAAACTGTTTTAGTGCAAACTGTTTATTACCATTTTTCCCCTAAGCTTTCAATAAATGATAATTTCGTACCTGCTCAATTAACTTCTCAATTAAGCTGATTTTTCTCACTTAACACTTTATTATATCACTTTAAACTACTTTATAACCTTTGGAAATCAAAATTTTAGCACTAGACTTTAATTCCAAACTTTTTCACAATTAGATCCTACAAATCAATTTCTATTTAAATTACCTAATAAAATCATCTGATAAACAAATTAAAGCTTCAATTTCATGCTATTTCATCATAAACTTATAGCACTCAACCATGGTGACTTTCAATTTCATCCATGAGATCAAAAACTAATGAATTTAGTAATAAGACCTAGTTGTAAAAGTCTTAAAAACACAAAAATTACAAGAAAAAGGTAAGGATTAACTCACTTGGTGCAAAAATTATGAAATACCAGCTTAAAAAACCCTCCTATGGCATTTTTGGCTGATGAGAATGAAGAAAAATGAAGAGATTTCTAGATATTCCAAATTAGTCCTACTTTTATTTAGTAAATTTTGTTATTTTCTCATTTTGCCCTTATTTCAGTAATTCTCCTGATTTTTTCAGCTTATGCCGCCCAAAATATCTCCTTTGGGCTTATTTGCTCTTTAGATCCCTCCTCATTTGACAATTGAACTATTTAATTCTTCTAGTAACTTTTACACCCTTTTCAATTTAGTCATTTTCATTTAATTACCTACCCAAACGTTAAAATTTTCTAACGAAATTTTAATATCACATTACTAACATTTTATAAATATTTATAAAAATATTTCCTATTCAATTTTATGAGATCAAGGTCTCGATACCTTGTTTTTACCCAATTCCTTCAATAATTCTTTTTTCTCACTAACCACTAAATTGGTAAAATTTTTCTATCGATATTTTAATACGATTTTCCTATCATATAAATATTCATGTAAAAATATTAAAATAAATTTCTCTTTAAATCGAATTTGTGGTTACGAAACCATTGCTCTGATAACCTTGAATTTAGGCCATTACAAGATAAATCTGAAGTTAAAAATGTGTTTCAGTCTTTTTATGCTATGGCGAAAACACAATTTGGTGTGAGAATAAAAGTATTTCAGAGTGGCAATGGTGGGGAATTTTTTAGTGACCAATTAGGTGTTTTCTTAACCAAACATGGAATAGTCCAATAAAACTCTTGTACAAATACACCACAACAAAATGGGATTGTAGAAAGAAAAAAACCGACATCTTTTGGAAGTAACTAGAGCCTTGATGTTCACTAGTCAAATACCACGTTATCTTTGGGGCGAAGCCTTGTTAACAGCTACATATCTTATTAATAAAATGCCCAGTAAGACCCTAAACTATAGAACTCCTTTTCGTCTTTTTAAAGATAACTTTCCTAACTCTAAATTGATCACAAATTTATCTCTCTAAGTTTTTGGGTGTAGTGTTTTTTTCATCTTCACAACCAAGGTAAACTAGATCCTAGAGCAAAAAAAAAAATGCTTATTTGTTGGCTATGCTTTTAATAAAAAAGGTTACAAATGTTATGATCCAATTGATAGGAAGATTATTGTTACCAGAGATGTCACGTTTGTTTAAACGCAATCTTACTTTGATTCTAATCTTCAGGGAGAGAATTATAGTAAGGAAGATTCTATAATTAATCAAGAAAAGACTAGGAATATACAACATAGGGATTCTAATAATGAGGAAGACAAATTTATGATTAACAAAGAAATTAATGATGTTAATGTTGTTAATAAAAATGAGTATGAATGTGTAGAGTCTGATCATGAGAATAAAGAACTAACAAAGGAGTTAATTGTTTACTCAATAAGAAACTGAAATCAAGAAAGTGGAATCCACCAGATTCATCACCAAGAATCCGACCCGCAAAATCTTGTCAAAAGTCCTGGTAAAGTTCATATTCCAACCAATGAATTTTCTGATTTAGATATTCCAATTGCTAAAAGAAAATGTGTTAAAAATGTTGTCAAATATCCCATGTCTAACTTTGTGTCCTATAAAGCCTTGTCTTTAACATTCTTAGCCTTTGTTTCGTGTCTCGATACTATGAAAATACCCAAAAATGTGAAAGATGCTTTACAGGTTCCTGAGTGGAATGAGGCTATTTTAGAGGAGATGCGCGCTCTTGAAAAAACAGGTACATGGGAAACAGTGGAATTACCTGTAGCGAAAAAAAAGTGGGCTGTAAATGGGTACTCACAACCAAATTCAAACCAGATGGATCTTTATACAAAGCCCGAGTGGTGACTAAAGGGTACACTCAAACATACGAGATAGATTATCTTGAAACATTTGCTCCAATAGCCAAATTAAATTTTGTTAGAGTTCTTTTATCAATTACTGTTAATCTTGACTGGTCTTTACAGCAACAAGATGTGAAGAATGCTTTCCTAAATAGGAAACTTGAAGAAGAAGTTTACATGGATCCTCCTTCAGGTTTTGAAGAAAAATTTGAAACATGAGTATGTAAGATCAGGAAATCTTTGTATGGTCTAAAGCAGTCTCCTCGAGCTTGGTTTGGACGATTCACTCAAGTTGTTAAAAAACAAGGTTACTTACAAGGGACAAGTTGATCACACAATGTTCTATCGACACTCACAAAGAGGTAGAATAACAATTATTGTAGTTTATGTCGATGATATCATTCTTACAAGAGATGATGTGGATGAAATAAGGCGTCTCAAGGAGCATCTAGCATTGGAGTTTGAGGTCAAAGACTTGGGTCCTTTGAAATACTTTCTTGGAATGGAAGTCGCTCGATCAAAGAAGGGTCTTGTGGTCTCTCGGAAAAAATATGTGATTGATCTTTTAAAAAAGGTTGGGATGAGTGGTTGCCACCCAACTGACACACTAATTGATCCAAATGTAAAATTCGGAAATAAAAGAGGTCGATTAGTTGATAAAGGACTGTACCAAAAATTAGTTGGTAAATTAATTTACTTATCACATACAAGGCCAGACATAGCTTTTGCAATGAGCTTAGTTAGTCAGTTTATGCACTCTCCAATGGAAGAACATGAAGAAGTAGTATTTCAGATTCTGAGATACTTGAAAAGTTCATCTAGAAAGGGCTTATTCTTCAAGAAATCCGAACAAAGAAGAATTGAAGCTTATACACATGCAGATTGGGCAGACTCAATAACAGATAGAGGATCTACATCATGATACTATACATTTGTTTGGGGAAACCTTGTGACTTAGCGAAGCAAAAAACAAAGTGTTGTAGCAAGAAGTAGTGCAAAGGCTGAGTTTAGACCAATGGCTCAAGGAATTTGTGAAATGATGCGGTTAAAAAGAATTATGGAAGAGCTGAGGAAACCAATAACTTCACCAATAAAGTTGTACTGTAATAGCAAAACTGTCATTAGTATTGCTCACAACCCAGTCCAACATGACAGAACTAAACATGTTGAGATTGATAGACACTTTATCAAGGATAAAATTGAAGAAGGCCAAGTGTGCATGTCGTTTGTTCCTTCAAAACAACATATTACTGACATACTCATTAAAGGGCTCTTTAAGACAAGCTTTGATTTTCTTGTAAGCAAATTGGGCACGATTGATATATATGCACCAACTTGAGGAAGGGTGTTGAAATATGTGAAACCCATATATTTTGGGATATATTTTAAAGTTATTTAGGTAGATAAAATCTTATTTAGGTAGATAATCTTAGAATAAATCATTTAGTAGTTTATTAGAATAAGGGAATTATTTTCCCTTATATTTTAGCAGTTTATTAGAATAAGAGAATTATTTTTCAAATTAGGTTAGGACTTTTTTCTCTATTTAAAGCCAGTTCTTTAGTTAATAAAAGACGGAATAGTTTTATTAAATGCTCTCTTGAAAACTTTCATTCATGTATCATAATAAGTAAACTACGGAATTATTCATTGTAATTCACAAACTCCTTTATGATGTTATTCATGGAATCAAGGAATTACAATGAATGAAACATAAGAGGTATGCCTTTACATTAGCAACTATATTAAGGAGTGCATACAATGAGAACTTCTACAATGCAGCAGTCATTGGCAGTCCCAAGAAGTGAAACCACTAGGATCCCTATTGCCATCCTCTATAAAAGTTGTTACTGGAAAATTATTTGGAATATGAAACAAAATGCTATATAATCGGTTTAATACTTGCACTATGTGTATAAGTAATATTAAGTTGTTGATTATAAATCAAAACTTGCAACTAAATGCTTTTACCTGCTCAAAGCCTCAGACTTCAGTAAAACTGCATAACCGTAGCTTAGGATTTCCACTGAACAAAACGGCTTATAGAAAGCAAATAAATGAAATCAACCCAAGGAGGCCCTGCAGCTCTTCATCCTTTTTACAAGACACAAATCATGACCAATGAATCGTCAGTTAAAACACTGTAGTAGTTAGCGTGATTCAAGGAATTGTGCTTCGCTAGTGATAATCTGGACATTGAGTTCAACAATCTGTCACCAGAAATCGCCACAAGAGCACTTTCCATTCCTGAAGTGATGGAATCGTTGGACATCTCTGAGTATTATCTGCCTATCAAAGATTTGTGATATATGTTTAGCAGCAGAATGGCAATCCCCGCAAACTCGTAGGTTCTTTACCACGCGAATTGTTGATCCAGGGGGAGTGTTTAGGAGCCCATAAGCAATGGCCAATTTCTCACTATGATATCTAAGTGAAATTTCTTTCTCTGCTTCTCCCATTTCTGCATGAAAAACTAGAGAGGTATCAGGTACATAACCAACCATCTTCAATTCCTTCATTAACTCATCAAGTGCCTTATGAAGAGATGTTGAAACAGTATTCACCCCATCCCCAGAGAAGAATTCATGCACTACATTGTCCACCTCTATGGAACTACAACCAGGAACTTTTACCACCCCTCTATCATTCATCAATTTCCTTAGGAAATCCACATCTTCCCATCTCCCAGCTCTTGCACACAAGTTGGATAAGATCACATAATCTCCACCATGAGAGTCATCTAGTTCGAAAATTCGTTCAATTACCCTTTTCCCAAGTTCCACATCACCATGACTACTACAAGCAGCTAATAATGTTCGCCATAATATTAGGGTAGGCTTGATTGGCAATTCATCAATGAACTTATAAGCCTCATCTAAGTTTCCTGTTCGACCAAGTAAATCAACCATACACCCATAATGCTTAATACCCGGAGTAATGCTGTATTTATCACTCATACTAGAAAAAAACCTCCAACCTTCATCCACAAGTCCATTATGACTACAAGCATATAAGAGACCTAAAAACGTGATCTCATCAGGTTGTACCCCTGCCTTTCTCATCTCTTCAAATGTTTCAATAGCTTTATAACCCTTCCCATGAGTTGCATATGCCACAATCATTGCTGACCAAGCCGGTGTATCCCTGATACTCATGTTCTCAAAAACACAAATTGCATCCTCCAAGCTCCCACACTTTGCATACATATCGATAAGTCCAGTGCTTACTTTAATATACTTATCAAGTCCATTTTTTTTAACATATTCATGCATCCACTTCCCCAAATCCAACGCTCCTAACAAAGCACAACAAGACAGAACACTTAACATAGTAACATCAGTAGGCTTCAAACTTTTAACTTGCAATTCACGAAACAGTGACAAGGCTTCATTTGGTCTGCTACATTTAGCATAACCAGTAATAATAGCATTATAAGAAATAACACAAGGGTCCAACATCTTATCAAAGACCCTGCGAGCCGAATCCACATCATTACACTCAGTATACATACTAATAAGGCTGGGGCATATGTAAATATTATGATTAAGCCCAAGTTTAATGGCAAGGCAATGAATTTGTTTACCTTCTTCCAAGGCTTTAGCACTTGAACAAGCTTTAAGAACAGAAGGGAAAGTGTAGTCATCAGGCAGGAAGCCAAAGGAAAGAAGCTGAGAAAAGAGGGGAATGGCTTGGATTGGGGTATTGGAACGTGAATAGCCACGAGCCATGGTATTAAAAAGGACAACATCTGGTTGGGATATATTGTCAAACAGCTTGTGGGCATATTCCATGGAGGTAAAAGTTGGGTTCTTGGTGCAGAAATTGATGAACTTGGTGAGGAAATTGAGGTCATTTTGGAGATGGGTTTTGATTGTAAAGGCTTGGATTTGTTTCAGTCCTTTCAAAGAGGTGCACTTGGGTAGAAGAGAAAGAGGGTTTTGTGGTGGGTTCAGGGTCTCAAATCTTGAGATTTTCTCATTGAATTTTGATTTTAGAGGAGAAATTGAAGTTACTGGAGATGGGACAGTTGCCATTGCAACAAACAAATGCATGAAAGTGGAAACTATTTTTTTGGTTCAAAGGTTTGAGGAGGGAAGCCAAAACAAATAAAGATAAGAGCTTTACCATTTTTGTAATGAAAACAATATTCAAATGCATTCATGTATACTTATCCAAAAGTAACAACCATTAATTCGATGCCACGTAACTAAAATGTATAATCTTTTGGTACAACTTAACACACGCTAAACTGTGTGCAAAGACGTTGAATTGAAATGGGCAAAAGCTAAATATGAATCCTTTGACTCCCCTAGACACTCAAGTTTAGAGTGTTTATGAGCCCCAAAAAAACAAAGTTTCAAGAGTTTTTAGATTCCTAGGAAGACTCCTTTTTTAGGGTTTTTGGCCAAAAATTTTAGGGTTCACTTACAATATTTTTTTCTTTGATATTTTCCATTTTTCGTCGTCACATTGTCTCTTCATTCTTTAAAAACGTACGTCTGGTAATACACAGAAATCCTTCTTTTTTTTCTTTTATTCTCTTCTTCCCATTTATCTATATGCATTTACTTGTCTTTTCTTTCTTTAACCCATTTGGGGTTTTTTTTTAAATTATTTTCAGATGAACCTTATTATAAATATGTTTGGTCTTGTCTATTCTGGTGAAAATGTTGAACTTGACAATGGTATTTTAAATGCTTTCCTGTTTCTAATGGTTCCAAATGCAAGTGGGATTGTGTTTTATTGCATCTTTAGATTCATATTTTTTGTTTAACCATATCCTTAAACATTGATGTAAGGCTAACTGTGTTTCAACTGTTTTGAAATGCCTTATTGATGCTAGCTAGCTTTACCATGAGAGTTGCTTCTTTTTTTTTTTAACTATGCTTAACCATTCCTGGAAGACAGATGATGATGGATAGTTACTAGCTAGATAGTTTTCTTTCCCATTGTTTCTTGCGGCAAAAAATTGAAAATGACAATCAAACAGAGGCAATATTGTCGTGATGTTTCCCAACAAAAGCAGATTGTGGTGTCTGAATGTCGGAAAGAAAGGATAAGTGAAGAAATGAGCCTTAAGTTTGAAGGAAAATTAACTGAGGGAAGCAATAACCAGTTGTTGATTCTTGCAAACTTTGCTGAACTAATATCTGAATCTGAGTACATCTTACCTACAGTACATGAAAATCCTCAAAATGATGAAGGTTAGTGCCTTAAAACTTTGGAAAATGTTTTGGTTTGTTTCGATTTAATAGGTATATGGTTCATATTATGTGATTAATAATCCATGGTCCGTGTTAGATTCTAGTATGGAGGCTCAACATTTGCAAGAAAACGCTGACGATGTTATGGCTAAGAATAGTGGTACAACTCTCATCCAGCTCCAACAATCTCATTGCTTTAGTAACATTCTTATCTGATTTTTATATTTTTTCTACTCTTTCAGATAAGAATTGGGGTGAAGCTGATGAAATGCCCCCAATTTCTCATGATAGAAATGAAAGGGATGGATCTCATGGTGAAGGGACAGTGCCGCGGTTAAGTCATATTAGACGTCAAGCCCGTCTTAAAATCCAGTCATTCATGAAAAAGAGCATCCAAGAGGATAGTTATAGGACCTTGCAGGGAAGTAAAATGCGCCTGACTCAAATTCGTCGTCAAGCTCGGTCTGGAAACCATGTACCTCAGCTAAACATTAGTGCAGTATGTTCACATGGCAAGTTGCTAGGAGGGATAACACGATTGAGTCAGATACGGCGTCAAGCTCGGTCTAAAAACAATTGCTCACGACAAGAAGGAACTGGAGAGCCTATGCATGTGCAATCGGATTGCCAATTTCATGAAGGTAATATATTAGGATAGATATAGAGAGGACAATGAAGGTTTGCTTGTAATGAGTATGCTTTAAGGTTCTGCAATAGCAATTTATTGTTTTTCCAGCTAGACCAAAACAATGCCAAGCAATAGGCGCATAGCAATAAAGAAATTTTGTCTTCAATGACCTATGATGACCTTCGAGCACCTTGCACTCACAAAGTGTGTCCAGATTTTCTGTTCAGGCAAAGCAGGTCTATGATCAAGCTTTTAGAATTTCATGTTAACCCATTGATACAATTTGGTGGAAATGTGTGATATTGCTTGAATGAGCTTCCTCTTGTAATTGCTAGTTTTGTTAGCAACTGTGCCATCTTTTTCACAAAATCGTGCACCTGTATGCCACTAGTTGATGATTATTGCGAATTTCACACTTTTCCTTTTAGGTGTTAAACAGTATTTGCACTAATATCCATGGTCATTTACAGTAGATGCTGATAATGTGGACAAGATGATGCTTGAGAAAGGACAGCTACGCTTAAGTCAATTAAGACGCAAAGTTCGTTCAGGCAATGTAGATTTGGTTGCACCGACAGATGTGGGGAATACTGTATAACTGAAATCTGTGCATATATATGTATATATATTGCTTTTAATGCAATCAACATCATTCCCTGATTCTAAGTCATTAATGCATCAATTACAGAACTAATATACAAGTTCAGCTCAGATATTTTGACTATGAAACTAGAGGTAAATCCTTCTGCTTCCATTTGGAAAAAGGTTCTGATTTTCTCTCCTTTTGCTTTTCCTCCTTATAACTCACTGTATTGCACTTGGTGGTCTGACGTGGAATCTTGGCCAATTAATACTTTTTTTTTGTCATTGGCATGCTCTGAAATCAAAGCCTACAATATTCACTCATTATGGAACCTACTGCAAAACATCTAACATCAAAAGTGGACAATGTTGGATGCATAAAATTACTAACATCTTTACAGTATTCTTAAAATTTTCAGTTTGATTTGATGATGGAGCAAACAGCGAAATTTTGACCCCCTAAGTTGCATTACTTGTAAAGAAAGGAGTCATTGCCTTGCTTTTGAAGTTTGACGTTTGAGGTTAGAATATCAACGGGTGTGAAGCTCCATTCCTAGGCCATCCTATGTTCATTCAATCACAATGACCTGTCTCCAGACTGAAATGATATATGATATGTTTCCAGACTGAAATTCATTCAATCAAAATGACCTGTCTCCCCCCCCCCCCGGCGTAAAGCAAAGATATTTGCTTATAGTTTGATTATTATAGATTGGAATGGAACTTATATTTCTTTCTCCTTTTACTTCCTCTGCTTTTTTAATCTTTTGTTCCATGATCTAAGCTTATATACCATATTCTCCAAATCATCGGAAAATGGAGTAAACTGGAGAATCCTGAACATTGGAAATGCTTTAATCCTTATATACTCATATTATTGCTTATCAAACTGTTACCCATCTTACATAAAGCTGGGGGCTAGTATCTATTTGGGTAATTCACAAATGGTTAACAATTTGCTTTATGGAAGTAAAGGTTCCAACTACACCTATGAATAACCCGGCCACCAAAATTGCTACAACTATTATCAGTTCTAACCCCATTTTTCGAGCAGCTTTGTTCAGCTTAAGATAACACAGGCACGGCAGCAACATAGATGCAGTGACACTCAAGAACGATCCTATAAATGCCATCACGTAGCCAAAAAATGGGATGGTTAAGGCAACAATCACTGTGCTGATCACTAGTGCAGTTCTAATGAGGATGCTTAGTGACCTGCTGTTGCGAAAGAGGGATGTTTCTTCGATCGCAGTCGTAATTGGAGCTGTGATGATAGCATATTTCGTCAGGGGATTGATTAGAGTAGTATAAATTGCTATTTTTGTGCTCATCTTTTTTATGGGAAGATTTAATGTCACTTGAGACTTCAGATGTTCTCCAAACATCAGGTAGCCCATGACAGCCATCGATCCGTAGTTGATCGTGCTTGTGATGAAGCAAACAAGTAAAACCTGCAACGAAAAACAGAAAGGTGCATGAGTTTATTTTCCCTGAAAACTTGATGCAACTCTTAACTATCAGTAAATCAGGAAAGAATTGCGTCAATCTTTATGTAGAACTCCATGATATCACTTTCTTACCTTGGAGAATTTGCTTCTATCTTTCATTGAGCTGCATAACGTAGGGAAAACTGCATGGCCACAATAACAAAAAGCAAACATGCTTATGGCAATAGGCATTCCCCTCCAATTCAAAACCAAATCATTTTCATGGAACCCCACTTTATCTACTGCTCCCACCCAAAAGATGCAGATAACAAGAATGAAAGAAGCTAACACCCCACCAGCAGAAACATAGGCAAGTAGAGCCAAACTCTTCAACCATGTAGTTGGCAGAACTATGAGGGAAGTCAACATAACAAAGGCTTGTTTTCCTCTGATTTTCAGCCCGGCAACTTTAAATGCCGTGTTTGGAAACAGCTTGTCCAGATTGTCACCTTCTAATATCAGAAACTCAACTGCAACCAAATACAACTCGACATACATGAACACGGATACGATAGCTCTCCCCTTATACCCAAAAGCACGCTCACCTATATCGGGGTAGGTTTTGATGAGGGGATGCGTATCCATACAACGTCGTAGAAGTAATCCTGTGTACCAACAGAGAACAGCTACCAGGAAAAGAAGCAATAAGCTTAGCCATCCCCCTTGAGCAAGTGCGTATGGAATTGACAGTATCCCTACGCCTGAGTGGTAGAATTCGAAGATATAGGTTATTTAAATGTTAATTGACCAATGGAAATGGATTAAAGGATTCATGTAGTAGAGACATCTAATGGAACTGAATCTTTATTTGATCAAGCTGTTATATTTTATTACTAGACTCCTATTCTAAAGATGATTGGTTCTTCAAATTCTTTGGGTTTGTTTAATATACTACAAAGAAGCATGAGAAGAAAACCTTTAAATTACAAAGAGGAAGAGAGGAACCTGATAAGGCATTGAGACCATTGAAACAAGTTCTAAAGAAGCTGGTGCCTTTGGTTGGTTGCTGTGGCTGTTGAACCTCATTTTGGCTCTCTAATTTCTCTGCCTTTGTGAAGTCCATCTTGTGACATTCATAAACACACATTGTTGGACAATATATATATATATGACCAACAAGCTATGATGTCACTTGTGGATGGTGACAAGTATATGCACCTGCATTAATTTCTTGGTTTGTGAGAGGAGTAAGTGAAGATGACTAGATGGCCATTCAACTTTAATAGGAAAAAGCAGTTCCTTACATTAAGGTGATAAATACATTTTAGCTTTCAAAAGAAAAAACCCACTCACATGCCAACATTTGTGCTTTGACACATTAGTTCCCTCTTTTTGCTTCCTTCAATGTTGTTGTTTAATGAGGTTAGGCTTTTTCCTTTTTGACATGAAATTCATGTAACGCCTAACTATATGAGAAAAGAGTTGTGTTTAATGGTAACCTTTGTTTCGTGTTTCATTTAAGAAACAGCTGTCTGTATCCTAGGTTTTTTTTTTTTTATGACAATAACAAGAATTTATTGACAGTTAAATTGTAAACATTTCCCATCAGAAAATTTTACCTAAAATTGGGTGCTTCGAAGTAAGTTATAATGTAGAAGGGATATCCAGTTTTGTTCTTGTCTTTTTTCTAGATTATGAGATAGCTTCTGAATTGTCAGTGAAGGGTCCTCGTCAAAATTTAAAGCCCTAAGAGACTTAACCACTGAAATATAAACATTAGCCTCACACTCAATCACTTTATATCCCTGGATTTTCTTTTGATCACTGCTTATAAACAATCATTCTTTATAAATCTTTGACTACTTTGCTGCAAAGAAAAAATGATTCCAAAGTAACTGAAATGACATGCCAAGAAAAGCAAGTATATACATCAATGCCAACATGGTATAGTTGGTGTTTAAATAACTCCCTCACAAACATCAAAAATCGAGTCTCACCAGCAAGTGATCTGTAAATAAAATTTGACAAAGAAAAAAGTACAGAGGTATCTATCAGAAAGAAAAATAAAGTTGGATTTGATTGACTTCAAGTTACAATTGGACGACAAGAAAACATAGACAACTAAAACTCCATCTTTATGAAATGAATCAGATAAGCATTGTAAACTTTTTGCTGTAAAATTTGGTTATCCTAATTAGTGAAGTCAATGAATTTTTCTGATATTTCCCAAAGGGGAAATATAAAAATAAAGTTGAGGTTCTTTTGCTGTGAAAATCTACTCCATCATTCAAATACAATGAAGACCCTAACTTGACCCTTTTTTAATCAGTCTCTTTTTTTGTTTATATGAAAGTCTTCCATTTCCATTAGTGATAAGATAATATTAGTTGCCAGCTTTAAGAAAAGAGGAAGCAAAAGTATAACCTTTGTAGATCATGACTTTTATCTGATTGGAGATTTTGGAAACTATGAGGAATGCAAAGCAATATAGAGAAGAATAAAATAAAGAAAGCGAAAGCAATTCGAGTTTAGATTTTTGGATAAAGAAAAGGAAAATCTATGATCCAATAATGAGCCTTCTCCATGCATAATATTATGAATTAACAGATTCACTGCAATATCCATCTTAATCCTATGTTTAAATTAGGGTAAAAGGAAGGGAAGGATAATTTTTCATTTACTGAACCTGGACAGTTAGATGGAAGAGTTTTTCGTTTTTTTCTTACTGAATTTTGGCCGCCTCTTTTATAACTTTTTGTAGTCGTTTTAAGTATTTTGTGAAGTTGACGTATAAATTATATAAATAATTATAAATAATATTTTTTTTCCTTCAATTCAACCTACAATTGCTTTCGTAACTTCGATAGACCCAGGCCAGCTAAGACTACAAAGTTGTGAATAGTTTTAATATTTTACTATAGTAAAATTTGTTTATAGTCGGGTAATTACGTGTTTAGATTTGAAGGTTTGTTTGAAATTTAGAAGGATTTGAATAAGAATATTACATCTGAAAATTATGTTTAAAGAAAATAAAATTAAGCTTATTTAAAATATAGATCGGGCTCAGACTTGAACATTTAAGGTTTGATCGTTTTTAAGTTTATAATATTTTATATTATGATATTTTTATATATTATGTAATATAAAACACATTAAAAAATAAACTTACACTAAATATATAATACTACTCTAATGTAAACATTAAAATAATATTATGATGATTATATAAAAATATTCCATAAATAAAAAATATATAAAAATATTAAATAATAAAAAAATATCCAGATAGTCTTGAGGATGGAGTGGATGAAAGCGTATGGAAATAATAATTTGAAAAACAAAAACTTAAATTTTTTAAAGCTAGAAAATTTCAGAGAAACAAATTTCTTTTTATTTCTATATTGGATGTTTGAAATCGTGCCTTTTATTACAAAATTGATAGTTTTTAAGAGAGAACTTTTGCCTTTTTACAATATCTTTGTTTGGGGAATTTTATCCCTTTTATCATTATTAAAATGACATAATTGCTACTTTTTAGAGAATATAGTTTCTGGTTACATTTTTTTTCTTTTTACAGAAAATCTTACAGTTAAAATTATTTTTTTTTTTGCAGAGAATTCTTATTGTTCATTGCAGAAAATCTTTACTGTTCATTGCAAGGAATCTTCATATTGTTCATTACAGAGAATTTTCACAGTTCATTCGTCTTTTCTTACAAGAAATCTCCCTTATTCATCTTTTTTCTTTACTTTGCAGGCTTGCAGAAAATCATTCATCTCGTCTTTGTAAAATAATTTTTTGTCATCATTTTTTATTTTAATTTTTTCTGGTTCTGGTGATAGTTATTGAAGTAGTATTGTCTGCAAAATCTACTGTTTTGATCAAAATCTTCTAAAAATGCATCCCTTCAGGATGCACAGAATCCAAATGAAATTGTTCACAAATCAAAAAATGAATTGAGTCCTTTCTCAATCCCCAGAAGTGGCATTAGCTTTTTCTCAATTAAAAGAGGAAATTCCTCTCAAACAAATCAGTGCTGAAACAGTAAAGATGTCAAAAAAATAAAGATATTGTTTTACACAAACAAAATCTCTCCAAAATATTTTAAAAGAAATCTCTCTAAGACGTTTTCCAAAAAAAAAGTAGCATTTTCCCAAAAATATTTCCCAAAAGAAATATCTCAAATTCTCCAAAGAAATTTCCAGCCAAATTTACCACAAAAATAGACCACCATCCATATTTCACATATTGGGGTTACAAGTGGCCTAGTACAATGTCTTCCTAATGAACAATCAACATATAAAATATTCCTAGCTCATATATTTTAAAAATGGTACCCAATTCAAATTCTCAATTTGGTTTCAAGAATGGTGGAACTGGTATAGACCATCATCTTTTGATATCCGACCAGAAAAATTTTGAAATTTATGGCCCAAGTTCTTTAACAAATTCCAGCTCGAACCAAACCAAAAACACATTTATCGAACAATCCATTTTTTTCTCAAACCTGTGTATTTCTTGGATTGTTTCTTGGAATTACTCTTATGAACAAGATCCTGTGTAGGAATTTCATTATTAGTTCAAAATTTCAGAACGAAATGGTCGAACAAGTTTAATGATGAAAAATATGATTTTGATTCCAAGTATTTGGACAATTTTTTCAACAAGAATTCAAGATTATGTAAGTCCGTAGCCCCGAATCAATCTATAGCAAAATTCCTTCAAGCAAAATTGACTGCTAGTTCAATGTTAGCTCAAGCCAAGACTAAGAAGGAATACAAAAAACTCAATGCTGAAATGCTAAGCTCAATGGATTCTAGATCATAAGACAAGAAATCCTTGACGTCTTCAATCAAAACTGTGGATCTTGCAGACGATACCACTTCAATAACTATAACCAGAACCAGAAATTTTTTTTCTTGAAGTTGAGGATTTCTCGTCTTCTGATCCAGGATCCATTGAGCTAAGCATTTCAAGAGATGAATGACTCCCTGCAAACATGCAAAGCAAAGATAAAAGATGAATAGGGGAGATTCCTTACAAGAAAAGACGGATGAACAATGAAAATTCTCTGCGATAAATAATGAAGATTTCCTGCAATGAACACTAGAGATTTCCTACAATGAATAGTGAAGATTCTGTGTAAAAAAATTACAAAATTCAACAGTAAGATTATCTGTAAAAAGAAAAATACTTTGTAATCAAAAAATATATTCTCTGAAAGGTAACAATTATGTAATTTTAGTAATAATGAAAGGGATAAGATTACCCAAATAAAAATGTTGTAAAGAGACAAGAGCCTTCTATAAAAGACTCTCAATTTTGTAATAAAAGGCATGACTTCAAACACTCCATACATAAATAAAAAAATTTGTTTCTCCGAAATTTTTCTAGATTTCAAAATTTGAAGGTTTTTTTTTTTTTTTTTGTAATTTAAAACAAATCAATTTTAAGTTTTCAAAAATTTAATTTTTAAATTATTATTTTCATACGCTTCCATCCACTCAATCCTTAGATCATTGGGACTATCTGGTAACAGAGTCAAAGAGAAATATGTATTTCTAAGTTTTGAAAATATTCAATTTGTTTTCAAGTTTTCAAGAGTTCCGATTTCACTGTCTTTATTGATGTATTATTTTTGTTGAGTATTGATACATAGTCTAGTTTTTAAAATATAATATGAGCAGACCTAAAATGAGTTTGGGTTAGTCTTTTACAAATAAAGGCGGGTTACAAGTATAAAATATGTTAATATTATGCTTAGAGTTAACCCGATCCGTGAACGTCTTTACTTGTTAACCCCTTGTATGTAACTTTTTTATTCTCTTCATATTTTATACAAATTATTTTATGAATAAAAGTTATAATCGTAAAATATTATTAAAATGAATCTTACTTTTTGTTTCCACTATTTAACCAAGCAAAGATGGTTAAAATTACTTTATTTTTATTTTTTAAAAATTAATAATTTTAGTTATATTTTATCTTTTCCTTAATCTCTTCTATTCTCATTTACTTTATTTTTGTTTACTTTTCTTTCCTACTGTTAATCCACGTAAAGGAAAATAACAACTATTAATGATTACATCATTAGCAAAGGAAAACAGTAACTATCAATGATTACTTGTGATGAAGCCAAAATTTGGTTTTGAGATTTTAATTTTTAATAATCTATATTCCTCCAATTCAAATTTAAATTAATTTAGGAATGACTCTAATTTTTGAGAATCTGAATCAAATCTAGACAATTCGAACTGGATTCAAAAGTTATAAAATCCGCGAGGTATTATGTCAGCCGAAAATCAGTGGGAATGTCAAGCCCGGGGGCCTGCTTTTCACATGAATTTCAATCCAATGTTTTCTACTTTCCGAGGCCTAAACTCCTTCCTAGGATAGTGCATGTAGATTCTTCAAACATTGGTTAAGGAAATGAGAGAAGATTGATTGGGTGTTCAAAAATCAAACTAGAGAATGAATCCAATTTGAATCTTCTTCTGCCCAAGAGTTGTGCTGATAAAGAAAAAAACAACTGGACAAAATAATAAAATTAGATTTTTTATTTTTAAGAGTATATGGATTAAATTTGTTTTGTAAAAACATATGGACTAACAACATATTTTAACCTTAAATAGTTAAGTATTTGGTATTGTTGTCAAAAAATATTTTTGAAAAGATAAAATGTTTATTTTAAACAAAATTAAAAAATATATATGCATTTAAATATATTTAAATTTGTTTATATAATGATATTTCAATAAAAATATAAAAATATTCATGGTAACTCATTAATATCTTGATATGTGAATTATGAATTTTAAATACTTTTAAAGTAATTAATATGAATTGTTTGTAAAATTTAATTTAAATATATAAGCTATTCTTTAGATATTAAAATATAACCATTACAAATTCAAATATATAAAATTATATATATGATATTTTTTTAAAAAAAATAATTATATACTCAATATAAATATTACAAAAAATACATAAGATGATAAATGAATGTTAAAAATATCACATTAACTCCAAAACTGTTTTTCTTTTTAATAAAAAAGTTATAAATTAAAACTTTTACTTCTGTATTCAAAAGTTATTTGTTTAGCATTATTTATGGGTTAAAAAAAAATTCATGCCTAAGCCCGATTTAACTAAATGGCATGTTTTACTATTAAATAATGATTAAATCACTATTTGAAGTTTGAACTTGACAATTATTCTCGGGGCTTGAACTTTTGTTTATCCAATTTAGCTTCTAAACTTAACAATTATTCTCATATTAAAGCTTGAAATTGACAATTATTCTCATATTAAATCCTAAATTTTAGAACTTTTAAGAAAATATCAAAAACTAACTTAAATCTATAAAATATTTAAGCCCATTTTGAGAATAATTGTCAAAACTCTTCAAAATGATTTAATTAAAAATAATATTAATTTAAATTTAATTATGAAAATATACAAATCATTAATGCATACTAATTACTAGGCCTAGGGGGACCGAACCGGCTACTGATTAGGTAGCTTGGGAATATATAGGGGAAATCTTTGGGTTATGTTTTGGGGATAAGGGTTTGAAAAAGCAAAGACATTCTCAATGGGATTTGTGTCATTAATAGTACTAATGTACTAAGGACAAAAAAGGAGAGAGGACCAAATAAACCTAAATTTGTATACATTAAATATATATACACATATACATACACATACACATACAAATTCAAATATATATATTGTAAATCTATTGATAAATGGATACTCATATAATTCTTAAAATATTTAAATTCTTTTTCTTTTCTTTTTTTGAAACTTTTATAACCTTTAAAAAATTTATAGGGTACCTTAATTATCTTTATTATATGTTTGTAACTTATGGTGATTGAGGTCCTATAAATAGAAGACGTGTATTAAGTTTTTTTGGTATATAAGTGGAAGTTGAATTATCCTTTCATTTTTCTATTCTTTTCTCTTGTTCATTCTATTATTCTCTTAGTTTATGATACGCCATTAATAATGGATGTGTATAACCCCTTTAAATCCTTATTAAAGTGACGAGATAAAATTCTCTGGTTCATTTTTGACCATGAGATATTTCAATGAAGCAATTAAGAAGATTTTATTTACATTTATTGATTGAATGCAAAGGAGCTTATAAATAAAGCACCTTGTAAGTGAAAATTAAATAATGAAAATTCTCCCGTGTTTTTCATCTATATTTTACTTATTACTATTGTTTTCTTAATTTTTCTATAACACGTTATCAGCATGACTTGTTGATTGTTACCTTGATGAAACAACATTCCCAACATTAGAGGGAGAGAAAATACAATTGGTAAAAGAATTTATATGCAATGGATCATCATCATATCAATTTGGTCCTCATACAAGTCAATGTGAACAAGAAGTTCAATGGATCATATATTTGCAAAAGATCATCAATCAATTGCCAGATTCATTTACTGACTTAAGAGAATTGCAAAATCTCACATACCAGCTGAAAATGCTCCAATACAAATTAATGTCCCAATAGGATAAACTGTTAGTGCAAAAGAAAGTAATCCACATCTAAAGCATGGAAGGCCAATCGATTTCAAAGATAAAAATCTTTGTAAAAGGAAAGAAGGAAATATTCAAGATGATCATATTGTGGAGGCAAGTGCCCAAGAAGAGACCAAAGATGTAACTAATCATAAAACCCCAAAAGAGGTTCTGGTACTTGAAAATGGTGATAACGAAGAGATCTCGATAAGTTATGTTACTTCGAGATAAAGATGGAATCAAAAAAATATAGTTATAGACAACAATTTTGCTTATAATGTTGCTAATGAAATAGCAAAAAAAAAAAAAAAAGATCCTGAGCCTAAATCTATTAAGCAATGTAGAAATAGAAAAGATTGACCAAAATGAAAATACACAATTCAATTAGAATTCAATTCTCTTTCTAAACTTGAGGTTTTTGGACTTGTAATCCAAACACCTAAAGATGTAAAGATGATAGGATATAAATGAGTATTTATGCGAAAACAAGATGAAAAAATAAAGCAGTAAAATATAAATAACAACTTGTAGCACAAGGATTTTCACAAAGGCTTAGCATTGATTACGATGAGACATATTCTCTTGTGGTGGATGCAATCATATTTAGATATCTTATTAGTCTAGAAATTCGTGAAAAACTTGACATGCATCTAATGTATGTCGTTACAACCTATTTGTATGGTACACTTGATATTGAAATTTATATGAAAATCCTTAAAGGATTTGAAATCCTAGAAAGATATAGAGTTTCTCGGGAAAATTGCTCGATCATATTTAAAAAAATTTCATATGGATTAAAATAATCTAGACATATATGGTACAATGTATTAGTGAATATTTGTCAATAGAAGGTTATAAAATGATCCAATTTTTCCATGTGTCTTTGTAACGCCCCGAATTTGGGCCTAGTAGAATTGGGCCTATTGGGCCTTGGGCATAGGAGCGTTTAAAATTTTTTAGAACAAGCGAACGGCACTAACTAAGTTGTAACGCCCCAAAAATCCCAAAGCTCTAAATTTCCGTGCACTGAAGTTGGTAAGTAGGAGTAGCACTTAGAATATTAATTTTAAGGTATTATCGGGATTATTTGAAGCCTTAGAGATAGGGAAGACCATAGGGAAAAATTTAATTTTCTTGCTTCAGTGGACCCTAGTCTCAGGCATTAGGCCTCTTAAGCAGATTAAGAGAAAATATGACACAAATGGGCTTGTGGTCCAGTGGCAAGTGGCATCACTTGGGCAGCTATAAGGTGGCGTGGTGTTAGCTAAGGAGGTCCAAGGTTCGAACATTAGCAGAGGTATTTTTGGAGTGTTTTATTTTGCATAGGTGGACGGCCAAAGTTGTGTTGAATATGAACTCTTGCGTTGGAGTGTTTGAGTGGTAAGGGGAACTGATAATGGAGGAAAGTTTGGATAAGGCTAAGGTGTTATTAGGAGAAAAGTTAGGAGATGAGGAGAGGGAGGAATTGGTGCCGAATGGGACTGTGGAGAAAGGAGTATTCGGCTAGTGGTTATAAAAGGAGAGGGTCGAATGTCTTTGGAGGGTTCTTTGAGTTCCAATAGTTTTTTCCTTGCTTCTCAATTGGTTTTTTTTGTGCCGAATCACCATCATCTCTTTGTGCCGAATTCTTTTGAAGGGCTCTTTCGGTTTTCAATACTTTTCTCTTCTTTCCCATTCTATTTTTCCATAGCATAATTCTCTCATTGCCAAGTTACCACCATCTTTTCCTTAATAATAGTGTCGAATCTTTATGGTTGTTCCTCTATCACAAACCGATTGTTACCCACTCTTAGTCAAGTGTTGAAAGCCAGATCTAGTTAATAGCTGTCTAGGCCGCTGGATCAAAAAGGGATTTGGTAAGTACTTGGTTAACCTCTTTTGTACGTTTTGTTAAAAGTCGAAGGGCTATCTAACTTCTCATTGTTGTTAATCATGTATTAACAAGGGTAAGGTTCAGAGATCGCAATTGTGGTAAGGATCATTAGCAAAGTGTAAGTGTACTCAACTCGATTATGGTTTAAGTGAGTGGCCGAATGTGTTTGATCTATAGGGGTGACTTGTGTAGATCATGAGTCACTCGAATTATTGATGGTGTATGTGTGAGTGCAGATCTAGGGGATACTCGTGATTAGTAGCTAAGGAAGGGCTATTAGAACCCGGTGGCACACAGTAAGGTTCCGGTAAGGCTTCGACTTTTGGTAAATGTTTTGATTAAGTATGGGTGATTGATTGGAGGTTGGTTGGTTGTAGGTTCAAGGCTAAAGATAGTATAGCACGTCGCCGTAACCATGTGTGTACAAACACTACACACACATGATATCGGCAATGCCGAAAAGTCGAAAGTGGCTAAATGGGCCCGGTGGGCCTTGAGGCTAAGTTTGATGAAATTGATTGATTTAGTTATATGAATTGAGTTAGTCATGCATGTTACATGATCTGGAATTATTTTGGGCCTAATAGGTCATATGAATGAGATCTGGGCCTAATGGGCCATAAGGATGTGATTTGGGCTTAATGGGCTATATGAACGTGAAATGGGCTTGATGGGCTTTACAGGGACGTAGATAAGAATGCTAGGGGTTGATGGACTTTAGGCCTAGTTCTGAACAACTCTTAAACCGCATAAGACTTAATCTAATAATTAAACATGTCCGTGGACAAGCCGCTGGGTTAGAGTGTGGCAACGGACATATACATGTATAGGATTGGATCTAGGGAGAGCTTGGTACTTAAGTGGTCCTAGTGGCCCACCTCCTCTTATCTGAAATCCTACCTGGTGCATAGTGTCTGTTCACTTTAGCCGCAAGGACTTGTTAATGGGCCAAAGTTCATAACTAAAACCCGAGAGGGACCAAATACCCTTGATTTGAAAATTTCCAAAATATCCTTAGATTTGTAAAATTACTAAAATACCCCTGATTTGTAAAATTACCAAAGTACCCCTCATTTGTAGCATTACCAAAATACCCCCGATTTGGAAATTTATGAAAAAAACCCCGATAGGATAGAATTACGAAAATACCCCTAGGTAGTGAAATGGCTAAAATACCCCTAAATGCTTAATGTGTGAAAATGTGTGTTTCATTCATGAAATGTATGTTGCACTTGGGTGGGTTTTGATGATACGGAGGAAGATATGTGAGGATCACATAGTCGCTTGACGATCGTGGATCCACCGGTGGCTTTAAGCCCATTATATTCTTAGCAGTCTTGCTGCAACGTTTGAGTAGTGCCGCTGTTGGTGCTACCTTTGGAGTGTAGGAATGGGTGGGTTGTTATTTATATCCTCACAGGAGTGTAGGGTTGGAAGGGAAATGGAGTGCAGGGTTGGATTTGGGATGGGTGCATTGCATTCATGTGATACTGATGTGATATGAGGTCATTGTAGGCTAAGGCCCAAGACCACCGTTTTTGATAGGGCTTAGGCCCAATGTAATAATTGCATGTTGTTTGGATTACCAAGGGTCGTCTCACACCCTTTTATTAAATGTTCCAGGTGATCCTCAGTAGACGACTCGACGTGGAAGAGGACTCGGAGGTGGCCACACTGAAAGCAGTTTTTAATTAGTTTTGAAAGACTTAGTTTTAATTACTTTGTTGTAATATGGCCTTGTATCTCCGATTTGACTTTGGATTTTGAGTTTTGTTATTATTGTTTCAACTATTTACTTAATTATTAAACTTGAATAAATATTTTTTTTTTAAAGTCTAAACATGGTTTTCGAAATGGCTATAACTTAAAAACATAGGCTTCCAATCTAACTTACAAGATTCAAGGAATTTGGGCTTTTAGGCCTTAAATTTTAACTTAGCAAAAATCGTTTTGAATTATGCCTTTGATATGACATTCCCGGATTCGGCCATAACGTCTGGGCCGGGTCTAAGGGTGTTACAGTCTTTATAAAAAGGTTTGGATAAGATTTTGTGATAATTGTAGTTTATGTTGATAATTTAAATATTATTAGAACTCCTGAAGAGTTTCAAAATGCAATAAATTTTTTAAAGAAAAAATTTGAGATGAAAGATCTTGGAAAAACAAAGTTTTATCTTGGCCTACAGATCAAGCATTTAAAAGATGGAATTTATGCCCATCAGTCAACTTGTACGAAAAAGATCTTAAATAAATTTTACATGGATAAAACACATCCGTTGAGTGCCCCGATGGTTGTACGATCATTAGATGTAAATAAAGATCAATTTTGTCCTTGAGAAAATGATAAAAAGTTTCTTGGTCCTGAAGTACCATATCTAAGTGTCATAGGGGCATTGATGTATCTTGCAAACAACACAACTTGCGAAAATGATAAAAATTTTCTTGGTCCTGAAGTATCATATCTAAGTGTCATAGGGGCATTGATGTATCTTGCAAACAATACAAGACCTGATATAGCTTTCACTGTAAACTTGTTAGCAAGATTTAGTTCTTCTCTAACACTTAGACATTGGAATGGAATTAACCATGTATTTAGATATCTCAGGGGGACCATTGATATGGGGTTATTTTATTCAAATGATTCAAAATCCCTATTAGTTGGTTATGTTGATAATGGATATTTATCGGATCCACATAAAGGTTGATCTCAAATGGGATATTTATTTACACGTGAAGGTACTACCATATCACAGCGTTCAACAAAGCAAATATTAGATGTCACCTCTTTAAATCATATTGAAATAATTGTAATGCATGAGTCATGCGAAGAGTGTGTTTGGCTAAGATTATTAACCCAATATATCAAGAAGATATGTAATTTTCCTTTACAAGAAAAAAATACCAACCATCTAATACAAAGATAATACAATATGTATAGCTCAATTGAAGGGTGGTTACATCAAAGGTGACAGAACAAAACATATTTCACCAAAATTATTCTTCATTCGTGATCTTGAGAAGAAATGTGACCTAGAAGTTCAATAAATTCGTTCTACTGATAATTTAGCAGATGTTTTTACCAATACATTGTAAACTTCAACGTTTAAAAGACATATTACACAAGATTAGAATGCGCTTACTGAAAGATGTAATGTGATATTACCATTAAGGGGAGTCAAAAACATGTTACATTCTTTTTCTTTATCCAAGGTTTTGTCCCACCGTGTTTTCCTGGTAAAAGTTATTAACGAAATAGCTTGTAATAATAGATTATGTACTATTTTTCCTTCATTACGATTTTATCCCCCAGAGTCTTTTCTAATAAAGGTTTTAATGAGACACATTTTTATTTAAAAGACATCCAAGGGGGAATATTGTAAATACATTAATAATGGATGTCTATAATCCCTTTAAACCTTATTAAAGTGATGAGATAAAACTCTCTGGTTCATTTATAATCATGAGATGTTTCAATGAGGTAATTAGGAAGGCTTAATTTACATTTATTGATTGAATGTGAATAAGCTTATAAATAAAGCACATTGTAAGTGAAAATTGAATAATGAAAATTCTCCCGTATTTTTCATCTACCGTTTACTTATTACTATTGTTTTTTCTTAACTTTTCTATAACAATAGACACAATTCAATTAGGCAATCAAGTTTATTTTTGGATCAAGTTATGTGATGGGATAAATTTAGATTTTAAATTTTTTTAGATTATTTTATGTTAGGATGATTTTGGGTTTAGATTATATTGAGTTTAAGATTGTTTTAATTTGAGTTGTTTGGAATTTGGATTATTTCGAATTTGAGTTGTTAAGTTTGAATTTTTTATTTTTAATGATTAAATCAAGTTGAATT
Organism: Gossypium bickii; assembly: GCA_025503065.1. Classification (NCBI taxonomy): domain Eukaryota; kingdom Viridiplantae; phylum Streptophyta; class Magnoliopsida; order Malvales; family Malvaceae; genus Gossypium; species Gossypium bickii. The sequence goes on along the minus strand of CP106709.1, from coordinate 48,670,946 downwards.
GAATTCAGATCTGGATTGATTGGATTAGATTAGATTTTCAAGTTGGGAGCAAAATTGACATATCTAATGTATTCTATTATACTTAATTGCCTATGTGATTTTCTTTCATCATAAGTGTGTTTGATATGTTATATATTTGATATCTTTATTAATTTTACATGAGTGGGCAAGGGCGAAGGGAGGGGTTGGTAGGGTCTTGGATCCTCTTAAAATGGAAATTTTTTTTCTTTAGACTTCTAAAATTTATAAAATTCAACATGATAAAATTATGTTTGCCACAAAAAATTGTTAGAATTTCAATTTAGTAAAGAAATAAATCAATATAAGAGTGAAATTACATTTTAGTTCTCATAAAAAATTATAATTTAATCTCGACCCCATAAAAAAATTCTAACCCCATAAAATTATAAATTTTACATTTTGGTCTGGTTTTGTTTGATTCTTTATTTGTCATGCTTTGTATTAATTAAATTCTACATTGTAATTAATCATAAATAAATAAAACAATTTTATATATAATTATTATTTTATACGAGAAATCTTTTAACTTTATAGACAAGATTAATATATCATTGTATATCTCATTATGTACATCTAATGATTTTTTAATTTCATCCACTATCAATATATCAAATAATTATATATATATATTGTCAACATAAAACAAACATGTATGGCTTCAATTGAAGAAATGAAAACAAATGGAGGAAAAAGAAAATGGCAAATGGAGAACCCCACATTTGATACCACAAAAGTATGGTGCACTAATCATAAAGGTGAAGCAATCATAACATAAGATGACAAAATCCTTTTAATATCACCATCATCTAAAGAATCATTAAACAAATTAAAAGTAGAATTATACAAAGTGGTTGGAATTTGAAACAAGACATCAACACCATTGTTATAATCCTCTACCACTTCTTCTCAGATTGTGTTTCAAAACCAGATTGTAAGAACTGCAATTTTTATAATAGGAACAGTCCCAAAATTTCTATAATTTTTAGTGTTGTTATGCAGTCATGTTTTTCTATTGTTAGTTTCCCAAAAAAAATTGAGCACTTATTTTGATTTAGTAGTTATTTTAGAAATTAATTACAAGTGGTGTAAATTATGTTGAAATTGAGCCTAAAATCTATTTATGTCTTCTTAAGGTGAAATTTAATTTAAAGAATAATTCAAATCATCTTTGGACCTTTTGGACCTTTCAAGCCAACCATGTATATGTGAATATTCCTAGTATCTATGATTTCAGCCTTTATATACCCTTTTCTTGTTTATTCACTGATGTGCTTAATTGCTTAATATATAGTCTAGCTAAAACTAAGTCTTAGTGTTTAACTTTCTCAAACCATATGAAAAGAATTACTCGATACATGATTTAGAATTGGCAGCCATTGTGTTTGCATTGAAAGTTTGGTGACACTATCTGTTTGGTGAAAAATGTCATATATTCACCAATCATAAAAGTATGAAGTATTTGATGTCACAAAAGGACTTGAACTTAAAACAGCGTAGGTGGCTTGAATTGTTGAAAGATTATGATCTAGTTATTGACTATCATCTGGGAAAAGCTAATGTGGTTACGAATGCTTTGAGCAAAAAATCTCTGTTTACCTTACGAGCAATGAATACCCAGTTGTCATTGACAGATGATGGTTCAATCCTAGTTGAGTTAAAAGTCAGATCGACATTTTTGAAGCAGATTTGTGAAGCTCAGAAGAGTGATGATGAATTACAAGCTAAACGGGTACTATGTGAATCAATTTCTGATTCAGAATTTCAGATTGGGTCTAATGGTTGTCTATTATTCAAAGGTAGAATATGTGTACCGAAGAATTCAAAACTTGTACGGAAGATTTTGAACGAAGCTCATAATGGTATTATGTCTGTTTATCAGGGGAGTAATAAAATGTATAATGATTTGAAAAAGATGTACTGGTGGCCGGGAATGAAACTTGATATTTCTGAATTTGTATCTAAGTGTTTGGTATGTCAGCAAGTTAAAGCTGAACACCAGATGCCTTCGGGATTATTACAGCCAGTTATAATATCGGAATGGAAATGGGAAAGAGTTACCATTGACTTTGTATCGGGATTACCCCTATCTCCGAAAAAGAAATATGTCATCTAGGTAATCGTTGACTGTCTAATAAAGTCTGCACACTTAATTCCAGTACGTATGGATTTCTCTCTGGATAGATTAGCAGAGTTGTATGTTTCTGAGATTGTCAGACTACATGGGGTGTAGGTCTCTATTATTTCAGACAGAGATCCTGGTTTACATCCCGATTTTGGAATAAGTTGCAAGAAGCTCTGGGTACACAGTTACTTTTCAGTACCGCATTTTATTCTCAGACTGATGGACAATCTGAACGTGTTATACAGATTTTGGAAGATATGCTTTGGTGTTGTATTTTAGAATTCAAAAGTAACTGGGAAAAGTATCTGCCTTTAATTGAATTTGCGTACAATAATAGCTATCAGTCAAGCATTGAAATGGCACCGTACGAGACTTTGTATAGTCATAAATGTAGAACTCCATTATACTGGACCGAACTTAGTGAGAAAAATATATACGAAGTTGATTTAATTTGTGATACTGAAGAAGAGGTGAAAGTGATTCGGGATAGCTTGAAAGTAGCCTCTGATCATCAAAAGTCTTATGCCGATCTAAAATGAAAAGAGATAGAATTTTAGGTCGGTGATAAGGTATCCTTAAAAGTATCACCTTGGAAGAAAGTTCTCCAGTTTGGCCATAAAGGAGAATTGAGTCCACAATTCATCGGGCCATATGAGATTATTGAAAGAATCGGAGCTGTTGCATACCGATTGGCATTACCATCAGAGCTTGATCAAATTCATAATGTCTTTCATGTATCTATGTTGCGACGGTATCGGTCAGATCCTTCACATGTTATTTCTCTGACAGAAGTTGAGATTTAGCCTGATATACTTATAATGAGGAACCGATCAAAATCCTGGCACGTGAGGCAAAAGAATTAAGAAATAAAAATGTAGCTTTAGTGAAAGTTCTTTGGCAACGACATGGTATAGAAGAGGCTACCTGGGAACCGGAGAATACCATGAGAAAGCAATATCCGAACCTCTTTACTTAGGAGGAAAGGACCAAATTGCATAAAGTGCAAAAGTTGAATTCTAGTAGCTAGAAGGATCAAATAGTTATGTAATTCAAAATTTGAGGTCCTTATACGGTAAATATATTATTAAGAAGGGTTAGTAGATATTTATGATGATTCATCCATGGAAAATTAGAAAAAGAAAAGGACTACATTGGAAAGTTGAAAAATTAATGGATGGTAAGTTAATTAAATGAATAAAATAATTTCATTTCATCATCTTCTCCAAAATTTCTATGGAAACCCTAGCTAAGAGAGAGAACTTCAAGCAAGCTTAATTGGGTAAGTAATCATGTCCCGTTTTTAGTAATTTTTACATTTCTAAGATTGTAATAACCTAATCTATCTATTTTGGGGATCAATTCGCAAAGTTTCAAAGTACTAAAAGTTTGCCATGGATGAATATGCTGAAAATTTGAAATTTATGGTAGAAAATGAAAGGTTGTTGGTAGATAAACAACTTTTGTAAAGTGAATTTTGATGAAATTATGATTTTAGGACTAAATTGTAAAGTAGTAAAATTCATGGAAAATTTCTGATTTTTGTGAAATACATGAGTTGCAAATGTTATATGAAAAATTCAGTTACGCTTGGAATAAGAATTTAATTGCATGAATTTTATTTTCCGAGCCTAAGAATAAAATTAGAATTAATTAAAAGTATAGGGGCAAAATGGTACTTTTGCCTAAGATGTGAGTTAGGTTGATTTGAATGTGAAATGTAATAAGTTGATGATTAAATTCATTTATATAGATCTGGAAAGACCAAATACAAAATTGGATTGAGGAAAACAAAAAGTATCGGATTAGTAGATTTTCGTATACAAACAAATATCGAGGTAAGTTCGTGTAACTAAATTGTGTATATTTTCATATTTATATTGAATGATATACATGTGAATTATGATTTTGTTACGTATATGAAAATAATTATATATATATCCGACATGCCTGAGAAATCTTAAGTCCTGTCTGAATAAATGAAATTTGATGGATACAAGTTTCCCGATTGGTTGTGATCTAGCATATGTTGCAGACACACCATAGCTTGAAAGAGCGTCCCATTATTAGCCCTCTCGAGCTTCCCGTAATATGGTTCTTGCGAGCTTTCCCTTATAGCTCTTCGGAGCATCCCGATAGGTGGTGATCCTACATGTGTTGTGGACACACCTTAACTCTTATGAGCTTCCCGATTATAAGCTCTTTGTGAGCTTCCCGTTAAATCGGCTCTTTATGAGCTTCTCGTTATGGCTAGCTTGAACTTATCGATATATGGCTATCTAGAACTCCCCAATAAATGGCTCTTATGAGTTTCCTGTTATTTTGCTCGGATAAGCTTCCCGTTACATGGCGCACATAAGCTTCCTGTTATATGGCTTGAGAGTGTGTTTCTCGATTATGTGCTCCATTGAGCACTCCTGAATATAAATTGACGGATTGCAGTTTTGTACACTTCGAGTGTACTACTGCTGTATCCATTGAAATTTCAAATAAATTCAACGAGCAAAGTTTCGATATGAGAAAACCTCAATTTGAGATGAATTATTTTAAATGCATAAGTTATATGGAAATATGATGTGGAAAGCATATGTATATGAAATTTGTTATATGATGAGCTCACATGTTAAAATCATGACCAGAGTATTGATTCTATTATTGTTATTGTATGTTATATTGCATTGCATTGCGGTTGGGTTGATTATAAAAAGAGGAAGTACTAACAATTTATCTGCAATACCAGTGGCTTATCCACAATATTGGTAGTTTATATGCAATACTGGTGGCTTGTCCGCAATACTATCAATTTATTTGTAATTACTAGTGGTTTGTCCACATATTTCTGGTAGCTTGAATGCAATTACTGGTGGCTTGTCCACATATTTCTGGCAACTTGACTGCAATTACTAGTAGTTTGTCTACAAAATGGTGTGTTATTGAATGGATGAGTTCTATGGAACTCATACTATGTTGTATAGTGAAGTTGGGTAGGAAACTGTTTTTGAAATTCCAAAACTACATTGTTAAATATAAGCATGCACATTTCTGACATAACCTATGCTATCTGTGATTTTATGATTCTGAATTACTATTATACTATACATGTTTTGCTTATGTGTTAAACTCACACTGGGCTCTATAGCTCACTCTTTAGTTTATTGTTTTTATAGATAACCCCAGAGGTTAAGACTTGTACTCAGCATTCGAAGGATTAATCTCAAATAAATTTTAAATAAAAAGTATTTCAAACTTATTTTTATGATTTCGTTATTTAGGACTATATTAATTTTGTTGGATGGTGGCACGAGTTTTTAATTTCGGATTTTTTTATTGGATGACATTAAAAATTTTTAAATTGCTTAAAGTGGTATTTGGAATGGTTATCCTTGAAACATGATTTTTTTAAAAAATCTGTCAATACCACTCTTTTTCGTTGCAATACTGAAAATAAGTTTTTAATAAAATTCGACTTAGTTTTCAAAATTGTTAATCTTTACCCATGCAATACTAAAATCAATTGATTTCTAAAATTAACATATTTTTGCGAAATTAAGAGAAATATTCGATTTCACTAATTTTGAGCAAATAAGCAAATGGTTTAAAAAGTACAGTGGAAATACTAAATTTTAATTTAAGCCGTTTCAGTGGTCAATGCAACCTTCAAAATTTGGTCATAACGGCGATTAGGGAGATTACAATATATATATATATATATATATATATATATATATATATATATATATATATATATATATATCTTTTATCACTTTATTAGTTAATCCATACATGCACCTGTGTTATGAAATTTTAAAATATTATTTATACTAAATATTTTTATTAACAATTAAAAAATAAGCTTATTTTATCAAATAATAAATATAAACATGCATATTCAGTATTCACGAGCATATGATATCAAAAATTAATTAAATATAAAAAAAAGTGTGAAAAATTTTAAAATATTGTAAATGTAAAAAATATTATTTAAATATATTCATATAATTAAATATAAAAAGTAATTATCCAAATCCAAATTTGAATTATTTTATGTTAATTTTGAAAAAGAGATTTAAAGATGTTGTTTAAAATTTCAAAAATATATATTATTAAAATCAAATTAAAATTCTTTTACAGTTTTTCTAAATTTTTTTAAATTAACGATTTTGTTGACTAAATTACCAAAGAAATGCTGCTTTTTTTAAAAAAATTTGCCAAATTAGGTCGTTTTTTGGAATAATTACGATAATAGGCCGATTTTTCAAAGCGCTTCCACATAGACGCATTTTCGATCTAGTGGCAGGAAAACGCTTCTAGGTGGACGCGTTTTCTGACAGATGAACTGAAAAAGCTTCCAGCTGGAAACATTTTCCTCTTGCATTTTCCAACATTATGGTTTTCTTTATTAGGCTTAGGGTTTTTTGTTTTATGGTTTAAGGTTAGGTTTTTGAGATAAGGTTTTTTAGGGTTTAGGGTTTTAAATGATTTATTGCATTCGAAATTTAAAAACATCGTATTTTCATTAAAACTTGAAGTACTCGTTTAGAATGAAATATTATTTTTAAAATTTTTTCACATTATTTATATTAGTTTGATCCGATATTTTAGTAAATTATTTACGATAGTGTATTAATATTGACGAGATGGGTTCTGAAAATATATCTCGGGATTCCCAGGATATATGATGTGTTTTTTGTCCCAAGTAGGGGTTGGAATTTGTAGAGGGAAAACTTTCCAAGCAGGATGCATTGTTAGCAAAAGTATTGGAAGCACATCTTTCCAAGCAGGATGCATTGTTAGCAAAAGTATTGGAAGCACATCTAGCTGGAAGCATTTTCAATACCATGTCAGTTGAAATAGCTTCCAGCTGGACGTACTTTCAGTACTTTTGCTGTCAGTGCAACCTGCTTGGAGCTTTTCCCTCTACAAATTTCAACCCCCCACAAGTCGGGAAAAATTTTCAGAATGAACTTGGAGTTTTTCCCTGAATATAAATACAACATATGTCAGGCTCGAGTGGCATAAGCCATTTACGAGCCAATAAAAACTTGTTAAGGAGATTAGAAGAAGAGAAGTTCGTGGAGTGCTTATAAGTTGGAGCAACGACACAATTTGGGTAAAAGGATGCATTGATTTTTATTGTTCATTTTTAATTGCAGCATTCATTTTTTGCATGATGTTTTTGTTTCAAATATCTCCCAATAAATTATTTGGTTGAAAATTAGTGGACGGATTAATACTATTATTTATTATGACAGTGAAGTGCGTGACACCGAGAATGTGTAACAGCCCAATTTTGGGGCTAGTCGGAACAGTGGTTTTGGAACCACTAATTCAAGGTCGAAGAAATTATTTTTAATATTATTTTATGGATTATGGCATGATTATATGAATGTATGGAAATTTTGGTGAATTAATTTTAGTGATTTCATGCTTAATATTGAAAAAGGACTAAATCGCACAAAGTGTGAAAGTTTTATTTTACTAGCTAGAGGTGTCAAATAGCTATGGAACCTTATATTGGAGGTCCTTAATGTGCAATTAGACCTTTCTAAGGTTGATAGCCGGCCATAGGACAAGAAGACTAAATTTGGCCAATGTTTGGTGGATTAGGTGACTCAATTGAATAAATAAATAAAACAAAAGAAAAGCTATCATCTTTTTCATTCTCCTTCTTCCTCCTCCAAAAATATCAGCCAAATAGGGGTTTTAGAAGCTTGAAATTTTCAGAAATTTACACTCACTGCAAGTAAGTGATTTTGGTGGTCTTTCTTAAAAATTTTTGTACTTTTGGAACCCCTGAAGCTTAAGCTAGCTAATGAGAGGACTATTTTGTAAAATGGCTGAGAGTATAGGGTTTTGTCATGTGAATATTCATGTTGATTTCTGAAATTTTATGGAAGAAAATAAGTCTTGGTTGTTAAATACATAACTTTTGTGAAAGGTGTTTCCATGAAAACACCTAAAAGGACCTTTTTGTAAAGGTTGTAAAATAAGTGGTAAATGTGTGTAATAATTGAAATCTTGAGTTTCTATAAGAGGGAATATGAATTGGCCAAGCTTGGGAGTGTGAAAAATGAACACGTTTCATTTTACGAGCCTAGGGGCAAAATAGTAATTTTGTGAAAGTCTAGGGGCAAAACGGTAATTTTACCAAAATAAGAATTTTGGAGTGATTTGAGTAATGTGGTTATTTAATAAGCTAAATGTGTCATTATAGATCAAGAAGAGCGTGGAATCAACCTTGACCAATGAAAAGGCAAGGTTTCGAACTAAATTGCAAATTGACATATTTAGTATCGAGGTAAGTTTATGTGTCAATGATACATCCTATTTACTTATGTTTTTACATATTAATGAAATGTGTGAAATGTGAATGAATATTATTGATATCTATTAAAATGATAGAAAGTGAGGAAATTCTCGGATGAACCTTCGGAATAGAAAAACGATACGGATAAAATCCATGAATAAGTGATTATTGATGGGCTGTGTGCGATACCACCGTATTTATCATTGTTGGTGGGGTGTGTGCGGTACCACCGTGTTATATGATTATTGGTGGGCTATGTACGATACCACCGTGTTATATGATTATTGGTGGGTTGTGTGCGATAACACTGTGTTATTTATTAATGGTGGGTTGTGTGCGAAACCACCGTGTATCTAGTATTATTCCGAAGTATTCATTGAGAAAATTGTCTAAGTGAAATTTCATGTGGTTTTGTGGTGATAAGTGCATGTAAATGTGAGCAATGTCATATAATATGTGTTTGGGATGTGGTAAGATTTGAAATGAGTAAGTATAATTATAAGGATCTGAACTGTACTTGATTAGTAAGTAATCTTCTTGATTGTTAAGTATGTGGTATGATGTTCATTGTTTACATATAGACTTACTAAGCTTAAAGCTTACTCCCTTCTCTTTTCCCTTGTTTTATAGTGTCGAAGAGCCAACTCGGGATACGGAGACCGTCGGAGGATCACCCACACTATCCACACATTTTATTAGAGAACACAGTGCGAATGACATTTAACTAGAACATACAATTGCGAGAACGACATACAATTTCCAGAACGGCAGACAATAATTGAGCGAAAAATCGTCGGATCCAACCAACTGAGAGTATTGTCCTTTAAATTCTGATTTTGTGATTCGGACGACCCTGCCAGATATGACGCTTTCAATACCAAAGGTGCAAAGAGGTTGGTGGCAATGGTGCAGAATCATCTGGACAGTAGATCGCCATTTCTTGAGTTATATGTCGAGTTTTCAATGCTAGACCAAGACACCCAGACGTCGACATTTATTCGTGTTCGAGATGCCAGAACGGAAGAACATGTCAATAGTCCAACAACACAGTTTTGTGGTGGATACACCACCTTGTTAGGAACTTCCCATTATGATATCCCAAAATCATCAATGGGAAGACATTCATCTGTCTCGACCCTCGATTTTAACCATGACAGGTAGGGCACTGAAAAAATGGGTTGGATGGTAGGGCGTAATACACGACCCATGCACGGCACTCAATTAATGTTATTGATTTGAACTTCAGTTATCTGATGTTTAATTCTGGGAACTCTTACAATGGAATGAAATCAACTTCCAGTGGTTGTCTATCGACAAATAATTTTGAACGTTTCGACAACTACACAAGGAGGGATTATGTACCCCCTACGGCATCAACCAGCGAGGGGACATCCAGCTCGACACATGTGGGTAGGTCTGAGAATGAACACGACAATGACTCTGATGCCGGTCTAATCTGAGAACTCGTTGCCTATGGTTCAATATTTGCATTTTTCTTGAACCATTGTCTGTTCCAATTGAACTAGAAGATGGTGAAGGATGTGAAGATTCCGACAAAAATGCTGAAGAAGATTTACGGTTCAGGACGTACTCAAATCCAACCCGTATGCATAATGTGGGCCTGTCGATAGAGGATGGGTTAGAGTTTGTAGAACTACCACACAAGAGGCCGGGCCACACGATTTCCTTGTTGGATTTTGGAGGTTTAGAAATTGGGAAGGAGTTTTCCACTAAATATGGTTTTTCCGCTGTAGTAAAGCGATACAACATTAAGAACAGGGCAAACTTCCACATGCTTAAATCTTGATTAGAGAAGTTCGAGGTGAAGAGAACAATGCGAGACCATGGATGTACATAGAAAATATGGCTTCTGTTAAGAAGAAGATAGAGGTTTTGGACGATAAAAAAGTTTATCTCTCCGTATACATGTGTCAAAGACAGCATTCTTGAATGACAATCATGATAAGACCATTTACATAGCTCAACCTACTGGCTATGTTGTCAAAGGAAAGGAGTAGAAAGTTTGCAAACTGCTAAGATCCATTTATGGGCTTAACTAGGCGTCCCACTCATGGAATAAAAAAATTATCAAACGATCAAGACTTTTGGATTTGAGCAAAATGCTGATGAACCTTATGTTTATAAGTGTATAAAGGACAAAAAGGTGGTATTCCTCATTTTATATTTTGATAATATTTTACTTATCGAAAACAATGTAGAAGAATTGTAATCGGTTAAACTGTGGTTAGCTCAATAGTTTAGTATGAAGGACTTGGGTGAAGCTAGTTATATTCTTGGAATTCGAATCCTTAAGGATCAAAAGAATTAAACGATAGCTCTATCTCAATCTTCATACATCAATAAGGGATTGGAACATTTTGCAATGAATGATGCGAAACCAGGCCTTCAGCTGACTACATTAGGTTTTCATCTTTCTTTAATTGACTATCTTAAGACAACGAAAGAAAGAGAGTATATGAGTAAGGTTCCATATGCTTCAGTAGTTGGAAACCTTATGTATGTAATGCTTTACGCATGTCTAGATATCTGTTTCGCAGTAGGAATGGTTAGTCAATATCAGGAAAATCCAGGTCTCAGGCATTGGCAAGCTGTAAAGCATATATTAAGGTATCTTAAAAGAACCAGGGATTATATGCTCGTGTATTTTGGGGATAACCTTACTCTTTGCTACATACACAGACTCAAGCTTTCAAACCTGTAAGGATTTAAGGAAATCGATGTCGAAAAATGTATTTGTTCTAGGCCGTGGAGTCATAGGATGGAGAAATTTAAAACAAACATGTATTGCTGACTCTACTATGGAAGCCTAGTATGTGGCTACTTTTGAGGCAACGAAAAAAGCAATATCGCTTCAAAAGTTCTTTACCGATCTTGAATTCATTCTTGGTATGGAGAAAGCTATAACATTGTATTGTTATAATAGTGCTGCAATAGCTAATACCAAGGAAATGAGAAGCCACAAGAGGACGAAACACATTGATCAGAAATATCCAAACAAATTGTAGATATAAAGAAAGTAGCTTCTAAAGATAACCTTGTGGATCCATTTACTAAGACTTTTATAACTAAGAGTTTTAACAAACACGTCAAGGATATGGAAATGCGAAACATGACACATTTACTTTACTAGGGCAAGTGAGAGGTTGTTGGGAAATGTTCCCATATTGTAGTAAATATGTAATTGTTTTCTATTTATTTGAACGATGAATAAATAAATAAATTTAATTACACATTTCACTATTATGTCTTTGTATTTCTGTCTTTTATATTTTGCATGCATAGCGAAATTATGATAAGCAAATATTAGCTCATTGATTGTCTAAGTTTAAACTAAAGATAAGTGGCATTGTAAGAACGTTTACACTGCGAGAAAGATGACTTACTTCAGTAGATAATCTAAATGAGTCTGTAATCCCATAAAGAATCAAAGTGAGCATTTGATTCAAATACTGAGATTGATTATTATGTCGTCTACAATTCTAATTGGGGAGATCGTTAGTCTTGGCTATCGAAACAGTTGACTCCACGAGTAGAGACAAATGTATTAATTGACAGAATGATACATTAGACTGGACCCAAGATGAATTAATTCTGAATTCGTTTGTGAATTAATTCATTTGTGACGTTTATGGTGTGATTTACCTAAATCCTAAGTTAGTCACTAACTATGCGTATGCAACTCATATGCTTTGATATAAGTGAAGGCTTATGCCCTGAAGATGATCAAGCCCGTAATCGGTATGTTGGGTAAATGACTTGTGTATGGCATGGCTTTACTAGCAACAATGGAATTCATTGATCAATGAAAGAGTTAATGATATTCTCTCATTGGCATTGTGTGGATTGATAAATATTCAACGTGGCCACGGGTTGCTTGTTCTCGAACGTGAAATTTATCACACTCATTTGTTGACAGTGGTCATATTAATCATTAAGAAAACACGATGGTGGCAATGAGATAAAATTGGATTGAATTGAGGGAATGGATTTAACATAAATAAATAAAGGATATCATATGAGGGTAACACACACATGACGATGTCATTGGACAAAACAAATGGATGAATTGTTTTTGTAAAGAGTATACAATAAGGAGTTTTCGATCATGGTATTTCTTATAAACTGACTCCATGATTAAGTAATTGCGAATTATCGAAACAATGCTTCTGGACATAATTGCAATTACTAAAGCCTAATTGTATATGTCAGATTGGTCCCACCGCTAGCTCAACAAAATCTCAATCGGACTGCATTTGAATCAAAAGAAAATTCTATGACTTTGGAAATAATTTAATTAAGTCAATTTATTCGAAGTGGAATTAAATTAGGTGGTCGAGAGAATTGTTTAACTAGAAAATTTGGTTAAAGAGTTTTCTTGAAAAATTAATTAAATTAATCAAGTAAAATTAAATTAATCAAATTAATTAAAATTAATATGATATTTTTGGAATTTAATTTTCAAGTCAAATAATTGGCTCAATGGGTAATTGAACTTGAAAATTGGACTTGAAATCGTAAATTGGGCCCAGGAGCCCAAACTCGAGATCAAGACCCAAAAACTGGTCGAATCGGACCTGGTATATAAAACCAGGCCAACGATCCAACCGGTGGCTAGAACAAACCGGTTAGGTCGTCACCAACCCGGATTGAACTGGCAATAATCAAACTGGCTCGGGGTGTCGTAAGGGTGTCGCACCTGCATCATCAGACGTGGTGGTGCCAGCGGCAGCGATGGCAACGTTTCGGTGGCCGAAAGTGGGTGGTTTTTAGTGGTTGAGTAGTGGAAGAGTTACATTACTGGACTCTACCAGAGAATCTGATTTCAGATTAACTATTCCAAAAATAATATTATTTTAATAGTTTAATATTAAATTTAATTTAATTCTTATCTTAATAGTATTTTATTAATTTAATATTAAAGTGATTATCTTAATATTAAATTAATTTTAATGTTTATCTTGTAGATAAACATTCTATTATTTTAATAAGATTTAATATTAAATTTAATCTTATATTTATCTTGATAAATATTATATTAATTTAATATTACAGTGATTAAGTTTAATAATAGTTAAACTCTCCTTATATGAAGAGAGTCTTGGGTCATTATTTCACACACTTGAATTCAAAAGAAAGTTGCAGAAAGAAAATTAACTGAAGAGATTATTTCATATAATTTTTAAAGATATTTTTCTGATTTACAACTTGACCCAAAAGTTCAGAGAAATTGCAAAATTACACCACTGTTAATTTTTGTGAAAAATTTTCTGATTCGAAACGATCCTACACTCATCAAACGTGAGCTTGAAGATAGCGGAGCAGACTACTAAGTCGAAGCGCTTATCCTCGATGAATCGAAAAGGTACAATTTTGATTAAGTGTTTATTAATTTAGATATCACAACTAAGATCTTGTTTTGGAAAAAAATTTGACACTTTTTTTTCCTAAATTTATTTTTCGATGCATTTTTCAAACCCATTTTTTCCAACAGTTCCATCAAACTACCACAGACACTATCCCTCCACTACTGAGCTAGCACAAGTGACAAACATGGGTATGTAATCGTCACTATTAAAGATACTTTGAAATTCTTTGCTATGTAATCACCACTATACACTTCTCTGGACAAGGTACGAGCTCGTGAAAGAGTGTTTCCATGAAATGTTGGAAAACTTACGGACAATTAACGGTGTGGGTGCTAGCTACCTTTCTAACATACTTTCGATCAATGGACACAATCCTACAACGAGGGTCTACGATTTGGCTATATGACAACAAACTTGGTAGAATGCATACTTCCGTTTGGCTAAATTTTTCCCCAAGCGAACGGTGATTTATGTTGGGCAGATCTAGAGACGTCACATATAGGGCCAGGATGTACTGAAAGAAATTAGAAAGGCCACAACATGAGCAAACTGTATACATCCAGTGTGCCACTCGCATGAACAAATATGGATTCAGGTAATAGAATTCGACAGATTGGACTAAGGTATTACAGGGGGAGCATACTGTGTACACCTGAGACTGAGGACTTACGATTGTGGGAGATTTGACGCACTTTGTTTTCCATGCGCTCATGCAATTGTAGCATGTAGTAGTCAATTTTTGGATCCTATGAGATTTATGGACGAAGTGTACAAATTAGAAAACATATACAACTTGTGGTGTAACACCCCTAACCCGTGTCCGTTATCGGAGTAGGGACTAAAGAATTAATCTTAAAACCCTCAGGGACTAATTTGAAATAAATTAAAAATTTTAGAAAAATATGAAAAATTTCAAAAATAGGGGACACACGGCTGCGTGGAATGCCCCAGGTCATGAACTTTTGAAATAGGGACACATGGCCGTGTCCCTACCCGTGTAACTCACTGAGTTGGGCCACAAGGCCGTGTGCCTGACCGTGTAACTCTCTGACTTGTGACACATGGTCGTGTCGCAAGCTGTGTGCTAGGCCGTGTAACACACTGACTTAATACAAGCGGCCGTATGCATCTAAATGAACCTTAAATGTCAAGTTTACCATTTCAAGATTTCTTGGACACTAAGTAACTTATTTACCAGCCATTAGACCTATTCAAAATGACATTAAACAAGCTCAAATTATGCTATTTCAACCATCTTAAGTGCCTAAACAATGTACCCTCATTGATACCACAAATATACACACTTATACAACAATATAAATCATCAACCAAAACATGTCAATTCACACAACGTAACTTCTAACCAATATGCCTATCATAGGCATCTCAAATCACAACAGTTCAAATAAACCTTTTAGTCATACATATACTACACGTTTATATCAAAAACATCTTCCATCATTCATAATCCATAATAAGTCATTATCTAAACATTTTCCAAGTAAACATCAAGATAATGTAGTGATGCTCAAGTTACCAACTTGCACTTAGGCTCACTCTTTACATATATACATACCAAAAACAAAAGTAATGACAAAGAAAGCCTATTACATGCCATATAATCCAAAATAAACATTCAAAATCCACCGAAAACGGATGGATAGTGTGAATTGAGTGTTGAACTGGTCGTCTAACTTTCAAAAGTATCTACAAGAAATAGAAATTAACACAAGTAAGTTTATTGAAGCTTAGTAAGTTCGTTGTACAGAAACGATAAATCTTACTAAAGTAAATATAATAATTCAATAAAAAAATAATTCAACAACAAGTGTTTCCTGTCATCAACAGTATCAAACAGGTGAATTGCACAATTCAATCCAAAGCTCAAATAATAATCTCCGGGAAAACATATTTGTCTACAACGGGTTAATTCAAGATCTCAAATACATGTCATGCCTTTTAAAATCATTAAATAATTTATAATAAAATGATTTACGACCTGATGAACGACTTAGAGATACGAGTACACAAGTAATTTAATCGAAACACACAAATCGCTCATAAAAGCTAATCCACCCAATAACACGCCAAACGCTCATAAAAGATAATCCAATGGATAACACGCCAATCGCTCATAAGAGCTATCCAACCAATAACACGCTACGGCACTAAGTGCCTAGCCCATAGACTATACAACCGCCCCTATAATATGCTAGATCAAGTTTGTATAACATGAAAGTTCGAAACAAATGTTGAACCTTGATATACTAGGGAAAATATATATATTTCACCATATCAATCTCCACTCCAACCCCTCGTAACACGCCGTCATTTAGTCGTACTCTATCTCGCGTTCATTCAGCCCAAGTACCGAAATTCAAAAACATTTTCCCAACAACATTATAACATCAATTAAACAATTAAAATCAACTATTTCACATTATATCATCATACAATTCATATAAACATCAAATTATAAATAGAACGAACTTACTCGGACTGAGTTGTAATAGTTGCAGAAGTTTAGGGACTCTTTCGTAATTTTTCCTTTTCCACGTAAATCAATAGGGTCTTGATCTAAAATATAAAATTTCTCAAATATTAGCTTACATTTCATATTCCAATTTATTCTACATTTTATACCATTTTATTTTTTGAAATTACACAATTGCCCCTAACTTTTACAACTTTTGCAATTTAATCCCTTAACCCGAAAATCATCAAATCAACCATTTTCGTAAGTTAAAAATTACAACTGAGTATTCAAGGCTTCTAAAAAATCCACAAAACACCTCATATTCACGATAAATCCTTGAAATTTTAACATTTTAACAATTTAATCCTTTAATAAAAAACTAACTAAAATCACTTCACAAAACAACCAAATACCACAATCAAAGCTTCAAACACATAATTATCATAAAAAAATTTCAAGATCCATCAATGGAAACTTGTAAAATTTTTAACAGATTCAAAAACGAAGGCACGAGCTAGCTGGACCTAGTTGCAATAGTTTTAAAAACATAAAATTCATTAAAAAACGGGGATAAAAAACTTACTCATGCAAAGGGATGAACTAGCCGAACCTCTAACCTACGCTTTCATGGTGATTTCGGCAAAAGATGAAGAGAAATGAAGAAAAAAATGTCTTTTGCTTTCAATTTGTTTTATTAATTTGGAATTAATATCAAAATTGCCATTAAACCTAATTTTCTTTCAATTTTTCTTTAATTTTTAACCCCATTACCATCCCCTATCTACTAATAAGGTCTAATTGCCTTATTGGCCTTCCCACATTTATTAGTTAAGGTATTAGCTCATTTAAATACAATAATTAACAAGTTTTGCACCTTTTATAATTTAGTTCTTTTTTCTTTAATTAGCTATCTAAACATTAAAATTACTTAACCAAATTTTAATGCGACTCTAATACTCAATAAGTATTCTATAAATAATATTTACAAGTCGACACGACAGAAATTCATGGTCCCGAAACCACTATTCCGTCACCACTGAAAAATGGGTTGTTGCATGTCGAGATGTATTCCCACTGATCCCAAGTGAACGTAGGTGGTCGTCTTTATCGAGCGCTCCATTTAAGTTGTTATCCAATAGATCATTGCATCACAAACCAAAAAGTTGACCAAAGTCAACTCGAATACACGACAATATAGATATTTGGGAAAGGACCAACCAACCGAGGTTATGTGGGTGGTGTAAAAACCCGAAACACTCAATGTTGTCATGTCCACTTCTAAGGGACAATACAAGTACAACGTATCGTTAACATCAAATTTATTGTAATCTCGTATCTACGTATAATCTTGATTTAAATTTGTGAAATGATAACAAATACCAATTGAAATGAATAAACAATATTCATTTAAATGTTAACATAGCGTGTACAATAATAAAGTAAATCAGTGCAAATACCGGTCAGAATTTGTGCCTCGTCAAGGTGGTCGACAGTTGCACGCCGGATTCTTTTTTGGTTTAAGCTCCAGTTGGGGTACTGGTTTCAGCCTCTCATATTTTTCGACTTTGGTTGATTGCGATGGGTTGCTCCTTGGTTTTCATCGTGCATCCTCTATTCTAAGAATAGGTGGTTGGGAAGATGGACCACTTTGGTAGAACAATGATCCTGGAAATGTTTGCGACACAAATGGCGTATGAGTATAACAATGTTATATAGCATACACCAATAGCATAGAGACTGGACTCTCAATCAGTGCCTGAAGCATAGACGGCCTATACATCGTCATCGGTATCATCATCATCGAAAATGTAGATAGCATGGGTGTGTAATACATCAGGGAAGGAGGTCTAAAAAAAAAACTGGCATAGAAGTAGGAGCAGGAAAATGTGGTGGAATATACGGTGCTTGTGTGAAAATGAAAGGGTTAGTACACGCATTAGAATAAGACAGTACATACTGACCATTGGGTAGTACGGCCATCGGTAGTGCTATGATCGATGTCATTTCTTACGTAAGGGCTAACGATGAACCCCCGCCCCACCAGTCCTTAGATGCATAGGGGCCCATCATGGTCTCTTTATATGTGGTTGTCAACTCCTCGCCTCTTCTCGGTACAAGTATGGCTTGCCCTGGATCCTAAGCCATGGCATGTAATTCAGATCGCAAGCTAATTCTGGAGTGACAATGGCCTCATGAGTAGGTAAGAATTCATACCTATTATCTCACATGTTAATGTATTGCGTATGGAATATCGGCCAATTCTCATCCGTCTGACCCCGCAAGTTGATAGGATACACGTCATCGAGGTCTTTAGGTGCACGGGAATTAATTGTCGAAACCTGAATTGCCGCAACACTCTATCCGACTAGTGTATCTCAACGGTAAGGTGCATTACCAATGGCACCTTCACGTGCTAAATGTTCGAGTTCACAAAAAATTCCTCAAGGATGCATTCTTTAATTACCGGATCCTCATATGGTGTCCATTCAAACTATATTAAATTAATAAAAACTTTGGTCATATTTGCGTACTAAATCTCAAATCGACTATGTTAATATTATCAGATTCAAATTTAAATAAGTACATACCTCCACTTCTGATTTTTGGTCCAACAGAAGCCGTACATCTCGAAACTCTCGCGTAACTCGACCCATGGTTCCACCTATTGAAATAACTTGTTAGCAGAATAATTAAAATTTTAATTAATTTCATTATACGGCCTCCATAAATCGTCTTCGAAACCAAACCCAAAAGTTCACCGCATGCGTCTCTCCAATCGGTCGTGTGAACTAACCCAGTGACTATTGGCCCATCCACTGGTAACCCCAATTGTAATTGCACGTCCTCCAGAGTGATAGTACACTCGCTGCATGAAAGATGGAATGTATGCGTCTCGGGTCTCCACCTTTTGACCAACACGTTTATGAGTGTCGGGTCCAACTTACAACCCCGACCTACAAGAGCCACGTACGAAAAATCGGCTTCCCTCAAGTATGGTTCGATCAAGGGTGATGGAGGAGCGGGTAGATTACGAATATAGCACTCCAAAATTCGATCTTCCGCCTATTTATGTAAAAAATATACAAAATATTAATTTCAAATATAACAATGAAATAAAATAATTAAACAACATTGAAATATATTAAAAAATATTCTTACCATTTGCAATTCATTGATAGAAACGTGGTTGTCATCAAAACGAATTAGAGATTTGGTCATTTGCTAATTTCAAAAAACACGGATTAATTTTTAATAAAATTAATATTTTCTAAAAAATATTAATATAATTCTAATAAAAAAATTGTATAGAAATAAAATCTAAATAAGAATTTAATAGAGAATTGAGAGAATTTTGAGAGTGATTTGTGAGAAAAATAGAATTTAGGGGGTTTAGAGGAGGGACAGTGGGGGGGGGGACAGCTATTTAATTAGCCATTGGATGTGGGGGAACGGCTATTTAATTAGCCGTTGGAAAGGGGAAACACTTCCAACTGGAAGCGATTTACTGGCTGCCTGCGAAAAACGCGTCTACCTAGGAGCGTTTTTTCTGAATTACACCTGAAAATGCGTCTACGTGGAAGCTCTTTTCAAAAATCGACCTATTCCCGTAATTATTCCCAAAAATGACCTAATATGATAAATTAAAAAAAATGACATTTAATGGTAATTTGATCGGTTTTGTTAAGTTAGAATTTATTTATTTTTAATATTGTTTTAAATATATGTTTGCTTTAAAAAGAGTTTTTCAACTATTTTTTAAAATAATTTCATTTTAAAATGTTTTAAACCTATTTTATTTTACATTAAAATTTGTTTTGAATTAAGGTGATTGAAAAGAGATTGTACCGAAATTAATTTTAAATAAAGGTTTATTAAAACGTTTTCAAAAAAGTAATTTAATTTGGAAACAACTATAGCATTTAACGAAATAATTAACCATTAACTTAATTCAAACTAATTAACCAAAATAAATCTAAAGGAATCCATGTATATGCACACGAACTATTGACTTGATAAATTTGTTAGTTTTTAAAGTGAGTTAACTTTGATTGAATTTTTGTGTAGTATGTTTAATTAAATTGTAGATTCCCTCTGCATTATTTTCTTGTATACAATTTTTTGTGTAAATGTTTGGTATGGGTTTGATCAAGTTTCATGGGTCTGCACAAATTTATTAAAGGTTGAAATGGTTAGGTTGACATGAAATAAGTATTAAATGACCTAATTAGTACTAAAAATATAGTCTTCATCCTGATGACAATATTTTCTCGTTGCAACATCGGTCAATAGTATATGACGTCTTGACATTGAGTGACTTGACATTATGACGTGACAAAATGTTTGGCGATGTCATGACGTGGACAAGGTGACACTAAGATGCCGGTCCTGAATTTTTAAAATTTTACAATTTGGTCCTATTTCATACTTGGGTCAATAAAAGAGTTTTCATAAGTTCGACTAAGACTCAAATTTAATTGTATATCATGTTATGAATGTGTTTGAGACATGAATGTTTGTTTAAATGTTATAATTATGGTATTTAGACGGTAGTTGTTTCGGCAGCAGATGTGACATTTTGTAGTTCAGTCCAACAATCGGATCGTGCGAAGGGTATTACATATTCATTACAAGAGGTTGCAATGGAAATTAAAGGAAACTAGGCGATATTTGTTGATGGATTGTTAGTTAATCTGATATGGGATGCATATGGCAACATGATTTATAAAAAGGATGCAAGAAGAACATCTTCTCTCGTTTCGTCTGAACAATAAAGAAAATTGATAACAAATGGAGAGTTGAAAGCCATTTTTTATCCATCCAGGGAAAAATTTCTCAAGATGTTGGTTTTATTTATAAAGCAATAGAAAAGAAGATAAAGAAAGAATGGGCTAAAGACTCAGGTTGAGCCTTCTAAGGATTTGGGGAAGTGAGCAATAAGCCGAAAGTCAGGCAGTGATGAAATCGGGGTGGCTAAAGTTTGTTGGGGGAGGGAAATAAGGGGAAAAGAAGACATAAAAAAAAAGAAAAGGGAAAGAGAGGAAAAAATAATAAAAATAAATAAATAAATAATATTTTAATATTTTAAAAAAGAACATTCACTGTTAGCTCAATAACAACACTAACGATGAAGTGGCACTTTCGTAACGACACAATAACGTTAGTGGCATCTTTGTACGTTTCAAAAGTTAAGTGACAAAAATTAAAAATCAATCAAAGTTTAGTGGTATTTGGTGTAATTTACCCATAAATTTTACTAGCAATCCGACTCTTACACTTGTTAGATTTGAGACAAATTAATTTTATTTTATTTATTTGTGAAATATTTATTTTATAATAATAGTTACTTGCAGTCTTATTAATACTAGATTTTGTCATACCCATAATTTGAATGAAAGAAAGTGTATTATATTTTCTTTTAAAATTTATTCTATAATGAACATAGGTGCAGTTATAATGAATTAATACAATTTAACAAATATTCAATACTTGGATTTCTATTTTGTAATTGTTTTATTTAAAGATGATATGGAAGTATGAAAAGACAAAAGTGTATCACAATAATATTAATTATAATTTAAAATAAAATTATTTTCGTAATTTCATAACTGAGTTGGTGACTTGGTTAAAGGTGACATCAACTTAATAAAGTGCTTAAATAAATAGTATAGATTAGGTCATGTGGCACCACTATATGGGCAAAATAAAAGATATATTTATGGTTTTATGTTCAAAATTTGAAGGTTAATCCCTTTTTGGGACCTAAGCTTTTTTTGGGTCCAAGTTAGTCCCTGAATTGATAATTGGTCCCACATCGAGGTTTGAATTAGTCAATTGTTACCATATTAAGACTTGAACTATTTTTAGTCCAAGTTAGTCCTTGATCTTGTGATCCAATTTTTTTCAAGGAAATACTAATGATTAACTTAGACCAAAAAAAGTTAAGTCCCAATGAGGAAATAATTCCCAAGTTTAGGGACTAACTTAGAAAAAAGTTCAAGTCTCAATATGAGAACAATTGACAAATTTAAGGACTAACTTGAACAAAAAAACATTCAGGCCCCAATATTAAAACACTTACCAAGTTCAAACACATAATAATGCATTAACCCAAAATTTAAAGTAGAACACCCTTTTAAAATAGTAGTTGATACTTCCTTAGCTTCGGGTTTAACGTTCAAACCTTAGTATAACTAATTTCTAATATCACTTGTATTACACGTGATTTTAAACGTTTTATTTTTCATTAGCTTTTCAAATAATGTATTTTTAATTACTATAATTAGTGTACAGTAATATTGATTTTTCAAATTGTTGAAGATGATTAAAATATAATAAATATTGTAATAATAAAATTTTAAATCATAATTACAACAATTTTACAATATTCAATGTACAATATTTTTTTACGTGTAATTGATGACATTATTCAAAATAATAAATAATTAACATAAATAAATTATTTTTTATCATTCAAATATGATACTAATAAAAAATTCTTAATCATTATTAAACCATTTGTATTAGAGTTGTTCATGTGTCAGTTGGCTGCCCAACTTAATCAAATCAGCCAAAGGTTTTGCCTACAAGTCGAGTTAGGTCGGCCTAAATGTTTACAAAATGATTTTTAAAAATATTTTAATTTAAATTTAATTATAAAAATATAAATTTTATTATTTATTTTTCGAAAGTTCTTTAAGTAACAACCTAGTTTGAGGTTTAAAGTCATTCATGTAACTTTCCTCTAGTAATGCTGCAAGAGTTGACACCTTGACTATTTAGTCCCTCAAGTCACAAAATAATCCACTTTTTTTTTTCCTTTTGGATATTTTATAAACTTCCAGAATTCTGTTAGTGAGACTTGTTAGATTAAAATCCTCAATATGGACACATATGTATAAAGTATAATGTCTAATGCTATTATAAAGTGTGATATAAAATTAAGTGACCAATTATGTTATAAGTCTCATAGGTATTAAATCGTTATGGAAATAATATGTAGATACCATAAATTGTATTTATAATTTGATGAGGGGCCAAATTATAAATACCCAAAACTGATTTAATAATCAGCTATTTAAAGAGGTAATGGTCTCCAAGAAATAGGGTTATCTCATATATCTTTTTCATCCCCGTCAGAAAGTTATACTAAGAGAAAAACTATTTACTTGAAAGATCAAAACCTTCTGGACAATCTCCAACAATGGATTCAACTACGCTTCCGCAGATAGTCTTGATCTTGATCTATTTTTGATGTTTTGACATTACAGATCTTGGTTTTAATAAAGTTTTATATTATATATTGTTTTTACGATTCTAACAAATGGTATCGGAACCAGGTTATGTCGAATCATTGAGAATTGATTAAGTGTTTTTTTCTTTTTTTGGAATGATTGATTCATGAAATTTTATGAGTTTAATATTTTGGATATATATATGTTTATGTTTGAGGTTTATATTAAAATTTTTTCCTTCATTATCTTGGATTTATATAAAAAAATTTAGGGTTTGGAATAATTGTGTAATATTACTTCATCGAATGACCAAATTCAATTCAGGAATTTAGTTTGAAATTCATACTTCGTAGATCAATCATGTGCTTCAATTTTTTTTTTGCACGATGTACCTGCGTTTCAATCTTTAGTTGCAAATCCTGTTTATTTGCAAATCTTGCTATTCAATTTCTATTTACAATCCTATATTGCATTTAGTTTAATAACAAATAAATAAATGATACATGAAGGTCAAGTTGGCCATTAATATTGCAGGCGATGATGTTTTCGATTTTTATTTATTTTTTAAAATTCTTTATATATTGATTGAATCACTTAATGTTTTTTTTTTCAGTCAAATAGGATTGAATTCGATATATATAGTTAAATATATATTGCGGCTAAATGTTTCTTATTCATTCAGTTACCTTGCAATGGATTCAAGAATTTTTTGATGTTTTGGCATATTATTGGATAATTTGTTAGATTCAAATTTTAATTGATTTGCATGATTTAGATTTAATAATTTCATGCGAATATTGTTTATTGTTATTTTATGAAGTTATTATTTAAAAAAAAAATTGAAAGATGAAATTAAAAGAAACATTTTGAAACAAATAAATTCAGACTTTGGCTTTGAGTTTTAATTAAAGATGTATAATCTTTTAAATAGATTAGTTGAAACAAAATGCCGCCAAAGTGGTCTCTTTTGCGTAGATTAGTTTATTTAAAATATCAAGATGATTATATATTTTTGTGATTCATGCGTTTATTAATTGACCCAAAAGTAAGTTAATATTTGGCAGAATTTCAACGACATCTGTGGTGATAAATGTGTGACAATTATATGGTATTTTATGTGAGAAATAAGTTAATCCAAAGATTGATTAATTGTTTGACATAATTTATTTTCATTGTTTGATTGCTACAACAAAAGTATCGCTTACTGTTAATATTATTGTCCAAAGACTTGATATTAATGTTGTGTTTGGTATCTTGAGATGAGATTAGTCATTATCTTGAATTTATTGTTTACTTATGAATATTGATGTGAGCTTGTTTTTATTTATTTTTGTTCTATATTCAGATTCAGCTACTTCATCTCTTCATGCCATAATATCTGCTAATATAAATTCTATACCCATGCTTAATGGGACTAATTTAAAGGAATGAAAAAGGCACTTATTTATAGTGCTTGACTGTATGGATATAAACCTTGCACTAAGGGAAGAACAATCTGCACCTCTCACTACAAAAAACACCCCTGATGTTAAGAAGGATTTTGAGAGGTGGGATCGTTCAAATCGTATGAGTCTAATAATCATGAAACAAAGCATTCCAGAAGCCTTTAGGGGCACATAATCTGAAGAAATTACTTAGACCAAAGGTTTTGCTAAAAACGATAAGGTTGAGATGACAACACTTCTGACTTCTTTGATGTTTATGAAGTATAAAGGTCAAGGAACATGAGGGAGTACATTATGGAGTTAAGATCAAGCTTTCTGAGGAATTGCTTGTTCTTATGGTTTTGGTATCGCTTCCTGCACAGTTCAATCAATTTAAAATTAGTTATAACTGTTGAAAGGAGAAATGGACTCTAAATGAGCTCATTTCTCATTGTGTGCAAGAGGAAGAAAGGTTGGAGTGTGATAAGTCTGATAGTGCTTATTTGGTCAATGCCCCTAAAGACAAGGGCAAGAAAAGAAAATATCAGAACGAAGCTGCTAAGGGTCCAACTCAAAAGAAACAACAACAAGCTACAAAGAGTTATTATTTTTAACAAGTTTGGACACGCGAAGAAAGTATGTGCCAAATATCATGCCTGGCGTGCAAAGAAAGGTATAATTATTAGTTTGGTCTGTTTTGAGGTTAATTTAGCTTCGATACCTAGAAACACTTGGTGGATACATTCTGGTGCTACTATTCACATAAGTGTTTCTATGCAAGGTTGCATGAGTTATCGAAAGTCAAGTGATGGTGAAAGACACATCTTCGTGGGCGATGGAAAATAGGTAGAAGTGGAAGCAATTGGGCATTTTAGGTTGTTATTAAGAACTGGTTTTAAATTGGATTTACAAGATACTTTTATTGTACCTTCGTTTAGATGGAATTTAGTTTTTGTTTATTCATTGGACAAATTTGGATATTATTGTTCATTTGGAAACAATCAATTTAGTTTGTCTTTAAATTCAAATGTTGTTGGAATTGGTTATTTAAATACTTATCACAACTTTTATTTGCTAGAAATAGTTGCATCCTATAATGAAACCTCGCATATGGAATCACATGGTATTAAATGCAAATTAAATAAGAAAAATTTAGCATCATTATGGCATAAGCGCTTAAGTTATATCTCAAAAGGCAGAGTTGAACGCATTATTTCTGATGGTATTTTAGAGTCCCTTAACTTCACAGATTTTGATATCTGTGTCGATTGCATTAAGGAAAAACAAACCAAAACCAAAAGATTGGGTGCCAACAGATCTTCAGACATCTTAGAATTAATTCATACGGATATTTGTAGGCCATTCCCTACGAAATCCTGGAACGGTTAACAATATTTCATAATATTCATATATGATTACGCACATTACAGGTACATGTATCTTATCCATGAGAAATCTCAGTCTCTAGATGTGTTCAAAACTTATAAATTTGAAGTTGAAAATCAACTCAACAAAAGGATTAAGAACATCAGATCTAATAGTAGTGGTGAGTACTATGGTAGATATGATAGCTCAGGTGAACAATGTTCAGGACCATTTGCGAAATTCCTAGAGGAATGCAGTATTGTACCACAATACACCATGCTAAGATCACCCAGTATGAATAGTGTAGCTGAAATACGAAATAGGATTCTTAAAGATATGGTAAGGAGCATGATTGCTCATTCTACCTTACCTGAGTCTCTCTAGGAAAAGCATTAAAGACAACAGTTTACATTCTAAATAAAGTACTCACTAAAGCAGTTGCAAAAACACCTTATGAGCTTTAGACAAGTCAAAAGCCTAGTCTAAAGAACTTTCACATTTGAGGATGTCCAGCTGAGGTAAGACCTTATAGGCTACATGAAAAGAAATTGGACTCTAAAACAGTAAGCAGCTACTTTATTAGTTATTCTGAGTGATCTAGGGGCTTTAAGTTTTATGATCCCACAATTAGGAATATTTTTGAGACGGGAACTGTAATATTTTTTGAGGATGTTGAGTTTGGATGGAGAAACAAGGTTAAAGACATTGCTTTTGAAGAGGAATTAGATTCTAACTCAGTTCCTACTATTACTTTTGAAGATGTTCAAGTTCTCATACCTATCATTGATCAAGAAGTGAATCCAGGACATCAACAAGACAATGTTGAACAACTCCCTATTCAATATGAGGTAATTGTTCCAGAAGAACAAATTCAACAACCTTAAGAAAAAGTGTCATTAAAGACGTCCACAAGAGAATGAATAAATGATATTTCAAACGATTATGTTGTATTTTTCCAAGAACATGAGAATGATAATGGAATGATGGAAGATGATCCAATCAACTTTCTTCAGGCCATGAAAAGTTTTAATTCTCAAAATTGGATTGATGCCATGAAAGATGAGTATAAGTCTATGCAAGACAATAAAATTTGGGAACTTATCCCATTACCTGAAGGTACAAAACCAATTGGTTTTAAATGGATATTTAAAACCAAAAGGATTGCAAATGGTAATGTGGAAAGGTATAAGGTGAGTCTTGTAGCTAAAGGATATACTCAGAAAGAAGGCATTGATTTTATAGAGACTTTCTCTCTAGTTTCATTGAAAGACTCTTTCAGGATAATGATGGCGCTTGTTGCTCATTTTGATCTTAAGTTACATTAGATGGATGTTAAGACTATGTTTCTTAATGACGACATTGAAGAAATAATTTATATGGTGCAACTAGAAAACTTTGAGTCAGAAGACCCAAAGAATATGGTTTGCAAATTGACAAAATCCATCTATGGACTTAAACAAGCTCCCCGCCAATGGTACCACAAGTTTCATCAAGTAATTTTTTTCATTCAGTGTTGAGATGAATATTGTTGATGATTGTGTGTATCACAAATTCAGTGGGAGTAAGTACATATTTCTGGTTCTTGACTTATTGAACGAAACCAAGAGGTTTTTATCTAATCATTTTGAGATGAAAGATCTTAGGGATGCCTATTTTGTTTTAGGAATTCAGATACATCGAGACCGATCTCAAGGTATTCTTGGATTGTCACAAAAGAACTATACCGATAAAGTACTCAAAAGTTTTAGCGTGCAAAGTTGTAAACCAGGTGATACCCTTGTCGCTAAAGGAGACAAATTTAATCTTACTCAATGCCCTAAAAGTAACCTTGAAATTCAGGAAATACAAAAGATTTCCTATGCATCAGTTGTTAGGATTTTAATGTATGCTCAAGTATGTATGCGTTTGGATATTACATACATTGTTGGGATGTTAAGAAGATATTTAAGCAACCCTGGTATGAGCCATTGGATAGCAGCTAAATGGGTTATAAGGTATTTTCAAAGAAGAAAAGATTACATACTCACTTATAAAAGATCAGATCATTTGGAGGTCGTAGGGTATTCTGATTTTAATTTAATTGGGTGCCAAAATAGTAGGAAATCTACATCAGGCTATATTTACCTGTTAACTGGAGGAGCTATATCTTGGAAAAGTGTCAAACAGACACTTGTAGCTTCTTCCACTATCACAACAGAGTTTGTAGCATGCTGTGAGTCATCAAACCATGGAATATGGTTGTAGGACTTTGTCACTGGGTTGCGCATTTTCGAGAATGTAGATTGACCACTAAAATTATTTTGTGACAATAATTCAGCGGTGATATATTCCAACAACAACAGGAGTTTATCTAAGTCAAAGCATATTGGCATAAAGTTCCAAGTTGTGAAAGAAAGAGTGCGAAGTAGACAAATATTTATAGATCACATTGGGACAAACTTTATGATAGCTGTAACAGCCCAATTTTGGGGCTAGTAGGAACAGTGGTTTTAGAACCACTAATTTGAGGCCGGAAGAATTATTTTTTATATTATTTTATGTGTTATAGCATGATATATGAGTGTTTGAAAATTTTGGTAAATTAATTTTAGTGATTACTTGCTTAATTTCGAAAAAGGACTAAATCGCATTAAGTGCGAAAGTTTTGTTCTACAAGCTAAAGGTGTTAAATAGCTATGGAATACTAAAGTAGAGGTCCTTATTGAGTAAATAGACCAATAAAAGTGGTGGCTGGACATGAATTTTTAAATCATGAAATTGGTCAAAAGTTAGGTAGATTTTTGGTGACTTAATTGATAAAATAATCATAAAATAAAAAGAAAGCTTCATCCTTTTCATTCTTTCTCTTCACCACCAAAATTCTCAGCAAAAAAGGGAGGTTTTGAGAGCTCAAATTTCAGCCAAGCTTTTCTCTTGCAAGTAAGTGATTTTGGTGGTTGTTTTTGTTAATTTTTGTGTTTTTGGAAACCCTATAGCTTAATCTAGCTAATGAGGGGACTATGTTGCAAAATGGTTGAGAGTATAGGGTTTTACCATGTGAGTATTCATGTTGTTTGCTGAAAATTTATGGAAAAAAATGAATCTTGGTTGTTAATAGACAACTTTTGTGAAAGGGGTTTTCATGAAAACACCTAAAATGACCTTTTTGTAAAAATTATAAAATGGTTTGTAAATGTGTGATATAATTGAAAATTGTGAGTTGCTATAAGAGTAATAAAGGTTTGGCTAGGCTTGTTAAAGGAGAAAATTTGATTAAAATCGTTTTACGAGCCTAGGGGTAAAATCGTAATTATGTGAAAGTTTAGGGGTAAAATGGTAATTTTTTCCCAGGTATGAATTATAGATTTTCTTGATTAATGTAGTGATTAAATAAGTGAATTTTTCATTATAGATCAAGAAAAACAAAATTCGGACCTAGATTGGGGGAAACCAAACTATTGGACTAAATCGAACTAGTCGCCCATATTTTGTATACCGAGGTAAGTTGTACGTAAATAATACAACTTTATTGTTATTATGTATTGAACAATTAATATGACATAAAATGTTTGATTATTATTGTAAATATGCATGATGAGAATTGATGTAGTAAAAACTCTCGGTTCAATCTTAGGAATAGATTGGATATCCATGCCATGACATTTGGGTGATATGTGTGCTAGTGTAAGACCATGTCTAGGACATGGCATCGGCCACATTATGAGAGCCAGTGTAAGACCATGTCAGGGACATGGCATCGGCCTCGACATGTGAGCCAGTGTAAGACCATGTCTAGGACATGGCATCGACATTTTACCCTCTTATGTGAGGCTTATCGGATATCCTTTAGTATTCCAAATAGTTTCACGGGTTATTTAAAGCTTATGATAAAGATATGAAAGAATATAATCATGTTGTGAGTGGTACAGGTTCTTACTCGAAATCATGAGATATGAGCTTAGTTATGATGCCTTAATGGAAAAGATGAAATTAAGTAAGTTCTATCTATGAGAATGATTTTAGGAAGATCTTGTAATCTTTGGCTTATACTTGTGTTGTGCAAATATGTAATAAATCTACATTGCTAAATTAAACATGTTGTGCTGGTTTATAATATGCTATGTGTTTAAAGATGCATGGTTGATGTTGTCACTTATTTACATACAACTTACTAAGCTTTATGCTTACTCCTTCTCCTTTCCATTTTCTTATAGTGCCGCCAAGCTAGCTCGGGGATCAACAGACGTCGGAGGCATCGATCACACTATCAATTGAAGCATTTGGTATAGTTAGCCTTATTATTTTAAGTATGGCATGTATAGGGACTGGGTCTTTTTTGTTAAGTGTCATATTGTTTTAGTTATATGTGTTGGCTTGTCATGAAGTTGATCCATTTTTTCTAAAGCCATGGATAATGGCTAATATTTATTGTTGATTTATGCAAATGATGATGTTTTTCATGATTGAGCAAATTGCATGGTTGAGTATTTGGTATATTAATGCATGAATGAGTAGGTTGCATGATTGAATTGATAAAGTATGTGATGAGTTCTACATGTGAATGAAGTATAGTGGCCTTGATGTGTGGATGTCTTGGTTGTGGTTGATTTGGCCATGTATTTGTGTGTGGATTGGTTTTTTTGGGTGTGGTTCAGGTTGTTGCAAGTAAGTGTGGCAATAAAGTTTGGAGAATAGCTTTATATTGTCCATACGGGTAGACACACGGGCGTGTGTGACACACGGTCTGCCCCATGGGCGTGTAGTTTGGTCGTGTGTCCCCTGCACCTTAATTTGGTAAAACAGAATGCCTAGTAGTAACCACACGGGCTGAGGCACGACCGTGTGTCTCAACTGTGTGGAAGACACGGCCATAAAACATAGGCATGTACCCAGGCCGTATGAAGTCTGCACCTTAAATGCGAAATTAAATTCACCACACGGCCTAGCACACGGGCGTGTGTCTTGGCCCTGTGACCCTAAAATATTGCTGACGTCAGAAATAGAATGTCAAGGTTTTAACACACGGGCGAAGACACGGGCGTCTCATGGCCGTGTGAGGGACACGGGCGTGTGCCAGGCCGTGTGAAACCCCCTGTAGGTTCGAATTGAAAAATAAATCCACATGGCTAGGGACATGAGCGTGTGTGATCACACTGCCTGCCCACACGGGCGTGTCCCTTACCATACGGGCGTGTGACCCTATTTTTAGTGAAATTTTCCAAAATTTTCTAAAGTATCTGGTTTAGTACCGAACCATTTCTAAAGTATGTTTTGGGCCTCGTAGGCCCATATTTCGGACTTCAAGATGAAGTTTGAAAATTTTTAAATTTGAACGAAATTTCATAACCCGGAAATGTTTGTATGCATGTTATTAAGTTAGGTAACGCCTCGTACCTTGTTCCGGCATAGGATATGGGTAAGGGGTGTTACAATAGCGGATCCGCTCACAAAAGGTTTACCACCCAAGGTCCTTCATGGGCACACTGCTTATATGGGTGTTGCATTATTTGAGGATATCATAGTTTAATGGGAGTTTGTATTTTATTTGATTTATGTTTATTTTCAGAAATTTATGTATTTGGTTATTTTTGATAAAAAATAAAGTATTGAGTTTAGTCACTTTGTTTTGTTATTTTGATACTGACCTCACTTAAGTTTAAAGAAGACTAGTTGGAATTTGGCATGTTTTGGTTCACATCGCATGTAATTTCCATGCTACGCATGTAACAGCCCGACTTTGGGGCTAGTCGGAACAGTGGTTTTGAGACCACTAAACCGAGGTTAAGGAAAATTATTTTGATGTTATTTTATGTGTTATGGCATTAATATATGGCTATGTGAAAATTTTGGTGCTTTAATTTTAATGATAGCATGCTTAATTGTAAAAAAAGACTAAATCGAATAAGGTGCGAAAGTTTTATTTTATAAGGTAGGAGTATGTAATAGCTATAGAATGTAATTTGGAGGTTTTTAAAATGCAATTAGGCCAATTAAAATGTGCTGGACGGCCATGTGCATAGGGGGGACAAGAGCATTTAATTTTTGGTCAAAATTGGGTGAAATTAGGTGAGAAAAGATGAATAAAATATGGTAAAAAGAAAAACTATCATCTTTCACTATTCACTCATCTCGTTCCACCAAAAATTGAAGAGAAAATAGAGCTTTTGGGGGGTTCAAACTTTCAGCCACTCAATTCTCATTCATTAGGTGGTTTTAATTGATGATTTTTGTGTTTTTGGAGTCCCTAAAGCTTAAGCTAGCTAATGAGGGGACTAATTTGAGATATGGTTGAAAGTCTAGGGACTTGCCATGAGAGTAGTTATGTTGTTAGCTGAGTTTTTATGGAAGAAAATGAATTATTTATGATATGTTGAATGGACCCATATTGTGTAAGTTAGGGGGTAAAAAGAGCTTGGCAAATAGCCTTGTTCTTATCCACACGGGTAGGCACACGGGCGTGTGTCTAGGCCGTGTGTGACACACGGTCAACCCCATAGGTGTGTGACTTGGCCGTGTGTCCCCTGCATGTTGGTGTTGTAAGTCAGTGTCGACCACGGGCTAGCCACACGGGCGTGTGCCTAGGCCGTGTGACCCTTATAAGGTTGCTGACGTCACAAACAGAATACTCAAGTTTTTACACACGGGCAAGGACATCAGCGTGTCTAGGCCGTGTGGAGCACACGGGCCAAGAACACGGGCGTGTGTCCGGCCGTGTGAAAACCCCTATTGGTTCGAAATGAAAAATAAATCCCACACGGACGTGTCCCATCTCACACGGGCGTGTGACTCCTATTTAGGTGAAATTTTTTAAAAATCGCGAAAGTTTCCGGTTGGGTTCCAAAACCCCTTGTATGGATGTTTAAGGCCTCGTATGTCCTTAATGAGGCTATTGTGTTAGCGATAGAGACATGTCAAGTTAGGACTGAAAGTTTATAGACTAAAGTTGTGTGATTAAGTAGAATAAATCTGGTAATGCCTTGTGCCCGATTCCGGCATAGAATACGGGTAAGGGGTGCTACAACGCATCCATGATTGATTTATGTCATTTGACTATATTTTTATATATGACCTGTAACACCACACACTAGAGACCATTTCCAGATTCGAGCACGAGGCGTTATTTAACTTATCTTACTACTTCGGGTATAAAAAAAATTTATTTCATTATTCACAATAAATCTGTCCATCTGCGCAATAGTCATTAATTTAATTATAACTCGAGTTACGAAACTCAAAATTTAGATCTGTAAATTTTCCCTGAAACTAGACTTTATATCTTCTCACCATAAAATTTTCAAAATTTTTGGTTCGGCCAATTAGTACAGTTTATTCATTAAAGTCTCCCCTGTTTCATAGTCCAATGGTTCTGACCACTCTTCAATAAAAATAAATTTTCTCATTGTACAATTTTTATATGTTGTTTCTACTTATTTCTACTGAAAGTAGACTAACTAAGGAATCTAGAAATATAAACTATAACTCATAATTATTTTTGTACAATTTTAAATGTTTTTCTAAAGTCTAACAGGGGACTTCAAATACCATTCTGACCCTGTCTCACTAAAATTCAAATATCATAGAATATAGAATTCCTTTGCTTACAATGTTTCTTTCACATGAAAGCAGACACAATAAGCTTTAATTATATATCTTATTCACTTTTTAATTCCATTTCTCTTATTTTTGGTGATTTTTCAAAGTCACGTTACTGCTGTTGTCCAAAAACTGTTTCATTGCAAATTTTTACTTTTTCATACTTTCTTTGTAGTAAACATCACTTAGGTATCCATACAAAATAATTCGATCCCTATACATGCCATAACTTAAAACATTTCAAAAGCATTTATATACCAAAGTAAAGGCTTGATAGTGTGATACGAGGCTCCGACGATCTCCAATCCAAGTAAGTTCAAGACACTATAAAACAAAGGAAATGAAAAGAACGAGTAAGCTACTAATAGCTTAGTAAGTTACATGTAAACAATAAGCACTCAATCAATAATTAACATTTTCACATACAATTAATTAATATCCTTCTTAGCAAATTTAATCACTTACACATGTACAATCTTACCAGTTCACTTGCACATACATTTAAGTACTTAATCATTATCACGTATGCTCATTCTTTCAATTATACCTACATACATACTTCATCTCATATTCACTTTAATTTATTATTAATCCCATTGAACATTCAGAATATACACTGATACGTAGAGAATTAGCATATAAGTGCCACACTGATATGTAGCCGAAGCTACCACTGATATGTAGCCGAAGCTACCACTGTAATGTAGCCGAAGCTACCACTGATCAATAACACTGGAAATGTCCACGGGCCTGCTCACACAAGCTGTCAGGTGTCTGCAACACATGCTAGATCACCCAGCACCCGGGACTCACTGTAACACTGTAACACTGGTCTCTAGTGATATATCACTTGTATCCACTTCTATTCCTAAGTTCAACCGGGAATTTATTTTTAACACTTATTTTAAACACTTTGTCACTTGAATAATTCATGAAAAATTTTCCTTCCACATTTAATATTAATTCAAATATCAAATATAATTCACAATTTATAAAAGTATATTGCTATTATTTACACATAACTTACCTCGGATGCAAAACGACTATTTTCGTAAATTAGTCGATAACCTTCTCTTTTCCCCGATCACCTTCACTATTCCTTCTTTCTTGATCTATATTAGCAAACTTTAATACATTTTATCAACATTCCATTCAAATACAATTCATACACAATATTTTGGCAAAAATTACATTTTTGCCCCTAAAGTTTCATATATTTACACTTTTGACCCAAAGCTCGGAAATTAAACTTTATCCCTTATTCTTATGTTTTATGACTTGCTGATCATTTTTTCCTTCTATGACAACATCAAATTCTCACTCTAACATGTACTTATGAACATTAGGTATTTTTACCAATTAAGCCGTTTTACTCGTTATCACTTAAAATCGCTTAGCAAAAGTTGTTTAACATAATTTAAAACCTCATATTACATCATAAAACATCAAAACAAACACATTTAACCTATGGGTATTTTTCCAAATATGAACCCTAGGTTAAATTATTGCTAGTATAAGCTAAATCAAGTTACTAGGACTCCAAAAACGTAAAGAACATTAAAAATGGGGCTTGGAATCACTTACTATGGAGCTTGGAAGCTTGAAACAAACCCTAGATATGGAGAACCCTTGAAATTTCGTCGTAATGAAGAAGATGGACATATTTTGCCATCTTTTTCCCTTTTAATTTCTTTTTAATACCAAATGACTAAAATGCCCTTCATTAAAACTTTAGTTATTTTTATCTATGTATGTCCATTTTTGTCCATGGAAATATAATGCTCTAATTACCATTTAAGGACTCCTACTTCAAACCCCCATTACAATCAAGTATTCTATGAATTAGAACCCCTATTTAGCAACTTTTGCAAATAAGTCCTAATAGGCAATTTAAGCATGCAATCAATAAAATTTCTTATCGATACTCTAACACATGTATTTAATCACTCGGTAAATCATAATAATTAATTGTAATAAACTTTTATATCTCAGATTCGTGGTTTCACAACCACTGTTCCGATTAGGCCCTATTTCGGGCTATCACATGATCATTGATGAGTTTATTCATGATTGATATGGCAAAAACTGCTTGGATCCTATATGGATATAGTTGATGGACAAGATTGTTATAGAATACCTGTTATATGATAGCAAATTTTGAGCTCATAAGGTTGTACATTTATCAGGAAACATATGTTGCCCAAGTGGGAGATTGTTGGATTAAAATCCTCAATTATGGGCACATATGCATAATATATAATGCTATTATAAAGTGTGATACAAAATTAAGTGACCAATTATGTTATAAGTATCATAGGTATTAAAGCATTATGGAAATGATGTATAGATACCATAAGTTGTATTTATAATTTGATGAGGGGTCAAATTATAAATACCCAAAACTAATTTAATAATCAGTCATTTAAAGAGGTAATGGTCTCCAAAAAATAGGGTTATATCTTTTCCATCTCCATCAGAAAGTTATACTAAGAGAAAAAATATTTTCTTGGAAGATCAAAACCAAATATTTTCTTGAAATATCAAAAACTTCTGGGCAATCTCCAACAGTGAATTCAGGTACGCTTCCGTATATAGTCTTGTTCTTGATCTATTCTTGATGTTCTGACATGACAGATATTAGTTATAATAAAGTTTTATATTATATATTGTTTTTACGATTCTGACAAGACCAACTTCTTAGCATTCTTATCTAGTACACATGCAAGGCATCCCTATACCTTAAAATGATTTAGGTTAGGCTTTCTACCATGTCACATTTTGTATGAAGTCTTGAGTGTTGACTTAGTTGACACATCATTCAGAATATAATTTGCGATACATATCCTGAAGAGGATGCCGGAAGTTGTGAATGACTTAACATTGAACAAATTGTATTTAACAAGGATTTATTCCTTCTCTCAACTACACTATTATTTGTGCAATTCTCAACACAGTCAAATGGGATAGAATCTTCTCCTCAATGAGGTATCCTAAGAAGTTATTAAATAAATATTCCCCACCTCAAATAGATTTAAGTGTTTTTATGGATAAACATAATTGTTTCTACACCTTAGTACGGAACTCTTAAAACTTTTCAAATGCTTCACTATTACGATGCATTACGTAAACATATTCATATCTAGAACGATAATCTATGAAAGCTATATAATATTCATAACCTCCTTTTGCACTAATGTTCAGGGGCGAAACTAGAAAATTTTTCTTAAGGGCGAAATTAAGTTTTATAATTTTATAAGAGTTAAAATGTAATTTCACCATTTTAATAACTTATATCATTATAATATTTAAAAAATTAAATCAAAATTTTATCATTTTTAGAGGCCAAGGTAGATTTTTACCATGTACCAACTTTAAAACTTTATAAATATTAAAGGGCTAAAACCTAAATTTATCATTTTAATGGGGTTAGGGCTGTTGCTAGTCCCTACCGCCGCCAATGCTATTATTCGTGGAACCACAGATTCCAGTCTGTACAAATTATAGAAGTGGCTTACCCTTGTACATTTGGCATTAAAAAGTCTCTTAGTCATTTTTCATTTTCAGAAGTCTAATAATTTTTTTTAATTAAATCGTCCAAATTTTAAATGTCATAGTTTCAATTATATAAGTTTAAACTGGTTTTTTTTTTCATGCTATAAAACTTAGTCGTCATTTCATTTTTTTTTTTCGTTTGTTGTTTCCTTCATGTAAAATAGTTAGGGACGACTAAATTTTATGAAAAGTTTCTATTTTTAAGTTTAGGGTTAGGCTTGTATATTTTACATGTTTTTAAAACAAAAGAAATTTGAGTCATTTCATTTCTTAACGTAGAGTATTATTTTTCTAATTATCATTTGATGTTGCAATTATCACATATATCTAATTATTTTTTAAATAAATAATTATATATATTAAAGTGTTACAATAACAATTAAAGTACAAATATAAATAAATGATTGAAGAATTGCTAGTATCAAACTATTATAACATAAATTGCCTAAAAAATAATAAAGTAAAATCAAACTATTACAGGATGACTGGACTAAAAGTTGGTACAATCCAAACTAAAAGCAACAAATAGGACTAAAACTCGCACATGATATCTAGTTATAGTGAGACTTCAAGACCTGCGCATATAATTACGAATGGTGAGATTTGAACTTGAATATTCAAGATCCAAGGTCATTGCCTTTGTCATATAATGATGTTATTATGCAAATAACTTTTAACATATTTTATTATTGAAAATTTTTAATCATTTATTTGTGATTTGTTTAGGTGAATAATCATTCTTTTGAATTTTATTTTCAAATGTAAAATTTGTTTTTTTTGGATTAATCTTAGTTTAGGAATATATTTACCAATATGGGCTTGTTTAACTTATTCTAATTACAATAATTATGTTTTTAAGAGTTAGTGGAATTTATAAAAATAATTTAATGTAATTGACTAATAGAAAAAAAAAAAAAAGGCCCAATGTTGTGGAATTTGGAGCTAAAATATTAAAATAAGACTGGGTTTAGCCCATTCTTGGGACCGAGCCGAACCGAAGATGCTTCTCTGCGCCTTGTAACGCGTAAAAGATGTCGAAAGTTGGAGCACAATCTCATAAACAAAAACCAAAAAACTTCCAAAATTATTTTCAGATTGGAGAGAGAGAGGGCTCAAACCTGCTCTCTCCCTCCTCGGTTTATTCTAAATTCGAAAGCAAAAGAATAAATAAACCCTAAGTTTTTCTTCATTCTTTTTCCGTTATATCCCTTTCTTTTTCTTCCATTTCGTTTAAAATTTCATTTTTTTTCATAAAAAGAAACAAATTCTGTGCAGTGTTGACAATCGTATGCCCCTTCCCCAACAAAGTTCGATCTTTTGATGCGACGATCGCATGCTCGAAATCGGGTTGAATCCAAATCTAAATCGACTACCAGCCCACAAAAGATGGACCCAATTAAGCTCCAAATCCGATCCAATTCCCGATCTACCGCTCTCTTTTCGCGAAACTCTCGTCAAACCAAGCCGATCCCTTCTTTCATCGCGGTTTCAATCGCCATATCTCTCGCCTTGTTTGCTTTTATTTACATATTCTTTTTCTCCTCCAAAGGCTCCGTCAAGTACGGGATCATAATCGATGGGGGAAGCACGGGGACGAGGATTCACGTGATTAGGTACAGAGTTGACGGAGGAAAAAACCCGGTTTTCGATTTTAAAGAAGGGTTGGATAGCTTGAGGGTTAATCCGGGATTGTCGGCGTACGCTGAGGATCTGGCAGGATCAGGGTATTCTGTGAAAGAGCTTTTGGAGTTTGCGAGAAGGAAAGTTCCCAAGAAACAGTGGGGAGAGACGGAGATTAGGTTAATGGCAACGGCGGGGATGAGATTGTTGGATGATGAGGTGCGGAAGAGGATTTTGGAGCAGTGCAGGAAGGTGCTTAGGGTGTCTGGTTTCAAGTTCCGCGATGATTGGGCTTCCGTTATTACAGGTAATACAATGTGCATGGTTTTGAGTGAGTTTATTGAGACAATGTGGGTGATAGTGTATGACTTCATGTTGATTCTAAGGTAGGACAATGCTTGTCTGTACTCTGTCTCGGTCCTCTTTGGCTGAAGTCATATATCAGAGGTAGAATCATAAAAATTGGTGAATTTTTTATGCTTCTTTTTGGGGGCTATATTTGTATGTTATTTGTTATGTTTTCAGGGCTTCAAGAGAAATCAGCTCTTGTAGTTTCATTCTTATGTTTGTATTATAGTTTCTGATCCCTGATCGACATTTTGAGACTAAGTTTTGGATTCTATGATTGTCTTAGGCTCTGATGAGGGGGTGTATGCGTGGGTTGTTGCAAACTATGTACTTGGTACTCTTGGAGGTAATCCTCTGCATACAACTGGAATCATTGAACTTGGTGGCGCTTCTGCTCAGGTTCGTTTTTGACTTTTAGTCTACCTTGCTTCTAGATTCCTTAATTTGGAATCTTTTCTTTAGTGTTGGGATATAGTTAAACCAGAATTTGCACGTCATCTGAGCCTCCAGTTAGTGACATTTCCTTGAACCTATTTCTTATGTCTACTTTTTATTTCTTTATTTTTTATACATTACAATTTTGATTGAAGCGAATGGGTTACACAGGGCTTGAACCCTAATCTTAATGCCAACTTACAACAACCCTTGCCACATTGTTAGTAGAGGAACAAGAAGGCTAAATGAAACAAAAAAAAAAAAAATTCAATTAATTGCAAATGCATTTAATGGTATATATGTCCTTCTCTTAAGATCACCATTAAATTGCTGCTAGACTTATATTTCAGGTAACCTTTTTCTCAAATGAGCCTATGCCTTCTGAATTCTCACGCTCCATCAAGTTTGGAAATATCACTTACAGTCTCTATAGCCACAGCTTTCTTCATTTTGGGCAGGTAAACTTAGCATGCATTAGCTTCTTTTATTTATTTATTTCTTGCTTTTATGGCTGCTATGCAAGTATCTTCTAAATGTAGGCATCTTATTCATGAAATACGGTTTAGTTTTTTTGTCAATTTTTGGTCTTAGTGAGATGCTTTTATTACTTTTTTTTTTTCTGAAATAGATAATTACTGATTGACTGCCCTTCTGCTAAGTGTTTTTCTTCATCCCATTAAATAATGATAATAATTGCAAATCTAACTTCTGATTGATATTGCTATTATTTCAATATGGTTTTGCTTTTGACTTTGCAGTATTTCATTACAGATCATGTCAAGAAATCCAAAATTGATCTTGGAGTTCTTAATCTTTTTTTTCTCTTTTTTCAGAATGTTGCACATGAATCATTGAGGGCCTCACTTGTTAAAGGAGATTTCAGTCCAGGTATGTTTCAATGCATTTCCTTTCTGCCAAAATTTGCGGGTTCAAAGGTGCTTGAAGAAGTCTGGAAGTTTTTAATTGTGCTTTGAACTCAAAGCAGGAACTTTAGAGTTGTACCTTAATAATCTCTTGAATGTTGCAATGTTAAATCTTGTGGAAGAGACCTAAATTTGACTATGAACACTGTATATTATGGTTTCGAGTATTTAGGCCATGTTGGAATGTTTGATTGTAAAAGTTGTTTTCTGGTCACCATGACTATTAATAATTGAACATAATAAAGAATCTTTGGTTATTTCAGAGGATCTTTGCTACTTTTGATAGAAATGTTGTGTAGTTACTAGTTAGTTAAGCTATTATGTATGTATTGCTCATTATTATTCTTACCTTAATGCAGCCGCCGACTCTCTCCATAAGGAAATGTATATGGATCCTTGTACGCCTAAAGGATACTTTCCCGAGTCATCAAATCTTTCACTAGGTTCTGTGGCTGAAAAAAGTAAATATATTTCTGAATTTAAAGCTGGGGGTAACTTCTCCGAGTGCAGATCTGCTGCACTAACGCTATTACAAAAAGGAAAAGGTTACAAAACTATCTCAGAACCACCACGTTCATTGGGTTACCTTGTGCCACAGGATACTAATCTTTACATATTCTGACATGCAGAGAGATGTTCCTATGATCACTGTTACTTGGGGTCAGTTTTCATGCCCAAGCTTCGAGGGAAATTTTTGGCTACAGAAAATATCTTTTATACCTCAAAGGTATAGTTATATTCAGTTCTCTTGCAGGCTTATTCTTGCTTGATTCCCTTCCTCTCCAAGAAAAAGGACTTATGTGGATCATTTTAGCACACATCCTAAATCTATGTAATGTATGTTTGGATGTACATGGTTTCTGTACTATTAAATGCCTTACATTTCTTTCTTTGTCTCCTGCTGGATCAGTTCTTTAGGTTGCGCCAAAGGGCCTTTCTTTCCGATCTAATTATGGCGGGAAAGCATTTCTGTGAAGAGGATTGGTCAAAATTGAAGAAGAAACACCAATCACTCAATGAGGAAGATCTATTGCGCTATTGTTTTTCTTCAGCATATATCGTGGCCTTGCTTCACGATAGCCTTGAAATTGCTTTGGATGATGAAAGGTATGCTTCCTGCTTTACTATTTTAGTATCCTTGAAAGAAAACAGACCGTGTTAATTCAATGATGTTTAGGGGGCAGTTGGGCAATAGTTTTATTTGGTCACTGAACTGAAATTCAATCTTAATCAGGATCAGCTTTGCCAATCAGGTCAACGATATACCATTAGATTGGGCCTTGGGAGCTTTCATATTGCAAAGCACAACCATCTCAGATGTGCAACAAACTGAGTGGATAACTATTATTATGAGCAGTGATTCATCCACACTAATTTCAATCACCGCTATTTCTGCAATATTGATGTTTGCAGCCTGGTCTATATCAAAATGGAGGAAACCCCAATTGAAGACGGTGTATGATCTAGAGAAAGGACGATATATAGTCACTCGTATAGGTAGAAGTTGATCTATCATTGTCCAGAGGAGATTTGAACACGTCATTATGATGTTGCAGCCAAGGAGGAGAGCGCATGTCTCTAGGGTATTTACTTTTTTTTAATGCTTCCTTGGTTTCTGCACCCCCTTAAGGGCATCTCCTTCAAGGCAGTGGGAAATGTAAGATTGTATATCAATGGAGTTCCAACATGACTTATTGTAACATTTTCATGGGCGGGGAATTAGGACAAAAAAGATATTAAATTCCCACTTTGTATTTATGGGGAACCAAAATCCTTAGTTTGTAATACCACTTTCCTATACTCTGGGAATATGTAAGGACTAAGGAGTGTGATGGATGTGTTGGGGGGCGGGGGACTTTCCTTCTATGTTATCCTGATTTACTGAGCGACAGAATACGGCCCTGTGGGAATGTTTAATTATTTTTTATTTTTTATTTTATATATTTGAAGGAATTTCTTTTAAGCTGCTAAATATTATTACAGCAATGAAGTCAATGGCAATAAGAAGATAATGGCTTGTGATTATATCCTGACTTCACATCATAATCATCTTCGAACATGAATAGAATGGATGCAAAAGTCAAACTAATAAAGTTAAACCGAGACAAAATAATATGAACAGAATTTACGTAAAACAAAGAAACAAAATGCATACATGAATGTTCCAAATTTTACAAAAAAATGTTGAAAAGAAAATGATACTTGGGAAAAATGATTGGAGGCGTTAGCAGGTGTCCCACTCTCCACAATCCCTATTCTCTAATACTCTTTCATCCATTACTTTTACTCTTTTTATTTAATAAATGAAAACAGTTTCATTACATAATTTTTTTAAAAAATCACACACAACTCAATTTCTTTGATGCCATTTCAATTATTAAATCCAAAAAAGTAAATTGATTAAATATATTTCAAACTTTCAAAGCAAAAATAGTCCTACAAAATCTTCTATAATCTCAGAAAATTCAAGTAAAAACGCGTAATTTTCTGTCCTTAGCAAGCAGTGCACAAGTTGCCCCCCTTTTTTAGCTAAAGGTAAATATTTTTTTAATATTTGTTTCTATTTTTCTTCCTCTCTTATCATATTCCTTCATTTTTCTCTTCTGTTTTTAATTTTCTCCTCTCATTTGTTCGGAAACCTCCGACCCGCCGCTCTCATTCAGTGCGATCCCGGGTCTCTTCTTTTTTTTTTCGATATCGTGTTGATGATTTATTTTTTTGGTTGAATCGTTGAATAAATAGAAAGAAATTGAAGAAAATTTGTTAAATTTGTAGAAATTATGAGTGATCACCTGGTGTTATATGTGGATCGTCTTGTGAGGCCGGTTCCGGCGCGTCCACTTGAATCGGGGGCTGGTCCCTCGACGGAGGAAAAGGAGAAAGTGAAGGATAAGGAGGTTTTCCAAGGAAGCAATGAGGAGGACCCGCTTATTCAGGTGGCGGAGTGCCGCATCTGTCAGGAGGAAGATTCCATTAAGAATCTCGAGACTCCGTGTGCCTGCAATGGCAGCCTCAAGGTAATTCGTTTCTTTACCTTTTTTTTGTGGTTAATTTGATAAAGGTTTTTCTCTTTTTCTATTTAGAAATAACCTTATAAGGTTATGCTAATTTTCGCAATTAGCATTGCTTACTTTGGTAATTTTAATGCGATATGAAATGATTTCTATGATGGCCATTGTTGAATTTTATATGTCCGGGATTGCAGTATGCGCATAGGAAGTGCGTGCAGCATTGGTGCAACGAGAAAGGAGATATAATCTGCGAGATATGTCATCAGGTTTCTACTGCCATTAATCCTTCAAAGTTGTTATTTTTGTGAGAAATATGCATAGCCTAC
The DNA here is from genome assembly GCA_025503065.1 of Gossypium bickii. Classification (NCBI taxonomy): domain Eukaryota; kingdom Viridiplantae; phylum Streptophyta; class Magnoliopsida; order Malvales; family Malvaceae; genus Gossypium; species Gossypium bickii. Next base: position 48,626,828 of record CP106709.1, on the reverse strand, counting down.
TGGCAAATTGATGTCCTTGCATGTTGTTACAAGATTTTGAACTAGTATCTAGCGGTTTTATCATTTTAGGCCTTTTGTGAGTGTAAAGAATTGAAAGTTCACGGATTTCGAATCAGTAGTTGCTGATGATTCTTTAAGAGGGTGAATAATTTGCTTTTATGATGTGCTTGGTACAGTGAAATAGTGAAAGTATGGAAAGAGAATGAATTTTGGAGATTGTTTTGTAGGAAAGATAGTTATTTTCCTCCTAATGTATAAAAACAAATCATTCCAAATTTGAGTGATAATGGGAGAGAAAACGAAAGAGGTGTGTGCGTGTATATGAGATTATGAATTTATTGTTTTAAATATTTTTATCTTTAACTTTAAAATGGTTTAATAATACACTAACATAATTTTTATTTTCTTTATCTTGTTATTCAACTCTACCAAAAAAAAGGAGGGAAAGAAAATTACTTCTTGTTTCCATTTTTCTATCTTTTCTTACCAAGTGTACGGTTGAAGGAACATTTATGTTTTCTTTCACTTCTCTTCCATGGATTGGATTGTTGTTCAAGCTGCTAGCTGAATTATTAGTTCATCTTTAGTGACTATTGATATTTAGTTGTTGTGGCTCCTTGTTGAAATATTCTATCCTTTTAATTTGCTGTGCAGTCTTATCAACCTGATTATACTGCTCCACCTCGCCCCCAGACGGACGAAACAGCTATCGATATTGGGTAAGTTTGATGTTCTCACATTTGGTGGCTGCTTTTCTTTTTGGTGAAATTGAGTGTATGCTATTCAATTTACAAAATATGATGTCTGTTAGAAGCTTTAATCTAAATTTGCTAGATAGCATACTGAATGATCTGTTTGGAAGATTCCATTGTAATGATTTACATATCTGTTTTGTAGTGGAGGCTGGACAATCTCTGGCACCCCTCTGGATTTGCGTGATCCTCGCCTTTTGGCCATTGCAGAGGCAGAACGCCAATTTTTGGAAACTGGGTATGACGAATATGCTGCATCAAATGCCACTGGAGCTGCATTTTGCCGTTCAGCTGCTGTAATTGTAAGCATTTAGATATGAATCAATCATCTAGACATATTAAATTTCATTCACACCATGTTTAGCATGTAGTCTTAAACACCTCATTTAATTAGGTTTAACATTTACTCCCTAAAATTGGACCACCATTGATTCTATTTATAAATGTATATTAGCCATGTGCCAAGGAAACATTTTGATAAATTAATTTGGAGAAAAGAGCTTCACTAAGGTGTATGAGCTTTTACCCTGAAGATCTTTATGTTCTTAATTGTTTTGTTCTCATTTTTCCCCATTTGGACATGGGGAAAACCTGGTTTTACAGTTTCATGTGAGTTTTTGGTTTTAGCTCCCAATTTCCCTCCTCTCATCATGGAAAATTTGAGCCATAACAGTAGTGGTGCTATTCCACTTAGGCCACAATATCATTGGTCATCTCATTTGATTTTTAATGTCAGCAACTTTCCTTTTCATTCCTTTTTGGGGAATCAGCTCCCACCTTTGATGTCTAAGAGAAAACCACCTAGTAGGTTCTGCCGCGGCCATAAGCACTTTAGTTGAAAATTTCATTTGAATAACTTCCTTTTGGTTCTTTTGTCCTTTTTAATTTTTAAAAAAGTTCATTTCTTACATGACCTATGTAATTAAGAGTTAATTTTTAAGATGATTGGTTTTTCCCCCATTTTTCCAGTTAATGGCACTTCTGCTATTGCGGCATGCAGTGACTGTTCCAGATGCCGATTCAGATGATTATGTCTCTTCTTTCTTCTCTGTAAGTTGTGACTTAAAGTTGCTTTCTTGAATTTAACCTATGCACTCCTCAAGCATTACTGTTACAGTGCCGTTGAGCCATTTGTCTTAAACCGTCATTCCTTGCAGTTTTTCTTGCTTCGAGCTGCTGGGTTTCTCTTGCCATGCTACATCATGGCTTGGGCCATCAGTATATTACAGCAACGAAGGCAAAGACAGGTTATTTTCTTTTTTATCACTATGTTCTTTTTCTTCACACCTTGAAACCACACATCATAGACATGGTTTCGTATTTGAGTCAATATTAAAACCCGTATCTGTATCAGGAAGCAGCAGCGTTGGCTGCCACCCAAGTTGCTTTTGTACTACAATCTGGGCAAAGTAGGGGTATGCATTTCGCAATAGCATCAGGACCTGAAGTGACACCCCACCTGGAAAATGTTTAAACTTATAGGAGGCATATGAAGTCCTGCACTGACATTACATTACGTTACATTGGTAGTTTACGAGTAAATGAGGACAGTTCCCCCTTTAAATAAACTTGTAAAAGCCTCTTTTTTTTCTTTTTTTTTTCTGTTATCCCCAAATAGATTGTTGAGAATGATTTGGAGCTTTACTAATTCTGTTTTAATTGTTATGAATTTGGGTTCATATTTCATCGTCTTCTAAAACATTGTTGTGTATTCCCGCAGTGCTTCAGCTTGAGCCATCGATGGGCCTTGTGCAGAGGTGCCCGAAACCTGTTCGGAGAAATTGAAATCCGATCTGGTTTCTTCCGTGGGTGTGGTGATGTGCACAGATGGGTTAACTACACCGAACATTTTTAGTCTGTGGGCCAAATTTTATGATGAAAACGTTTTAATCACGACATTAACTCAAAAAAAGAAAGTTGAATACCAATGAATTCCAGTTCATAAGCGCTCGTTCCAATATACGAGCTCTTTGTAGCACTTATCAGTTGAGGCCCCATTGCTAATACAATTAGATTTCCTCTTCATAGGCTTGGGATTGGTTTAGGATTACGAGATCCTTTTCTCTTGCAAACTTAGAAGAAAAAGAAAGAATCACTCAATTGGATGACAACCACAATATAACCTATTAAATATTCTTTTTCCCTTTCTAGATTAGTCTAATTTTAGTATTTTATCTGTTTGAAATTTTCTTATAAGTTCATTGTCTTGATTCTATATAAAATACTTTGTTGTCATTCTTATTATACTAAAAATGCCAGTTTAAAAATGACTATATCAAATTACAAATACATATGTATTTATTGCATAAATAATTTGATTATTACAGATTAACAAAATAATGTTAATAGAATTAAGAGGGCTTTTTTTTTTTGTTTTTATTCAAGCTATTCATGTAATAAATATGCGTGTTTACATTTTGGTATAATGTATTTTGGATATATTTCATGTCAAATTTGAGTAGGCATTTAATGTCTAAACTAATTGCTAAGATGATGGAATAAATTGATTGATATAATATATTAATACTTTAAATATATAATTAAAATGTTTTGAAGTTTGAGGCTAATTTAAGTACCATTCATGAAATTAACCCAAATTTACCGAGAACAAAATTGTATGTCAGAAAATTTGGGACAGTTTATCAAAAAGGATTAATTAGAGGAAAGTTGATGAGGAATATTGCAAAGAAAATTCCAATATATCAAAGATTATGCCATAATCTTATCCTCTGTAATGAAGGGCTTTTCTTCTTATCCTTTGCCTCTTTTTTTTTTTTTTTTTTTTAATTTTGAAAATATCTTATCTTATTAGAGTAATATTTGATATGAGCACATAAATGCAATTAGGTGGATGTTGTTGATCCACCCATAACTCCAAAAATAAATAAAAAATAAAGGACATTGTAAACTGTGATGATAAATATAATACAAAAACTGGGAATAGGGCCATGTTTGTGGGGTCCAATGACTTAAAAATGTGTGGCAGTGGACCATGGAATCTGGTTCTTTAGGTTAAAGAAAAGAGTGGTAATGATTGATACAACACAAAGGTATTACTGCAGGGAAATTAAAGGTAGAAAATTAAGGGACAGTTTTCCTAGTCCTACCTCTTGTCTCTAGCATTGAATTTGGGCACATTTGAGTCCTTAAAACCAACCCCATTACCCTCAGCTGCTGATGGACATTTTAACAAATCCTCCATTATTGGGACATTAACCTCTTATTGGTTGTTCTCATACCTGTTTCAGGGCTGTGACAATCAATTTACAGTTTTTTCTAATTAATGATCACATGTTTCAATCAAAATCAATTATTATAAATTTAATATTAATTAACTCAATTCTAATAAATAAATTAAATGAGATAAATCTTAAAAGAATTTATGCATAATTTATATTTAAAGTAAGACTTAAACTTGATCCCTCAATATTTTAAAACCTCAATTTTTGGCAACACAACTTAAATCTCATTTTTCGAAAGAATTTCAAGTTTCTTTATTCCTCATTATCTGAAGATGCATTATATTGTATGTCAACTATTGGTTTAATTTCTTAGCAGGTCCTTGTACTATAGGTTTAAGAGAGAATCAATCCTTGTGAGCAATTAGCCTCTCCTGTTGGTTGTTCTGATAAACACCATTGTTGTGTTAAATTAGAAAAAAATGATGTCTACTTCCAAAATTAAATGTACATGATGAATTGATTTACTTTCCAACCCATAATACAAGGACGACCGACCTAAACTACTCACATTTTCAACTCAAATTTAAGCACCCAAAACACAGATGCGCGTGCTGCTTTGATGCATATCACATGATTGTGATTAAGACATTGTTTTTATAGCTTAATTGTAGTGTCTTTGAACATGGATTCATTATTTGGAACTGCCCGTCTTGTCATTTTTCGTGCCTTAAAAGTGATTAAGACTCCTCCTCCTCAAAGCTTAGGGGAAAGCAATTATCTCCATTCCTTTGCAAAAACAGAGATTTAATTTTGATGCCTCTCTCTAATCAATCATACCTTACATTTGTTTCTTGGATTCTAAATTAAAAGCATGATTTGCAAAAAAAAATCAATATTTATTGATTCTTTTGATGTTTTTAAATAATGTTTTGATATTAAATGAAAAAAATAACATTAAAATTCTCATTTAAGGATTTGACTTAACTCCACTTCAAATTTAATTAAAATTAAATGTTAAAAAAAAAAAAACCATGAAAGACAAAATAGCATACCCACCAAACCAAAACATCCCTCTTCTCAATTTATTAGCCTACCGACGTTTTAACTTAATTGTCCAAAGCTATATGATAGTATAGTCTAGGTTCATGAACTCTATTTTAAATGTGTTTAAACAATTTTCTTTTCTTCAATAAAATTTGTATATTATGGATTGAAGTGGGTATTATATAAATATTTTTTAAAATTGATTATTGTTCATATAAAACTGTATTAATCTATATATTTATAAAATTCTAACCCACTTCATATCATGAGTTAAGTAGGAAATAACAAATATCGGTTTTCTTATAAATTAGTAAACATTATTATAAGGTTGTTTTTTTATGTATTAAGTTAATTTATAATATCTTTTAAAAACAAGTAACTGCCTCTCGTATAATAATACTTTTCAAATAAAAATTATCTTTTTATCTTTTTTATTACGATTCTCAAATAATTCTAATCTTTCAATTCTTAAATCTAAAGATATTAGACATTTAAGCCTATTCAAATTCATGACTTTTAAATAATAACCGCTCAGTTAACAAAAACTATCATTTACTTTAAAACTATATTTTGTTATGAATATTTGTGCATCATGATCAAGTTAGAGTTTTAATATACTTTAAATTCTAATAGTTATTAGAATTAGATCTCTACTTCTTTTATATTTCTTATGCCTATAAATAGAGACTCTGATGAAGCATTCTAATCATCCATTTTTATCAATAAAATACATCCTCTATTGCTTTCATATTTTTTTTTATTCTTTTTTCTCTCCATCTATCTTTATTTTATAACACGTTATCAACACGATCTTACTCAAAGTGATAGTTCCTTTTATCGACGATCAAATTTATCCTTAATGATTTTCAATATCTTTGACGGCAAGATGCAAAGTTTTTACAAGAAATTTCTTTTATTTAATATTTCATATCTGATTATTATTTTTCAGTCTTCTTTCATTATATCATTAAGATTTTACTTTTTGTTCTTAAGGATGGTGAATGATTTGATATTGTTCTCTGTATGAAATCGAGAAGTAAGATTCACTCTCAAAATTCGCTTTTTGATATTTGCTTGGGAATGATCTATTTTTCTTCATTGTAAAGGATATTTATAATCACTACTTTTCATCCGTGGTAACGTAAGTCAATCTAATTAACTTCTTTTGAAATTTGATTTGATTTCTATTAAAAAGTTCAATTTATATAATTCACTATCCCTATATCTATGAATTTATAAACCCTTTACGCATTTAGTTATTGAGATTTTTATGTGGAGATAAATATTTTTTCATTTTTAATAGAATTGATTGGTTTAATTTTGATTTTGATTAAGATATATGATTATTGCAGAATGTGAGTAAAAATGCTTACTTGTTATGAACTTTGAGATTTTCACCCTGTATGGGATAATTTCATATCATTATAAAATTTGAGATGAAATTATGTCATAAGAGGTGGAGATTAGAAACTGTTTATGTTTAAACTAGGGGTGAGTAAAATCCGATTCGATTCGAAAAACTCGATAAAATTTTCAAATTTTTAATTAAATAGTTCGAGTTATTTGAGTTAATCAAGTTATTTGGATCAACTTAAATAAAAAATTAAGTTTTCCGGTTTAACTTGAATATGAATTATACAATTCGAGTTATCCAAAAATCTGAAAAAGAAAAGGCAAAACTACACTATTTTGGTAAATGTTTACCTTTTTTAAAGTTAAAAGTCAAAACTATTAAGTTAAAAGGTAAAACTAAAGAAAAGGCAAAACTACGTTGTTTTGATAAATGTTTACTCATTAAGTTAAAAGGTAAAACCATTATATTATTTATGTAGTTAAATAATTTTATACTTCGTTTACAAGTTAAATAATCGGTTCATGTAAACGTAACATTGAGTATAAATAATAGGATTCGTTAACTCGACTCTACTTGACTCGAAATTTTTTGACTCGATTCGATCCGATTCGAAAAAAATTCAAATTGAGTTCGGTTGCTAAAATAGGATTTGTCAACTCGACTAACTCAAAATTTTTTGACTCGATTCGACTTGACTCGGTCAAATACTCACCCCTAGTTTAAACTTTTATAGTTGTAAAGTTATTTTAATTTGACATTATAATATTTTGTATTTTGTTGTGGTATGATATATAAAATATATATTATCTAGCCACAATGATTTATTAGTGACATGAATTTATTATTTGTTACGTTTAATATATGTTTTATATGTTTTATTTTTATATGAATAAATAAAATTTTGTTTTTATATGAATAAATAAAATTTTATTTCAAATAAATTAAGCACTCATTAAGGTTATACAATAAAATGATTATATGCTCCTGAGGAGCTAGTATTGCATGAAACTGTAAAAAGCTCTTTAAGAGCTTATATTTTAGCTCATTGTGATGCAAAACCTTCATGTGTTTTACATTAAAACCATATATATAAATAACATGAGATACTCATGTATTTGTATTATATATATTCCTCGAAGGAATACATTACATTATATGATTGAAATATCTAATGTGCTCCTGCAGTAACAATATTGTGAAAATGACTTTAACAGTATTTTCAAACGATCTCATACCTTTTAGTGGCTAAGCAAAATAACAAATTTTTAATGAAAAACTATGAAATTCTTCCCACTAGTTTTGCTTCATTCCCTGAAGTGAATGTAGCAGTACATAACAATTATGAAATATGAAAATATAGAGATCATGATTGTTGTTGTAATTGAGGATGTGATTGGAGACTAATCATGGCAACATGAATAGATACATTTTGATTTGAAATCCATACTTGTTTTGTGATGGTGATTATGAAATAAAGAATCAATGGAGACATTTAGAAGTCTATCCTACTAGATTTATTACATTCACTGAAGTGAATGCAAACATAAAGAAAATAAAAGATATAATCATGGAATACTAAAAGTGAGAACATAATAATAAATAAGAGAACAATGAGAGTTCTTAATATAATTCTTCAAAGGGTAAAGATAACTTATGTTATCAATGTGATATGAAAGATTATTGGCCACATATGTGGCATATGCCCAAATATTTTGTTTCTGTTAATATTCTTTGAAGAATGATATGAGAATATATAGTAATAAATTCTATCATTATAGATAGAAAATATTTATATTATTTGGTACTAAAACAAACAAATATTATTCTAATATTTGATAGTACAAAAGTAGTCAAAAGCTCTAGAAGAGCTAATATATTAATACCTTGTGATAGTTAATCCATTGGTTTTAAAATATATTTATAATGAATCTTATATCGAGATTATGAATGAGGAAAATATAATATTTCATATGAATCACTATTGCTATAAATATCTATTTTGAAAGGATGAAAAAAAAAAAAAGGATTGAGTTATTAATTTATATTTCTTTTATAGTCTCTGTGATCTTCTTTTGTCATCATCCCTATTAAGGGGTTGGAAGGAAAATATTTGACTGTGAAAGATCTATTTATGAGCAATAAAATATGATAATTCTATTTAAAGCTCGTTATGGTTGGATGCACCCGAAATTGTAATTTTTTTTAAATATTTGAAGATTTTGACATATTTCTTGAAGTGAATATTGCATATAATTGTTTCAAAATTATATTTTTTTTGTTGACTTAGTGACATTATAATATTCTCATTGATTTAGACATTTCCAATAGTAAATGTCACAATAGCACTTATATGTGGATACAAAGTAAAATAAATGATAGTAAAATTATTAATTTGTTACAATTTAGTACAATTGAAACACATGTTAAAGTAAACCAGAAATTTACTAATACAAATGCATTTACTACTTGGCGTGACCAGTTAGACCATCCTAGATCATATATTATGCGAAAACTAATTAAGAATTCATATGGACATTTATTAAAGAACCAGAAGATTCTTTAATTTAAAAGAATTTTCATATGTTGTTTGTTCTCAATGACAATGAATTACTAAAAACTCATTAGCTAAAGTTGAGATTTAATGTCTTGCATTTCTGAAACGAATATGGGCTCATTCATCCACCATGTGGATGGTTTTGATATTATATGATTGGTAGATGCATCTACAAAATAATTACATATGTGTTATCAATTTGCAACATGTCGCTTGCAAGATTGCTTATTTAAATAATTAATTTCAGATCATGTAATTAAGACAATTCATCTTGCTAATACTGATGAGTTTATATCTCAATCTTTTATTGATTGAGTTTGAAAAACTTTTTAAAAAGTTTGCACATAATGGTTTTGAGAAATTATTGATTAAACACATCTGATTAATGTCTAAATCATTACTTATGATAACTAAACTTTCTATTTCAATATGAGACTGTGTTAATTTACGTGTTATACGCATCAAACCAATAAGTTATAAATACTCCCCACTACAATTAGTTTTTTATCAAGAGCTAAATATTTCTCATCTTTGAATTTTTTTATGTGCGTATATATTCCAATTGCTCCACCACAACGCACAAAGATGAGTGAATCATCAAAGAAAGTTGAGAATATATGTTAATTATAAGTGTTTTTTTTTTATATTATTAGATGTTTTGAATGTATTTGAGATTCAATTATGACATGATTTGTGATTACAATTTTGATTCGATAGTTTTCTCGACATTAGGGGAGAGAAATAATAACTTGTAGTGAGTTAGGGGGAGAGTAATTAGAATTAGAGGTTCAATAAGGATAACTCATTACAAGTTAACTATTAGATGTATTTACAAACTTAATGAGAATAACCAAGTGTTATATACCATCTAATGTTTTAATTTGAATCAAGGTCCTAGTAGAACAATCAGTTAGAATAAATAATAGATTCATCGGTTCCAAAGATGAAAATTCTTCTAGATGGTCATATAGTGGAGGTAGGTGCTCCAGAAAAGACCTAAGACATAATTAATAAGTAAAACTTCAAAAGAGATTCAGGTACCTAGAACTGAGTTATAAAATATTGAAAATAAGATATCTCGATAAGTTATGTCAATTCGAGAAAATGTGGAACCGAATAATAAAAATGATCGACAATGATTTTGCATGCAATATTATTATTAAAATAATGAAATAAAAGGAGGATCTTGAATAAATCTATTGAGAAATATAGATATAGAATAAATTGATTAAAATAGAAAGACGCAACTCAAGTACAATTAAATTCGTGGAGTTTTTGGACCAATAGTCCAAATATCTAAAGGTATAAAGCCAGTGAGGGTGCAATTGAAGTGGTTTTGCAAAAGCGGAATAAAAATATAAAGTTTTCCGCTAAGTCCTGGCATTGAATATGAAAAGATATAATATTCTTTTGTGGTGGATGCAATAACCTTTAGATATATTATTAAATTGATAATTCATAAAAGATTTAACTTGTGTCTAATGGTTATTGTTACAACATTTTATGAATCACTATATAGTGAAGTTTATATTAAAATCCTTGAAAGATTTAGGATGCTAGAAGCATATTGAAATTCTCGAGAAATTGTTCATTTATATGAATTGAAATAATTTGAACATATGTGGTAAATTTGACTTAGAGAATAGTAGTTGAAAGAGGATTAAAAAATGATCCAAAATACATATTTATGTTTTTATAAAACAATCATGATTAAATTTTTTTATGATTATTGTTGAATCTCCTGAAGAGGTCAAAATATATTTCTCAAAATTTCCTTTACTCATGACTTTTAAAAGAATGGTAATATAAATGGCTAGCAAATACATTCAAATAGTCATTTGGAAAACTAGTATTCAAGATTGAATACATAGAATATGAGAAAATATGTGATGTTTTCATGAGGGGGAGTAAATACGCATTGCACTCCTTTCCCTTAATCGATGTTTTGTCCCATTGGATTTTCCTAGTTAGGTTTTTAATGAGGCAGCATATTATGCGTATTATAGATTGTGTACTCTTTTTCCTTCATTAGGTTTTTATTCCACAGGGTTTTTCCTAATAAGGTTTTAATGAGGCACATTATCTACCAATGGACATCCAAGGGGGAGTGTTATGAATATATTATTAAGTGGATATTCATCATGATAAAGATAAAGTTTTAATGTACTTTAAATTCTAATAGTTATTAGAATGCCTATAAATAGAGGCTTTGATGAAGCATTGTAATCATCACTTTTTATCAATAAAGTACATCTTCTGTTGCTTTCATATTTTCTTTATTCTTTATTCTTTATTCTTTATTCTCTCCATCTCTCTTTATTTTATAACACATATTTTTTATGTAAGATTTTTATTACCCACATAGCAAGTGAGATATAATGTTTAATTGAAAGAGTAAATAAAAACTAAAAAGAAGAAAAAAAAAAAGGTTAAACCATATTTTAGGGTTGAACTTGACAACTCTTCTCACATTGGGGTTTGAACATTTTTTTTTCAAGTTAGGTTCTAAACTTAACAAATTAAACTTGACAAATATTTCCACATTGGGACATGAATTTTTTTTTTTATCCAAGTTAGTCATTGAAAACCCTAAAGTTCAGGCCTCAATGTAGAAACAATTACTAAGTTCAAGGCTTAACTTGGTTCAAAAAAAAAAAAATTCAAGCCCCAATATGAGAAAAGTTGTCAAGTTCAAGTCCTAATGTGGGTACAATTGTCAAGTTCAAAGCTTAACTTGTAAAAAAAAATTCAGACCATAATGTGAGAAAAATTGTATCCCAAATAATGATTTAACAAAAAAAAAACCTAAAAATTCTTGCTTTTATTCAAGGTGAAGTTAGGAGCATGTAGGGGTCTTGAACCCTAAACTAATAAAAATTTAGTTTAATATTTTTAGAATTTATAAAATTTTAAATTAAATTAAACTATAAATTTAAGAATAATTTAGTTGGCGCTATACAAACAAAATAAGAAATTAGGAGGTTGTAAGTGTTGATTGGCTCCCATTTTCATTTTGTTGGAAAATGTAATTTTTTTTGTTTGGAAACTTTGAGGCATATTCTCGATTGGTAAATATGGAGAGTTGAATTATAAAATTATGATTTTATATTCTATTCTATGAGACCTTTACAATGGTATATCATATGCTCAAAATGGTTAAGTGATAAATGAGAAATTGATGCTTGAAGTAAGCTACTTGTGAATATTTGTTGATGAAAAGAAAAGCTTAGATCTTACATTGGTTAAATACCAAGTGTGAGATATATATATATATATAAGAACACACTTTAAGGGTTATTGAATGGCTAATCTTGAAATTTCGCCTTGCGCGCAGGGGGTTGCAGTGCACTCGCACTGCGTGGGTGACACGAAATGTTCGGATCGGTTGGGCTCAAGAAAGGCTTACGGATATTTTAAAGCTCAACACGAAATTTATTTTCTCAGCAAATATTACACAGAATCTGTTTTAAAAGGACATATATTTTTATTTAATTTGATTTTATTCAAACTGATTTAAAAGCTCATTTAATACAGATTTGTAATTTTATTCATGGAAATTTCTAAAAATTCCTCCATATTGAATGCTTATAAAAGCCTAAAGAATTCTTCAGAATTTTTAACACACTCACAACGAATTTATTTTGCTCTTGAAAAACTCTTCTATTTTTCTCTCCATATTTTCATATGTTTTCGTGATAGAGGAAGGAAAGGGTTTGTTTGTTGATTACTGTAGAGGTATTGCTGCTTCGATCATCTTGTTGTTGTATTTTAGGAGACAATCGGCCTACGTTTCTCCAAGTATCATAGGAGCGGCCAAATCTGTCTTAAGGAAACTGTATTAACAGGCCTCAACACCTCTCTTATTCGATTTCTAATTTTCATAATCTTATTTATTTAATTAGTTTTTCGTATCTGATATTTTAAATATAAATATTTGTTTATATTATTTATTCAGATATTATATTTATAATTATTTATATTTATATTTCTATTTATTCGTTAGTGTATTTTTGTCTAACATATTTTCCGTGTGAAAACGTATAAAAAGATAGGTAAACAATCAAATCTAATTGACAATGAAAGTGGATTTCATGATTACAATTTACAAATGGGAGAAACAGGATTCGCACCTTCATCTAATTTTGTTATTTTAACTGCACTATTTCAACTATATTTCATAGAGTTTAAATTGGTTTAATTATCAATGAAAATAAATTATTTAATTTCTAAACTTTACTTTTGAAAAGTTTATTTAATTAACTAATATTTTTAAATTGCAAATCCTAAAACCAACAATAAAAAAAATTGGTAATTTAAAATTTTGTATGCAACAAATTAGAAAAAAAAAAACAACATTTTAAGTGAACTTCTCATTTTCCATAAAATATGAATTTTTCAGCTAAAATTCATAATTAAACTAATGTCTGTTTAATTAAAATTTAAGGAAAAAAAAAAGTAATCTTAAAATGTGAAGTAAAGAAAAACATTCAATAATTTGAATTTCCATAAGAAGCAGCAGCAGCTATAATTGAGAAAAGGCTTAAAAGCATGACACGATGCATGCATGTTAAGTTAATGACTAATTTGTCACAAAAAACACAAAACCAAAAGAGAGTTTATTGGAAAAGAAAATATAAATGTTTTAATAACAAAACATGGGTTGTCTTGCTTTTTGCGTTTTCAAACAACACGTGGAAGAAGATTAGATTACGGTTTATGTCCACTACCCTAGAATAAATATTAATTTTATATCAATTCTGATAGACCTATATATAATATCGATTTGATTTTTAAAACAAACATGATAAAATAAATATCATAGGCATAATGTGAATATATAAAAATTAAAACTTTATATAAATAAAAATTATTAATATGTGCTTAAAAAAATACAGTTTTACAAATATGTAAATTACTAAATTTAAGTATAGATCATGAGATGCCAGCTAAAATATTGAGGTTTTTGAGATTTTAATCGCTCAATTCTTGTTTCTAAATTTATTTTGATTTAAATATTATTTTATGTTGGTTTTATTTAAATTTATTCAGGTTTTAATTCCGAAATATTTTTAATTATTTATATGTTGTGTTTTGTAATGTATACTAACTTAAACAAGGTAATCAAATACAAAATATTAATTATAAAATATATAAATATGAAAATAAATACTTCCAAAATTTTGAATAAATTTGAGCCGAAACGGATTTTCACAAAAAAAGGTAAAAAAGTTTTGGAGTAAACCACCGGACCTAATTCATAAACAGCCTAGTAGTGGCAAAGCCGGATTCCTTCTACCTTATTTGTTGGACAATAGTAATGCACTGTGTTATGTATCTTGTTCATAAAACTGGCTGATTTAAGTTACTGAAAATATTAAGTTAACTGAAAAGTTGGCAGGAGTCAATTTTATCATGGCGCTTTGGGTGTTTTTTGGTGCATTAACATAAAACGACCACTTGTTTTTTTTATCTTTTATAAACACAATTATTAACTGCAGGGTCAATGCATTGTCCTTTTTGCAACTGTTCATCATGTTCATCCCCTCACGTACGCATGTTGGTTTCGGTACCAGCAACCATTGAATTGCATTTGCTGCTGCACTGCCCCAAAGCATCAGTACAATCTATATATATATTCTTACTATTTACTGCTCCTAAACAATTTACCCCCACATACACGGTTCCTCCGATCTTAAATAATCAAGGCTCATTAGGCCGACTGAGAAAGAATTTAAGTCTTTTTATAAAAAAACACAGAAAGTTTACACTACTATAAATAACCAATAATATATATGTCTTGATAGAGAGAGAGATTTTCACACTGTTTTAGTTTCGGCTGAGAGTGTTGTTGTGACCATTCATCATCAACACCATCATCCATCATAATTAGTTCACAATCACACCTCTCTTCAACACTAAAACCATCCCTTTTTTCTTCCTATATTCACCACTTTTGGACCAAACAAAGCCAAATTCTCTAAGCTTGGCAAAAAAACCCTAACCCCACTAAAAGGTCCCCCCCTTTTCACCCCATCAATCCCTTCCCCCCCCCCCCCTCCCTTTTTTGTGAAAATGGAGGTAGTCAACACTAAAACCACCCCATACCCACAATCTGAGTCTTCATCAGAGACACACAACCCCAACGAGGCCACGACCAAGTCTTTAACCCTCCTCAAGAGCTGCACAATCCACCACCATATGGTGGTTTCTTACAAAGAGTGCCTCAAAAACCATGCTGCCAGCTTGGGTGGACATGCCTTGGATGGATGTGGTGAGTTCATGCCTAGCCCTACTTCTACCCCGACTGACCCTGTCTCCCTCAAATGTGCTGCCTGTGGTTGCCACCGTAACTTCCACCGTCGTGACCCTTATGATGCTCCTCCTGCTTTCATCCACCGCCTGCCACCCCCACCTACTCATCATAGCTCTAGTCCAAGCCCAACCCACACCCCTGGTCTAAGCCCTAGCCCTAGCCCTAGCCCTAGCCCAACCCATACCCCGCCTTCACCTGTCCCATACTCTTACTACTCTTCTGCACCCCACATGCTGCTTGCCTTGAGCACTGGCTACTCAGGGCCATTGGATGAGTATCACCACCATCCCAGAGTTGGAATGATAGAGAAAAACAGCAACCCAAGTGGGAGAAAGAGGTCAAGGACAAAGTTCAGCAAGGAACAGAAGCAAAAGATGCATGATTTTGCTGAGAGGGTTGGTTGGAGGATGCCAAAGGGTGAAGAAAAGCTAGTCAAAGAGCTTTGCGATGAAGTTGGGGTCGATAGAGGGGTCCTTAAGGTCTGGATGCACAATAACAAGAACACTTTTGGCAAGAAATTAGAGGTACTAGCTGTTGGTAATCTCAACCTTGATAGCAACAACAACAACAACATTGAAGACAATCCAAATGGCAATGCTACAATCAGCTTTGATTCCAATAGTGACACCCCACAACAATGAGTAACTGTATCCCACCTTCATCTTCCTACTAACAATGCCTCATGTTCTGCGTCTTGATTTAGCAAAAATATACTGAAATTTTTTTATACAAATATCAATTTGCTGCTGTTCTTTTTGGTTTAACTTTTGTTGATAGCCTTAGATTTATCATGTTTTTATTGCTGATTATGTGATCTAATTAGTAGTGTTGGGAATGCATGAAAGGTGAAACAGGATATGAGTTGGGAGGATAACAATTAAAAGGGAATGTTATTTTTGTCCATTGTTACTAATTGATGTTTAGACATGTTGTAGGATAATTCTGTCTTCTTAATTCGTCCAAAAGCTGCTGGTTTTGTTCAAATTTCGGGTATTAGGTGATGGTCCTATGCAAATAGTATTATTGTCTTTTACTAATTTATGGAGAAAAATGAGTGATTTTGCAGCAAAATCTTGTATCTGCTTTTGAGTTTGGTACACCTTGAAATGAATTAAACCCCAAATCCTTTTCATTCCATTTTGTTGATTCCCAAAAATGTATAATAGGGATTAGATGAAACAGAGTCTACCACAATAGCCTTTAATTTCAATTATTAATTACACCTTTCAACATTTCTATTTTTGTATATTATCTTCTTATCTAATCTTTCAAGCCAAGCAGGCTCTGTTGCTTTGATTAGTTTAGTTAAAAGATAATTTTAAAATATTACTTTGTTTACTTTCTAACTTTGAGTGCCTAATGATGATTTAAAAGTTGGTATTAATTTATTTATTCATCCACCCTCTGCCCATTAATTTATTGATATTATAAAGTTCATTTTTTTGTTTGTGGTCTAAATAAAATTATTATAAAGGATTTAATCAAAATATTTGTTTTAATTTTTTTATTTATAAATTCATTTAAAACCAAAAAAAAAAAAAAACCCTTAAATTGAATGGTTTAATTTTTTTATAAAAATAATTAAAAGAAAATTTTGTATTTACTCAAAGAGGCCAAAAACTAGGGGCAAAGTGATGTGAATTTAGGCCCAAATCTAAACAACTGTTTTGGGCTCCCAACTTATCTTATCCTTAGAATTTAATCTCTTCCTCTTCCTAGTCTAATAAATAAAAAGATGAACACGTGCACACGCAAAAACCATAAAACTTGTTTGGGTCAACTATCAAAATAATCAATTTTGTATAGTTATATTTTAGTCACTTATATTTGAGGTATTATGTTTTAGTTACTTACGTTATTATTTTGTTATGAAATGATCACTTTGTTGTTAAGATGTGTTATCTCCCAAACGGTAATATGATGTGATACTTAAAAGTGCCAACGTAGATATCCAATTGGGATGAGAAATTTTTTTTTCAACTAAAATACAAATTTTTGCCTAAAACTCAATTTTCTCCGATTTAAAAAGAAGCAACAATTGGGGTTTTTTTTTTTTTTTTGGTTACCATCAAGAGCAAAATGTTAGAGAAGAAGAAATGGAGGCATCAACCTCTATATTGCTTGCTATTGTGGTTGCTCACAATAAAAAAAGAAACAAAGATGAAACATGTCTTTTCTGTTTGTCACGTATACAAAAAAGCATGAAAAGATAGACCACCTTTTTGCAAAAAAAAAAACTCATAATATTTAAACTCAAAATTGAGGTAAAGAACAAAAAGAACTCATTACTTATTATAATCCATGCCTAGACCCTCTATTGAATCAATTATTTGTTCTTCTATTTTGAAAAAGAAAAATTTCAATTGATTGATAGAGCATTCAATTTGATTTTTAAATAAAGTTGATTATGATAATGGACAGTTTTTCTTGTTAAAATGAAAAAAAAAAATAAAAGAAAAAGGTGACCAAGGTTTTTTTTTTCGAGTCCAATGATTAATATTATGCATTGGTTTTGATTATTTTGGGAAATCAAATTAACTTTCTCCTTTAATTAATTTAGAAAATTCAATTAATTAAATTTAATTAATTAAAAATCAATTAATTTACTTGGCAGGGAGAAATTATTTTATGAACCCTTTCACCACATCGTCCATGGTTCTTTCCAAATTATTTAATGATATTTCAACAAATTTTCTATGCCATTGATACGTAATTTGATATTTTTTTTTACTTTAAACCCCGAACCTAAAATCGAACTCCAAACCTTGAACTTAAAGTTCAAGGTTCGAGTTCGGAGTCTGGGTTTATGGTTTAGGGTTCAAGTTTAAGGTTTAGGGTTCGAAGTTTAAGGTTTGTGTTTAGGATTTGGGGTTTGGGATTCGGAGGTCATAGATCTTAATGGCAGAATGACAATTTCGTAGCAAAACGATAATGTTAATAACTAAAATGTAATCTGAAATAAATAAAAGTGACTATTTTGATAGTTCACCCAAAATATTTTTATAACAATAAATCTCATCTTAGTTTTAAAATAACATCGATTAATACTTGAATTTTAGAGTTTGAAACTCAATCCATTTTCTCATCTTAGTTTTAAAATTGAGGGCAGAGGTGTTGTTGATCTCCTCTCTCTTTTTTTATATTTAATAGTAGTCATTTTCATTTTAAATTTATAATTTGGTCTTTTATTTTGAAACCTTTCTCTTTTAAATGGTTTTATACTTAAAAAAGTAATTGGCCTCAAATATTTACAATTTAATCCATCTTCAATTTAGCCTCAACATAAAAATTTTAAGTGTAAATATCTCTTAATTTTTATTCATTTTTGGAATTAAGTAAATTAATGTCTTTAGAAATAAACATTTTAATCATTTTTCAATTTAAAAAATGAGAAAATAATTCGTAAAATTCATTTAAGAGACAATAAAACAAAGAAACACGCTTATGAGGTTATTATTGGAAGTTGTGTTAAAATATTTCACACATGTAAAAAATTATATTGAAAAGGAAGTCAAACTTGTATCTTAAAGGAATTTATTTATTTTATTCAAAGGAATACTTAGAGGTGAGAAGCAATAAGAATTATTGAAACTTAAGTCATCCATTAAGTTTTTTTCTTTGCCATTTTAATTTTTAGTTAAATAGTCTTTTATTTTTAAATGATGAAATATTAAACTTATGATGGTAATGATATGGTATCCCAAAATTTTTAAATAATGATTTTTTTGGCTCTCTAACTTAAAAAAAATATTTTAATAATTAAATAATTTTTAGTAATTTTAATTTTTAAAATAATTGTTATATTTTTTTGAATTTTTATATTTAAATAAAATAATTAACTGCTAACGTGGCATCCACATCACAGTCCACGTGTATGTTATGTTAGCAATGTTAACAAACGTTAACTTTTCCATTAATTTTGGGATGATTTGACAAACAACGCAAGTTCAAGAGCTAAAAAAGGACGAAGAATTAAAGGAAGGTTTGAAATGAAATTTTTTGTAAAGTTTGAGGGACAAATAAGTCTTTATGTCAAATTTAAAAATAATTATCTACGTTAGTAATGAAATACACGTAAAGTGTTAAAGTGACAAAAGTAGTAAACGTTACAGTTTTAACTGTTTGGTCAATTTTTTCACCCAAAGAAATACAATTTGACTAAAATATGAAAGTTGATAGCTAAAGTGACAAAAAAAAAATGATTTTAACTTAAAATAACACTTCACTTTTCAAAAATAGGTAAAAAAAACTTGAATTAATTATTTTACAAATATGAATATACTTAGACGAAATTTAAAGTTAAACTTAGATAAATATAAATTATATTAATAGGATACAATAGCTAAACCCAAATCTGTCCTTGCCTTATCCATAAACGGAGGCATTTCTATTTGTCCATTATAAAGATACATGTAATTGATGTAACTTAGGGGTAATTATACAAACTGCACTTTTAGTGTGGTTTAAATGAAATTTTATTTTTAATTCAATTTTAAATATTTGAAGGAATAAATATATTAATTTGTTTCTGTAATTATTTATATTATAATGTGGAAACTTAAAATAATGTTATATCGATAATTTTATATAGTATTGTACATTAAATTAAATGTATAGGTTTGAGATTTATCCTTATCATTTATGCTGAAATATATTCATATTTGTAAATAGTTAAATCAAGCTCATCTTAAACCTGGTTATATATATATATATTAAATAGCATTCATTTTTTGATAATATTATAAGTTTTTTTCTTTCATTAAAATTTTAAATATAAATAACTTAATTTATTTTTATTATTTACATTATTATAATATAATTTAATTTTTATGTGATATAAATTATATAATGTATATAAAAATAAAATAATATATTAAAAATCTAAAAATGAGTTGGACTGACTATAAAATTTTTTATTTATGTGAAAAAAAAAAGCTTTATTATTTGATTAAAATCAACCACATACCATACACGTGCGAAAAATAGAGGCTAGAGATTGAAATAGATCTGCTGTGGCCCAGGCAGCTATTGGGCTTGTTAGTGTTGTCTAACTCAAGATATTTATTAAAGTTAATTTCATACTTTTATTTCATTTATTTTTAAAAATATGTATTTTCAGCTTTTGATAATCTGATGTGTTTTTTTTTTTTTAAATATAGAGTGATGGCATATGCATGTTGCTATTCTTTTCCAGTTAGATAAATATATTTTTTTAATCTAACTAGACACAAATGTGAAGAGGCATGTCTAATGCTATTTTTCATGCCCTGAAATATATACGCTTAATGAAATGATTAAATAAGAAATAGGTTTCACACCTAATAGTTAAGTGTTAGTTTGTTTCCTTAGAGATCTAGATTCGAATTTCCTTCCTCCTTTTTTTTTTCTTTTTTTTTTCAACAATTAAGGATAAAAGCCATACCTAAAACATATACGGTTAGGAATAAAGATTAAATAAGAAATGAGCTTAGGCTCAATGGTTAGGAGTTAGTCCCTTATTTTAAAAGTAGTGGCAGAGCTAGAATTTTTTTTTTAGGGCAGAATTCAATTGTATTTTTTTTACGATAATAGAAATA
Organism: Gossypium bickii; assembly: GCA_025503065.1. NCBI lineage: Eukaryota > Viridiplantae > Streptophyta > Magnoliopsida > Malvales > Malvaceae > Gossypium > Gossypium bickii. Next base: position 48,606,053 of record CP106709.1, on the reverse strand, counting down.
TAATTTCACATTTTTAATAGTTTATATCTTTATAATACTTATAGGATTCAATCAAATTTTTATTATTTTTGGGAGGGGCCAAAGTACAATTTTACCATTAGTAATTTAAAAATTGATAAATTATAAAAGGTCTAAATAGAAATTTTTCCATTTTAAAAGGACTTGACATCTAGAAGGTCTCGACTCGGATTTACATTGATATAAAAAAATATTTAGATTTTAAAATTTCTATTTTTTTGGAACTGTAGTGCCTGTTTTATTTTTAAACTGTGGCATGGGACTTAAGTTTAGGATTTATCTAACATGCATGATATTTAATTTGAATTTAGAATATTAAAACATGAATTTTGAATTAATTATGCATAAAATTTTGATTTTACTTAATTAAAACTATGTTGAATATAATTTTTCCTCTACATTATTACGTAAATGAGATCTAAAAAACATATAAATTGAAAATCACTTTTTGCAAAAATAAAATAAACTTAATCATTAAAATCAACTGATTTTTGAAAGATATTTTACCTTTTGAATACACACTAAGTTTTTATATTAAAGTAAGCAAATGTTTAAAAAGTCTATTTTATAACCTCCAATAGTTTTAATGGGCCATTTTAGTGGCCAATGTAATCTTTTGAATTCGAGCTTAATGCCTAGGTCGGGTTGGGGAGGTTACACTATTATTTTATTTTGAAGGATAATTATTTGATATATTGGTGATTGAAACTTTTTAATTTGTAAATAGGTTGAGAATTCTGTTATATATTTTATTTATTCTTTTAAAAGAAATTTAAATATAATTTAAGGATATATGACAACAAATTTAACCTTGTTTATAGAATTAAAAATTTTCATCATCAATGTATGAAATAATTATTCCATTTTTAATGTATTAGTATTTTTTTAACTCTACAAGCACGAGTTAAAATTTTATCATATATCTCATTTCTTTTTTATATTTTGGGTTAAATATAAAATTGGTACCTGAACTTATCCATTTCTCCCAGATTGGTTCTTATTTTTTTTTTTGTCCTAGATTGGTACCCAAACTTTTTTTCCGTTCACTATATTGGCACCTGAGACTAACGACTTTAATTTTTTGCTGATGTGACAGTGCTGACCAATCACGCTCTGCCACGTGGCATTCTCTTGTACCTCTTTTTATTTTTTCCCCTCACTTCCTTCTTTTTTTCTTTTTCTTTTTCTGGTTTCATCTTTTTTTTTCTTTCTTCTATTAGGAACCCAAAAATATTTTCCTCACTTTCTCACCATCCAAACAATTCTAAGTTGAAAAGTTTTGTTATTTTATCAAATTGCAGAGATAATGCCAGAAAAAAATTGCAATCAAGTTATTTCACAATTTCTACTATGTTTTTCAGAAATTAAGAGAAAAAAAATCAATTAAATATATGAACTACTGAAATTAAGCTCACTGGAAGTGGTACAATACATTGATGGTAGCAGTATATAGAAAACCTTAAGAGTTGTATTGGGAAAAAATGATGTACAATTATGCATAGTTCAGATCTACAGCATGAAAAAAGTAGTGGGTTTTTTTTTTCATGGTTCACTAGATTATACCTGCAATCCTAAAGTGAGAATCTGTATTTGGTTTTTTACAGGTTAAAAAAAAGAAACTTGAGTCTCTTATGCAACCATTGATGTGCAAAAATACCAAATATCCTTTGGTTTTTCATGGTTTTTTGCTGCCTCAGAAATACAAAACATCCTTTAGCCATTGACATGCAGCCATCGATGTGCAAAAAAAAAAAAAAGTATTTTGTTCTTCTCATATTTTCTCAGAAACAAACAGAAAAAAATCCAACTATCCAGAAATTGAAAAAAGAGAAAAAAAAATTGAATGAGAAAATAAAAAAATAAAGATAAATCAAAACTCTAAATATAAAACGGAGATAACCCAAAACCTATAAGCTAAAAAGAAAGCAAAGTAAACAAAAAAAAAAAAAAAAAAAAAAACCAATTTTTTGTTCTTTCTCAAATTTTATCTGGAACCAAATAGAAAAAATCTAGCTACCCAGAAATTTTATTAACTGTCGGGTTTCAATAATGAGTCTAGATATTTTTTATTATGACATCATTATGATATCATTTATTCTACATGTCACAATTTTATTCCGCTATCTGTCTTGAATTTAACGTTATTAGTCTCAGGTACCAATATAGTTTACGAAAAAAAAGTTTGAGTACTAATCTGAGATAAAATAAAAAAATATTAAATACCAATTTAGGAAATTATACCTTATTTCCACTTGTATAAAATATTTTCTTAATTTTTATCTAACATTATAAATACTTTATAATTTTAAATAAAAAATCTAAATGAATATGTTTGAATTCTGCATGACTTGATAGACCATGTTTTTAACTGACTTGAATTTAAATTAAATAAAAGTTTTAATTATTTCCTTTAAAAAGGATCCATCAGAATAAGGACACCTTCAACTCTGACATTGAAAAATATCATGAAAGTGAGCCTACAAAAATCAGGTGCGACCCATGGAGAATTGGCATCTTTGGTCAATAGGCAAGTGATGGAGAACAATTCTTCCTGATCATTCCCTAGCCTAAGGCTATACCTTTATCATCAATCCCACGCTACGAATATAACCCGATTCTCCCATTCGTTGCCATTTTGCCCCTTCTCTCTTCTTCAATCTACCACATCTCCACTGGATTTGGATTAGATTAATTTCTCTACAATCAATTTAGCTTGTATTTTATTAAAAAAATTCAATAAGATAATTTGTAATATAGTTAATATTTATTATTTAAAAATGAATCAAAATTTTTATTATTTTTTATCTAGAGTTCAACTTCAAATAAAAAAAAATATTTACAAAAATCATACAAACTTTCAAAATATTAACTTGTTAAATTAACCTATTTAATCATAAAAAAATAATATAATTCGATTAGACAAAAAGTTTCACCTTTGTGCTCATGTTAGTTCTGGTAAAATTTTGTCCATTTCCCACTGCTTGTGAATGATGTGTTGATTGAATTTCAGAGCAAGAAACGACCCAAAGTGGCCTCACTATACATCCACTACCATGGTTCACTACACCAAAACAGACTTTTAGCGGCGTTTTTAGTGGCGTTTTAAAGAAAAACGCCGCAAATATTATACATTAGTGGCGTTTGAAAGAAAATGCCGCTAAAAAATGAGCAATAGCGGCGTTTATTTACAAAACGCCGCTAAAAGTTGGAGCATTAGCGGCGCTTTTGGAAAAACGGCGCTAAAAGTCTGAGCATTAGCGGCGCTTTTGTAAAAATGCCGCTAAAAGTTGGAGCATTAGCGGCGCTTTTGGGAAACGCCGTTAAAAGTCTAAGCATTAGCGGCGCTTTTGTAAAAACGCCACTAAAAGTTGGAGCATTAGCGGCGCTTTTGAAAAACGCCGCTAAAAGTCTGAGCATTAGCGGCGCTTTTGTAAAAACGCCGCTAAAAGTTGGAGCATTAGCGGCGCTTTTGGAAAAACGCCGCTAAAAGTCTAACCATTTGCGGCGGTTCTGTAAAAACGCCGCTAAAAGTCTGAGCATTCGCTGCATTTATTTACAAAACGCCGCTAAAAGTCGAAGCATTAGCGGCGCTTTTGGAAAAACGCCGCTAAAAGTCTGAGCATTAGCCGCGCTTTTCGAAAAACGCCGCTAAAAGTCTGAGCATTAGCGGCGCTTTTGAAAAACGCCGCTAAAAGTTTTTCATATTTTTTCCTTATTCTCACTTTGAATTATATCTTATTTTGATACATTCACTTATAAGCTATGAGAAAGTTTCATTTTAGTTACTTAATTATGAAAAGTTACAAATTGTTAACTAAATAATTTAGAAGTTTTCATTTAAGTTATAAATTAAGCTATTAAAATTGATTTAGGGTTTAATGTTTAGTATATTAATTTCATGGTTTAGGGTTTGTTATTTTGGTATATGGGTTTAGTGTTTTAAAGTTTTTTGTTTGGGTTTATTGTATAGTGTTTAATATGTTAGTGTTTACTGGTATTAAAGTTGAAGTGTTAGTGGTTAAGGGTTAAGGTTCAGGGTTAGGGTTAAGGGTTTAGAATGAAATGGTTAATGGGTTAGGGTTTTAGGTTTAGGGTTTAAGGTTTATAGTCTATAGGTTTAGGGTTAGGGGTTTACGGGAAATGGTTAATGTGTTAGGTTTTTGAGTTTAGGGTTTATGGTTTTAGTTTAGGATTTTAGGGTTTAGGGTTTAGGGTGTTAGCTATATGACCCAAAATCCTGAAATCAAAATCCCTCATGAGGGATTTATGGTTAATGTGTTAGATATTAAAATATATGTTTTGTACTACACTAACATTGGCCACAGGAATTCTCAAAAAGTTGGTCTTAGATTATGGTTTAAGGTTTGCAGTTTAGAGTTTAGGGTTCGAGTTTTAGGTATGGTTTGGGGTTTTCAGTATGAGGTTTAGGTTTTGGTGTTTGTGTTTGTGGTTTAGGGTATAATATTTATGGTCTAGGGTTTGTGATTTAGGGATTAATCTTGGATTTTTTAGAATATAAATCAAAATAAGATAAATGTAAATTATTATTTTAAAAATATATATCAAAATGGGTTAAATCTCAAAAGCATACATGAACAATGGTTTAGTGTGCAATTGTATACATGAACTTTGATTTGATCCAGATCTTGTAAAATATTAACACAATTATTAATATAATTAACATCATTTTTTATTTATATATTGCATACATAAAAATTTATATTTATTCAGTATAAAAATATATTGATGTATTTATATTTTAAAATAATGTGTATGCTTAAATCAAAATATAATAAAAAAAATTCAAAAAATAATAATCTCAACACAAAAATTTTGAAAGAAAGAAATAGAAAAATATAGGCTAAAAATGAAAAAAAATAAACTTGTGTAATAGTGGCGTTTTTTACAAAAAACCGCCATAAAAAATGGAGCTATAGTGGCGTTTCTAATAAAAACGCCGCAAAAAATTCATACACACGGGGTCGTTTTTTCTGCTAAAAAATGGAGCTAAAAACCCAATAACCCCGATTTTTGTTTGCCCAACCCTATATTTCCTAAGTCCCCAGAATTTCTCTATATCCTTTCCCAAAATCCCCAAACCAATTTCTTGTTCAGGTGTTATCCTATTATTGTTCTAGTCATATTTCTTGGATTATGTTAGAAAATGTTGCGTGGTGCAGGTTGTAGATTCCATGGTTGTGGAGAGCTAACATGCTGATGGAATCTGAAGTTAATCCTTTTGATGGCCAGGAGGCAAAGCCGTAAGTCCCTTTTTATATTTACCTTCTAAATGTAGCTTCTCCCCCTCTCTCACTCTCTCTCTCAGAGCATTCCCTTACTGCAGGGTAGGAGGTTTTTGGATTTGTGATTGGGGAAATTAGGATTTGGTTAAGGGAAGATTTCTGACGGAGGTAGAGGTTGGTGACCTAGGGCTTGAGTTGGTGAAATAAGGGGAGCTGGAATTCAGGAGGGGAAAAAGAAAGATAGACATTAGGAGGGCGGATTGATGGTACTCGAAGGGAAAAATGCAAGGCTATGCATGGGCGGGGAGGAGATGAGGAGAGGAAAAAGGCACGACCGATGTGGACAGTCCCTACACGTTTGTGGATGTGCTTAGTAGCCCTCGTTAATCTTTCTGTTTCATAATAACTAGTACTGTTAAACATGTTATTAGATTTTCCTCATCTGCAAATCAGTAGTAATTGTTCTTTAATGTGCAATTGATGTGTTTCATAACTTATTTGTTGCCTTTTATGGCCAAATTTTCTAACATGGATCGGAGATGTACTAATATCTGCTAAATTCCATTTTGATTCATCTTTGGAGGTCAGTTGGGAGTCTGTCTATGGTTGCCTCAATATGCTACGGTTTCTGATTCTTCTAATAAATAGCTGTGAAAGAACATATGTTTATCTGCATGCATCTACATTATTTTTAGTGCTTTATCAGGGTTTGAATATTAATGTTTATCTGTATATTTGTGTTTTTTATTCTTATTTGAGCTGCCCCATTTTTTATTTCTTTGAAATTTGAGAATGAGAATAGAATTTTTTGATAGATTTTGCGTCTGGGTTTTTGATATGGAAATATAACAGGTCCTTATCATGGTGGTGTATGGAAGATTAGCGTGGAACTCCCAGATGCTTATCCTTATAAATCTCCATCAATTGGCTTTATAAAAAAGATCTATCACCCGAATGTTGATGAAATGTAAGGTTTTTTGGATGTTGAAATGTTCTAAATTTGGCTTTTAAATGCTACGTTATTGTTAAATATGTCTTTGAACTATGAGTTTCAGGTCCGGTTCAGTTTGTTTAGATGTCATCAATCAGACTTGGAGCCCTATGTTCGGTAAGCATTGTACACTATATTTGGTTTTCTTGATTCTTTCTTGTTTTAATGCTGTTAATATTACTCTTGGAACTCGACAATCGAATTAACTTATTTTTTTTTCAACTCTTCTGTTCGATTTTTAGATCTGGTAAATGTCTTTGAAGTGTTTCTTCCTCAACTTCTTTTATATCCCAACCCATCGGATCCATTGAATGGAGAAGCTGCTGCTCTTATGATGCGTGATCGTGCTGCCTATGAACAAAGAGTTAAAGGTGAGCATTTTTGCCTATGACAAAAGCATTTCTAAATAAAACAATTAAAACCAGCTGAGCTCAAAATTACTTACATGTAGAATTTAAGGATGGGAAGAAACAAAAATTCTACCATATCATAGTTAAAAGTTATTAAAATTTGATTTTGTTATTTTTCTGAAAAAAAATCAAAATCTCAATTTACTAAAAATTTACTGCATTTTGAACCAAAAATTTACTGCATATGAGGTGATGTAAGTCTTTCAAACAACAGAAGACCAAAAGGACATATAGAATTCATAAATAATTAATATATTTCTCAATACTAGAGTGATTTGATTTATAATTAAATACCAATCAAATCTGCTCCTAATAGCAATAAAAACTTCCACCAGAACACCCCCTCCCCAAAAATATTAATAATAATATAAAAATAGGTTTATTTCTGAGTTAATTTTTTTTATATAATATTAAAGGTAAACATGAGATAACAGATTAAATATGTATCTACAAGAGTTTTAGTCACTACTCCATTTAAATCAAAACATGTTTTATATTGATATATCTTAATTTTTTATTTTTATAAATTTATTAGTACATTTAAATTTGTTAAAGATTGTGTGACCTAAATTCTGTCACTTGTTGAAGAAGTAAATACAATGACAAAAAAGGGGATATGTGGGGGATGAGACTGGGTTTGCAACTGGAGTCCACCCCGCACGAACCATTTATTAGTACATTATCTCCTCTCCTTGTTTATTTTCTTTCATTCTATGCAATTTACTTGAACTTTATACGGAAATGCTTAGTTTTTTTTTCTTTTATTTCCAGTTTTAATTTTACTTGTTTACATTTGTAAACTTCAGATTCATCATAAACCATAATTGATACTTATCACAAATTGTGCTCTTTGTTGCAGTTTGACCAGAGACAGAAGGCCGTGGGCCTTCCAACCAGTGATGAGCTTCAGAAACAGGAAATTCTAAAGAAATTCATGTCCGAGGTAAACTATTATCTTCCAAAACTCGCTCATCCAAGATACACTATATTTATGTTTATTTATGATAAACTATAAAGATTAATCCATAAACTATAAAAATAAACCCGGCCTAACCCCTAACCTATATAGTTTATGGATAAATCTTTATAGTTTAGGGTTCGGGGTTTATGTTTTAGGGTTTAGGGTTTAGGATTGAAGATTAAGGGTTAGGTTAGGGGTTAGGTTGGGTTTATGTTTATTTACGTTTATGATAGATCTAATTTGTATTCTATATTTTTATGTTTATTTATTTTTCCCCTGTTTTGCAGGCGATGGGAAGAGAATTTAAAAAATGGATTAAATGAGATTGGATAGTACATAACTTTATAAATTTAATCTTTTTGGTTAAATTTAATCTTTGTTTTTTTTTAATGAATATTGATAAAGTTCGAGTTATTGATTTTTTATGGCCAAATTAAATTAAGTCAACTCCTATGTTATGTGGTTAAATTCGCTAACTATTTAATCTTTGTGCAGATCCATCCTGTATTGATGTTGATTGGCTTCATTATCTTGAGAGGTGAAGGTATGTAATCCAACACACCTATATTTAGTGATAGGAAAAAGAAAATCTTGAAACCCATCCCATTTTCCTTTTACAGTACTAAATAAAAGGTTTGTACTCTTCGTAAATTAGAAATTTAGTTCTTATACTTTTATTTCTAAGAATTTAATCTCTTTATTTTTTTAGATTTTAAAATTGAGGTCCAACTATTAACATTGTTTTATTAATTTTAGATTCATTACAATAGTATTGTTTTATAAAAGGTGTGAGGTTACTGTAGAACAAAAGATGTATGCAATATTAGGTATATATGCTTGGATGTTTAGCTTTTATTTTTGTCTTCTCGATTGTTCTTATAAAACAAATAAATATAATTTTGGTTTATGCTAAACATTTTCTTAATTCTCCCATTATTTCTTTTAATCACAAAATATTTCAATTACTGATTTGTTTTGCTAAAACTAAAATTAAATTGCAATTGATCTATCTTTATGGTAGAAAAGTTTGCTAACACTAATATTAAATTGCAATAGGTCAATGAGTTCAAGTTTATAGAAAATTTTAAAATTTTCAATACAAACAATTTGTAAGTCATATTGCCTTAACATGTTAGAACTGTCTATTTGGCTTAGTACTAACAGTCAATGTACAGGTGGGTTAACCTAAATGCTATCAAGAGACTTGTGGAAGCTGATGCACTAAGATGGAGATCATTCTAAACCCGAAGGTTTGTATCTCTTTCTTACTATGTCGTTTCTGGTGGATTTCTGATTTCTAAACTATAAAATTGGCTGCAGGAGGTCAATGGAATCAAGGTACTGCAGCTGGTGCAACAATTAGGGTATAAAATTGTACCAATTATGGTTATGATGTATTAAAATGTAAAAAGATCTAACCATGTGTTTTTCTTATGTGATGATTAAGTTTTTTGATCATGCTATTGGTATTAATGTACCTCGATCGTTATTCCTTATATGTCTTGTTCATGAATTTTCATTTTAATTCTTATTGTTCATGAATTTTTATTTTAATACGCCTTCAAATTAAATTATATATTTTGAAATTGGATTTTGGGCGTTTTTATAATATATTAATTTTTTTTTATTTTTATGACTTTTAGCGGCATTTTTGGGAAAAGCGCCGCTAAAAGTATAAAATTTTATTTTTTTATTTTCATGGCTCTTAGCGGCGTTTGTGTGAAAAGCGCCGCTATAAGTCATGGCTTTTAGCGGCGTTTGTGGTAAAAGCGCCGCTAAAAGTCAAGGCTTTTAGCGGCGTTTGTGGGAAAAGCGGCGCTAAAAGTCATGCTTTTAGCGGCGTTTGTGGGAAAAGCGCTGCTAAAAGTCAAGGCTTTTAGCGGCGTTTTTTTCTCATAAACGCCGCTAAATTTTGCGGCGCCTCTTTTAGCGGCATTTTTTGTGGCGCTTCTAAAAGCGCCGCAAAGACTATTTGTGGCGCTTAAAAACGCCGCTAAAGGCCTAAAAAAACGCCGCTAAAAGTCAAAATTGTTGTAGTTGTTCAATTGAGTGAATTTGAGAACTCATTTTGCACCATACTTAGAGAATCCTAAGGACGTTCATATTGACAAATAAGATAGGGAAGAAGTAAAAAATGTTGTGTTAGGGCTGATGTTAAAAGAAATTGTAGATTGGATGAATTTTGGGAGGAATGAAGATTAAAGAAGAAAAAAAAAAAAGAAATCATTTATTCAAGGTACCAAAATCCCTACTTACCCGCCTTGTTTCATAAGGGTACCATTACTTGCACTGTTAAAAGTAAGGAGTACTTTTTTTTTTTTTTTTAGTTAAGTTAACGTATATTCTTAAAAGTAAATAGTATTATCATTTTATTCATCCTTTTTCAATTTGTATGACGTATAACAATGACACCATATATTATAATTTTTAATTTTATTAAAACTTGCCTTTTGCAATTACACCCAACAAATAAAAGAAGAGAGTGACGGGTTTTTTGTTTAAGAAATGAAAGGAAATAAAAATGGAGAAAGGGCATAAGCTGCCAATTAAAAATAATTATTTTATAAACTACTGCCAATACAAATGGGAAAAAAGAATTAATATCATACCAATTCTTTAATTTCTAATTTGAGTATCACACTTTTTCCATTAACAATCCATCTTTAAAGCAAAATAATAATAACATTTATGTCCTTATTCTCACTCAAACCTATTAAGTCTTTTTTAATTTGACTATATACACTCATGATGTAAAATTTTAACAATATTCAAGATATTAGTTTAATTTATTTAATATAAAAATAATTATTTCACTTACAAATCTAACCAAATAATATATACAGTTATACATCAACTATTAAACTGGAAAATTGGTGTTAGGCTAAGTTTTTATTGTTATTGATCAACTTATTGATTACCTAATAAAATGATCTCATCATTATTTTCCTTTTTCATTTTTTAGTTAAAGTCCCACGTTGGGTTAAAATTAAAATAAAAAGGAAAAAAAAATTATTATTGGGCGTTTGGTAGTATAAATATTTATAAAGGACAAACCAAAAGAAGAAGAAAGAAGCAAACTTTAAGTCTAGACACCGACCAAGTCCCATTTATTTTTCGACAAAAGACCCTTTGGCTCAAACAAAGGGTTTCTAGCTTCACTCGTTTGATTTTATGTCTTTTAACGTGGGTCCAAATAAGAAGTTTTAATTTTTAATTATACATTTTTTTTATAACTTTTTACAAATTTTAAGAGAAATTTATCATACCGAGGGTTAAGGCTTCTGCTTACCCTTAATATTACTTTTGGTCTCATGTCTATCAACTCATTGTTATTAGTATTATGATATATTGGTATTGATGTATTGGGATATATTATTTTAGATTTATCGATATTTTAAAAATATTTATAGTTTATTTTTTAATAAAAATATATTAATATACATACAATTATAGTTATAGTAATTTATCGATATTTTAAAAATATTTATAGTTTATTTTTTAATAAAAATATATTAATATACATACAATTATAGTTATAGTATGTGCTCAACACAATTAGTAACTCTACTCAAAATATAAAAACCCAAAAAGGTTGTTTAGCCTGGGCAAAATGAGAATAGTTCCAGGAGTTTAATACGAGACTTCATGCCATAAGCAGGGGCGAAGCCAGGAGGGTTGGCATGGGCTCCGGCCCCCCCTAAAAAGTAAAATTACTATTTAGGCCCTTAAATTTTTTAAAAAATTTAAATTAGTAAAGGTAAAATTGTACTTTGCCCCCCTAAAATTATAAAAATTCGATTTAATCCTTTACAAATTATAAAAATATAAACTATAAAAAAATAAAATTTCATCCGTCCCCCCTAAAAAATTGTTCTGACTTCGCCCCTGGCTATAAGCTCAAAAATGTATGTACACGTATCACCCTCCATACCTTGATAGTGGGCATTGTGGCAAGGGATTTAGAGGGCTTGCAAAACCTCTTACAGACATTTACTCTACAAACCTAGTAGAGGTGAGGGCTTTCATTATGACCTTAAATTTGTTAGGGACAAAGACTATTCTCACGTTGTGGTTGAAGGAGATTCTATGGCCAGACTCTACATAAAAAGCATTATGAGTTCTTTTCTTCTTCTTCTTATTCTTGTTCTTCTTCTTATGTTAGTCATTTTGGTAATTCAATTACACACCATTTTACTAGATGAGCATGTAGCTGCCTTGATATTTTATTTTTTGATTATCTTTGATGTAATCCATGACATCAATAGGTGTGATGTTTTGAATATTTAATGAATTATCTTTTTATTCTAAAAAACCAAAGAAGCTTTTATAAGGAGCTTTGGCAACATGAAGCATGGGCTACCCTTCTTAAAGATGTAGAGGAATGAACAAACTGATAAGAAATAGTAGGCACAAGTAGAAGTAGCTTCGGGCAACCTCACAGAGATCAATAGATATCAAGTCTGTGGTGTTGACCAATCTTGACAATTTGATTATCTTACACCATTCCTTCTTTCCCTCAAATGTTAGAATCGTAAATAATATCTAATATAAAATTATAACTGTAAACCAAGATCTATCATGTCAAATCATCAAGAATAAATCAAGAATAAAACTAGATACGGAAGCGTACCTGAATCCATGAATTCCTCGAAGTTTTTCCGGATCTTGGGATTTGGTATTCCAAATTAGCACATAAGAAATTCATAAAATATTTGCTCTCTCTTTCCTAAGGATGAGATATTAGAAAAGATACATTGTGTGTAATTTGGGGACCATAACCCTAATATATATAACTTTAGCACATTAGCCCTAATTCCTAATTAGCCAATCATTAATTAGAAATTGATTAGAACTTAATTGCTAGAGTATCTACACATATTTGATTCATACTTTATTTAATAATTAAAGCCCAATAAAACTTTAACCAAATTAGATCACTTTTAATTTGGGCTAACCTATCATGATAGTAAATAATAATATGTAATTACCCTTATTATATATGTGGTATCCATATTTTCCAACAAGTTTCCACTTGGACCACATATATATACTAATTATTCTATAATTACATGTCATTATATAACTGTATGAGCTCAAAATTTTACTATCATATCCAAAAAGTAGTCCGAACAATCTCGACTATTAATTATGTTAACATAGAACCAAGGCAACTTTCGTTACATATATCGTAACTAAATCCATCCCTAATCACGTATATTAACACAACCAAATGACATAGATCAAGTATGGATGTGTAGCATGGAAATTACATGCAATATGATCTAAACATGTCTATTTCCAACTGGTCCTCTTTAGTGAGACCAAACCTTACCAAAATCAGAGTGTGAATAAACCAAATAAATTTTATTTCTACAGAATATAAACTTAATATCTGTAAACTGAAATAGCTAAAAATTTATCTATAACATAAAAGCATTTAAAAGTACAAACTCTCACTAAAACCAAATATCCTTAAATGACATTATACTTATATGAGCAATGAATGTGCTCTTATAAAACCTTAGGTGTAGTCCATTAGTAAGCGGATTCACAATCATGAAGTTTGTCCTAATATGCTTTATAAGCACCTAACCATTCTGAACTTTTACTTTTACAACCAGGAACTTAAAGTCTATGTGTTTTGACTTTGGTGTACTCCTGTTGCTATTGGAATAAAAGACTGCAATTTGTTTTCACAATTTGCACCTTAGTGACAAAATATTGTATCCATATTCCATCAAAATTGGAGTTCTGTACACTTGATGACCTCTAACTGATTAGGCCTCCGATATGTGAGCATGTGATCTTTTGTTCTATGAAAATACCTTATAACCATCTTGGATGCTATCCAATGGTCCAAACTAGGGTTGCTTAAAATACCTGCCTAACATCTCAATAGTGTACACAATATTCCAATATATAAAAACCTGAACGTACATTATACTTTTCACTGCTAAAATGTAAAAAATCTTATGCATTTTTGTAATCTCAAAATCATTCTTAGGGCATTGATTGAGGCTATACTTATTATTGACAAGCAGTATGTCATTAATATATAAAACCAAATATAGAACCTTACTCCCACTAAACTTATGGTATATACGATTATTAACAAAATTCATCTTTAAACCGAATGAGATAATCATTTGGTAAAATTTGTAATATTATTGACGAGAAGTCTTACTTAAGCCCATAGATGAAGTTTTTTAATTTACAAATCATTACCTTTGCATCATCAGAAACAAAGTTTTCTAATTGCGCCATATAAATGTATGATCAATGTTACCATTGAGAAATCATTAACTTAATATTCATCTGATGTAGCTTATGGTCAAAATATTCCACTAAAGCCGTTATAACTCTTTCTCTAGTGGACCTTTTTAATGATATTCATTCTTGAGGTTGTTGAGTTTGTTTTTTTGGAACAATTACCTCATTTTGAATAGGGATTTGTTCAACATTGTCCTATTGAGGTTCTAGATTCACTTCTTAATCAACGATAGGTATGAGAACCTAAACATCATCAAAAGTGATAGTAGAAACTGAGTTAGAATTCAATTCCTCCTTAAAAGCATGTCTCTAACCTTATTTCTCCCTCCAAACTCAACATCCTAAAAGAATATTGCAATTCTCATCTCAAAAATATTCCTAATTATGGGAGCATAAAACTCATAGCCCCTAAAATACTCAGAATTTCCTTGACCCTTATACTTTATAGGCATCAAAGAAGTTAAAAGTGAAGGCATCTCAACCTTATCGTTTTGAGCAAAACGTTTCTTAATTTCATCAAAGAAACCTTGGCCTGAGTAATCTCTTCAAATCCTGTGCCCCTAAAGGCTTTTGGAATGATGTGCTTCATGATAATTAGACTCATGCGATTTAAACGATCCCACCTCTTAAAACCCCTTTTAACATAAGGGGTACTTTCCGCAGTGAGAGGTGCGGGTTATTCTTCCCTTAGTGCAAGGTCTATGTCCATACAACCAAGTATTATAAATGCCTTTTCCATTCCTTAAAATTAGTCTCACTAAACATGGGTGTAGAATTAGTAGATATTGTGGCAGCAAAAGACAAACTAGTTAAATCCTGATGCGTCGTTGAATGCACCAAAATATATCCTACTCCCTGCAAAATAATGAAAATAATAGTAAAGGGCAAGTAGGGTCGAATCCACAGGGACCGGATTATACAAATGCCTGTTTCTCGAGATCTTGGGCAGAATCGTGCCTAAGAAAACCTGCGATCCTGGAAAAATAAAAAAACAGAATTAATAATTTTCGATCTGGAAAAATAATAATAATAACAGAATTTAAGACGAATTGAAATCACGAGAATAAATTACGAGAACTAAAATGAGGAAAATAAAAAGAAAGGGTTTAGAGAAAAGTTTCTTATGTGGAGAGATTCCAGCCTCCGGTTGTCTCGTTCCTCCTTGGGCTCCATCTTCGGCTTTTGGATAACCCTTCTCTGCCCAAGTAAGCCAGTTATAGTGGAAGAGGACGCCTACGACCACCAATTCCAAGAGTTTTACCTTACGAATTTAGGGAGCCTGACTCTAGCCTGCTATTGCTCTTGTGGAGTCATTTACGCTAGATCAACGTTTCTGAATGGCGAATCCCACGGCATTTTGTCTCTTGGGCTCGCTAACCTCTGACGCAGTAAGCTCACGAACCGACGGTGCAATCCTCCCAAAACACAGAAAGCGGCCGCCTTTGCATAAGTTGAAAGGGTTACTTTTAAAGGGACTCAGACAGAAGCGTCGACCAGTGTACTGGAGAAACGATGAATACCTGGGTGAGAAAGTTAAGTGCGGGTTCTAAGCCTCAAGAACCTTTTGGGGCATTCGACAACCTTCGGCTAGATGGTTTTTAGTGGCTCATAATTGTAATAGAAAAATAAATAAAATATAAAAATATGGAAAAGAGAGTTTTTATTGAAAAGAAAATAAAGGAAGCACAAAAACGTATGGGAGAGGAGTGTACAGAAAAAGATGAACAACCAAAATGAGTCACTCCATCCCCTATTTATAGTGCTTAAGGTAGATGGACTAGTCCTACTCAAACTTCCAAAGATAATTACAATTTAATTAAAGATAAATAGAGATAAATAAAGAAATTAAATAATCCTAGATAATTATCCTAATATTAATTATCCTAATATAATTAAAATAGAATTTGATAAAGCAAAGTCTCTTCTTTTTGCATTTCAATCCCTCTGCTCTCCATGTTTGCACTTTTGGCACCATCTTTTCCCTTTATTGCACATTGGTCCATTTTTATCTTTAATTTCACAATTTTGGCCCTCAATTTTGCATTGGTCTCTAATTTAGTCCCTATGAGATAAAAGTCCATAAATAGCCCAAATTAGTAGAATCACATTCAAAATTAATATACAATTAGCACATAAAAACATGTCATTCTAGAGTGTTATCAAATCCAGAACAAAATAGATAAAAAACAAGCTCATACCAATATTTATAAGTAAACAATAATAATGGTTAATCCATCTCAAGATACCAAACACAACATTAATATCCAGTCTTTGGATAGTAATATTAATAGTAAGCGATACTCTTGTTGTAGTAATCAAACATTGACAATAAATAATGTCAAACAATTAATTAATCTTTGGACTAATTTATTGCTCACATAAAATACCTTATAATTGTCACACATTTATCACCACAAATGTCGTTGAAATTCTGCCAAATATTTACTTACCTTTGGGTCAATTAATAAACGCATGAATCACAAAAACATATAATCATCTTGATATTTCAAATAAACTAATCTACACAAAAGAGGTCACTTTGGCGGTGTAACATCCTAAATTAGAGGCTGTGTGTTGGAGCATAATTCATGAATTAGTAGGCTTGAAGAATGGTTGGGATGTGTTTTAGGGATTCTTAAAACTCTAGGACTAAAGGGGGAGCTTTGGAAAAATTTTGGATTTAAGTGTAAAATGAGGAATTTGGGCTGGGGAGGCCTTAAGAATAATTTTTGGCGTTTGTAGGTATAAGAATCGCCTTGGCAGAGTGGCTTCCATGCGCCACTTAAGGCTTGAGAGTGAGGCCATGCAGGTCTGGAGTTCGAGTCTTGGGCGCGACATAAGCGTGTTTATTTTTGCAAGATGGCGCTAGATTGAAGGAGACTTTAAATTAAATTGTGGCAGAATTATGACATCAATGAGCCAGTAGCAAAGTGGTTGGGACGCTTGCAGCCAAGGGAGCCTCTCGAGGACTCGTGTTCGAGTCCTGGAGGTCGCGCATGAGTGCGTTTTACTTTTGTCCTTAGCGTTAAAACAATGGAGCATACGAGGGAGTGTTTAAAAGAAATCTTGATAAGATTATGTCACGAAAGATGCCTTGGCTGAGTGGCTAAAGGCGCTGCATGGGAGGGGGCAATGGCAGTGAGGTCATGGGTTCGAAACCCATGCGCAGCAATGGAGGATTTTATTTTTCCCTCCCTTTCTTTTGGCCGGCGTGCACTAGTGGCCTACATGGGTTTTATTATTTTTGTTTAGTGTTCTCAAAGGCTGCATATGGGGTAAGTTTATTTTATTTGGCTTTATTATTTTATGTTATTAAAAGTATGGGATATTGGATCAATGCTGGATTTTATTTTATTGTTTATTAGAAGATAATAGTGGCCATTAATTTTTATTTGTTTTGAATAGGTAATATAGGGATAAAATAAGAGATTTTATGGGGATTAGATAAGTAGAAGTGTGGTGGCCAAAATAAGGTGTTTTGGGTTGTTGAAATTCGGTCATGTGGGGTGAATAAGTGCCGAATTCCTTTAATTAGGGAGAGTGCCCATTTTTATTCATTTATCTATTTAAAGAGGTGGCTAAAAGATAGAAGATAGGCATGAGTTTTAATTTAATTGAATGGGATATAAAGATATAAAATAGGAGAGGAAATTAAGGAATTTGGCTTATTCAAAGTTGTTTGAATTAGTGGTAGGCGAATAAGTGGGGGTGCTGAATGCATTCTGGGTGCATATTCGGTCAGCTTTAGTCTAGTACACCTAGCCGAATTTTCAAGAAGTAGTTCTCTCATTATTCGGTCAGCTTTAGTCTAGTACACCTAGCCGAATTTTCAAGAAGTAGTTCTCTCATTTTTCTTCCTTAAAACCGAAAACACCAAGCATCCATAGGGGATTTTCCTTCTTTTCTTTTTATTGTAGTAGCCGAATCTCCCTGCTAATTTCTTAGTTGCTTTGGCCGAATATTAGACAAGGGTGGGGGCCTTTCTTTAATCGATTGGAAAGGGCTCTGGGATTTGTGAAGTATTCAGTCTCCATTCGTTAGCAAACAAACTTTGGGCAAGGGAATCTTGTGTGGCCGATTGTTTCTTCAAGGATTTAGGGTTATCGTTGGTGACAGGTGTGTACATACACACTTTATAACTAATTAATGTGCTGAATCTATTGTGTATGCTAAACTGGATTGTGTAGATGTGGATTTAATACCCTAAAGGTATAAGCAAGGATTCAGGTAAGTCCTTGGTAATACGAGGTTATTATTTGATGCGTATGGAGGCATGATATATTTGGTATATGTGATATGGTTGATGATAAATCCAGTGTATGATATTAATTAAACATGGTGGGCATAATTTCTGTTAAATGCATATCATATATATATATGTAGGTTAAACGAGTGGAGGGGGAAGTGATATTCGTGTCGACGGACACCAGTGGTTTGGTACCACATTTCGTGACTACGGTCACCAGAGGTTTGGCACCTCATAGCGTCTCGTCCCCGTGGATTAGCACCACAGTGGGTTGGCCCCACAGATGACATTATGCGATTGACGCTAGTGATTTGGTATCACACGTGGGTTGGCCCCACAACTTATGAATTGTGACTTCGAGTCACAAGTGGTTTGGCACCACAAGTATTGACGGATATCGTGACTTTAAGTCACCAGTGGTTTGGCACCACCAGTGGTTTGGTACCACACGGGGTAGAGAAAGGCGTTTGGATGGCTAGGTTGGGTGCATATTAAACTTGTACATGTTAAATTAGTTATGATTTGTGTATGATGTTGTACTAAACCGGGGGAAGGGTTACAAATTGAGTCTTGGTGACTCACCTTCTCCTTTAATATTTTTCAGGTGACTCGTAGATTACGGATGAGGAGCCGGATGGACTCGAGGTGGCCATGCAGTGAAAATGTGGATTTAGATGAACTTTGAACTATTTTTATTTTATCGTTGGTTTAATTTGTTCAAGTTGAAATAAGGCCTCCTAAGATTTCATTTTGATATTTTACATGTCTTGGATAATTTGTTTAAACTACTTAATAACTTTTAAATGGTTACACACGTTTTCTTAAATCCAAACGTCAAGGATTTTCTTCCGTACCATCGGGTACATTGACAAAACTTGATAACAACCTGACTTAATAAAGTTTTAAATAACTAAGTTTTGTTTTCTTTGTACGCTTCAAATTTATCTTTCCTTAAATACAATAACATATTTAAAGGAATATTTTTTTTCTCATAACTGGAATCGACAAAAAGGGATTTCAAATATGGTTTTCTCTGTGACATACCAAATTCGGTCGTAATGTTTGGGCCGGGTTTGGGGTGTTACAGGCGGCATTTTGTTTCAACTAATCTATTTAAAATATTAGACATCCTTAATTAAAACCTAAAGACAAAATCTGAATTTATTTGTTTCAAAATATTTCTCTTAATTTCATCTTTCAATCAAATTAAAAGATAATAGTATATATATATGTATATGTTTATCCCAAAACAACATACAATGATGTTGGCAAATATAATAATAGTTGAAAAATCATAAACCATAAACAACTTCACATAAGACTTCAAATTTAAACCAAAATAATTTGAATAAAGGTAAACCTCATCTCAAGATATCGGACACTCTATTAATATTTCATCTTTGGACAAAATATTAACTTGTAAGTAATATATTAGTGTAATAATCAAACATTGAGAATAAGAACATGTCGAACCATAAATCTTCCTTTGGGCCAATTTATTGCTCACATGTAAAACTGAATAATTGTCACATGTTTATTACCATAGTTGCACATGTAATATTATTAACTTTCATTTGGGCCAATCAATATTAACATAACTTAAGTTACATGTACACAACCTTGTATATTTTAAAACAAAATAATTTATACAAAAAAAAAATTTAAGTTGTTTTAAAAAATATATAAACATACCAATATTCAAATTCAAAATTTTCATAACAATTAAAGGTCAAAACTAAATAATTTTTTTATTGCTATATAGTTTTCTAAATAACCCAAAATAAGATTATCTAAATAGCGCAATAAAGAAAAACCCGAAAACCTTAATCTTTAACTGATATTATATATTTTAACCATATATGTCAATATCGAACAGAAATAATGTAGTGATTTAAGGCCAAATAATTAACAAGCACATGTATTCATAATTTTGGCATAGACAAAACACCAAAGCAATTCACGTATATACGTATATTTAAAATCAAATAGAAAAACTTACCCTACATATATGACATAAATCCAAACTTGTATTTATGATTAAACAGATATTCGAATAAATACTTGAAATAAAAATTTCAAGTCAATATATCTCAGAAATAAAATCATAATAGTTGAAATACCCCATAATTCATATCGTAGACTATATCAATATAATTTAACTGAATATTAGAAATAATAATATGTCAAACCCAAATATTATTCGACCAAACTTAAAACTAAATATATATATATGTTTATATCTTGGCAGATAATTGAAATTCATCGACTAATATTAATATCTTTAAAATAAGCAATTATGCACCAAGAAAAAGAATCAAAATAGGCGGCACAATTGGTAAAATTCAACAGCAACTATGATGCTAAACATTAAACATGAGAGATTAATTCATTTTGCACCAAAGCACTCATAAAATTGAATATATAACCATAACAAAAAAAAAAAAAAAACAACAACAACAACTTCAATGATATCCATCAAAACTTAATTTCACCAATTAAACTATAAAAGATATCTTATTCAATAATGGTTATAAACACCTATTCACGCCAACTATAATCATGCATTAATCCTCAAAATTATTGATATGCATATAATATTTATACACAATGTATACACACAATTATAATAATAGAAAAATAATACTGGTTTGCCTTACATATATCATGTAAACTCAAATTTATATTCACAAGTGAAGACATTATCATAAAACTTCTTTATACGCACAAATGCTTAAAAAAATCTATAACCATCAAATATAAAAAAGAATCTCAAATTGGATAAAAGCCTTCATATGCGCATCCGCTTATGAAAATTCATAGCCACCATATTTAAAAAAAACCCAAATATTTTAATTTTAGTTGGGTTCAAGAAGGACTAAAACTTGTATAAAATAATTGTAGCAGAAACCAAAAGTAATTATTCGTATATATGAATTGAATTCAATGGTGAATATAAGTCATCACGAATGAAGACAAAATATGATAATTCCGTAAACATTCAACCATAAATAGAAAATTTAAAACAAATAGTGCGAAAAAAAAATCTTAACAACATTCATTTATTCGATTATTAAGTGAATTAACTTTCAAAACCAATTATACAACCCAATTGAAATTCTTCAATTGCAAAAAGTTGTAAGTTTGTAACTTTAATTTAATAATGACTTTAACTAAAATTTATAAAATAATTGTGTGAAAAGAAGAGAAAGAAATCTCACAAATCAATTTTTATTAATTGATTATAAATAAATAAATAACAAAATAAATAAACATTCATCTTTCGAATGACATATGCAAATATTAAACTAGATTATATTTATACAAACCCTAAAATTTTATTTAAAGAATCAAAACCCAAAAAATTATCAACCATCTCAAAGATTCGACATAATATATAATTAAAATATCAAATACATAAAATTAAAAAAGAAAAACGAATCAATCCAAAAATACTAAAGAATCAAGTCATTCTCAATGATTCAACATGACAAAGCTCTGATACCACTTGTTAGAATCGTAAATAATATCTAATATAAAATTAGAACTGTAAATCAGGATCTATCATGTCAAATCATCAATAATAAATCAAGAATAAAACTAGATGCGGAAGCGTACCTAAATCCATGAATTCTTCGAAGTTTTTCCGGATCTTGGGATCTGATTTTCCAAATTAGCACATAAGGAATTCAGAGAATATTTGCTCTCTTTCCTAAGGCTGGGATATTAGAAAAGATATCTTGTGTGTAATTTGGGGACCATAACCCTAATATATATAAGTTTGGCACATTAGTCCTGATTCCTAATTAGCCCATCATTAATTAGAAATTGATTAGAACTTAATTGCTAGAGTATCTACACAAATTTGATTCATACTTTATTTAATAATTAAAGCCCAATAAAGCTTTAACCAAATTAGACCACTTTTGATTTGGGCTAACCTATCATGATAGTAAATAATAACATGTAATTACCCTTATTATATATGTGATGTCCATATTTTCCAACATCAAACTGTTATTAAGTATTAAAAGAAGCTTTGAAGTACAAATTTTGGTGCACTTTAAGGCTTTATCTTTATAAATCATGGAGACCATGCATTTCATCTATCTATCTATCTATCTATTTATATAGATAAATAGATTGATCTATAGGTTCACACACGATATCTTTCTATACATAATGATGATATCCACTCTACGGCCATATTCGGTTCAGTGGAATAAAAATAGGATTGAAATTAGCTTTTGGAGAGATGACTAAATGGTTGATAGCTCCGGTCTTGAAAATCTATATAGTTCGAAATAAAGAACTATTAAGGATTCGAATCCCCTTGCTCGATGAATAGATTCCTTTTTTTTATTGCTTTTTCTTGACTTCTTAATTAAGAATCTTAATATTAATAAAAGGTAATGGCTTGGCTAGGTGGAATAGCCGAGCTAGAAAAAAAAAGATATAAAATGAGTTGAATCGAAAGAAAAACATAATACTTTTAAATATCACTTGATTCCTTTAATATATATAGTGTAATCAAATTGGTTCCTACCTTAAGCATTGGATCTCATGTCTCAGACCTTAAGCATTGGATCTCATGTCTCAGTTATCTTAGTTAAGAGGAGTCATGGAAAGAACAGGTTCAAAATTACAATCAATTCCTTTTTTAAATCCAGCTGCGGTTGCGCAAGCTCTTCCCTCATGCCATAAATGACCGACGAATTGGAAGAATCCTAGAACAGAATGAGAGGTAGCTAACCAACTTCTTGAAAAGACATAATTAACTACATTGATCTGGATAGCTACGCCACCTATAGAATTTAAAGACCCTAAATAAGCATGCATCATATGTTTCGCAAGATGTCGTGTAATATCCAAAAAAAATTTTTACAGTAAGATATTATCTTTGATATAGTAAAATAAGGAAATAAAGCGACAAAAAGAAAAATTTGGATTATGTCAACATTCGGAAGTATATTATGATATATTACATTATTAATTCAAGAAAGGACTAAATTGTAAAGTGAGAAAAGTTTTGTTGCCCAAGTGTAAATACTCAAAATTTGAGGGGTTAAAGTGTAAATATGAAAAAAGTTGAAGGACTAATAGTGCAAATATTTTAGGGGTGGAATAATCTAGAAACTAAGGGAAATGGATGAATTAGGACCAAATTGAATAGGTAAAGAATTATGAGGACTAAATTATAATTTTACCAAATTATGTGATGATTCAAGGATGGAATTTTAAAAGATCACAAAGGGCAAAATGGTCAATTGGAAGAGAGAGAAATCTAGAATGACGATAGTGATGATATTTTATAATTATTTAATTAGATAAATATTATTTTATTAATATTTTGATAAGATATTTTATTATTTATTATTATTTTATTATTATTTATGAAGTATATAAGGAAGGAAAGATGATGAATTATCATCATTTCTTTCCCATGCAAACCAACGTGAGAAGAAGAGAAAGAAAAGAAAGTTTTGCTTTCTTTACAAATTAGTCCTTTCACCAAAAATCTACCATTTTCACTTAGAATTCAAAAGAATTTTCATAGCCATCAAGAGAGAAAGATGACAAGGAGACTATGGGGAGCAAGAATATCAAGTTTGATTCAAGAAATAGAAGCTGGAGGAGAGAGAAAATCAAGTTAAAGATTGAAATCTATAAAACAAGGTAAGAACATCATGTTTTCAATATATTTTTAAGTTTGATATTGTGGAAAAAGCATGGAAATGATGTTATTGTAGAGTTTTATTATATAAAGTTTTATGTTCTTGATATGTTAGTGAAGGAAAATAAGAGAAAGTAATGGGAAATGTTGTAGAGAAAGGAAATAAAGGTGTTATAAACTTGATAATTAACATTTTGCATTAAAATAGTTTTGGACAGAAGCAGTAGTCTAACTTTGAAAAATCACCAAAAATTGTATAAATCGAATTAGAGGATGAATAAAATATAAAATTAAAGCTTATTGAGTCTAGTTTCTTATAGAAGAAACAGTGTAAGAAATAGAGTTGTAAATCATGAGATACAATAGGTTTTATGAGACAAGGTCAGAATGATTTCAGGTTCCCTGTTCTGACTTTGAAAAATCATAAAAATTGTATAAAATTAATTGGGGTCTTAAATTTATATCATTAAAATCCTGAGTGAGTCTATTTTCAATAGAAATAAACGTTAACATCATCCGAATCCTGTAAAAGGAGATAATTAATTTTTAGTAAAGAAGGGTCGAAACTGTCAGACAGCAGAACAGGGGTGACTTTAAAGAATAAACTGTACTTATTGGCTAAACCAAAAATTCTAAAACTTTATGGTAAGAATATACGTGAATCTAGTTTCAGGGAATATTAGCAGATCTTAAATTGGAATTCTGTATCTCAAGATATAAATAAATTAGTGACTATGACGCAAATGAACAGCTTTGAATAAATTTATGAGTAAATAGTGAAATCATAGATAATGTTACTTATAAGAAGGTTATATAAATTAAGGATGTGGAGTGGAGAGGAGGAGGAGGAAAATATATATGAGTATTTAGCTAGCATGGCTAATTTGCATGTTCTAGGCTCAGGGACTAAATTGAATAAAAGTAAGACTTTATGGGCAATTTTGTAAAAATGTCAAAAATGACCAAGTTACATGAAATGGATTATTTTATTATTTAAATTATAAAATTGAATGAAATTATTAATTTAGATCAAGATCGGGTAAAAATATGTTTTAGGGATTAAATTGAAAAGTATTGAAATTATGGAAAATTCGATATTTCATAGAATTCATGGGTCGTTGTCGATACATATGAGAATAATTAGGCTTGGAACAAGGATTAAATTACAAGAATTTTATTTTTTGAATCTAAGGATGAAATCATCATTAATTAAAGTTTTAGGGGCAAAATGGTAATTTTGCCTAGAGCATTAATTGAATGTATCAGAATATGAAATGAATGAAAATGATGATCAAATTTATTTATAAATATCCGGATAACTCAAATATGAGATTTGAACGTGGAAAAGAGAGGACATCGAATTAGTGAAACTATAAACATGAGCAAGCAACGAAGTAAGTTCATGTAACTTGAACTACATTCTTAAATGCTTAAAATATATGTTATTGATGTGAATATAATTTGAATGTTCATTGTATGAAGATTGATGATATATTTGATAAAAAGGGGAAGAAATCCCGGTTGAATGAAAGGAAAAATCGATGGATCTCTGAAAAGGAATTGACGGTAAAAAGGATCTAGCCCGGACGGGTGATCCTATTCTGATATAGCCCTCCCGAAGAATATGTGTAAGAAGGATCTAGCCCGGACGGGTGATCCTGATATAGCCCTCCCGAAGAATATGTGGAAAATGGATTTAGCCCGGACGGGTAATCCGAATTAGGTCTCAATTTAGCTCGACTGTAATTCGGATCCAAGCTCATTAGAGTAATTGTCGTTGCGAGATTTAGCTGGACCGCAATCCCGACAATACTCTATAAGTTTATATTACAGAGATTTAGCTCGACCGGTAAATCCATTTGTAAAGACGAGGTTCATGAGAGTGTGCTCTCTTACGTGGATTTAGCTCGACCGTAATCCCATTGTAAGGACGAGGTTCATGAGTGTGCTCTCTGGAAAAGGGTATACCTATATGTGTACGACGAATTGACGGACTCGGAATTTTTCACTATAAGTGTACTACTGGAAAATCCATCGAAATTCTGAGAAATTCAACGGGATAAATATAGAAAATGACAAGTACTTGAAATCATGAAATTAAATTTGAAAGACATAGAAATGATAATTATTTGATACATTGAAATATGGCATGGAAAATATGAAATTTGCACGATAAATATGCATATTCAAGATTATGAACTCGCTATTGGAATGAATATACACTAAACTCATGAAAATGATGATACATGAAATATCGTCATAATAAATTGAACAATTTATATTTATGAAGAAACAATAAGAGAATGATATGTATCATGACATGTAAATATAATACTATCTTTGATACGTTGATACAGGAAAATTATGTATATTAGGACAAGTAATAAATTGAAGCGAGACATGTCGAGAAAATAAGTTTGTTAATATTAAAGTACACTAACCAATGTAGGAAAATTTTAGGATTTTGCGAAAAATTCCTATGATCCCGATTTAATTCCGGTTGGCTCTAATGTATGTTTTGGGCTTGAGGCCCAATAGAGGGACGTTATGATTATTTTCAGAATATGAACAATAAATGACTCGTAATTATTCGAAAATGTTCAAGAAACTCCGTAAATACCTCCTACTCTATTCCGACAACGAGATACGGGTAGGGGTGTTACATAGTGGTATCAGAGCTAAGGTTTAGTCGGTTCTCGGACTAAATGTAGTATATGTGAAAGTCTAGAAATACATGTCATTATATAATTTACGATAGTGTGATATCTTCCAACTCTGATAAGTTTTGTTTTACTTATAAAATGAGATGCTTCCCAATAGAGCTAATTCCGATAATGCTGAAAAAGATGCTCAAGTATATGAGTAAAAAGTTGATTATGATAAATCAGAATTCATAAAGGTATGAATAAATGTTTTATAATACATGTCGATGATGAACGTTATGTTATAGGTGTTATTAAAAAAAATTAAAAAATTAAATTACTATGAGAAATATTGTACTGATGGTTAAATTACAAAATATACAAAAGTGATATGTGAAGTGCATGATAAAGATCATTAGCGAATTACGGATGAACAATGAATTTTTAAAATATATTACATGTATTAAAGATAATGAAAATATAAGTATATGGATTATTGGAACAAGGGTTATATTGTAAAGTATGTAAACGCATTATGAAAAAAAAAATGTAAAAGTAATATGTGCGTATGATATAATTTTCCCAAATAGACGAGATTAGAATTACTAAGATATTAGTGATGCGTCATAAATGGACCTTAACACACTTACTGATTACGAGCACGCTAGTGCTTTTCAAATATTAGCATTTTTTTTAATAGTGCATAATAATGTACCCCTATATCAGTTCCGTATATTCTAAGTGTCCTGTTTACTCTACTAGGCCTCTGCTAAAAAGGAAAACAATTTTTGCTACAAGGTGAAGAATTATCTCTGATTCATGTTTGAAATATTGAATTAAAAATAAATTGTGAAATGAAAGAATAGAAAATAGATACAAGTGATAAGCTAAGTAAATATATGCAAAAAGGAACTATAGAATTAAAGAAATAATAAGTTCATGATCAAAAGAAAATAAGGAAATTTCGAGGACGAAATTTATTTTAAGGGGGAGAGAAATGTAATATCCAAAAAATTTTTTAAAAGGAAGATATTATCTTTGATATAGTAAAATAAGGAAATAAAGCGACAAATAAGAAAAATTTGGATTATGTCAACATTCGGAAGTATATTATGATATATTACATTATTAATTCAAGAAAGGACTAAATTGTAAAGTGAGAAAAGTTTTGTTGCCCAAGTGTAAATACTCAAAATTTGAGGGGTTAAAGTGTAAATATGAAAAAAGTTGAAGGACTAATAGTGCAAATATTTTAGGGGTGGAATAATCTAGAAACTAAGGGAAATGGATGAATTAGGACCAAATTGAATAGGTAAAGAATTATGAGGACTAAATTATAATTTTACCAAATTATGTGATGATTCAAGGATGGAATTTTAAAAGATCACAAAGGGCAAAATGGTCAATTGGAAGAGAGAGAAATCTAGAATGACGATAGTGATGATATTTTATAATTATTTAATTAGATAAATATTATTTTATTAATATTTTGATAAGATATTTTATTATTTATTATTATTTTATTATTATTTATGAAGTATATAAGGAAGGAAAGATGATGAATTATCATCATTTCTTTCCCATGCAAACCAACGTGAGAAGAAGAGAAAGAAAAGAAAGTTTTGCTTTCTTTACAAATTAGTCCTTTCACCAAAAATCTACCATTTTCACTTAGAATTCAAAAGAATTTTCATAGCCATCAAGAGAGAAAGATGACAAGGAGACTATGGGGAGCAAGAATATCAAGTTTGATTCAAGAAATAGAAGCTGGAGGAGAGAGAAAATCAAGTTAAAGATTGAAATCTATAAAACAAGGTAAGAACATCATGTTTTCAATATATTTTTAAGTTTGATATTGTGGAAAAAGCATGGAAATGATGTTATTGTAGAGTTTTATTATATAAAGTTTTATGTTCTTGATATGTTAGTGAAGGAAAATAAGAGAAAGTAATGGGAAATGTTGTAGAGAAAGGAAATAAAGGTGTTATAAACTTGATAATTAACATTTTGCATTAAAATAGTTTTGGACAGAAGCAGTAGTCTAACTTTGAAAAATCACCAAAAATTGTATAAATCGAATTAGAGGATGAATAAAATATAAAATTAAAGCTTATTGAGTCTAGTTTCTTATAGAAGAAACAGTGTAAGAAATAGAGTTGTAAATCATGAGATACAATAGGTTTTATGAGACAAGGTCAGAATGATTTCGGGTTCCCCTGTTCTGACTTTGAAAAATCATAAAAAATTGTATAAAATTAATTGGGGTCTTAAATTTATATCATTAAAATCCTGAGTGAGTCTATTTTCAATAGAAATAAACGTTAACATCATCCGAATCCTGTAAAAGGAGATAATTAATTTTTAGTAAAGAAGGGTCGAAACTGTCAGACAGCAGAACAGGGGTGACTTTAAAGAATAAACTGTACTTATTGGCTAAACCAAAAATTCTAAAACTTTATGGTAAGAATATACGTGAATCTAGTTTCAGGGAATATTAGCAGATCTTAAATTGGAATTCTGTATCTCAAGATATAAATAAATTAGTGACTATGACGCAAATGAACAGCTTTGAATAAATTTATGAGTAAATAGTGAAATCATAGATAATGTTACTTATAAGAAGGTTATATAAATTAAGGATGTGGAGTGGAGAGGAGGAGGAGGAAAATATATATGAGTATTTAGCTAGCATGGCTAATTTGCATGTTCTAGGCTCAGGGACTAAATTGAATAAAAGTAAGACTTTATGGGCAATTTTGTAAAAATGTCAAAAATGACCAAGTTACATGAAATGGATTATTTTATTATTTAAATTATAAAATTGAATGAAATTATTAATTTAGATCAAGATCGGGTAAAAATATGTTTTAGGGATTAAATTGAAAAGTATTGAAATTATGGAAAATTCTGATATTTCATAGAATTCATGGGCTGTTGTCGATACATATGAGAATAATTAGGCTTGGAACAAGGATTAAATTACAAGAATTTTATTTTTTTGAATCTAAGGATGAAATCATCATTAATTAAAAGTTTAGGGGCAAAATGGTAATTTTGCCTAGAGCATTAATTGAATGTATCGTAATATGAAATGAATGAAAATGATGATCAAATTTATTTATAAATATCCTGGATAACTCAAATATGAGATTTGAACGTGGAAAAGAGAGGACATCGAATTAGTGAAACTATAAACATGAGCAAGCAACGAAGTAAGTTCATGTAACTTGAACTACATTCTTAAATGCTTAAAATATATGTTATTGATGTGAATATAATTTGAATGTTCATTGTATGAAGATTGATGATATATTTGATAAAAAGGAAGAAATCCTGTTGAATGAAAGGAAAAATCGATGGATCTCTCGAAAAGGAATTGACGGTAAAAGGATCTAGCCCTGACGGGTGATCCTATTCTCGATATAGCCCTCCAGAAGAATATGTGTAAGAAGGATCTAGCCTGACGGGTGATCCCGATATAGCCCTCCCGAAGAATATGTGGAAAATGGATTTAGCCCGGACGGGTAATCCGAATTAGGTCTCAATTTAGCTTTGGTGTAATTCGGATCCAAGCTCATTAGAGTAATTGTCGCTGCGAGGATTTAGCTTTGGTGACCGCAATCCCGACAATACTCTATAAGTTTATATTACAGGGGATTTAGCCTGGACTGGTAATCCCGCTGTAAAGACGAGGTTCGCGGGAGTGTGCTCTCTTACAGGGGATTTAGCCTGGACTGGTAATCCCGCTGTAAGGACGAGGTTCGCGGGAGTGTGCTCTCTGGAAAAAGGGTATACCTATATGTGTACGAATTGACGGACTCGGAATTTTTCACTATAAGTGTACTACTGGAAAATCCATCGAAATTCTGAGAAATTCAACGGGATAAATATAGAAAATGACAAGTACTTGAAATCATGAAATTAAATTTGAAAGACATAGAAATGATAATTATTTGATACATTGAAATATGGCATGGAAAATATGAAATTTGCCTGATAAATATGCATATTCAAGATTATGAACTGCTATTGGAATGAATATACACTAAACTCATGAAAATGATGATACATGAAATATCGTCATAATAAATTGAACAATTTATATTTATGAAGAAACAATAAGAGAATGATATGTATCATGACATGTAAATATAATACTATCTTTGATACGTTGATACAGGAAAATTATGTATATTAGGACAAGTAATAAATTGAAGCGAGACATGTCGAGAAAATAAGTTTGTTAATATTAAAGTACACTAACCAATGTAGGAAAATTTTAGGATTTTGCGAAAAATTCCCTATGATCCCGATTTAATTCCGGTTGGCTCCTAATGTATGTTTTGGGCTTCGAGGGCCCAATAGAGGGACGTTATGATTATTTTCAGAATATGAACAATAAATGACTCAGAATTATTCGAAAATGTTCAGTAAACTCCGGTAATACCTCCTACTCTATTCCGACAACAGATACGGGTAGGGGGTGTTACATGTCGTTCTTGCCAAGGTTGTATGTCTTATTTCAACCTACTCAAGTCCAAACTATTGGGACCTCTAAGAGGTTCTAACCAAGGAGCACGCAGATCCCAAAAACGCATAGTTTCCCCTAAAAGAATGACTTCTCCAGTTAGAGAATGCATTAGATATTTACCTAGAGCTCCAATTGGTAGAAAAAAACCCGCAACCCTTGGAGTTATCCAGTATTTGGAAGAAATAGTAGAAAAGGAATAAATATAGTGATAATTTGACTCTTCGTCGCTGGAGTAAATAGAAGAATCATTTCGACTTGTTCCAATCATTTATCACAAACAGTCGTCATCTTATCTCAATTACAAACGTAGAAATATGTTTATATATTATTTTAAAACTAATAATTAAATTTTAAAAAAACTTAATTTAATGATTAATTTTAAAAAATGTAATTATAAAAATTAAAATAGTAGAAATAAATGAATTTTAAATATTAATTTAAATTATCAAAATATTGTACGAGTATGATGCAAAATACACCAATGCGATTAATATAAACAAAAATATTTCAAAATAGACGAAATGATGGATGCATACTAAAAATACCGAAATAATCGATGCATAAACTAAAAAGATATCTATATCAATTTAAGATGAAAAGGGTAAGTAACGCCTGCTAATCAGCTACCATGTCCAGAAAACATAAAAATCGTGGTCGAAATCATTTATTAAATGTTTTCGCCAAAAATTTTTTTTTCTCGCCTTTCAGTCATGGACCGTCCCACTTCATTTTTGACGTGAGAGAATTTATTTTATTCATTTTTTTTCTCCCCTTTTAGCTTTGCTTAAGATCGAGAAATGAGAGGGTTGATTGAATCAATGGGTACCAACAGATTTATCTTGTTGAATAAAACCCATTTTGCCTATGCTTTTTTGCATCGAAACATGTTTCGAGTCCTTGTTTCTTTCTGGGTTTTTCTCTCTAAGCTCATTCGATCCTTCTTCAGGTAATTAACACTCTGTTTTATGTTGGGTTTTAAGTTTTATTTTATTTTTTGATTATTTCCTTTTAAGTTAATGATTTTCTTTGTTTCTTTTGTTTGGCTTCTTTTTCCAGGTTTTCAACCAGTAGGTTTCTTGAGGGCTCGGATTCAAACATTGATGACTTCAATGAAATACACAGCAATGATCGTGTTGATGAAGGGAACAGAGAAACAGAGAGCTCTCCCATGGTGGCAAGCACGAGCAAGTATGAGTTTTTGTGTAGTACAGGTATCAGTGGTTTCGTTGAAGAACCAGAAACAAAGAGCTTTACTGTGCATGCATTCTTTATGGGTTCAAGTGATTATGTTGAAGCGGAGAAAACAGAGGAAACAAATGCTGTTTTTGAAGAAAAAACAGAGGAATGTGCTTTGAGGTTTTCCTTTTTTGAATTTGAGAAGGAAATCAAAGTTATCAAACAAGAAGAGCCAGTTGAGGATTATGTGGGGAGGTCAAGCGTTGAAAGTAGTGTTGAGAAACAAGTAGGTGACATTGAAGGTAATGAACATGTTGCAGACGTTTTTGAGAGCATTGTTGTTGATAAGTGTTCCGGAAAATGTCACAAAGACAACACGGGAAAAGAAATTCATGAATGC
This sequence comes from Gossypium bickii, assembly GCA_025503065.1. Taxonomy (NCBI): domain Eukaryota; kingdom Viridiplantae; phylum Streptophyta; class Magnoliopsida; order Malvales; family Malvaceae; genus Gossypium; species Gossypium bickii. Next base: position 48,573,494 of record CP106709.1, on the reverse strand, counting down.
AACACAAGGATTTCAGATCATAAAGAACTAACAATCTTTGAAGAGCCAGTCAATGATTCTGAAGAAGATTTAAGCGCCGAGACAGAGTCAATTGCTTCCCCAGAAAAAACCATACAACCAAACATGCAAGATGAAGAAGAAGAAGAAGAAGAAGATTTGATCGACCGGCTGAAAATGGAAGTGAAAATTGCAAGAGCTGGGGGACTTGCAACCATTTTAGAGGATTTTGAGTCCCCAAAGATGGTGCAAGAACTAGGGCCACTGAAAATTGATGAAAAATATGATCACAAACATCACATGAGTGAAATTCAAAAGGTTTACAAGAGCTACTCTGATAAAATGAGGAAACTTGACATATTGAATTCCCAGACCATGCATGCAATCAGTAAGTCTTACCAATTAACCCTCTGTTCTTCTTGATTTAAGTTTTATTTTTATAATTAACACCTTAAGTTGAACAAATTGTTCATAGTTCATACTACTTTGCTACTGTTGAAAAGATGGGAATTACTATATCAACTTTAGGAGGATTGACTGAACCCTCCAGTCTAATGACTTTTTGGTTAGGGTCCTTCTGCGCTTAATTTTAAGATTTTTGCTCTTCTACTTTTATAACCTCATTACTCAATCCAACTCCAGTTTCTTTCTCACTATTAACTATTTTGATTAAAACGTTAAAGAAAATCTGTCTAACATTTTTACTAGAATTTTTAGAATTGTTAAGAGTTTATTTTTTTAGATTAATTAAGTAAAGAGATTAAATTAGGTTTAATTTTTCCTCCACTCCCTATGCTCTTTAAACTTTGAAATTTAGTCCCTCTTCTCTTAGAAATATTTAGTCCTTTTACTTGTTTGAAAATTGGAATCTGATTGATAACACATAATTAAGTTTAACACAAGTCTGTTAACAATATTATCAATTTCACTTTAACTTGTAAATCAACCAAATCCTTGAAACTAAAAGTAGAATGACAAAAACCCAAAGAGTACATAGATTGAGGTCATGATTAGACGGTTTAATTATACCGAGGGCTAAAGTATAATAGAGGGACTAAAAGCTGAATTTGACCTATTTCTTTAACAATAGCAATCGTTCTAGACCATTAATAAAAAATAATTGTGGGTCCGTGTTGTCTCATACATTCTGAGGCCTTCAAGTATCAGAAGATGCCGTCTGGCTTTCTCATTTACTAACCTTGTAGAGGATATTTTCCCCCCTTTCTCTTTTCCACAGAGAGAATCTTCAAAAGAATCTGAATTGCTTGGTGGGTCTTTATTCCCATCTTTATTTTACTAACAAATATGCATCCGATTTCTTTTTGATTGATGCCATTATTAGGTGCATATCCATATCATATTATACTCTTTTTAATGCCTTTTGACCTTAAAATGTGTGGTTATGATGATGTCTGTGATTGGTAACGAATATTGTAATGAGATGGTTATAATCTGGTTTTTATATTTAGGTTTACTTAAACTAAAAGATGTTCCAATTCAAGTAAGCACACTCGGGAAATCTTCAGCAGCAGCAACAAAGTCACTTCATAAAGCATTGTCATTCAAACAAAGGAAGGCTGAAGCTGAACCAGCAATGAAGTTGATTAGGGATTTGCACAAGGACTTTGAGACAGTCTATGTTGGACAAATATGCCTTTCTTGGGCAATACTGCATTGGCAATTTGGTCAAGTGAAGAAACTGTTGGATTGTGACAACAGCCTTGCCATTCATCACTATAACCAAGTTGCTGAGGAATTCCAACATTTTCAAGTCCTTTTGCAAAAATTTCTAGAGGATGAACCCTTTCGAACTGGACACAGAGTCGAAAATTACACTTACAGCCGATGCTCCGTTCGACATCTTCTTCAAGTTCCGGTTATCAAAGGTAATCTATATGTATGGTCTCTCCAACATTTGTGTTCACTTTTAACCCTAAAGCACAAAAGCTTAAGCAAAGCACATTGAAATGATGTTGCAGATGATTGCTCAAAGTGTAAGGATGATGCAATCTCATGTGAGATGTTAAAAGACATCACTGAAGAATCATTGCTTGTTTTCTGGGAATTCCTCCGAGCAGATAAAGATGAAGGGAATTCAACCTCCAAGGCCCTTCGGTCTCAGGTTGCCCCACACGAACCTATCGATTTTGAGTTCTTGATGGATGTCAAAACACATCTTCATAAGGTTTGATTGCTTCTCAAACTTTCTTTGAATACAATTTTTTTTCTTTTTTCCATGTTTTGGCCATCCAAGTTTCAAAAATTTCATATCCATATTGCAGAAGGAGAAAAGGCTTAAGGAAATTCAGAGAGGCACAAACTGCATAATAAAGAAGTTCCAGAGGCAACAACATCAAGGGAATCTATTAGATTATGCATTATTCATCGCTCAAGTTGAACTGAAATTGGTTTCCAGAGTGTTAAACATGTCAAAAATAAGCACAGATCAGTTAGCTTGGTGCCATGAGAAATTACACAGGATTAGATTTAGTAGCAGGAAGATAGAGATAGAGCCCTCTTTTACACTGTTCCCATGTTGACAATAGCCATCATTGCCACCATTATACTTGTTATCAGTTGTAAATATATACATATACACACATATATATGTATGTGACAGATGAAGCAATGCAAAGATAAAGAAATCTCTTACAAGCTGGTCTTACAGCTTTGTTTCTTTGCCAATGAGTATTTTGTACAATCAACCATAATGGAATGTGTTAGATGGAATAATATCAGTTTTGGTCCCTCCTAATTATCAATTATTCAGTTTAAGCTTTTTTTAAACAAAATTTTTATTTTGATTCCTAAATTTCGGCATTCAATATTAAATTTCTGGCTTTGTCATGTGTGAAGCCGGCCCCGAATGTGTTCGATGATGGTGTTCAAAGCGCCAAATCTTGGATAAATAATTTATTTATTTATTTATTAGAATTTTCAAATGCTATCATTTTCATCAATTCAAAATATTACCATTTGTAATTGCATTGAATAGATAATTGATTTAGGAAAAATTAAATTTGGAATTATAAAAGAAGGATAAATATATTAAAAATAAATAATATAAAATATTCAATATGAATATAATTATATTTGTAAAAACTAATGAATATTTTTAATAAAATAAAATTTAAAATATTTTTTATCAAAAATAAAATTTTAAATATATAGTATAATTAAATAAAAATGATTTTTTAAGTTTAAAGTTTTTTATCTTATAGTTTGTCTATGTCTATTAAATCAAATAAAAATTTATCAGTGATTTTGAAAAAGAAGAAGAAATTAAGCTATTGAAACCCTCTCTTGAAATTATTTATAAATTTTGAAATTCTTCAATATATTTATTCAAATAAGAAAATTAAATTTTACAATTTTAAAAATATTATTACAAATAAAATTTGGAAGAGCCCAATTTTGTCCGGGCTTCGAAATAAACCAAAAATAATGAAAATAAATAAAAAAACTAGTGTTTTTAAACAGTTCAGTTACATTAACCCAATTACATACCCAATCCTGACCCACTTACAACCTTTGGCCCAAAACTAATTTACAGGCCCGAATTTACATTACCTCAGACCCATTCCTAAATCCGTGACCCAACACACAAAACCCAAAACAAAGACAGCTCAAAAGGGTCCAAACAATTAACAGAAGCAGCAGTGGCCTAGGGTTTCCTGACTATCCTCGCGCTGCAAGCCTTTGATTGGGCCTCAGTCTGCAAGTCACGCTGCCATCAACTCGCCTTGTCGCCGTGTTCTTCGCCTTCGACCTGCACAGAAAAGGAAGGGATCGTAGCAAAATGACAAAACATGACAGTATTTTATTTCCTTTTTTATTTGTTTATTTTGAAGGCTATAAAAGGCCTTACAAAACCTGTAAATGGGAGATACACACAGAAGAATACATACACAGAGAAAAATACAAAAAAAAAAAAATTCGGAATACAATACACAGTTGTATTTTAAGAGATGATTTTTTTATTATTCGCATCATTTTATTTAATTCATGCATGTTTTTTTTTACATAAATAATTTTGAAAAATAAAAAGGGCGAGTTTACCTTGCGACGACGAAGTTTCAACCTCCGGCCACCATTTGCTGTGGCGCGTGGCGGTGGCCCCAAAAGGACTGACGATTGGAACCCAAAAGAGGGCTCTGGAGAGAATTTTTTGAGTTTTTTTTAAAATAAGGCGCAAATGAAATTTTTTGCCTAAAAAATTGATTTATATAACAGTTAAAAAAAGGCGCCGTTTTTGCTTAATCTAATAAGCACAAAACGTCATCGTTTAGGGCAAAGGATCCGCGCGTTGACCCGATAACCCGGGGAGGATCCGCGCATTTTTTGTAAATGGGTTATTTTCCATTTTAGTCCTCCCGCATTTTTCTATTTTTTAATTTCGTTTAATTTCATTTTTTATTTTTAATTTGACTCTAAAAGTTTAATTACTTTCTAATTTAGCCCCTCGGGCTGCATTAAAGGCTTAATTTATTACGACGTCGTTTTGAGATTTGGTCTAATTGTCTTTTTAACCCCTGTTTCTTTGTTTTAATTTTTGTTTATCCTTTTATTTCATTATTTTAATATCGTATTAAATTATTTTACTATATTAAATAGTCTATATTATTTTCTTTATTATTTATATATTAATACATTAATAATATAAATTTATATATATTTTTATGTAACATCTTTATATATATTAAACTATTATTATTTATTTTTATTTTTATTTAGCTTAAAATTATTTTCATTATATATTGTTTTTATATATTAATTACTATATTATATGTTTTCAAAATCTTTATATTATATAGTATTATATATTATTTTTAAAATTTATTTTTGTATAAAATTTATTTATATATTATGTAATTTTATTTATATAATCTATTATATGTACTTTTATAATTATTGCATTTATATATCTTACATATATTATTTATTTATAACCCTTTTCTTATATGTATATATATTATCTTATAACTTTAGATTCTTGTATTTATTATATTATATTATATATTACTTCTAAAATATTATGTAGTATAATTTTTTTATATAATATGTATGTATTGTTTATGTTATATATATATATTTAGTTTTATGATTATTATATCATATTTATCACTATTTTTTCTTTATTATATATATTATTTATATTTTACATATCAAATTATTAAATTATAAGTATTCTTATATTTTCATATATACTCTAAATTTTCTGCGTAGTATTTAAAATATATTATTTATGCATATTAAAGATTATTTTATATATTTTATTTTGTGATCTTGTTTGTAGTATTTTACATTTATTTCTTAATTCTTATTTTCTATATAGATTTATTTTTTTAATTTGTATTGCATATCTTATAACTTGTATTTGTTTATATTAGTTTAATATTGTTTTAGTATAGTATTTTTATTGTATATATCATTAGTCATTTTACTCTTCCGTTAATCGACTATAATTTTTAGTATGATTTGTAATAGTAGATAATTGTTATTTGAAATTGATGCTTGTAATATATATGCCATATTTTATTCAAAACATCGTTTTATAAAAACATTTTTTATTGAAAAGAAGCGATACGTGATACTTGAGGGCTACGAAGAAATTATGCCTTAACTTACTAAGTTTTAATTTTCCTCATAGAACTTAAGGTATTAAGTATCCCCCCTTTTTAAAAACCTATATTTTAAATAAAAACTTATCCTCAAGAATTCAAAATTATTGTGTCCTAACTCACTGGATATGACGATTTGTTATCTTGGGATAAGAATTTCAGAAAATAAGGCAATGTTTCGTGTTTCGAAGTTCGAAAAATTATGCCCTAATGTGTTGGGTTTCGGTCTTTTGTTCATCCAAATAACTAAATATTCTTTTAATAAATTTTGTAAATCATGAGATGATTTTGGTCACGAGGGTTTAAAACATCATGTCCTAATGTGCTAGATGTGATGTTTGTAAGCTTTCGGAACAAAGGAATCTCCAATTTCAAACTCAATTAGTTCAAATTTTTAAAGAAATCATGTTTTCAAATCTTTTCGAATTTTCGACATTAGGGCAATAACTAATCAATCCGGTACCAATTTTGGGCGTTACGAAGGTGCTAATCCTTCATCGTATGTAACCGACTCCTGAACCCGTTTTCTTGAAATTCGTAGGCCAAAATCAATGTTTTGAAATAAAACGTTTTATAAGGTGATCCGATCACACCTAAGCAAAAAGGGATTGGTGGCGACTCCATTTTCGTTTTAAAGTCGATACTCCGTTTTTAAATCGAACTTTTAAAAATGGTTTCGACAAAAATCTTTCTTACAAATCCAAAGACACTTAAAGTTTACTTCGTTGTCTTTGTATTATGCTAAAACCCATATGTGTGAATATTCAGCTCAAAGTCTTTTATATACATAATCCAAATTTTAATTACCATCCACAATGAATTTGAAGCAAATTGAAAAGGAAATCAATTTGATTTTTGTTTAAACTTATGTCCAATTTGATGTCCAGATGTGAGTCTGAATAAAGTTAGGGGTGAGTGTTTGATTGAATCAAATCGAATCGAGTGAAAAAGATTTGAGTTAATTAAGTTGATGAGTCCTATTTTATCATCCTAACTCAATTTGTAATTTTTTCGAATCGAGTCGAATGAAATGAAATTCAAGTCGAGTCGAATCAAGTGAAATTGTTCGACTTAAATTAAAAAAGTAAACATATCAAAATAACATATTGTTATAGTATTACTAATTCCATGTTAGAGTACATAAATTTAAAAATATATATATATTTGAAAACTTTTTCAAAGCAAGATAAGAAAAAAAAAATACTTTAGTATGATAAATTTGAATCACTAATTAACTTATTTAGGTCCCAAAATTATTACTTTAGAATATTTTTAAAATTTTAACTTTCTTTATATATTCTTTATAATTTTAATTTTTTTTAAAAAATTAAAATTCTAAAATTTTTAGAAATATTTTGAAATTTTGAAAATTATTTTTTTAATTTTTGTTGAGAGAGAAACCAATTTGTTCATTTTTAAAATTGATAGGGACTAAAGGGGTATTTACACCAATTTGTTATTCAAATTATTCGAATTTTAAAATTCAACTAGATTTAAACTCGAACTAATTCGAGTTGACTTAAAAAAATATTAAGTAACTCGAAATTTAAATTTTTTATTTTTCCGAATCGAATTGAGCTTTGGTTACCCTAAACAAAAGTAATAAACAAAGGTAATAAGCAGACAAAGTAAAAGAGAGATATAAGCACTCAAAATTTGTTAATGTGGTTCGAAAACAATTCTATTCTACAAAGTCTTGCTTATTGAATGGTTTATTAACAATTAATCTAGTGACCTATTGGCTAAAATCTAATATACCCTTACACAAGTAGTAAGGGCGACTCCAATAGATAACCCCAATTTGTTATATAAAACCACTAACCCAAATACCTCACTTACAACAAATTCAAGTCTCTCCAATAATGCATATCAAACGAGTGGAGAATACAAGAGTAAATCAACGATAAAGATACAAGCAAAACCAACACAATCACTCTCTAAAGATGCATCCCAATAAACGAATAAGTTGTCTATTTATAAGCAAAATGAAACAATTTCTCTTAGCAAATTTTGTGAAGATAAGTTCATTAATTTAGTGCATAATAATCTGGATAAAAAACCTCCAATTTTTATCTCAAAATATAACTTTATAAACCAAGTAAAATCAACAGATAAATCACCAAAATAAATGCTTAAAGGATAAGGATAAATGTCAAGGGATAAGGCACGTCAATCTCCAAGTTATTCAGCAACCAAATTTGATCACTATTATTTATGATGAGGTAAAACATTTTATAAGAATCAGTTGTTTATGAAGAAAGTAAACATGAATGTTAAAGTAAAAAACACCAATATTTAACTGTACTTGAACTATCTTAAAGTCATGTTAAGACTACTATTTAAAAGCCCGCTTGGACATCTATTTAAACATAAGAATGAACAAATAATTAACTGAAGTCTCAACACAAATATTGATATTAATGTTCATATATTTATTATATAATTCAATTTTACTTAACGAATTTAAATTTAGATATTCATTATTCACGTATATTTTACTATTTATATCCAAATTCACTATAGCACTACGATAGGCTTAAAAGATCAACTCTTTTTTTCTTAACATTTTCAGTTTTTTTCAGATATTAAGTTATCACATATTCATGATATAAATGAAAATTTCAAGTAAAAATATAAAAAATAATATAATAATTAAATGAAATAATAAAATTGAGATAATGAAGATTTTGATGTCTTGGGTTTAAATCCTATTATATGTATGTTTTTAGATTATATATAAAAGTATAAAATGCCAATAATATCTTCAAAATAATATTTATTACTTTATAAAAATAATATTTTTTTTAAGAAAATATTTGGTACACCAGTAGTGGAGTTTTTAGACTTTACAAACAGAGTTAAAATTGACAAACGTCCTATAGGAATATAGTAAAATATTAAAAAAAAGAGATGCATGATCATTTTTATAAGAGTACTTGTAAAATAAAAAAAAATATGCTGCCAATATACTAAATAATAATTTTTTTTTTTATAATTTCATAACTGAATTAAAATCTGATTTAAAGATTATACCAATCCATTCAAACCCTTACAAATATCTTAAAAGTTAAAATACATTTGGGACTAGTGGCCCGGTCTGCTGAGTCAGTTAAGCCCGGTCCATATGCACTGAACTTTAGATAAGATATTTTCTATTTTCAGTCAACTTCCTGATGGTACTGAAGGCAGCCTCTTGCAATTCTCCCAATGAGAGAGACCGTAAGAATTACTGCTCTCTCATCAAAGTGGAGGTATTCATGGATTAAATCTCAACCTTGATGTGAAACTTGCTTTCCAAGTTATGATTGTAGTTATCCTTACGTTGATTGAATAAATTACTAAGGAATGGATGTAATATAAAAAGATAACAGAACTGACGTAATGTAATGAAAATTATTAAGTCTACCACTTACTGCTAGAATTAGCATCCGTTTATTTTTCTTGAAAATGATTTTGAAGGAAATGAAACTTGGGTAGCATTCATTGTTGTTAAACATGAATGACTTCAGTTCTTTTTTCTTCTTCTTTTTCGGATATCTGATTGAATAACGATTGTCTTATCTTTCACTGGACTGCGATTATAACGACAGAGAAACAGTAATAAACCAACCTCCTGCCTCCCCCCCATTATTATCTAAGGCAAGTTTTTTTATTATTAATGGCACACGTGGATTCATGAGATTGAGATTGCATTGAAATCTATCTACTAAACAATGCAATGGTAGTTGACTTAGGGGTTGTGCAAAATTCGGGTAAAATCGAAAAAATTCGGTTAACTGATCGAATTCGGTTAATCGGTTGGTTAATCGAAATTTTTTGGTCGGGGGTCGGTTAATTATTTTGTAATTTTTCGGTTAACGGTTAATTCGGTTCGAAACCGATCGGTTAACTGAATTCTTTCGGTTTAACCGAAAAAATTAATAAATAAAATTATAATATATAAATAGGTCCACTATTCACCTAAACTCAATCCAAACCCAAATATCCAACCCAACTCAATTACCCAATCCAACCCAATCATAAAAATTACAAATAATTTAATAAATAAAAATAAAATTCTAAAACTAAAACTAAAATTATGTAATCTTTTTAATTATGTAGTGATTCATTTTGGGTAATTCGGATAATTTGGTTAATTCGGGTAATTTTTAACCAAAAATAAAAAAACAAATAGTTTTCGGTTAATTCAGTTAACTGACCGAATTAACCGAAAAAATTTCGGTTCAGTTAATTTTTTTGAAAAAATTTCGGTTCGGTTAACGGTTCAAGAATTTTGAAAGGTCGGTTAATTCGGTTAATGTTATTTCGGGTCGGTTAACTGTCTGAACACCCCTAGATTGACCCATGCACCAAATCTTACAAAGTGTATTAACGATGGGAAGTTAAAGAAGCTTGTGACCACCAGCCTTGCCTTTATAGTTAAGGCGTATGTCCATCATTCTAATTAGTGTCAGGTGCCATCCAGAGTTCCCCTAAACATTTCAGTAGGGGTTGTAATAGGCCCAATTTGCTCGGGCCTAAAACTAATAAAACCAAATAAAATACAAAAATTAAACAATCCAGGTCCAATTACATTAAAGCCCAAAATAAAAAACCTAGCCCAAAAATTACAAGCCCACATGATTAAACAGTTTCAGCAGAAGCAGAAACCCTAGCTCCTATGTGCACTACTCGCGCCTCGTCCTAAGGCTGACCTCCTCTACTCAGCCTTGCGCCAGAATAGCTTTCCAACTCCGTTAACCTCCCCAGCACTTGCAAAAGAAGAAAGTAACAAGGACAACAAAGCACGAAACAAAGCAGAAATAGTAGAAAGCAAACAGTGATAAAAACTTTTTGTAATCGGCTATAAAGCCATTAAAAAACAGATTGTATTACACACACAAGATTAATAAAAAAAAACTCAAAGTAAAATGTGATATTTTATTTTATTTTTTTCTCTTGTTTCATTTTGAAATAATAATAAAAATAAAAAAGGGAGGTTTTTTTAAAAATAGAAATCAAAACAAAAAAAAGAAGGGAATCAAAAACAGAGAAAAAAAATCAAGTTCAAAAAAGGTTTTTTTTTCTATTTTATTTTTTGAAACCCTAAAAAGAAAAAGAAGAAAATACTTACTTGGGAATCGTCGCTGCCGCCGTCGTAGTCCCGTTCCCTTCGACTTGCGAAGCTTAGGAACCCATCAGGTTCCGTCGAAGGCCTCGTTGGAAAAGGGCGAAACCTTTCGGTTTCTTTGCCCACGACCGAGCATCGGTTAGATTTTGGGGATTTAAACCCCAGATCTAGGTTCTTTTTGAAAAGGGGTTAAAAGGTGACTTTTAAGTTTTCTGGCCACCGTGGATGGTGGAGCCATTGCCGTCGACCGGTGGCCGTTGCGGCAGAGACTCGCCGGGGCCTAGGCCAAACATGGGGAAGGTTGAGAGAAAAAAAGAAAGGGTTTCAATTTTTTAAAAAAACTCAAGCAGAAATGAAAATTTTAAAAAAAAATTGGTTTATATAAGTAAGACTAAACGACGTCATTTTGGCCGGTGTTCATAGGTCCCAAAACGACGTTGTGACAGTCCGATTTTGACCCTAATCGGAATAGTGGTTTCGGGACCACAAATTGGAGTCTGAAAAATATTTTACTATTATTTTTTTGTGTTAATTATGTTTGAATTTACATGTGTGAAAGTTTCGTGAATTAATTTTATTGTTTGTGTGCTTAATTTGATAAAAGGGCTTAATCGCGTAAAATAAAAATTTGATGGTTAAATAAGAAATTGCCTAATTGTTGTTGTCTTTATAATTTGGAGGTTTTATGACGCAATTAGCCCATATATATAAGTTAGTGGACGGCATATTGGTTAATATATAGTTTTTATATATTAATTATAAAAGCCATGTTCTCATCTTCTTATGATCGAAACTAAGGAAAAGAAAAAGAAATAAAGAGAGCTAAGGCATTCGACCATTGTTGAGTTTGATTAAGGTAAGTATCTAGCTCGGTTTTTGATAATTTTTACGTTTTTGAGATCGTTGCTAAGTTATCTTCAAAGCCCATGTCTTAATTTTTAAATTTGATGATGATTTTGTGTTTTGCCATTGATGATAACTTGTGATTTTTGTTGTTTGATGATGAAATATTAAAGATGTGTGTTAAATTATCATGTTTTGTCTTTGGATTTTTGATGAATTTGAGTAATTTGGGCTAAATTGTAAAAATAATATTTTGAGGGACTAAAATGTAAATATGGACTATAGGAAGAATCGAACTAGCTATGGTATATGCAAATTTTGTGTATTTTGTGTTTTATGTAATAGGGACTAAATTGCAAAAAGTGTGAAATGTAAAGGGCAAAATGGTAATTTGCTCATTTATGTGTTTTTGGATTAAATTGAATGAATATATGGTTAAATTAGTTAAATTTGAATTTATTTAGATCAAGAACGGAAGAAAACAAAATTAGATTGGGGGAAGTCGAAAGTAGTCGAATAGTCGATTATATAGTCCGTCGATATCCGAGGTAAGTCTATAAGCATTTAAATATTGTTATATTTACGAATATATAAATGTTATGTGATAAATTGAATTGTTTGATTATATATAAGCCTTGGCCAAATATGAATATGAGATTGGGAATTATGTTTCGAGTTCGATTCGAACGAGATTCAACGTCCGAAAGTCTCGTACGAATCCTAGGAATAGATAGGATACATATGTCATGACATAGGATTTCCGATATGTGTTATCGTGTAAGACCATGTCTGAGACATTGACATCGACTTGTGTTTACGTGTAAGACCATGTTTGGGACATTGGCATCGTATTTGATTCGTGTAAGACCCTGTTTAGGACAGTGGCATCGATATGTGATTACATGTAAGACCACGTTTGGGACGTTGGCAATGTACGAGCTTTCGACTATCCGCGTATCCTTTTTAATTCCAAACGGTTCAACGGGAAATGTGAAGTAAAGACCGAATGTGAAATTGAATTACAGGTTCAGGTATGTGTTAGTTATTTGTTCATATGGAAACAAGGTAAGTTGGTTATTTGAAATGATAAAAGGTTATATGAATATGAATAATGTGTTAACCTATTTGAACATGTAAATGATTCGGCCTATTGATGTGATAATAATAATAAAAGTAAAAAATATATACATGTATATGATTGTTTATGTTCGGCCATATAGTATATGTATGAGAGGTTCAAATGTGATCTAGTAGTAAATGATAACTTGTATTTGATATTATGCATGTTTGGCCTATTTAACAAATTGTTAATATGTAATTGTTGTTATATATGTTTTTGCTTAAGACTTACTAAGCTTAAATAGCTTACTCTGTGTGTGTTCTCATTTACCTCAGTTTTATAGATTTTGGAGTCACGTTACGAGCTCGGGGATTGTCAGCAAAGCCTATCACACTATCGACTGTTTCTTTCGATATTTTACTAAGTTGGTTTTGAGCATATGACATGTATAGCATAGTTGAAATGTTTGATTTTTGGGCATGTATATATATATATATATATAGCCATGCGAAAATGGCTTAATCTTGATATTAAGGCTATGTTTGGTTCGCTGGAATGGAATAGAGCTGTAATTGAATAGAGTTGTAATTGAATAAAGCTGTAATGGAATAGAGCTGTAATCAGTAATTCAATTGTTTGGTTGAGTGAAATAGAATAGAACTGTAATAGTATTCTTGTGTTTGGTTGAATGGAATGATGTTGTAATAGCATAAGGAAAAAAATTGAAATGACCAGAATACCCTTAGTAGAATTTTTTTTAGGTAGATGATTATTGTTATTGTTATTAAATTTTAATAAGATTATTATTAAAAATAATTTAATAAAAATAAATAATTTAATCATATTTTAATACAATAGTTATTAAATACAATTTAATAATAGTATTTTTATTATTTAATTATTGTTAAATGTTTATATAAATATAATTTAATTAATATGATTCATAAAAAATAATAAAAATAAAATATCTAGAAATTTGTAATATTATAATTAAATATAATAATTTAGTAACATATATTATAAATATATCTAATAGTATAATTAATATAATATTTATACCCAGCCCAAGGCTAGATTGTCTCCTAAAGCTAGAAAAAACAAGGACTTCCCAGACTAATCCCAAAATTGTTGACACTTGAGAACAACAAAATCAGGGGAAAAAACGACCATCAGATTCATTTTTGAGCATCAAACAGAGCTTTCCAAATATATCTGCTTCGCCCATCCTCAATCTTGTTTCTTTGATCTGGAGCCTCTACCCATTGTCGATCAACTTCATCTCTTTCTTTTCTCTGGAGTACTATTTAGTTCTCTACTTTTTTTTTCTCTGGTCATCTCTCTCTCTCTCAGGTATCTTTCTCTCCAAAGCTTTATCTCCACCCCCTCTTTAAAGTGATCATCCAAAGCTTTATCTTCACCTCCTATTTCAAATTTTTTGGTTAGTTTTTCTTAAAAGACCACCAAAACATATAGATCAATACATGCAAAACTCTCCTCTGTTAATCTCCCACCGTCCATCACAATTTTTTTTTCTGATTTGGGTTGTTAATTTTGTTTTCTAAATTTCATTACTGGGTTTTAAGTCTAATTTGCATTTTCTAGTGCAGAGATTTTGGATTGTTTAGTTTTGTTGATGCTATGGAGGAGACCTTATGTTGATGTTGTGAAAACAACATTGTTGGATGAAATCGAAGTTGAGAAAGCATTGAATCGAAGTTTGTTTAACGATTGGGTTCCAGTTTATATTTCTTATTGATTTTTCTTCCATAGATATAATTCATCCATGAAATTGTGGTTAATATGATGTTTTTGGTTTGGGGTATTTTTGGGAAAAAAATTGGTTCGGTGAAAGGCTAGAATGGCTATTCTTTGGGAGTAGCATGGAATGGCTATTCCATGAGAGGCCAGAATGAGGCCGTAATACTACATAGCCGTTTCACTCATTCAGTCGAACCAAACAATGGAGTAGGACTGTTCTGCTGAATAAGATAGGAATAGAATAGCCATTAATGCCAACCAAATGTGCTGTAAGGCTTATGTGTATTCGGTCATGGCAATAGCTTATTATGGAAGTATATTTCATGGTGTGTTTATGCATGATATTTGGTTATATGGTTTGGTTTGATTAAAGAGTTAGTTGATGGTAGTGTAATTTTGGTAATGGTATATGCACGTTTTGGTAAGTATGTTCCATGACATGTATGAATGGTGTTTTGGGTTATATATCTTGGTTGTGTAATGAAATGAATGACTTGCAAAATAGCTCATCGAGTATGCTTGTTACATGGTTTGATTTCCATTTATGGTTAGATTATAATTCGACTTTAAATGAGGTAAAATGATGAATTTATATTTGATCGTATATTGGTTAATTTTGATTCAGTTTGGAAATGAAAGAGTATGCATATATATTAAGCTTTAATGAGTGAGTCATTAGGTACGGATCATGTTAGAAATGGTAAGAATTTTTGGAGGTTAAGTTTGATGATCGCATATAGAGTTATTTGATTTGGATATACATATGCATATGAAAATGAAATATGATTGATGTTTATTATAGGAAAGCAAACGCTACAATATTTAGTCAATAGGTTCGGCTAATAGAACTATAAAGTATTTGTGAAGTGATATGTTTAATATGGATGTTTGGAAATGGCTCAATTGATGTATACATATGTGCACAAGCTTGTAATAAGAAAATAGATATGTTTTGGTCTTATAAGATGATGTATAGTTGTTTTCAAAATAGGCTTAAAGTTAGTAAATGATGCACATGTTAATTCAGCTAATGTTAGTTAAATGAGCAATGCACGATTTGGGTTTAGCTTTTATAGGTTAACTGGCTATCCGAATTAAGGATAGGATGATTGGTAATGTGTGCACATGTTTATGCTTGAATGATTCAAATTTGATGTGGAGAAATGCGCATAAGGATTTTATTACTCAATGAATTATATTTGATCAATTGGTATAATTGTTAATGCCGCATGTGATATTGGACATAAAGCTTTGTGACATGATTTGTTTGGTCTATTAAGTGCATGTATACAATTAAGAAATAAAATGTTTAATATTTATTAAGTATTTGAATACCATTATAATGATAAGCACACGATTTGTACATTTATTTTGAAGTATATTTTGTATGGCTTTGAGGCATGTGTATTAAGGTGTAAATATGATTATATGCATAAGAATTGTATTTGTTTTACGATTAATAATGTATGTTTAATTTTTAATCAGCCATATGCTTTATTTATGCGAATATGATTTGTGTGAATATGTGTATGTTTGGAAGCTATATTTTGTCTGGTCATGCCTCGTAACCCTAATCCGGCGACAGATACGGGTTAGGGGTCTTACATTTGATTGGTATCAGAATTAGGTTTAGTCGATTCTAGGACTAACGTAGCACGTGTGAGTCTAGCTATACATGCCATATTTTATACTGCGATAGTGTGATGACTTCTGATATCTAAAAATGTGTTTTCGTATAGTAATGGATCCCGATCAAGCCGTAGCTGATGATGTCGAGAGTATAGCACCTGCTCCTGTACAAGGGACAGTGCCGGTTGATTCTCGATCGACTTCGAGTAACTAGGAGGGAGAGGCTAGACAAGACTTTTACCATAAGATGAACGACTGGTTTACTCAATATATCCGGACTGTTCCGGCTGCACAACAACTTCCATGTAACAGCCAGATTTAGGGGTTAGTCGGAACAGTGGTATTGGGATCACTAATCCTAGATTAGAAAAAATTATTTTTATGTCATTTTATGAGTCAGAGCATGATGGTATATGTACATGAGAATTTGGGTACTTTAATTTTAGCGATTTCATGTTTAATCGCGAAAAATGGATTAAATTGCATAAAGTGCGAAAGTTTCATTCTATTAGTTAAAGGTCCCAAATGGCCATAGATTGTCAATTGGAGGTCTTTAAAATGCAATTAGACCCCAAATATTGGCTTGGGCGGCCATAGACTTTATAGGGGACAAGAATTGACCAAGTTGGCCAAAGTTGGTGGTGTTTGGTAGACTAAATTGTTAGTTAATATTAGAATAAAGAAAAGATGATGTCCATCTTTTTTCTCATCCTTCTCCACCAAAAATAGCAAGCAATAGGGGTTTTTGAAAGTTCAAAATTCCAGCAAGCTCTCATCTATACAAGTAAGTGTTCTAGTGATCTTTTCTTGAAAATAGTTGTACTTTTGTGACCCCTAAAGCTTAAGCTTTCAAATGAGGGGACTATTGTGCAATATGGTAAAACGTTTAGAGTTTTTCCATGAGAGATACCCTAGTTATTTGCTGCATTATTATGGAAGAAATTGAGTCTTAGTTGTTAGATGAACAACTTTTGTGAAAGGTGGTCTTGAAAACACCTAATTGGACCTTAATGAAAAGGTTACAAATTTGTAATAATTATGTGAAATGTTGAGTTTTGATGATAGCCATAAGATTATTAAATGTTCACCTAGGCTTGTTGAAGGTAGAAATGTGATTAGAATTAATTTCTGAGCCTAGGGGCAAAATGGTTATTTTGCCAAATTCTAGGGGCAAAATAGTAATTTTTCCTAAGTATGATTATTGAAATGCTTTCATTAATGTGGTGATTAAAATGAGCTAAATTGCTATTATAGAGAAAGAAGAACCGAGAATCAAAGAACAAGATCTCGCACTAGGCCGACGAGTTGGCTCATTTTAAAATCGAGGTAAGTTTGTATGTGATTAATGCAACATTCATGTTAGCATAATTGAGAATGCTTGGTATCATATTGATGCATGATACTCTACTAAATTGAGTGATTGATGTTGAATATGATGTTGAAGTCCTAGTAGACTATAATGAATATGAAAAGGCTATCATCGAGATATGAAATAGATAAGGTCCCTTATAAGACCATGTCCGGGACATGGCCTCAGCACCAAGTTAAGATGTCGTATAAGACCATATCTGGGATATGGCTTCGGTAATAAATTATAAGAATCGTATAAGACCATATCCGGGATATGGCATCGATACTTGATGTGAAATTTCCTATAAGACCATATCTGGGACATGGCATTGGCGTTTAGAGGTGACTCCATGTAAGACCACCTCTGGGATGTGGCATTGGCTTCATACCTACATTGATGACGATGAACATGCATCTTTGAGTATCTCTAGTGATTAATGGGATAAGTAGATAAGTTTGGAAGTAGAAAATGAAATTAGTACTAAAGTCATGTGAATGAGTGAATATAGGTACTCATAAATGAGTCACGATGAAACGATTACGATATGTGGCATGGTATGTGCTAAATAAGGGTAAGTGTGAGTAAGTATGGCAAGAAGCCTATGACTTGTGTATGGTTAGTTAATGTCATAGATGAATTATATTATGAGCTTATTGTTGCTATTTATTTACATGCAAACTTACTAAGCTTTATGCTTATCCCTTTTCATTGCCCTTTTTCCTTGTAGTATTGGCAAGATAACTGGAGGATCATGGACGTAGGATTCGGGAATCACACTATCGACATCACATTAGTATAACAATTTAGACTTATTTTGAATATAGCACGTATAAGACTCGAGTATTTTGTTTAGTTGTAATTGTTAGTCAAATTGTTGGCTATGTAAGTTGTTAAAGTCCTTTCTGTAAATGGCCTTATAAGTTAGACAAATACTTGGCAAGTTCTATTGCTTAATGAAGATGAATTTCATGAAGTGTATGCCTTTATGTACGTCTTGATTCTTTGAGCTCCTAGAGGTACCTATGGGTTATCTTTTATATTGGAATGAGTACTTAGATGTGCCTTTGGGATAGGGGTTGTATTGTTTTGAATGAAAGTATGTATGTGTGCAACGTAGGGTGGCTAAGGGCTTGGTAAATAGCCTACTAATCTTCCACACGGGTAGACACACGGGCGTGTGTTTAGACCGTGTGGGAGGCACGGCTTGCACATGGGCGTGTGCCCAGGCCGTGTGAAGTCTGCACCTTGCACTTGGAATTTAAATCGCCAGACGGCTGAAGCACACAGACCGTGTGGATAGGTCGGAATGCCAAGGTTTGGCACACAAGCTAGGGCCATGGGCGTGTCAAGGCTGTGTGGCCTTAGTTAGAATCGACCACGGGTGGAAGACACGGGCATGTCTTAGGTGCACACGGGCGTGTGGCCCCTGTTTTGTTGAAAGGTTTCTTGAATTTGTAAAAGTTCCCGGAATAGTTTCGAAACCTCTTTGAGTTATGTTTAGGACCTCTTAGGCCGAGTATGCACAAGTGATGGGTTTAAACAAAATTTTATAACCCTATTCGAGGCATTTAAGCAAGGTTAGTTAGGTAATGCCTCAAACCCGGTTCTGACTTGAATACGGGTAAGGGGTGTTACATTTATTGGTATCAGAGCTACGATTTAGTCTGTTCTAGGAGTAACGTAGCGGAAGAACGAGTCTAGTTATACATGCCATATGTAAGAGTGTCTGAGTAATGATAGTGTGATTGGCTCTTGACGTATAAAATCGTGTTTTATGTAGTATATGGATTCTGATCCAGACCGAACTGCAGCCGATAATGCTGCGAGTAATGCACCGGCTCCGGCTTAAGGGATCGCTCCAGTTAATATGTAACACCCCAATCCCGGTCTAGAAGTTAGGCCTGAATCAGGCGTGTCGAAGTGTTTTTGCGAAAACTTTGTTTTCATTGAAAACCCTTCTAAAGAAAAGTTAAGTAAAATCCAGTTTGCTCTCAAAACGAGGTGTATCAAAAAAAAAAAAACCATTTCTCTATTACTATGTAAAAATTTTCTTTGACAGTGGAAGCTCGTTCTTAAAACACAATTATTTTCAAAAACTTGAAATTTGCTTAGAAGAAATAAATCTAGGTTCCGTTTCAAAATTATAATGCATAGTGGAAGTAATGGAATAATAACTAGAGGGAAACCTTATTACAATCCGAAATAAAATAACTTAAAATCTAGAATTTGGATATTAGAAAAACCGGTCTAATCATCTTGCTAGTTGGTTACCTCTGAGTCCCTCCATCCGTCGAACCGCCTACTGAGGATCACCTGAGAAAAAGAAAAGAGAGAGTGAGTTTTCGAAAACTCAGTGTGTACGACTCTCGTCAAACAAAAGCATACATATCATATTATTAACATAACAATATCATACATGCAATGCTGTGCAAACCCTCCCCAAATAATCCATCCAGTACACATCATCTCCATCCCGCTGAAACACATCCGTGGGGATTTCTAAATCGACCCACCCATCCGATACACATCAAGGGTAGCCTGGTTGCGGTACTACCAAATGTTGCAGCAAAGCTGCTAATCATATAATAGGCTTAAAAAGCCATTGGTGGATCCACAGTTGTCAAGCAACCATGCGATCCTCATATACTTCCTCCGTTCCATAATTCCCACCCATATGCAACCTAAACAGAATATCATATGAATGCAGCAAATGTACATGTAACATCCATAAATCTTACCTTCAAGACATAGGGGTATTCTAGTTATTTCTATTTCGGTAATTTTACCCTACAAGGGTATTTCAGTAATTCTTAATAGTATGGGTCTTAATTACGAACCTTGGCCTGTCAGCAAGTCCTCGCGGCTAAAGTGAATAGACACTATGCACCAGGTAGGGTCCTAGAGAAGAGGAGGTGGGTCATTAGGACTGCTTAAGTACCAAGCTCTCCCTAGATCCAATCCTAGACATGCATATGCCCGTTGCCACACCTAAACCTTATGACTTGTTCACAGTCGCCTTAATAAATTATTAAAGTTTTTATGTATGATTAAGCAATTTACCAAATACTAAGCCCAAGACCCCTTACAAAGCCCAAACAAATTCAAATACGTTCATATAGCCCACCAGGCCCAATCTCATTCGTATGGCCCACTAGGCCCAAATCACTATCATATGGCCCATCTAGCCCAATCACATTCATAGGGCCCATCTGGCCCAAATCAATTCCAAGCCATGTAACCAGCATGACTAGTTCATCACTTATTACTAAACCATCAAATTCACCTATTTTGAGCCTATGGCCCATCAGGCCCATTTTGCCCATTCTGGCCCAATTGGCCAAAACACGGCCCAAGTCTATGAGATCGCTCATGGGGCCTCTGATAACGTATTGATTTTCCTTTACGAGTGTTTGCGCACTCGCAAGACTACCGTAGCCAAAATTTTTGGCATTTCGGCATTTCGGGATTTGCCAATCTAATATGTATGTAGTGTATGTACACATCTGATAATAAAACGCACTGCGATCTCCTTAGCCACGATCCTACAAATGATACCACTCAAAGATTAATCACAAATATTGATCGAATACTTTACCAAAAGCCGAAGTCTCACCTTAACCTTACTTGAAACGCCAAGCCTTATTAGCCCTTCTTTGATCACTAATCACGCATATCTCCTAAATCTGCATAATTATTAATCATTAAAAATAGAATAATAGGTGAATTGTATCCAACACAAGTCCCCCTTTCCCTATCTATGACCATTCGGCCAAAACTTAAACCATAATTGAGAATACTTACCCAAGAAGCAATCGACCCAAGAGGTATTCAGCTTTTGAGATTAGTATAGTGAAAGGGGTTATTCGGCACAAATAGGAAGAAGGAGAGAAGAAGGAATCGGCTAAAACCAAGGGTGTATCAAAAGAGAATTTAAAAAGAAAAAGTATGGAAGATCAGCAAGCAAAGAAGGAATTCAGCTTCTGAGTACTTAGAGAGAAAAAGTGTTTTGGTAACTCAAAAATGAGGAATCCGGCTAAAGGGAAAAATAATTTTTCCATTAGCCTAGAACCCCAAAATCGACACCTATTTATAGCCTATAGCCGAATTTCCTATCCCCAAATTCCCAATTCGGCTCAACCTCTTCCACACATCTTATCTCCTAATTTTTCTCCACGATAACTCCCCAATCCTTTTCCTAGATTTTCTCTTCTGATCACTCTCCTTAGAGTCCATCATCACACCACTTCCAACCTTCTAGAAGGTCAAAATTAAACTCCTAAAAAAAATACTAAGCTAGGATTTGAACCTAGGATCTCCTTGCTAGCCTATAACGCCACCTTCGTATACCCTAAGTGACGTCACTTAGCCACTCCACCACAAGGCTCTTTGATGCCATTGTTCCCTATTTTTATTTAAAAGCCCAACTACTTACCGCCCTGGTTCTTTTAATAATTAATTAAAAATTCCTTCTCCTTAAAGTTCGAACTTAGCACTTCTCCAACACCCCTAGACACTCCAAGATCATTAACCCTCAAGGCCCACATGCCAATTGTCACTTTCTCGCTCACTTAAATTTTCTAAGACCCAAAACCCAATGCCCAATTCTTCTATGCCCAAAATTTTGGGACGTTACATAATAGTAGACCTGAGACCTTGGGTCAGGGGGAAGAGGCTCGAGGAGCCTCTCTCTACATGATGAGCAACTGGTATACTGAGTATACCCCAGTAAATACTAATGCTCAACCCCCTCCACCCCCACCTATCAACCCGCTCCAATAGCTTCTCAAGGGGTTGAGGTGGTGAGAAGAGAAAGGCCTCCGGTGGATAAGATTCGAAAGCAAGGAGCTGAAGAATTTCGGGTAAATAAGGACGATGACCCAGAAAGAACGAAATTCTGGCTCGAGAATACCATCATAGTATTTGATGAGTTATCCTGCACCCCTGAGGAGTGCTTAAAGTGTGCGGTGTCTCTCCTGAGAGATTTGGCCTACCGATGGTGGAACACCCTGGTGCCGGTGGTGCCAAGGGAGAGAGTTAGCTGGGAATTTTTTCAAGAGGAATACCGAAATAAGTACATCAGCCAGAGGTTCATCGACCACAAGAGGAAGAAGTTTTTAAAACTGAAGCAAGGCTGTATGTCAGTGACTGATTACGAACGGGAGTTTGTAAGGCTTAACAAATATGCTCAGGAGTGCATGTCTACCGAGGCAGTCATGTGCAAGGGGTTTGAGGACGGACTGAATGAGGACATTCATTTATATGTTGGAGTCCTAGAACTAAAGGAATTTGTAGTGTTGGTAGATAGAACCTGTAAAGCCGAAGAATTGGCTAGAGAGAAGAGAAGAGCTGAGAATGAGTCTCGTGACTCGAAGAAGAGACAACTGAATAAGTCTCACCAATCCTCATCTAAGAAATCAAGGGATTTCTCTACTTGATCGGTCACTTCAGCGGGGTTTTTAACCTAAAGTAAAGGCAAGCAATTTTCGAGATCGATAGGGCAGACCAGATCAGTTGCTAGTGTGGGCAACGTTCGACCAAGTAGACTGGAATGCCCTCAGTGTGGCAGGTACCATTCTGGTGAGTGTTGTTGAGCTAATGAGAAAGCTTGTTTTAGATGTTGGTCTTTAGACCATTTTATCTGAGACTGCCGCGAGGTGGGCAAGAAAGAAAATCCCCAGAATGCGAGATTGGGAAGTACTACTAGGGGAAGACCACTGAGAAACCTGGGACATGAAATGGGTAGCAAGAACCCATCTAGAGAGTAGGCTGCTAGAGTCGAGGGTAGAGCACCAGCGAGGAAATATGCCATTCGTGCTCGTGAAGAGTCCCTCGACGTAATCACGGATACCTTTTCTCTCTATAATACTTGTAAAACCCCAAACCCGGCCCAATTGCTACGACCGGATCTGGTATGTCACTAAGAAAATTTTTGTCAAACATGTCGTATTTTTCTGAAAAGCCCAAATATATTTCATATAGAATATGCCTTTGTAAAATAAAACCAAACTTAATTACATACTTAGTTTAATTAAAATAAAAAAAATTAAATAACTAAAAGTAATTAAAGCCCAAAAATAAAACAAAATATAAACTAGTGGCCCATGGCCTTATTACAACGAAATTTTAAAATCCACCAAATAAAAATATAAAATAATGACTTGAGTCTTTTTGCTAAATCGACATATTCTTCTGCATGGCCACCTTGCATTCCTCTCCAGCCCGGTCTGAAGCACTAGGTATCACCTGAAATGTTAATTAAAAGGGTGAGTCGCGAGACTCAGTATGCAACCCACATGCACTACTAGATTTTGGGCCTTAAGCCCGTTAAACAAAGTAATCAGTTTAATACTCATAATAAAAATTTATAACAAATAATATGCAAGGCCCAACCCATTTGCCTAGGTTTCCATCCACTACACGCCCCCGTACCAACCGTACACACCATTGGGGATTTCTACAATCGACCCACACCGCTACACACCATGATGGCAGTCATGCTGCCCATCTACATATGATGGCCGAAGCCCTTATAACATATAATGGCCGAAGCCCGTATAACAATTCACGGCATTAGCCACTACATTAGATCACGGTAAAACCGCTACACATATAACGTATAACTTCCTCCTTTCATCAACCCAACCCATGCAATCACATACAAGCATTTTACTTATAACATATAAACAGATTATTTACTAACCTGGTGAACCGCTTTTACCCTTATTGGGCTTTCATCAATAAATCAAGATGTCGGCAATTATCAAAACATATAAATCTTATGATCATGCATTTTATGATTAGATCTAGATGGTGGGGAAGTATTACACACCTGTTACCGCGAAGATCTATTATCCTTAACGTAGAGCCTTATTTCTCTAATCCCGAAAATCCCTAAGAAATGTCACCTCCCTACCTTCGGCTTTTCCACCAAATTGTCTTTAATGGAACAGATTCGACTTTTAGGGATAAAGTGTATAATCGACAGGGCCTTTGAAATAATGATGTGAATTAGGAGCTTGATAAAAATAAAGGAATCACAGAAAAAAGGAGAAATCCCGAAACTCACCGGATTAAAGAGGAGTATACGGCTTACAGTGCACCATCGGAAAACAGAGAATTCACTTGTAGATTTGGCTTGAGAAGAGAAGAGGAGAAAGTAACTGTGTTTGGAGAGTTACGGCACAGAAAAGGTTTTGAGAGAAAAGAAGAAGAGAAATTCGACTAGGTGAGGAAGAAAAAGAATGAAAGCATGGATGATCACTTGGCTTATATAGATTTCGGCAATGCTCCCCTTCCCAGAGTTGGATTTTTGGCCAACTCTGCTGTTATCTGATAGCTTTTATCTTAATCACTTATCTCCTCAAAAATAGCCATCTTTCTCTTCATTATCTTCTTATATATCAATAAAATAAAAGAATTAAAATCCCTATTTTGTAGCTAGTGTTCCACTCCTAGGGTTCCTAAGTGCCGAATTTTTGACCCAAAACTTGGGCTCTTAGTAGCCCTCACTTGGCCCAAACTCCTCCCCCCTTATGACGCCACCTTATGCCCACTTAAACTTCTCAGATCTTTGGGCCACAAGCCCAGCTTGTCACTTAATTAACTATCTACTTAAATTATGAGCTAACACCATTTATTAGCCACCTAACCCAATTTTTTAAAGCCCAAAATATTACTTAAATTACCCAGAACATTAATCTAAATCCTAATCCCAATATTTAATCAAGGCCTCAGTCAACCTCAACTTTTTAAATTATAGATTAATCAAGTGCCACATATAAATGCACAGGCCTATATTTAGGACATTACAATACTCGTGTTATAGCTTTAATTGATCAAGGATCTACCCACTCATATATATGCATGAAATTAGTCTCTATAATGAGCATGCCTATAGAGTCTACTGAATTTATCATAAGAGTGTCCAATCCCTTAGGCAAGTGCGTGTTGGTTGATAGAGTTTGCAAAGGTTGCCCTTTGATGATTAAGGGTCATTGTTTCCCGGTTGATCTTATGCTATTACCATTTGATGAATTTGACATCATCCTTGGGATGGATTGGTTAGTTACTCATGGAGTAATTGTGAATTATGGAGAGAAGCATATTGAGTTGAGAGATGAAAATGGTGATCTTATTCGTGTTGAATCAGATAACCAAGGTAGATCACTGGTAGTGATATCAACCATTTCGTCTCAGAGGTATTTGAGGAAGGGGTACGAGGCTTACCTTGCCTTTGTGTTGAACACGGAGACATAATTGAGAATTGAGTCGGTGCCCATAGTATGCGAGTATCTAGATGTTTTCCCAGAAGAGTTGCCAGGGCTACCTCCAGCTAGAGAGATTGAATTTGAAATTGAGTTAGCTCCAGGTACTTCCCCTATTTGTATTGCTTTATATAGAATGGCACCAATCAAGCTAAAAGAGTTGAAAGCACAGTTGCTTGAGTTAACGGATAAAGGTTTTACCAAGCTGAGTTTTTCTTCGTGGGGTGCTCCCGTTTTATTTGTGAGGAAGAAAGATGGTTCTATGAGGTTATGCATAGATTATCGGTAACTTAATAAGGTTACTGTGAAGAAAAAGTACCCGTTGCCGAGAATTGATGATCTGTTTGATCAATTGAAGGGAGCCACAGTATTTTCCAAGATAGATTTAAGATCCGGGTACTATCAGATGAGAGTCAAGGACTCAGATGTACCGAAAACCGCATTTAGTTCTAGGTATGGCCACTATGAATTTTTGGTCATGCCTTTTGGTCTAACGAATGCCCTTGCGATCTTCATGGATTTGATGAATCGTATTTTTCGGCCATACTTGGATAAATTTGTCGTGGTCTTCATCGGCGACATACTAATCTACTCTCAAGATGAGAACGATCATGTCGAGCATTTGAGTATGGTTCTGCAAGTTTTAAGAGAAAAACAATTGTATGCCAAGTTCAGTAAGAGTGAGTTTTGGCTCAAGGAAGTGGGATTTGTAGGGCACATTGTCTCGGGAGACGGGAGCAATTGTTGAATGGAAACCACTGAGGATTGTAACTAAAGTAAGGAGTTTTCTAGGCCTAGTCGGCTATTATAGGGGTTATGTCAAGGGGTTTTCCATGATAGCTACCTCGATGGCGAGACTTTTGCAAAAAGATGTGAAGTTCGTTTGGACAGAAAAGTGTCAATAGAGTTTTGAGAAATTGAAGACACTGTTGACTGAGGCTCCTATTTTGGTGCAACCTGAGCCGGGAAGAGAATTTGTGGTTTACAGTGATGCGTCCTTGAACGGATTGGGTTGTGTACTTATGCAAGAGGGTAAAGTGATTACATATGCCTCTAAGCAGCTGAAGCCGCAAGAGAAGAATTACCCGACTCATGATTTAGAATTGGCCGCAATTATGTTTGAGTTGAAAATTTGGAGACACCATTTGTGTGGTGAAAGATGTCGAATTTTCACCGACCATAAGAGCCTAAAATATTTGATGACTCAAAAGGAATTGAATTTGAGACAACGAAGGTGGTTAGAGCTGATTAAGGATTATGAGTTGGTAATTGACTACCATCCAGGAAAGGCGATCATGGTCGCCGATGCTTTGAGCAGGAAATCATTGTTCGCATTGAGAATCATGAGTACTCAGATGGCTTTGTTGGAAGATGGTTCCATTGCAGCCGAGTTGAAGGCTAGACCATTGTTCCTTCAAGAGATTTGTGAAGCTCAGAAAGAAGACAGCAACTTACAAGCAAAAAGTGTTTTATGTGTGTCGAACATTGAATCAGACTTTCGAGTAAATCCTAATAGATGTCTAACATTTCGAGATCGGGTCTGTATACCCAGAAATGACGAGCTTATTCGTAAAATCTTGCATGAAGTGCATAGCGGAAGTTTGAATGTACATCTAGGCAACACGAAGATGTACAATGATTTGAAGAATTGGTATTGGTGACTTGGTATGAAAAGAGACATTTCTGAGTTTGTATCAAGATGCCTGATTTGTCAGCAAGTGAAGGCTGAACACCAAGTACCTTCGGGTTTACTTCAGACCATTATGGTTCTTGAGTAGAAATGGGACCGTATCACTATGGACTTCGTGACAGGCTTACCATTGACTCCAAAGAAGAAGGACACAATGTGGGTTGTGGTTGATAGACTTACAAAGTCAGCCCATTTTATACCAGTGCGGGTCAAATATTCGCTAGATAAATTGGCAGACTTATTCATGTCTGAGATAGTAAGACTTCATGGTGTACCGTTGTCAATCATTTCAGATAGAGATCCGAGATTCACATCCCGGTTTTGGAGAAAGTTGCAAGAGGCCTTAGGCATGAAATTGAGTTTTAGTACAGCCTTCCATCCACAAACCGATAGGCAGTCGGAGAGGGTAATTCAGATACTCGAAGACATGTTTCGATGTTGTGTTTTAGAATTCCAAGGTAATTGGGAGAAATACTAACCGTTGGTAGAATTCGCCTACAACAACAGTTTTCAGTCAAGTTTGAAGATGGCGCCTTATGAGGCATTGTATGGGTGTAAGTGCCGAACGCCCTTATATTGGTCAGAACTCAGAGAGAAACAGATACTCGGGGTTGATTTAGTTAAGGAAACTGAAGAGAAAGTAAAAGTGATACGTGATTTTCTAAAAGTCGCCTCAGATAGACAAAAGTCCTATTCGGATTTAAAAAGGAAAGAGATTGAATTCAAAGTCGGTGATAAAGTGTTCTTGAAATTATTGCCTTGGAAGAAAGTCCTCAGATTTGGCCGAAAGGGCAAGCTAAGTCCAAATTTTATCGAACCTTATAAAGTTACCGAGAGAATAGGACCGGTAGCTTATCGGTTGGCGTTGCCACCTGAGCTGGAAAAGATTTATGACGTCTTTCACGTATCTATGTTACGCCGATACCGTTTAGACCCTTCACACGTCATAGTGCCGACAGAGGTAGATATATAATCAGACTTGACTTATGGTGAAGAACAGGTTAATGTCTTGGCGTGAGAGGTCAAGCAGTTAAGAAACAAAAGCATTGCCCTAGTGAAAGTTTTATGGAAATGGCAAGGAGTAGAAGAGGCTACATGGGAGCCCGAGGATATGATGAGAAACTAATATCCTAACCTTTTCACCTGTAAGATTTTTGGGGACGAAAATCCTTAAGGGGGAGAATTGTAACAGCCTGATTAGGGGTTAGTCAGAACAGTGATCTCGGGATCACAAATCTGAGATTAGAGAAATTTATTTTTATATCATCTTATAAGTTAGAGCATGATGGTATATGTACATGAGAATTTTGGTACTTTAATTTTAGCGATTTCATGTTTAATCGCGAAAAAGGAATTAAATTGCATAAAGTGCAAAAGTTCCATTATATTAGTTAAAGGTCCCAAATGGCCATATATTGTCAATTGAAGGTCTTTAAAAGGCAATTATACCTCCTATATTGGCTTGGCCAGCCATAGACTTTATAGGGGACAAGAATTGACCAAGTTGGTCAAAGTTGGTGGTGTTTGGTGGACTAAATTGTTAATTAATATAGAATAAAGAAAAGATGATGTCCATCTTTTTGCTCATCCTTCTCCACCGAAAATAGCAAGCAAATAGGGGTTTTTAAAAGCTTAAAATTTCAGCAAGCTTTCATCCATACAAGTAAGTGTTCTAGTGATCTTTTCTTGAAAATAGTTGTACTTTTGGGACCCCTAGAGCTTAAGCGTTCAAATGAGGGGACTATTGTGCAATATGGTAAAATGTTTAGAGTTTTTCCATGAGAGATACCCTAGTTATTTGCTGCATTATTATGGAAGAAATTGAGTCTTAGTTGTTAGATGAACAACTTTTGTGAAAGGTGGTCTTGAAAACACCTAATTGGACCTTAATGAAAATGTTACAAATTTGTAGTAATTATGTGAAATGTTGAGTTTTGATGATAGCCATAAGAGTATTAAATGTTCACCTTGGCTTGTTGAAGGTAGAAATGTGATTAGAATTAATTTCCGAGCCTAGGGGCAAAATGGTTATTTTGCCAAATTCTAGAGGCAAAATAATAATTTTTCCTAAGTATGATTATTGAAATGCTTTTATTAATGTGGTGATTAAAATGAGCTAGATTGCTATTATAGAGAAAGAAGAACCGAGAATCAACCTCGATCGGGGAAAGAACAAGGTCTCGGACTAGACCGACAAGTTGGCTCATTTTGAAATCGAGGTAAGTTTGTAGTGATTAATGCAACATTCATGTTAGCATAATTGAGAATGCTTGGTATCATATTGATGTATGATACTCTACTAAATTGAATGATTGGGGTTGAATATGATGTTGAAGTCCTAGTGGACTATAATGAATATGAAAAGGCTATCATCGAGATATGAAATAGATAAGGTCCCTTATAAGACCATGTCCGGGACATGGCCTCAGCACCAAGTTAAGATGCCATATAAGACCATATCCGGGATATGGCATCGATACTTGATGTGAAATTTCGTATAAGACCATATCCGAGATATGGCATCGACATTTAGAGGTGACTCCATGTAAGACCACCTCTAGGATGTGGCATTGGCTTTGTACCTACATTGATGATGATGAATATGCGTATTTGAGTATCTTTAGTGATTAATGGGATAAGTAGGTGAGTTTGGAAATAGAAAATGAAATTAGTATTAAAGTCATGTGAATGAGTGAATACAGGTACTCGTGAATGAGTCACGAAGAAACGATTACGATATGTGGCATGGTATGTGCTAAATAAGGGCAAGTGTGAATAAGTATGGCAAGAAGCCTATGACTTGTGTATGGTTAGTTAACGCCATAGATGAATTATATTATGAGCTCATTGTTGCTATTTATTTCCATGCAAACTTACTAAGCTTTATGCTTACCCCTTTTCATTGCCCTTTTTCCTTGTAGTATTGCCAAGATAACTGGAGGATCGTGGATGTAGGAGTTCGGGAATCACACTATCGACATCACTTTGGTTTAACAATTTAGGCTTATTTTGGATATGGCATTTATAGGACTCGAGTATTTTGTTAAGTTGTAATTGTTAGTCAAAGTGTTGGCTATGTAAGTTGTTAAAGTCCTTTTTGTAAATGGCCTTATAAGTTAGGCAAATACTTGGCAAGTTCTATTGCTTAATGAAGATGAATTTCATGAAGTGTATGCCTTTATGTACGTCTTGATTCTTTGAGCTCCTAGAGGTACCTATGGGTTATCTTTTATATTGGAATGAGTACTTAGATGTGCCTTTGGGATAGGGTTGTATTGTTTTGAATGAAAGTATGTATGTGTGCAACGTAGGGTGGCTAAGGGCTTGGTAAATAGCCTACTAATCTTCCACATAGGCAGACACACGGGCGTGCGTCTAGACCGTGTGGGAGGCACGACTGTTAGATCTGAGATACCAAAGATACAGCTGTTAGATCTGAGGCTCGTGCACCTGCCAGAGCCTATGCTATTCACGCACGTGAGGAGGCCTCATCCCCGGTTGTTATTACTGGTATTTTCACTCTCTATGATACTAGTGTTGTTACATTGATTGATCCTGGTTCAACTCATTCTTATGTGTGTGAGACTTTAGTATCCAGTAAGACTTTACTTGTAGAGTCTACTGAGTTTGTGATTAAAGTATCGAACCCCTTAGGCCGATGTGTTTTGGTTGATAAGGTGTGCAAGAATTGTCTGTTGATGATTCGAGATTCATGGTTTTCGGCTATTTTGATGTTGTTGCCATTGGACGAGTTTGATATAATTCTAGGTATGGATTGGTTAACTCTGCATGATGCTATTATGAACTGCAAATGGAAGACTATTGATTTATGGTGTCAGAATGATGAGATTATTCGGATTGAATCTAATGAACTGAATGATTTACCAGCAGTGATATCTTCGATGTTAGCTCAGAAATATGTAAGAAAAGGTTGCGAAGCTTAGTTTGCATATGTGCTTGATAGTAAAGTAACCGAAAGAAATATTGAATTAGTATCTATTGTGTGCGAGTATCCGGATGTGTTTCCTGAAGAATTACTGGGTTTGCCACCTATTCGAGAAGTTGAATTTAGAGTTGAATTAGTGTCAGGGATGACTCTGATATCAATAGCTCCGTATAGAATGGCACCTACGGAATTAAAAGAATTGAAAGCTTAGTTGCAAGAGTTGACAGTTAGAAGTTTTGCGCGACCGAGTTTCTCTCTCTAAGGGCGCACCAGTTTTATTTGTGGAAAAGAAAGACGAAACTATGAAAATGTGTATCGACTACAGACAGCTCAATAAAGTGACTATAAATAATAAGTATCCGTTGTTGCAGATTGAGGATCTGTTCGATCAGTTGAAAGGGGCTACAGTGTTTTCAAAAATAGATTTTAGATCAGGCTACTATCAGTTACGAGTTAAAGACTTTGATATGCCAAAGACTACTTTCCGAACGAGGTACGGACAGTATGATTTTCTGGTTATGCCATTCAAAGTTACTAATGCACCTGCTATTTTCATGAATTTGATGAACTAGATATTTAGACAGCATCTGGATTGGTTTGTGGTAGTATTCATAGATGACATTTTGATCTACTCCCGTGATGAAACCGAGCATGTCGAACATCTTAAACTTGTGTTACAGACTTTGTGAGATAAACAGTTGTATGCAAAGTTCAGTAAATGTGAGTTCTAGTTACACAAAGTTAGTTTTCTGGGCCATGTTGTATCAGCATCGGGTATTCGGGTTGATCCGAGTAAAATTTCAGCTATACTTGATTGGAAACCTCTGAGAAATGTTTCTAAAGTTCGGAGTTTTCTGGGACTTGCTGGTTACTATAG
Source organism: Gossypium bickii (assembly GCA_025503065.1). NCBI lineage: Eukaryota > Viridiplantae > Streptophyta > Magnoliopsida > Malvales > Malvaceae > Gossypium > Gossypium bickii. Next base: position 48,541,348 of record CP106709.1, on the reverse strand, counting down.
ACGTTTCGTGAAAGGTTTTTCTATGATCGCAGCCCTGATGACGAAGCTATTACAGAAAGATGTTAAGTTTGAGTGGTCAGAAAAGTGCCAGAAAAATTTTGATTAGTTGAAAGCTCTTTTAACCAAAGCTCCGTAGTTAGTTTAGCCAGAATCGGTAAAGAATTTTTCATTTACAGTGATGCATTTTTGAGTGGTATAGGTTGTGTTTTGATGCAGGAAGGCAAAGTCATAGCTTATGCCTCGAGACAGTTAAAGCAGCATGAAAGGAACTATCCAACACACGATTTAGAATTGGCAACTATTGTCATGTTTATTCTGATCATAAAAGCTTGAAGTATTTGATGACTCAGAAAGATCTGAATTTGAGACAACGTCGATGGTTAGAGTTTTTAAAAGACTACGAGTTTGTGATTGACTATCATCCGGGAAAAGCTAATGTTGTTGCTGATGCTTTGAGTCAAAAATCATTATTTGCTTTGCGTGCAATGAATGCGCATATGGTTATATCTAATGATGGTTCGATAATAGCCGAATTAAAAGCGGGACCATTGTTTGTTCAACAAATTTTTAATGCTCAGAAAGTTGATAATGATTTGTTAGCAAAGCGAGCTCAGTGTGAATCGAATGTTGAATCTGAGTTTTGAGTTGATACAAATGGTTGTTTGAGGTTCAAAAACCGAATATGTGTTCTGAGAAATTCAGAGTTGATTTAGATAATTTTGAACGAAGCTCATAGCAGTCGGTTATCTGTTCACTCGGGTAGTACCAAAATTTATAATGATCTGAAACAACTTTATTGGTGGCCTGGTATGAAACGAGACATATCCAACTTTGTTTTGAAATGTTTAGTTTGTCAACAAGTAAAAGTCGAGCATCAAGTACCTTCTGGGTTACTTCAGCTGATTATGATACTCGAGCGGAAATGGGACAGAATCACGATGGATTTTGTATCTGGTTTATCGTTGACATCGAGCAAGAAAGATGCAATCTGGGTTATTGTGGATAGATTGACTAAATCAACTCACTTTGTTCTGGTTTGCACAGATTATTCGCTTGATAAGCTGGCTGAATTATATGTTTCTTAGATTGTGAGATTACACGGAGTGCCTATTTCTATTGTTTTAGATCGAGATCTAAGGTTCACATCGCGATTTTGGAAGAAACTGCAAGATACTTTAGGTACGAAGTTACACTTTAGCAATACCTTCCGTCCGCAAACAGATGGCCAGTTTGAATGAATCATTCAGATACTTGAGGATATGTTGAGATGTTGCATTCTTGAGTTTGAAGGTACGTGGGAACGATACTTACCTTTGATTGAATTTGCTTATAATAATAACTTTCAATCTAGTATCAAAATGGCACCTTACGAGGCTTTATACGGTCGTAAATTTCGTACACCATTATATTGGACTGAGCTTAGTGAAAATAAGATACACGGGGTCGATTTGATAAAAGAGACTAAACAGAAAGTGAAAGTGATTTGCGACAGTCTGAAAACAACATTGGATCGTCAGAAATCGTATGCAGACTTGAAAAGAAGAGATATAGAGTTTCAGATTGGAGATAAAATCTTTTTGAAGGTATCACCGTGGAAGAAAATACTCAGATTCGGTCGTAAAGGCAAATTAAGTCTGAGATTTATTGGACCGTATGAGATTATAGAGCGTATCAGACCGGTTGCTTATAGACTGCTATTGCCACCTGAGTTAGAAAAGATTCACAATGTATTTCATGTTTCGATGCTCCATAGTTATCGATCTGATCCCTCACATGTGATTAGTCCGACAGAGCTTGAGATTAAGTCCGATATGACATATGAAGAAGAACTGATTCGTATTCTGGCTCGTGAGATTAAAGAATTACGAAATAAGAAAAATTCCATTAGTTAAGGTACTGTGGCTTAAGCACAGAGTTGAGGAAGCAACTTGGGAGTTAGAGGACACAATGAAAGAGTGTTATCCGAACCTATTCACTGGTAATATTTTCGGGGACGAAAATCCTTAAGGGGGAAGAGTTGTGACAGTCTGATTTTGACCCTAATTGGAACAGTGGTTTTGGGACCACAAATCCCAGTTCAAAAAATATTTTAATATTATTTTCTGTGTTAATATGTTTGAATTTACATGTGTGAAAGTTTCGTGAATTAATTTTATTGTTTGTGTGCTTAATTTGATAAAATGGCTTAATCGCGTAAAATAAAAATTTGATGGTTAAATAATAAAGTGCCTAACTGTTGTTGTTCTTATAATTTGGAGGTTTTATGACGCAATTAGCCCACTAGATAAGTTAGTGGACGACATATTGGTTAATATATAGTTTTTATATATGAATTATAAAAGTTAAAATAATAATAACATAATATAATGACATAATAAAACAAACATAATTAAGAAGCCATGTTCTCATCTTCTTATGACCGAAACTAAGGAAAAGAAAAAGAAATAAAGAGAGCTAGGGCATTCGGCCATTGTTGAGTTTGATTAAGGTAAGTATGTAGCTCGGTTTTTGATAATTTTTACGTTTTTGAGATCGTTGCTAAGTTATCTTCAAAGCCCATGTCTTAATTTTTGAATTTGACGATGATTTTGTGTTTTGCCATTGATGATAGCTTGTGATTTTTATTGTTTGATGATGAAATATTAAAGATGTGTGTTAAATTATCATGTTTTGTCTTTGGATTTTTTATGAATTTGAGTAATTTGGACTAAATTGTAAAAATAATATTTTGAGGGACTAAAATGTGAAATAAATGAAATGTGTGGACTTAGATGGACTATAGGAAGATTCGGCCTAGCTATGGTATATGCAAATTTTGTGTATTTTGTGTTTTATGCAATAGGGACTAAATTGCAAAAAGTGTAAAATGTTAGGGGCAAAATGGTAATTTGTCCATTTATGTGTTTTTAATGAATATGTGGTTAAATTAGTTAAATTTGAATTTATTTAGATCAAGAATGGAAGAAAACGAAATTAGATCGGGGGAAGTCTAAAGTAGTCGAATAGTTGATTATACAGTCCATTGATATCCGAGGTAAGTCTATAAGCATTTAAATTTTGTTATATTTACGAATATATAAATGTTACGTGATAAATTGAATTGTTTGATTATATATAAGCCTTGGCCGAATGTGAATATCAGATTGGGAACTATGTTTTGAGTTCGATTCGAACGAGATTCAACGTCCGAAAGTCCCGTACGAACCTTAGGAATAGATAGGATACATATGTCATGACATAGGATTTTCGATATGTGTTATCATGTAAGACCACATCTGGGACGTTGACATCGACTTTGTGTTTACGTGTAAGACCATGTTTGGGACATTGGCATCTTATTTGATTCGTGTCAGACCCTATCTGGGACAGTGGCATCGATATGTGATTATATGTAAGACCACGTCTGGGACGTTGGCATTGTGCAAGTTTCTGACTATCTGCGTATCCTTTTTAATTCCGAACAGTTCAACGGGAAATGTGAAGTAAAGACCGAATGTGAAATTGAATTACAGGTTCAGGTATGTGTTAGTTATTTGTTTATATGGAAACAAGGTAAGTTGGTTATTTGAAATGATAAAAGGTAATATGAATATGAATAATGTGTTAACCTATTTGAACATGTAAATGATTCGGCCTATTGATGTGATAATAATAATAAAAGTAAAAAAAATATATACATGTATATAATTGTTTTTGTTTGGCCATATAATATATGTATGAGAGGTTCAAATGTGATCTAGTAGTAAATGATAACTTGTATTTGATATTATGCATGTTTGGCCTATTTAACAAATTGTTAATATGTAATTGTTGTTATATATGTTTTTGCTTAAGACTTACTAAGCTTGAATAGCTACTGTGTGTGTGTTCTCGTTTACCTCTGTTTTATAGATTTATGAGTCACGTTACGAGCTCGGGGATTGTCAGCAAAGCCTATCACACTATCGACTGTTTCTTTCGGTATTTTACTAAGTTGGTTTTGAGCATATGGCATGTATAGCATAGTTGAAATGTTTGATTTTTGGGCATGTATATATATATATAGCCATGCGAAAATGGCTTAATCTTGATACTAAGGCTTATGTGTATTCGGTCATGGCAATAGCTTATTATGGAAGTATATTTCATGGTGTGTTTATGCATGATATTTGGTTATATGGTTTGGTTTGATTAATGAGTTAGTTGATGGTTGTGTAATTTTGGTCATGGTATATGCACGTTTTGGTAAGTATGTTCCATAACATGTATGAATGGTGTTTTGGGTTATATATCTTGGTTGTGTAATGAAATGAATGACTTGCAAAATAGCTCATCGAGTAAGCTTGTTACATGGTTTGATTTGCATTTATGGTTAGTTTATAACTTGGCTTTAAATGAGGTAAAATGATGAATTTATATTTGATTGTATATTGGTTAATTTTGATTCGGTTTGGAAATGAAAGAGTATGCATATATATTAAGCTTGAATAAATGAATCATTAGGTACGTATCATGTAACAAATGGTAAGAATTTTTGGAGGTTAAGTTTGATGATCGCATATAGAGTTATTTGATTTGGATATGCATATGCATATGAAAATGAAATATGATTGATGTTTATTATAGGAGAGCAAAGGCTACAATATTTAGTCAATAGGTTTGACTAATAGGACTATAAAGTATTTGTAAAGTGATATGTTTAATATGGATGTTCGGATATGGCTCAATTGATGTATACATATGCGCACAAGCTTGTAATAAGAAAATAGATATGTTTTGGTCTTATAAGATGATGTATAGTTGTTTTCAAAATAGGCTTAAAGTTAGTAAATGATGCACATGTTAATTCGGCTAATGTTAGTTAAATGAGCAATGCACGATTTGGGTTTAGCTTTTATAGGTTAACTGGCTATCCGAATTAAGGATAGGATGATTGGTAATGTGTGCACATGTTTATTCTTGAATGATTCAAATTTGATGTGGAGAAATGCGTATAAGGATTTTATTACTCAATGAATTATATTTGGTCAATTGGTATAATTGTTAATGCCGTATATGATATTGGACATAAAGCTTTGTGACATGATTTGTTTGGTCTATTAAGTGCATGTATACAATTAAGAAATAAAATGTTTAATATTTATTAAGTATTCGAATACCATTATAATGATAAGCACACGATTTGTACATTTATTTTGAAGTATATTTTGTATGGCTTTGAGGCATGTGTATTAAGGTGTAAATATGATTATATGCATGAGAATTATATTTGTTTTACGATTAATAACGTATGTTTAATTTTTAATCAGCCATATGGTTTATTTATGCGAATATGATTGTGTGAATATGTGTATGTTTAAAAGCTATATTTTATTTGGTAATGCCTCGTAACCCTAATCCGGTGATGGATACCGGTTAGGGGTGTTACAGGCGTCGTTTTGATGACCCGATCCGACCCGACCCAAGATCCACTAGGATCCGTGTGTTTTTGGACGAAAGGGCTATTTGCGCCCTTAGTCCTTCCGCTTTTAAGGCTGGTTTCAATGGGGTCCTATTCTATTTTTTTTTTTTAAATTTTGCCACTTAGTTTTGTTTTGGTTTCGATTTGGTCCTTTTAGAACGGTGCGTTTTGGAGGATAAGGAATATTTCCCCATTTGGCCCCCCATCTCATCCGCGCATTATAATTTGGGTCCAATACTTTATTTTATTCCTATTTTTCCTTTAAAATTCTGTTTAGCTTTCAATTTAGCCTTTTTTTATTTTTATTTTTTTACACTTACATTTTATTTAGTATTTTATTTATTTAAATTTATGCTTCTAAGTTCATTCTAATCCCGATTTAGTCCTTAGCCCATTAATTTCAACCGTCTTATAATTTTTATTTTATTTTCATATTATTTATTTATATTTCACGCCCTAAATTTTATTTTAATTCTAATTGAGTCCCTTTTTTAGTTTCCACTTTCATTTTTAGTGTTTAATATTTTTTATTATTCTCTTGCCCTTATTTTACATTCATGGCTTACATTCTAAATTTTATTATATCGTTATTATTAATATTATTACTATTATTATTCACGCTAGTTCTATAATGCCTACTTGTATAATGGTTATTGGACTGCTGTTTTTATTTCATTCATTTATATTATCATCGTCATAGTATATCATCATTATTCATTAGTATTATAATTGCGTGTTATTGATGTTATCTACTTGTTTTGTCATCTTTTCTACCCGTTATCCTATATCGTGCTAGTATACGTGTCGAGTGTTATATTAATTTAAAGTGTTACATTAATTTAAAGAAAATTCTTAAAAAATATGCAATGTTTCGTATTTGGAGATTCGAGAAGTCGTGACCTAACTTACTAGATATCGATTTTGTATTTGGAGATTCGAGAAGTCGTGACCTAACTTACTAGATTTCGATTTTTCTCGTTGAACCTAAATAATCGAATATTCTTTTAAAATTAAAATACATGAGTTTTGAATAAAAAATGAAAGAAAAGTTTATTTACAAGGATTCGAGGTGTTGTGTCTAAACTTATTGGATGCGATATTTTGTTACTTCGAGATGAGAAGGTCTTTAACATATGTTTTGATTTATTCAAGAAATTTTTTTAAATAAAATAACATCACCGCAAAGAGGGATCGTATTTTAAATTCTTTTCAAGTTTTCAATTTTTGACACTAAGACATTAATTAATCAACTAGGTACCAATTTTGGGCGTTACGAGGGTGCTAATCCTTCCTTGTACGTAATCGACTTTCGAGCCCATTTTCTGGATTTTGTAGACCAAAAATCTTCGTTTTAGTAAATTTAAACTTTTATTAAAATGATTGAATTATGAGGTGATCCGATCACACCTAATAAAAATGATTGGTGGCGACTCTCATTTTTTATTTTTTAAAATAAAAGTCGATTTCAAAAAAATGGTTTTGACGGGAGTCATCATGGATTTCCCTTTTATCAATGGGTCTAAGAAACTCCAGTGAAGTGATCAGGAGGACACAACTGACTCTCCATTTCTTCTCGGTTGTTAGATGCTTAGGCAATGGAAACCCAACCTACCAATTTATAAGTGAAGGCTCTATATGTGCATGCAGTCAAGTCATTGCGACCCTTCACCTGATTGGACTGTTTTAGATACTAAACGAAACCACACTTTGACTATTTACTAAAATTGAATCTAGTCAGAATCATGGTGTTTGGGGGGATTAGAGATGATGAGAGAATATTCGTTAGTTGACGGACTTTGAGTTCTCTCCTCCACACCTTTTCCACTCTTCTGTCATTGTCATAATTAAGAAAGTCTTATATGCATTGCCCTTAATTTTCCCTCAAATATAGGCCAGGATCATTCCAACAGCTTGAAAGCTACGAATACCACCCACTCTCAATCATTTTCCCTTCCATAGATCTCCTTTGTAAAATGTTTCAATATCTAAGTTTACTGAACCTTGTCCATTTTTACAATGAACCCTCAGTGCATAAATGGTAAAGAAACTGCAACATAAGAAAGGGAATGCCAGGTGTTCCCTGGAGTTCTCCTGAACACTTCACTGGGTGGGGCTATTTTGAAACTCACTGCTGTCATGTCTTCCAACATTGTAGAAGTGATATTGGGTTTCTTATTGCATCATTATACACATCATATATGGTTTCTTTTTGCATAATTTCGTGTAATTTTTATTCTTATGTTTTAATGATACTCATTTTTCTAAGGTTTGTAGATATTTGAATAACTATCATCTACTGCTCCAACAGTGCCAAGATTCATAATGAAATACTATTTGCTAAAGGACTAAACATTAAATTCTATTACCCAATGACCTTATCTTACATTCACTTGCTAAAAGCACAAGAGAAGAATAAATGAAACCATTTCTCCACCAAACTGCCACGAAAAGAGCTAGTAAACAAATATGCAAGAGGAACTCATCCTTATTCTTGTTGGAAGCCTGTGAAGAAAGAGCCATCCAAGCTAGCAGAGCTTTCTTACTAACTCTATGCCAAGCTACCATCTCCTGCTTTTCTCGAAATTATTGATGTAAAACTATGGGGTGTTAGTGTCTCAAGGGGATGCAAAGTTTTTTTTTATTAATAAGACTAAGTTTTAGGGAGATTTTTTAGCTTGTTAGTAGGAGAAGCAATTTAAATTTTGGTTGAGGTTGTTACTTGAGACTTGTATATAAGGGCTATTTTGTTAATAAATTAAATCATCCCTTTATTCATATTTTTTTTCTATGCTTTAATTAATTCTTTATTAAACCAATAGTGGTATCGAGAGCTATTTTTCTTGAGGGACCTAGAGAAAAGTTTTGTGAGATTTTTGAGAGAAAATTGAGAGACACACTTGTGAGGTTTTGAGGAAAATGGAATAGGAATGAAATAATCTTTTTGCCTTAGCCCCACCTGTGTTTAATAGAGAGAATTATCAAGCATGGCCGTGAGAATGCAAGCATACATGAAGGGTTGTGATTATTGGTAAGCTGTCGAGGAAGACTATGAGGTGACTCCACTTCCCAACAATCCAACTATGAACCAGATCAAAATGCACAACAAGAGAACCATTAGGAAGGCCAAGGCAAAGACTTGCCTTTATGCTTCGGTTTCACTAGCCATATTCAATAGAGTTATGAATTTTGGATCAGCGAAGGAGATATGAGACTACCTCAAGGCTGAGTATCAAGGAGATGAGAGGATCAAGAGTATGAAGGTGTTGAACTTGATTAAAGAATTCGAGAGGCTACAAATGAAGGACTCTTCGTCAACCAAAGAATACTCGGACAAGTTGATAGATATTGCCAACAAGGTTAGAGTTCTTGGGACTGATCTCTCTGATTCTAGATTGGTATATAAAATACTAGTTTTTGTGCCTGAGAAGTATGAAGCAACAATTGCCACTTTAGAGAACACCAATGACTTGACTTAGTTGAGAGTAATGGAGTTGATCAGTGCTTTACAAGCACAAGAGCAGAGGAGACTAATGAGGCAGGAAGGAGCATAGAAGGAGCATTGAAGGCTAAGGTACATCAGAGTGAAGGAAGAGATCATTAGAAGTGGAATGGGAAGAAGAGTGATTGCAATAGTGGTTCTGTAACATCCTAAAAATTTGGAATTTTATGTGTTGCATTGTGTTTGGTGTTAAGCTTGTTTAATTATTAATTGTATATGTTTAGGAGGTCCTGAGAAGGCTCGGGGTTTATTTGGACCTAGTAAATTTTTTTTGTTATTTAGCACTTTAAGGAAATGGAGTAAGTGACCCTGAAGCATATGGAAATAATTGAGTAAGTATCTAGCATAAGTGAGCTATTAGTAAAGGGGATATGGCGCCATATGTGTTACCTTGAGGGAAGGAGTTCGAATCCCTTTGTGTGCATGTGTGAATTTTGTTTTTACTTCCCTTCCTTATAGTGTCGGCCAAGCATTGAACTTATGGTAAGTTGGACTTTTATTTTTATGGCAAAATGGCTAAGAGAAAAGGCAAGATTGAACTTAGGGAAAGGAATCAATTGGAAAAGGCATGTAGGGGGAACACAAGGCTTATAACAAAGAAAATGTTTTGGAAAGTTTGGGGTGGCCAAACTTTGACCATTTTTCTATGTACTTGGACGGTTTTAGGGGCTAGGGGGTGGCCGAATTTTTGTTGGCTTTTGGTAAGGTTTAGGTGCTAGTTGGTCACTTTTTCATTTTGGCGTTTGGTGTTGTCAATAGCTTTTCTTTTCTACAATTTTCTCTCTAATTTTCTCTCCCTAACCGAATGTACCTTGAGCAATAGGTAAAGATTTGTTTTCTTTTGGCAATTTTATTTTTTGACCATTTCGGTCTTATTTGATCATTCTCTCCAAACCATTTTTTCTCTTTGTGCCGAAACCACATAACCTTGAAGGGCCATTTTTCTTTTCTCTCTTTTTCTTCTTTGCCGAATGCACACTAGTCTCAAAGTTTCTTCTTTGTTCATCTTCCATTCTTGAAAAGAACCGAAACTAAACACCTTATTTTCTTATACCTTTCTTCTTCTTTTTGAAAAAATCTCTCAAACATCATTCCCTCCTTAATATTCACCATGGCCGAATGTCATTAAGCATCATCCTCTCCAATTTTTCACCATAGCCGAATCTCCTACTACACACATATTTCCTTCTCAAATCATTTTCTACTCACACTTTGATCAACCGGTAAGTGGCTAGTTACAACACTTTGGTATTGTTATTTTTCCCTTTCCTTTGTGCCGAATCTACATGTTGGTGTGGGATGGCCTTTTTGGATTGAGACCATCATCATACCATATCTTATTCAAATCTCTTTTCTTTATCATAGAAATTTAGTGGAAGGCCGAAACTTGGAGTGTCCGAAGTCATCGTGTTATCATTAGGATTCGGTCCAAAAATCTAAGGTAAGGATTTCTTTCGAGAATTCCATATTACTTATTATAGATAGGGTGATTAACCGATTTTTATCTTAGGGACTCTATCGTTCGATTTTCATCCTGTGAACGTAAGGATTTTGTGGTAAGCCGACTTCGCTCATAAGACCAATCGTTTTTAATTACGAAATATTAGTTTGGACTAATATTTAATTGTCAATGGAGGCAAACAAGATCGAATCAAAAGGAGTGGTGAATAGTGATCGGAAAATGAGCGGATTCGCGATCCCCTCTAGATTCAAACGAAGGGCTATTTCGGCGATTCGGGATTTTCCACTGGGTTGTGGACCTTCATCAGGTGAAAATCAACTATTCGAGGTTGTTCGCAATCGTGAGCCATCAATGATTCGGGATTTTCCACTGGGTTGTGAACTGTCAACCGAGGAGAACCGGCAAATAGTTGTTATTCGCGATTCCGAGGTAAAAATCTAGACCGTTTATCTTAGAATAGATTTACTACAAGTGTTAATGTTCTAATTGAGAGTTAAAAATATTTTTAGGTGTCGACGATCAGGAAAGTGTAGTGCTTACTGTAATCAGGCGTGTAATCTCACATCGTATTCCATGGGTTAGATAATTATATCATGTTAATCGTTTGATTAAATCGCATGTTAGTGACATCGGGTAAAATGGCATAATTATCACTAAAATGGTAAAGACTATGAAATCGGTATTAAGACTGTGAAAATTACGAGATTACCCTTAATGGGCCAAATGTGATATTTGATATATGGGCCAAACGTGATATTTGATATATGGGCCAAACGTGATATTTGATATATGGGCCAAATGTGATATTTGATATATGGGCCAAGTGTGATATGTGCTATAATGGGCCAAAATGTGATATGGGCCAGATTGAGAAAATTTTTATAATGGGCCATATTGTTCGTAATAATTATATGAATGGATTGTTGAATATGGTTATGCCTATTATATACATGATTTGCATGGGTTGGGATATTGACGAAGAGAAGTTCTGGTAGCTTTGCTACAAAAATTTTGGTGGCTCTGCCACAAATTTGAAAAATGGCAATGCCATGTAAACTCTATAAATCTGGTGGCTTGTCCACAAATTGATAAACGGCTTAATGCCTATTTTGGTGTGTCAGCGGGGTGGGTGACTAAAGCTCCCCACAGGTGTGCTGGTTGGTGCGGGTGGTGTGTAGCGGATGGAAATTAGGTTTGGTTGGGGAATTGCATATCACATTCATATTATACATGTTATTGTGTTATATTTGTAATGGGCTTTGGCCCAATAAATGCTAAATTGGATTTTGGCCCAGTGGACAATGGTAAGTGGTTTACAAACTGAGTTCTAAGTAACTTACCCCGTTTTCCTTACTCTTCTTAGATAATGATCAGTGACGGAGACTTGGGCTGTGGACGACTCGGTGGAGGCCATACTACGAATAGTGGGTTATTTAAATTTCGGATTTCTTTAAGTACTTTTTATTATTTTCTATTTAAGTTGTGTTGTAATAAGGCCTCTGGTTAAATTTTTATAGATGTTTTACTTGTGGATGATTTTGTATTATGATTTAAATACTTAAGCGGGATTAATTTCCTTCAAAATAGAAATAAACGTTTTCCTCAAATATACATGCGAAAAGGGTTTCATTTTTAAATATTTTTTACTCAGAAATGTTTCTGTAACAAATCTTTTAAAATCTTTGTTTTCAAAATTTCTTTCGAACTCTTTTAAATTTCTCGGAATATTAAATAAATTTTTCTAGGTGTTCAGTTTATAAATTCTTACGTCTTGAATTATTAGATTTACCAATCAACCTCGGTTTTCAATAAACTCCACGTCAAAATGTTTTTGAAAATCCATTTTCTTTAAATCTTTAAAAGACTTTACGTATGTTCATTTCGTGTGACATGTCAAATCTGATCTTAACGCATAGACCGGGTTTAGGGTGTTACAGATTCATAAACTGTTGTAAAAGGTAATAATACTGGAAATTATAGTAAGTATTCTTTATGGAAGTATTGTGGGAAACAAAATCACGCCCATTTCAGGTGTTGGATAATGCCAAATGTGAAATGCAGAAGGTGCAAATTGATGGGGGCACATTGAGATGTTCTACAAGGAATTGAGAAATCAACAACAAGGTGGAGCACATGCTACAGTTAAAGAAGAAGAGGACCATTTGTTTATCATCTCTTACTTCTCATCAAGCACTCTATGTGATAGTTGGTTAGTTGACAGTGGTTGTACTAATCACATGACTTGCAATGAGAAGCTATTTAAAGAACTTGACAGGTCCTTGAAGTCGAAAGTGAGGATATGAAGTGGAGAATGCCTAGAAGTGAATGAAAGAGGCATAATAGTAATAAAGAGCTATGCTGGAACTAAGTTGATTTCAAATGTTTTGTTTGTACCTGAGATTGATCAAAACTTGTTGAGTGTGGGGCAATTGGTAGAGAAGGGATTCAAGGTGATGCTCGAAGAGGGAATGTTTTTGATCCTTGACTTTAGTGGCAATGAATTGTTTAGAATCAAGATGCAGAAGAAGAGTTTCTCATTGAATCAATTTTAGGAGGAGCAAATGGTATCCAAGTGCTAGAAAGGAATGACATCAATGCAACAAATAATTATGAAATTGATGACACAATATAATAAAAATAGTCTTGAGCTTGAGATAAAATCGACAGATAATCGTATCCTAAAAGAACAATTGCAAATAAAGTGTTTTGAGAATGAGGAGTTGCATGTAAGCGTAACTCTCCTGGATTCGCAGTTGACATCTCTCTTTGATGATAAACTATCATCTTTTGCACATGAAAGATCTAAAGAACATGCTGATGAGCTATAAAAAAAAATTCTATCTCAAGAGATCGAGAGTAATATGCATCTTTCAGAAGAGAATAGTGGGTTATGTTTTAAAAATCAAAAGCCGACTGAAGAAGCTTCATATGTGAAAGAATTGACATATGTAGATGTTATTGAGTTTAAGAATTTAGTTGGTAAAGTGATCAAGCTTTCAATGCAAAATTGAAAAATGAATTATTAGCTGCGAGAAGATTTGTTAATCAAACCATAAATGGTATTAATCGCAAGTATCATGAAAACACAAGAAATTGGAAGAAGGGATGACACTCTGGCCATTTTCATGACTTTTCTAGAGTAGCTTGTGATGATTTTGAATTATGAAATTTTGATTTAGATGGAATTGCATGCTAGGAAATAATTGGAGGTAACTCTTGAAGTTACAGTAGTAGAGAATGAATTCATAGAAGGCGAATATTGAAGAAACTGGTTTATTGCAAATCAGAGGATCAGATGACAGATATTTTTACTAAATTTTTCATGTTAGTCGATTTGAGTTTCTTAAGAATAAACTTGATGTCTGCAACACTTGAGTTAGGAGGATATGTTAGTGCCTCAAGGATTGCAAAGTTTTTATTAATAAGACTAAGTCCTTGGGAGATTTGCTAGCTTGTTAGTAGGAGTAGGAAGCTAGAAGTTGTTAGCTTGTTAGTAGGAGTAGGAATTTAAATTTTGGTTGAGGTTGTTACTTGAGACTTGTATATAAGAGCTATTTTGTTAATGAATTAAATCATCCCCTTTTTCATATTTTTTTCTATGCTTCAATTAGTTCTTCACTAAACCAACAGGAATGGTAATAGTTGATGTTTAAAGAAATGCTCTAATAAATGTTCTTTTACACCAAGTCAAACATGGGGATTGCTCTCTTAGATATAAAAGTATTTCAAGGATATGCTTTTTTTTTCTTTTACAAGAAAAACCCCAGGAAAAGCTAAATTCTAGTATAACTTAATGTGGTGTTTGTGTAACGTATTACAGTTTAATCTTTCAATTAATTATGAGGAATCTGGTTCATAAAATCTTTTGAACTTATATAATATCAAGCCTCTGCTATTTTCAAAGCTTATTTTTCTTAACATTTGATGTAAGGTTGTTGATTCCTGTGCCTTACAGCATGTTTCGTTGGATGGAATTGCTATTCCATTCCGTCACTATTCCACGCGCTACAGTAAATCAGTAGTTTGGTTCACCGTTTAGGTGATTCCACAGAATAGCTATTGCACCCTTATTCTCTCAACTGTTGTAATACGTATTCAGGGGGTCTGAACTGCTATTCAACACCACACGCGTAATACATTTTCACATTTTTGGACCAAAATAGCCTGCTTTCTTCTTCCTAAAATTCTCTCCAGATTTCTTTCTCAACGTTTATCCCCAAATTAAGCATCCATTTGGCCTTCATCTTTATCTCCCCAAAGGGTACGTTTTCATTTTTTTATCTGATTCCTTTGTAAATTGGCAGTATGTAGAATAGAAACGCCATGGAGGGTAAGAGTTCTCTGCTCAATATTTTGAGACTTTTTCTATAGATTTTTTTTCAAGTTTTTGTAAATTTGATTTAGGGGTTTTTTCAAGGTTACTGTTTCTGATTGTTTTCTTCAATTTCGTTATTTGATTTTTGGTGCTTTATAGTTTTTTAGCTAATGAGGGGTTTGTCTATTGCTTTATATTTGGTGGTCTCCTCTCACGCTAAAAAACTTTGAACTTTCTAATCTTTTTTGCATTATTGCAGATCCTGCAAATAAAGCCAGAGGAACTATTGATTGAATCCACTAGTGTGATTGGTTAGAGAATAAAGAAGGTGTGGGCCTTTTTCATTTTTTTATGTTGAACATGGGCATCCTATTTATATTTTTGCTTGTTAAAAAGATGATAAAAAGAAATGGAAAAAAAAGATTATACCAGTATTTCAAGATGGTTAAACAGTGATCTATGCTTAAGGTTATGCCAATGACATGTGTTTATCCTTGTACCTTCGTATGGCTTCAGCAATCTACATTTTTCTGTTGAAAAAATGCCATTTCTTGTTCAAATTACTAGTGAGGTTCATGTTCGGCAGTCTTGGTAGTAGGTTGAGGGGTCTTGCCTAATGAATGTTAAATCATCTGTCGGATATATTAACTGCAATTCTGTAAATTACAATACTATATCATAATCTACATAGTCTCCAAACTCACAATATTTCCCATTCAACTCTTTGCAGTCACAATAAGAGCCCACCATCATAATGCTCTCTTTTCCTTTCGTGTGGGTGTCTTGCTGATGCCTAATACTTGTAAAACAGTAAAAAAAAAAAAACAAAACCTTCCCCATTTTCTGTTTAATTCATGATACAATTACTTGTATTTCACCTGTTTTCTAGGATGCTATCAGCTCTAGTTGAACTCTTGTTTTACATCTTGCCTCTGACAATGTTTAATCACGTTTCTGTTAAACTTATGATGAATAATTGAGTATAATTGATTGATGAACACCAATAATTTTAGACTCAGCTGGATGAGCGTTGGTGTAAATGTAATTGTGGTCTTTCTAAGTGATATTATGCTATTAAAGCTTTCATGTTAGCTAAAGAATCAGTTTGTGCAGAGACCACTTTGTGAAAGGCCTAGATTTCAGATTTGGTTTCTGCTTTAGGTGTTTTAAAATTCATAGAGGAAACGTTTAGTACTACGAAAAACCATTGGTTAGTACTACGAAATGTCAAATTTTTGAAACTAAAATCCCATTGCCATATACCAAAATAGCTTAGAAATTAGAAGATGCAGATGAAAAGAGAACATTCAATTTGCTGAATAAATGTTGTAGAGAATTGACTAACCGCTTTACTAAATCAAATAAGCTGAAACAGATCAGTTAAAGGTCTCCACTAATTGAATACAAAATATATAACACTGATTTCTATTAATATGTTGTTCATGAGGACAATCAGATATATAACACTCAAGTTGATGGTAACAGTCCATAACTGATGACATACAAATTATGAATGCAATTGTAGACACGCGTTTTTAAATAAATAAAAATGTTTCCTTATTGAATCCAAATGGTATCATATTTTAATTATTTCTGATTGGTCTACCTGGCATGGATTAGGAACGTTGTTTCTGTATGTATATTATATACTTGTTCTTTTAATGAGATTCTGCCATCTTTTGCCTACCTTTATAAGATTCAGTGATCTGGGATAAATGAATTGTCCATTTGTAAAACAGAGGAGTTGTGCTGTAAAACTCTGTAATGGACACTATTTTTTTTCTTGTAAAAGCATTCTAGGAATTACCAATCTATGTCTCAATTTTTGTTTGGTTTTTTTATTGCTTGTTGCATATTGTATTTACTAAAGATGTAGTAAAAAGAAAAAAAGAAAATTGTAGCACACTTGCTGAAGCTGAAAAGGAAGGAAAATTCATAAGCAAAAGGCCCTAAATGTTGAGTGTTCAATGTCAGGGTTGTAAAAGAAGCAAAATTATAAGCGAAGGAGTTAATTTGTCTGTTTCATTCTTTTTTATTTTTGTTTTTTTCCTCTTACCTCTTTCTTTATCATATGTTCTCTTCATTTATTTATATGTCTCCCTTGAGGTCTTGTTCATTCTTTCTAATTTGAATGAACTACATATGTCCATTTCAATTATTAGGTGCTTATCAAACACGCTAGCCTTTATTTTATTAAGGGAAAGCTAGAAAGCAACCAAATAATAATATTTAAAATTACCATAAACATTCGAGTTACAATTGATTTAAATATTTAATATTTATTATGATGAATTATTTTAAGCAGTTGTTTGCTCCACATATTGTTCACTGCTAAGTGTATCAATTTGAAAAAATATGTTATAAATTTGAATAAGAAACAATAAATATTTAAGGAAAAATGGTCAAAACATAAATACCATTCACTAAAAAAAATTATAAATTTTATTATTATAGATTTGTGGTTTTGGGAGAGTTGTTTTAATTTTAAATATTAAAGCTTTTAATTAAAATAAAATCAATTTTCAGCTAGAAAGCTATGAATAAATAACAAAGAAAATAAAGAAAAGTATGGAGGTGCAACCAAATGATAATTACCCGTTGGAGAACTTTATAAATAGGGGTTATAACATTCCTTAAAAATGCTTCATCATCAGGTGGAGCATTTTGGTATGCGTCCCCACTCACAGGACATGCATTGCTAAATAGAATTCCTTAGACCTCATTTGCCATCTTATAGAATGAGAGAACAAGATAGATTAAACAAACAGGCTTGGCCTTGACACCAATTTTTGTATGTTTTTTTTTTCTCTTGTAACCCACAATATTAGATGTCAACTAAATCCATTGAACCCTGAACGACAACGCTGTTTTTTTTCAATCCATAAAATTTGAACCTGAAATCTTAGTTGAAGAAATATCCACACCCAACATGTGTTGGTGCCAAATTGCAAATTTATGCTATCGTGCAAATTTCTATTTTGTTCTTTGTAAAGATTATTCATATGTATGGTTCATTTTTCTTTGACAGGTTGTTATTGCTTCATCTTCTTATTTGGCTTGTTTGATTGCTTCCTCCACCCAAAGTTGAGCATCTTGTATTCACTGAATCACTGTAAGTTATTTGGCAATTAAATTCTTAGATTTTGTTTTACTGTTATTGAAATTAGTATTGGAGAAATGTGACCATTTTACTATGATTTGAAGATATGTAACACTTTAATATCTTGCAGTAATGACACGTTTACCTTTAATTGTACAAAGTGAGAGGCGTAAAAGAGTTGGTCTTGCTATTACAATATGGTTGCAAATGTGTACAATTGCGAGTTGGTTCTTAGTTGCATTGGGTGCCATCCATAGCCTACATACTTATAAACCAATGATTAGATCTTATATTTTAGATTTTTATTTAAAACGAGATTATGTGAAAAGACTTGTATATGCTAGTGAAGAGACCTGTATTGAACAAGTTAGGATGAATATAATTACCTTTTTTAAACTATGTGAGATGTTACAAACTTTAGGGGGATTGAAGTCGTCAAGGAACATGCTTGTTGATGAGCAAGTGACAATATTTTTACATTAAAAATCGAGTTATCAAGCATCACTTTAATAGGTCCGAGGAAAACGTTAGCAGATCATTTCACAATGTTTTAAATGCTGTCATACGCTTACAAGATGTGTTATTTAAAAAGGCAGAGCCAATTACAGCTAATTCCACAGACTCAAGGTGGAAATGGTTCAAGGTATTGGAGTGAGTTCTATATATAGCTCGTACATAATTTAGTTCATTTAGATTTAAATATAGCATCCTAACTTGAGGTTTTATACATGTGATGTAGAATTGCTTAGGTGCTTTAGGTGGAAACCACATCAAGATTAGGGTTCCAACAGTTGATAAACCTAGATATCGAACGCGAAAAGGTGACATAGCAACAAATATATTAGCTGTTTGTACACATGATATGCATTTTGTTTATGTTCTTCTTGGTTGGGAAGGTTCTATTGTTGATGGACGAGTTCTTCGAGATGCGACTAGTAGGAGACATGGACTAAAAGTTCCTAATGTTAAAGTGCAAAATTAGAGGAATTTGAATTAATTTTTAAGATCATACTTTTTTGGGAAATTTACCATGACAAATAGTTTCTTTTTATAGGTTGTTATTATCTAGTTGATGCTAGATACACAAATTGTGAGGGATTTCTTGCGCCTTTTAAAGGACAAAGATATTATTTGAATGAGTGGCGTCAGGGTTACCAGCCAAGTACTCCAGGAGGAATTTTTCAATATGAAACATGCTTCAGTGCATAATGTTATTGAAAAATGTTTTGGGTTATTAAAACTTAGATGGGGAATACTTAGGAGTCCATCATTCTATCTTGTAAGGGTGTACAATAGAATCATTATTGCATGTTGTTTGCTCCATAATTTTATTCGAACCTATATGAGTCTTGATCCTATTGAAACGGAGTTGAGAGAAGGATTACCTAGTAATGTAATAGATGATGATGAATCGAATATCGTAAATATTCATCCATTGGATGCATAGGCTACTTGGAGGATAGAACTAGCCAACCTAATGTTTGATGAATGGCAAGCATCTAGAAATTAGTTAGGTTTAGGGTAAAAATAGTAAACGTTAAGTTGTTTATGTTATTTCATGTATCTAGTTTATGAAACTTTGGTGGTGTTTGAATTTTTTTTTTTGTATTGTACTAGACTTGTTGAACGATAATTTATTTTCTTTTGATTCATCATGTGTTATAATTTTATAAAGTGTTGATCTTTTGATGCATAATAATTTTCATTTTTTCTTAAGATAGTTATGTCAGGTTTTTCGCAATCAAGTGTTTCTTCCCAAAATTCTCGAGGAACCAAAAGAAAATGGGTTCTAGAAGAAGATGCTGTGTTGGTTGCTTGTATGGTCGACTTGCACAATGTTGGAACCTTTAATGCAGATACGGGGTTCAAAGCCGGTTATTTAAATGAGTTGGAAAAAATGTTATAAAAAGTTTTACCCCATGCCATGTTGAAGGCTAAACCTAATCTTGAATCGAGGATTAAGACATTGAAAAGGGATTGGTTAATCGTTTATGACATGCTTAGTGGAAAAAAAAATAGCAGCTTTGGTTGGGATGAGTATAGGTAACTTCTTGTTGTTGAAGATGCGGTGTGGAACTCATATATAAATGTAAGAATTATTTCAAGTCTTTATTATCTTATTTTGACCAAACTTATATCTAATATGAATTCCTCATTTTTATAGAGTCATAAAGAAGCCGCTAAATTCAAACATCGGAGTTTCCCTTATTACGACCAACTTACTGCTATCTACGTAAAAGATCGAGCCACTGGGAACGATGCTCAAACAACCGCTGATATTATTGAAGAAATAGATGTTTAGGATGTAGATACTACAAATACTCATGAAGAAAGAAACGATTTCCATGGATATGAAGCTGATGTTTCTTTGGATGACATTGTAACACCCCTATCCCGTACCCGTCGCTGGATTAAGGTTAGAAGCGTTACCAGACATATCAGAAACATTCACAGACAAAATCATACAGTCAATCATCATTCTCAGACATAATCTCCCTTAAGCGGGTCCTCGAGACCTTAATCGTGCTTAGAAGTCGAGTCAGGACTAAACTGAAACACATATGAAATTTCATGAAAATTTGAAACTTTTCTAAAATACAGGGGAGACACGCCCGTGGGAGGAGACCGTGTGCCCTCCACGGCTTCTACGTGTGTCCTTTCGTGTCTATATACTGACTTGGTCCCTACGGCCACCAGACACGGCCGTGTGTCCTAACCGTGGTCCTATACTGACTTCCCCACCACGGCCACCAAGCACGCCCGTGTTAAGGCCGTGTGGTTTTTAGGCTACATTCTGACAATTCACTGACGGTCTTAGGCACGCCCATGTGTCACAATTGTGTGACATTATAGGCCATTGACAAGGCCAAAGTGCCACCCATAAAGGTCAATAACCTACAAGCAACAAATATCATCCCTTTTCATTCACATATAACCATCAAAACATACTAAATAGTCATCCCAAATCATGCATATTTGACAACTAAGGAAATCACAACAATACCTTTAATAATCATCCAACCTATGCATTCAAAACCAATTCCAAACATACCAATTTGTATAACCAAATCTAAATTATGCTCAAACGCTATTCTTCTATATGCTTACCAACTCATAACCATTTCATAAATCATCTAATCATACCCAAAACAATTTCACACATCATATTCATTTAAGCATATTACCAAAATATAGCTAGGCAAATCACATGGCTAAGTTTTACAACACAAACATATACACATATATCTAGCCTATACATGCCATATTTAGCTATATACATTTTCAAAAGGGTACCAAAATGAGTTTAGAAGTGTGATGATGATCCTTGACGGTCCCGAGCTTACAGTAGCTATAACGACCTATAAGACTGAGAAAAACACACACAAAGTAAGCTTTCCAATAGCTTAGTAATTCATAATACCAATAAACTTAGCATATAAATGCTCAAAACGTAAAATCAATCTAAATTCACTAATGGCCCAATTTCACCATTATAATTCTTCTTAGTACATTCACTTAGGTCTTTCGTTCTTCAAAATTGCATATTAGTACACACTTTATTAGTTCATAGCTTTTCTATACATATAACATACTTACAATCCCATATTCAAATACATAATTCATCTAGGCAAGTTTAAGGAATTACTTACCTTCTTATACACACACAAGGTGTACTTATCAAATTTACCTGACACAAATATATAATTTACATATTCCTTGTTTCTCGAACTTGACAATTGAACCGTTTGTAATCTAATAGAATAGGTAGAGTGCTCAGAATAGTTATATAATGCCAACATCCCAGACGTGGTCTTAATTGTAATCAAATATCGATGCCACTGTCCTCGATAGGGTCTTATTCGTATTCAGATATTGATGCCACTGTCTCCGACAGGGTCTTACTCGTATCAAATATTGATGGCACTGTCCTAGACATGGTCTTACACGAAAAGCTCATATCGTTGCCAACGTCCTAGACGTGGTCTTACATATAATCAGATAACGATGCCTACGTCCTAGACGTGGTCTTACATATAATCAGATAACGATGCCTACATCCCAGACGTGGTCTTACATATAATCAGATATCGAAGCCATTGTCCCAAGTAGGGTCTTACATATAATCAGATATCGAAGCCACTGTCCCAGACAGGGTCTTACATATAATCAGATATCAAAGCCACTGTCCCAGACAGGGTCTTACACGATTATCAAATCAATGCCAACGTCCCAGACGTGGTCTTACATGATAAAACAGAACAGATACCTTTGTATTCCTAAGTTCATACAAAACTTATATGACTTATCACTATGTCGATCTTATCCCAGAATTCATATACATAGCATCACAAATGCAATCATTATCATTGATAGTCATGTAAATAAACTCAATTCAATACAATTACATTTATTAGCAATATGACTTACCTTGGATTCAGCTTATCGGAATAAAAACGGCTACTCGATTACTTTCGTTTTCCCGCGATCTAAGTCTGTTTTCTTCGGTTCTTGATCTAAATATATTCAGAATTAATCCTTTTATTCACTAATTCATTCAATTCAATCCATACACACATATTTTAGGCTATTTACAATTTAGCCCTCACATTTGCATATTTTATCAATTTAGTCCATTTTTCACAAAACATCAAATTCACAAAATCTACACATACCCATGCTTGGCCGAACCTCTCTAGGGACTATATAAGTCCAAATATTTCATCAAATTCACAAAAGTCCTCCAAAATAATATTTTCTCAATTTAGCCCTACTTAGCTAATTTCATTAAAACTTCAAGAACAAAACATGTTCATCTAATTCATATCTTTCATTTAACACCAAAAATCATCAAAAAGCTTAACATATCATCAATGGCATCTCACACAATCATCATCAATAATCAAAATTAATACATGGGTTTTGTAGCTCTCGAAGCAACGATTACAAAAACGTAAAAATTATCAAAAACTGAAACCAAATCATACCTAAATTTTGGCTTGCAAGTGCTGAATGCTTAACTCAAACTTTTCTCTTTTTCTTTTGATATTTTTGGCAAGAAAATGATGAAAATGAGGCCACTTTCTCATGTTCTTTTATTATAACATATTAATATAAAATATAAAATATAAAAATGCATGTATATTATTATAACATATACATAAACACATGTAAACATAATATGTTTACACATAGCCGTCCACTATCTATACTTTTGGCCAAATTGCCACATAAAGCCCTCACTTTTACAAAGCCACAACACTTTGATACCTTAATAAATAGCATACAACTTTCACATTTAATGCAATTTCATACTTGGTCAAATTAAACACACAAACATACAAATTAGCTCATGGAAATTTACCACATGCTTAGTCACGTAATAACGGCACAGAAAATAATATTAATATATTATTTAGACTTGGATTTATGGTCTCGAAACCACTGTTCCGACTAGGGTACAAATCGCACTATTACAGACATGGATCTTTCAGCTACACAACCGCAACCAGCTAGAAACCAAGGTGATTCCACATTTTCAAAGAAGAAAAAAAAAGATTTCTGATGCAAGTGATTCTTCTACTTCATTTAATGATGCTGCCACTTTATTGGCGAAAAACATACGGACAGTTGGCCTTGAAATCATTAAGAGTATTACCTCCGAAGTGCTAATTCAACAAAAGTTAGAAATGACCATTCAAGAAAGTGCTCTGAAATTATATTCAACATTATGTGAAGTAGAAGGTTTAACTGAGAATGAGCGCTATCGCGCATTGAGCAAAATTCCAGATCATCCAACGCAAATGCTCATTTTCTTTAGTTTACCTTCTGCTGTACGATTGGAATGGGTCCGAAGATTTCTTACTGACCATTAAAAATCATGGTTGTGTTGATGATATTTTGATAACTTTTTGTGTTTGTAATATTTGGATGATATAATGACATGATAGAATGTCATTACAATATTGTAACTTTTTGATGTTGTAAAATTTTAAAACATATGAATTATGACATATAAACTAATGAAATCATGTAACTTTTTGTTAATATACGAATATTATGCTTGAAATGTGAAATATAATTCTCAAGTTATTTATTACTTCTAATATTTTGTTTTTTATTGTAGAATAATTAAATTATTTGTTTCACTAATGATATTTTAGCACATTAAATATGTATTATAGTTTAAAAATAATAAAGTAAATTATATATTATTTTTATAGTATTATATATTATGATTTTTTTAATTCATATAATAATAATTATATTAAAAATGTTATTAGATTATTTTTTTACTAAATTATATTTAATAATAATTATGTTAAAATATGGTTAAATTATTTATTATTTTTATTAAATTAATTTTAATAATAATATTATTAAAATTTAATAACAATAACAATAATCATCTATTTAAAAAAAATTCTACTATGGGTATTTTAGTCATTTTATTTTTTTCATTATGTTATTACATCATTTCATTCAACCAAATACAAGAATACTATTACAATTCTATTCTATTCCATTCAACCAAACAGTTGAATTACTAATTACAGCTGTATTTGATTAGATTGAACCAAAGATACCCTTAATTTCTTCAAACAAGGCTTGTTTTGAGTTCAGCTTCATCAGTTGTCTTCAGAAGAAATCTCAAGACCCAACCAATCACAACCTGAATCTGCTCCTTCTACAGGATTGTGATTGGTTGATTTCTAAGAACATTTGAAGCTTATGGGGAATTGCTATGACAGATATCATATCGTTTAATGGCACATATTTTAACGAGTTACTAACAAGTCAGGAATTGCTCAAGTTTCTTTTTCGTCTTATCCGTTAAATTATGATCAGATTGCTTCAGGTCATACCTTTATCTAATTGGCTGGCATCTCGAACCGGCAAACAGGGCAACAATGACTTTGCTTCAACCACTTTTGGATGCAATAACAATAAAAGTAGGACAGCAAAGCATCTGAGAAATATCTGCTCCAACTTTAAGTTCAAATATACCATACAATCATTCTCATCTCCATCTTCAACCTTAACCCTCTTTAGCATCTCATTAACTAACAACTCTTTTACCGGAACCATGCCATAATTTCTGCTCTGAAATTCTGACGCAGCTTTAGCCAAAGCTCCCCCCCCATCAAAATCCCATCATTGTGATTGTAATCGTGCTCCACATTGAATGCCTGTATTTTTAACCGTAATGGCAAGACTTCATAATTAGTTCCACTGCTAAGCACCCAATCCGATATTCTTCGGCCAAGTCTGAAATGTTCATGAATGAACCAACCGGGTCTGTGCTGATTCAGAGTCCTGTAAACGTGGGGCCAATAATTTCGTGAACTTAGCTCTCATTTTGCTGAATGTTAAGATTGAAACCAAAGGTTTCTCGGAAGTACAAAGGATTGGCGACTGAATAGGTGTCTGCTTGGCAATCATGGCGTAAGTACAAAGGTTTCTCGGAAGTACAAAGCTTTTTTTGTCCTTGTTTTCAGTTATGTATTTTGTCCTTGTTTTCAGTTATGTACTGTTGGTTTGCTGCCCTTGTTGTTGTTTTGCAGGTTGACTTTTGTTTTTTTTTGGTTGAAGTTTGCCTTCCTTTTTCTAATAAAATGATTAATGCTTAGAAAAAAGAAAATGATTAAATTAACATAATTATTATAAATTTTTTTAACAAAAATAAATTATTAAAAAGTACTTATTCATATTTTATCATTATATATAATTTATATAACAAAATTTAATCATAGAAAATGATTTTTATATAATTTTCTTCCTTTTATTTTGTATCATATTTCATATGTTATTTACATTTAATCCTAAAATATCATTCATTAATTTTAATATTTTTAGTATTGAAATATCATGTTTAAATTTATTTATCAATTATTAATAAAATTTATAAAAAATAATAAAATTTAATATAATACAATCTACTTGTGCATTGCACGAGCTAGAAAGTTAAGTACTTTAATTGATTAATAAATTATGAAGGAATATTATATCTTATTAACATCAATTAAATTATTATATTTGCATCTAACCAAAATTTTATACTTTATATAAATTATTTTATTAAATAATGTTTGTATTGTTGTGTTTATTATTATTTTACTCAATCGATATGAATTTATTAATAAGAGAAAATGTCGGTAAATACCAATCTCTTTCATTACAAAAACTCTCGGAACAACCATTCAAACGGAAGCACTCTCGACCTTAAACATCCAATTCCTACACAAACAAACAAATAGCTTAAAGACAAAACTCAATCATCACCTCTCAAAACAACAAATACATAAGCATAAGAGTAAAACACAATAAAAAAAATACTTATCACCAAGCGAAAATCATTTCACCACTAAGTTTTAAATAATCCAAGTTCCCTCACCCCTGAGAACATAAGATCCTTTAAATACAATGCACATTTATTACTACTAGTATGTTTAAAAATGTGTAAATTTATGTGTTGCAAAATTTACAATGTCAATCATATAACAATTTTAGAAGCTTTCATGCCTCTCCTTGGCCTTTTGTGAATAAGAAATGGTGTTAAGGCATGTTGACCTTTAATACAAATGTTGGAATTGAGTGTAATTTGGGTTTTTGCAGCCCTTTTATTTGCCATCAATTGAGTTTTTGACATCGCTTGATGTGGAAATATACCACTGAGATTCCATTATCAATGATGATCTAATTATTTACTAAGATGAAGATTTTTCATCTGAACTTCTAAATTCAGATGAAGTGCAATGACAGATAAAGCAGACATTCTTCTGCATGCGCCATATGATTGATGCGATTAAAGATACGTTAAAACAAAACTGAAAATCATTTGGGAAGAACAGATGACAGCTTATACCAGCTTGTATGGTCTACTCAAAAACATACCAGAACTGATGTTGCTCCAGAATAACCTAAAGTAGTCAGTCTATTTTTTTACTGCTAGCATTAGTATCCGTTGAATTTTTCTTGAAAATGATTGGAATGTCATGAAACTAAGGCAGCATTCATTGGTATTCAATAGAGTACCTTCTATTTTT
This sequence comes from Gossypium bickii, assembly GCA_025503065.1. Classification (NCBI taxonomy): domain Eukaryota; kingdom Viridiplantae; phylum Streptophyta; class Magnoliopsida; order Malvales; family Malvaceae; genus Gossypium; species Gossypium bickii. Next base: position 48,514,488 of record CP106709.1, on the reverse strand, counting down.
TTTTCCTTCTTTTGATAGCTTATTTAATAAGGATGTCTGATCCTTGATTGCTTTATTTTTGTGGAGTTTCACTGCAGCTACACGACTGTGATTATATCGATGAAGTAACAGAAATAAACCATCCTCCTGCCTTCCTGCATCATCATCTAGGGCAAGTTTTTATCCCATTGATCCACCTTCCGGACCTTATGGAAGACGGTAAGCTAAAGAAGCTTGTAACAGTTGGGCTACTATGCGAAGGCAGAGGCTCTTTGTTTGGACATCACAGAGCCGAAATTCGTCTACCTTTGGAACTGCTGATTGTTTGAACGGCTAGAAGCCTTAATGCTAGAAATCCTGATGCATGGTATGTCATATAAACATGATAATGTGTGTAAGTTGAAGACAGGAAGATTATATATCCGCCAACCTTGCCTTCATATGTTCAGCTTTGTAATCAGTGTCAGGTGGCAGCCAGAGTTCCCCCAAACACTTCAGTAGGTCATCAGGGACCTCCCTTTTAACAAGGCTCTGAGAAGAGAAGAGCAGACCCCATAACCCCAGTGAAGTGATCAGGGGAACTCAAGAGGACAGCTGACTCTATTTCTCCTTTTCGGTTAGATGCTTAGGCAATAGGAAGCCAACCTACCAATTTATAGGTGAAGATGGCTCTAGGGGCCAAGTAATTGTGACCCTTCAACAGATCGGACCGGCATTAGATATGAAAACAAGTCCACACATGGCAATACTGAAACTGAATCCAGCCAGAATTATGGCATTTGGGGACTAGAGATGAGGAGATAGAGGATATTCCTGACGTGATTGGACATGAGCTCTCCCCACACCTTTTCCATGCTTCTATCCTTGTCATAGTTCGGAAAGTGCTATATGCATTGCTCCTAATAACTTCGATATATCTGCCATTAACACTTGTATGTATGTTTTTGAGAAGGCATTACACAAAAAAGGTCCATTGCGAATACCAGATTTCAACTAGCAGCTGCTTAGAAACCATGTGGGGTGAAGAAAATGACGGGTAGAGAATAAAAGTATATATGGCCAGAATTTTATGCAACTCAAGACCTCTAAAATCGTTACTAAGGATTCATCTGGGCTGTTACTGCGTCTAGATTAACTTTTCACATGGGAATAAAAGTATATATGGCCAGCAATACTGAAGAAAATTGTCAGTGTCTTACATAATAATTGAGGTTAATCAGGATCAGATACTAAAATAATCTTCCTAGATTAATTTGAAGGGAATTATGCTTTTTTATCAGCTGTATCATTAAGTATAGTTTCATGGCTAACTAGCAATCATTGATAGCTTTCCTAGCAAGGTTAGGCTATTGTCAGTAGGGATTTAAATTGTGGTCCCGGCCGCATTGCGTTTATCACGGTTGCGGACATAACAAATGCTATTGCGATCACTGCGGGTATCGCGATCGTAAATTTTATTTTAAAATTCGCACAACTTATTGTAAAACATAATAGCAGATTTGGCAATAGCAATTTTGGACGGCGCCGCTATCGCTATATAGTGAGCGCTATACCAATATCGGACCGCTATTTAAATCCCTAATTGTCATAATATCATTTCAACTATGCCTCTTATGTATTGCTGATGCTACGAGAGATTGCCCTGAATAAAATTTCTCAAGGCCAAGTTGATGTTGCCATCACGAGGCACGGTGTCTCATACTTGAAAAACGGTTTCTTTTTCATATGAAAAGTGAAAAGAAAAGGTTGGAATGGACAGACCTTTACATTGTAAGAGTCGGGAAATCCAAAAGGCCTTTTGTCCACTTGTTACTATTATTCTCTTCACTTCTATCGCTGCTATATCCCTTTATTTATTTTTCCCTCAAATATTGGGCAGGTTCAATTCCAACAACATCAAAGCTATCATTTACCCCACCTGTGGATCACCATTTCAAACTCTGCACCTTTGCCTATTTATACACCGAACCCTCGGAGCATAAATATACCAAGAAAGTGTTGCATAGCGTGAGAAAGGGAAAGTCAGCTGTTCCCTGGAGTTCCTCTGATCACTTCATTGGGGCTATTTTACGACACTTGACACAGGGAATTTGGTCCTACTGAAGTGTTTGGGGGAACTCTGGTAGACAGTGGACACTTGTCAGCGGCAGCAGTGTTGGAAGCATAATAAAAAATAAATTAAATACTAATTTTTTTTTTATTACACACAAATAAACACAATACAAACTTTTTTTTTTTTCTCTCTATACTAGCTGCTGCTACTTTTTCCCTCTATAACTCACAACACTTTTGTTTCTTTCTTTCTTTTTTTCCCTCAAGCTCACTAACTTTTTCAGCACACTCATTCATTCCTCATAAGACTCTACTTAAATATTTATAAGCATAGTAAACCGACAAACTTTATCATGCCTTGCCGTCCAAGACTACTCAAGCTGCTGCCATCATCATTATCCTTTGTCCTTGATTTTTCATGAAATTTCAACATGATAAGCCTTATCATTTCTGCAGGCCAATTTGCAAAGTTGCAGGCCACTTTGCAATTCAATGTCAAGCCACGTTTCCATGAGGTTGAAAGCAAACTTGGATAGAATTTCTTTGGCTGCAATTTTTGACTTTGAAAATCGGTTTGTTTTCTAACATTCCCACTCAAACCGAGCTTTTCATTCCAAGCTTTTCTTTGAGTGTATGAAATATGTCCGCAATGGCTTTGTAAAAATGTTTGCCAATTGATCTTCTGTTCTGTAGTAAATAAACTTCACATTTTTATTTTTCACTTGCTCTCAAATAAAATGATACTTTGTATCGATATGCTTGCTTCGACTATGAGACACTAGATTCTTTGCAAGAGATATTGTGGACATGTTGTCAACATAAATTGTAATTGGACCTTCTTGTATAATAGATAATTCACCCAAAATATTCTTCAACCAAATTGCTTGACACGTGCATGTTGCAACAACCATGTATTCTGCTTCACATGTTGAGAGGGCTACTATTTGTTGCTTTTTTGATGACCATGAAAATGCTACAAAGCCAAATGGAATAAATATCCAGATGTGCTTTTGCGATCATCCAAGTCACCACCATAATCACTATCTGAATAACCAACCAATTTTGAACTTTGTGAGTGTGTATAAAATAAACCCTGATCCATCGTACCTTTGATGTATCTCAAAATTCTCTTTGCTGCAATCAGGTGATCTTGTTTTGGCTTTTCCATGTATCTGCTAACTATTCCCACTGCGTACATGATGTCTGGCCGCGTGATAGTCAAGTACCTTAAACTTCCAATGATACTTTTAAACAACGTTAGATTTACCGACTCTCTAGATGAATCAACACTTTCTGCTAGCGTGGCTATTGGCTTGCAATCTTTTATACTGAATTTTCTTAAAATATGTTCCGCATACTTCTTTTGAGACACAAATGTTCCATCTTTCATTTGTTCCACTTCGACTCCAAGAAAGTATGACATTTCACCATTTGTCATTTCAAAAAATTCTTTAGTCATAGCTTTCTTAAAGTCATTAAACATACTTGGATTGTTTCTTGTGAAATTCATATCATCCACATATAAGCACACGATCATGATGTCACCAACTTCATTTTTCTTCATATATAGAGCATGCTCATATGGGCTTTTCATGAACCCATTCTTTTGAAAGTATTCATCTATTCTTGTGTTCCATGTTCTCAGTGCCTGCTTCAGTCCATATAATGCTTTCTTCAAGCGATAAACTTTGTCTTCTTGTCCATGTTTACTATATCCAGGTGGTTGTTCAATGTAGACTTCTTCTTATAGATAGCCATTAAGGAATGCTAACTTTACATCCATCTGATAAATTTTCCATTTATTTTGTGTTGCAATTGCCATGAGAAGTCTTATAGTATCAATTCTGGCGACTGGAGCAAATACTTCATCATAGTCCACACCATATCTTTGCTTGTAGGCTTTTGCAACTAGTCTTGCTTTGTATTTCTCCACTTTTCCTTCTTTGTTGGTCTTTGTCTTGTACACCCATTTGACTCCAATTGGACTATGTCCTTCTGCTAGACTTGTTAGCTCCCATGTGTCATTTCTTTTTATTGCTGCAATTTCTTCATCCATTGCCTTCTTCCATCTGACATCTTCAACTGCATCTTTATACATTATTGGATTGCATTATGTCATTAGACAAAATAATGAATAATCGAGTGTTGTTTCTATGGGTTCTGTAACCTCATAAATATCGCGTAAACTATGCATTCTTGCAGGTGCTTCCTCTCAGTTGCTGGTATTGCTACTAGTTGGTGATGATGATGTTGTAGGAGTTGTTGTAACATGACTTGGAGGAGGGCTTTGATCATCGCCTTGTTCTTGATTAATGAAGTCGTTGTCTCTGTCATCACTGAAAAATAATCCTTCAATTTTCTTCTCTTCTTCGCTTCATCTTCAATAATCAACTTCATCGAATTCAACATCTCTTGAAATAATAACTTTCTTGGTGAGAGGGTTGTATAACCTATATGCCTTGCTTATCTTTTCATAACCAATGAAAATACATTTTACTCCTTTATCGTCAAGCTTCTTTCTCGTCTGGTTAGCAACATGAGCATATGCGATTCATCCAAAAATCTTGAGATGTCTCCTGGCTTTTGATTGCTCCAAGCTTCATTTGGCGTCTTATATTTCACACTTTTTGTTGGACACTGGTTCACCAAATAAACAGCACATTGAACAACTTCAGCCTAGAAAGTTCTTGGTAAATGCTTACCTTTAACCATGCTTCTTGCCATATCAAGAATAGTGCGATTCTTTCTTTCAGCGACTCCATTTTGTTGTGGCGTGTATGCAGTTGTCAACTGGTGAATAATTTCGTGTTCCTTGCAAAAGCTTTCAAATAGCTTTGAAGTATACTCACCACCTCTATCAATTCTAAATATCTTAATGAAATGTTCACTCTGTTTTTCTACCATGTCTTTGGACTCGATAAAATTTTCAAATGCTTCTGATTTTGTTTTAAGAAGATATATACAACTTTTTCTACTAAAATCATCAATAAAAGTAACATAGTACCTATTTCCACCAAGTGATGGTATATCAAAAGGACCTGCTATGTCAGAGTGCACGATATCCAATGGTCTCCTGGCTTGTCAAGTTTTTCCCATTTCAAAACTCTGTCTGTTTTGTTTTCCTTTAATGCAGGCTTCACACAGCTGATCATGAGGATTAATTTTTGGCAACCCATTCACCATATTTTCTTTTGACAATAGCTTCAGACCGGAAAAATCCAAGATGCCCAAACCTTAAATGCCACAACCATGAATCATCTTTAATTGCATCCTTCATACATTTCACCTCTCCAGATTCAATGTCAATAGTAAACAGACGGTTATGCATCATATCAACTTGGGCAATTAATTCACCACTCTTATTTTTTAAGGCGAGCATGCAATCCTTCATATGTACTTCATATCCTTTTTCTAAAAGCTGTCCAAGGCTGATGATGTTATTTTTCAAAGCTGGTACATAATAAACATCTGATATGAACTTCTTTTCTCCATTCTTTTGTGTAATAGTAACTTTGCCTTTACCTTTGACCATGGCATGCGATTCATCTCCAAACGTTACTTGTCTATGAATATTCTCATCCAACTCTGAAAATAAGTCTTTTCGGCCACACATGTGATTGCTGGCGCAATAATCAAGATACCAAATATTTTTACTTGATTTTTCACTTTCTTTATAAGTGAGGAATACACTAGATTCAATGTTTTCTTCTTCTTTAGCTGCTACTACATGATTTCTCTCCTCCATCTTGGGATTTAATCTATACTTGTAACTATAATGGCCATATTTATTGAATTATAACATTGTATCTGAGATTTATTTCCTTGTTGAAATCTACCTCTGCATTGACCTCGGCCTCGAGCTCCTTGTCCATGACTTGATGTTTGATATTCTTCACTTGTTTGGACTTTACCATATGATTGATTTCCTTGTCCACGTGTTCCTCGTCTACCTCTATTTCTGCTTCTATATCCTCCACGGTATCCTTCACAATTGCTTGTACCTTATCCAAAGTTATCCCTAACTCCACTTTCGTTGAAGGACAACTTGCTTTGCAAGACTTCGTCCAAATTTTCAGTATCATCATTTTGCTTCATTTTATACTCATGGGCTTGGAGGGAACCCACAAGTTTGCCGACTGATATTTATGATAAATCTTTTGACTCTTCAATGGCAACCACCACATAATCAAATTTGCGTGTCAATGATAGCAAAATTTTTCCATTACTCTGACATCATCAAGTGTTTTTCCATTCCTTTTCATTTCATTTACCACCGCTTTCACTCAGATGACATAATCATCAACGTTTTCTGAAGGTTTCATTTTCAACGTCTCAAATTTGGCTCTAAGGGTTTGTAAATGTACCTTTTTGGCTTTTTCCGCTCATTGAAGGGATTTTTGCAAAATTCCCCATGCTTCCTTTGATGTCTTCACATCTGAAATTTTTTCAAAGGTTGATTCATCGACATCTTGAAAAATAAAGAACAGCGCCCTCTTATCCTTTTTATGAGCTTCTTTCATTACTCTTTTTTCTTCATTTGTCAAAGCCGCTTCGGCAGCTGCATTTTCGGGCTCGACATATCCTCCTTCGACAACGTCCCAACAATCTTGAGAACTGAGCAAAGCCCTCATCTAGATGCTCCAGTTGCCATAATTTGTCTTTGTTAATTTTGGGATCTAAAATTGAATCATGTTTGCCATTGTCATCAACACGAACCTAGCTCGGATACCACTTGTTAGAAGCATAATAAAAAATAAATCAAATACTAATTTTTTTATTACACACAAATAAACACAATACAAACTCTTTTTTTTTTCTCTTTATACTAGCTGCTGCTACTTTTTCCCTATATAACTCACAACACTTTTCTTTCTTTCTTTTTTCTTCCCTCAAGCTCACTAACTTTTTTAGCACATCATTCATTCTTCATAAGACTCTACTTAAATATTTATAAGCATAGTAAACTGACAAACTTTATCATGCCTTGCCGTCCAAGACTATTCAAGCTGCTGCCATCATCATTATCCTTCGTCCTTGATTTTTTATGAAATTTCCAGCATGATAAGCTTTATCATTTCTGCAGGCCAATTTGCAAAGTTGCAGGCCACTTTGCAATTCAATATCAAGCCACATTTCTTTTGGATAGAAATTCTTTGGCTGTAATATTTTACTTTGAAAATCGGTTTGTCTTCTAACAAGCAGCAGCAACAAATGTTGTTGGAGGCTTATTTCATGTCTAGGCATATTAAAGAATGAGTCAACCTGTTGTAACAGTTGAAGAGTTAGTAGTTAGTTTGTCAAGAAATGGTTAGTTGTTAGTTATTAAGCAGTTAACAAAGTCTGTATAAATACCTTAAGTTCAGACTCTTGCGATATGCTTTTGGTTTCTTTCTGTTAATAAAGAAGCTATTCATGGTTCTATATAGTCATGCTATATCTTTTCAAGGCAAAGCTTCCCCAGTACCATGTAAACTTCCTCACCAATGTAGTTCAATGCTGTTTGATGAAACCGTGTCTTTCACTCATGTCATGCATCATTTTAAACATCATATTTAGTTTCATATTGCATCACTGTAGACATCATATCTGGTTTCATTTTGCATCATTTGGTTTTGTTCTTATTCTTATTTTTTCCTCATACTCATTTTTCGTATTTGCATAACTATCATCTACAGCTCCAACAATGTCAAGATTCATAATGAAATTTACTATCAGTTTCTCTTGGTAAAATAACTACTCTTTTAAACCCATTTACAAAATTTATCAAATAATTAAAATAACTTCAATAAGAAACAAATGAAAGAACGTGAAATACACAAAGTTCGTAACTATCTAATTGGTTGCTATTTTAAACCGGAAAATAGGGCAACAATGGCGATGCCTCAACCACTTGATGTAATCACCATGAAAAGTATGAGAACAAGGCATCCGAAAAGCATCAAACCCAACCTCGAGCTCCTCCAAACATATCATGCAGTCTTTTTCATCTCCAGCTTCTATTCATACCATCTTTAGCATCTCCTTAACCAATGACTCTTTAGCCAGAACCATGCCATAGTTAATGTTTTCTATAGGAACTTAGAAAACAGAATAAGAGTTTTCTGTGTATTCTTGTGCTTTAAGCCACAATATCTTGCTGAAAAAACAAAGAAATGAGCTCAAGCAACTAAGAACAGAAAGCTTGAATAAGAACCAAAACAAGAAGAAAATTTTTTGTTGAATGATTCATCATCAATTTCTAAAAACAAAAGCATTATATATAACAAGTAATCAACTAGTCAAAAGATGAAAATATTACCTAAACATACCTAACTCCACTAACAAATTCTTAAAACTTATAAAACTTTGCTTGCACACTTGGTTAAGTTGATTTACCAAATCTATCAGCACCAAATTACATCAAATACATTATTAACTTAGTTCTAGTGTAACTAAGTAACAAAAAATCAACTAAAAGTAACAAAACAATAGCATATGCTTCAGCTGCAACTTCCATGGCACGAACTGCTATGGTCTGCATGAAAGCCATCTTTTAACATTTTCAAACTCTGATTCTAATTCAGCCATAGCTCTTCCCATCGAAATCACATCATTGTAATGATCCACAATTGATGCCTGTTGATGTGTCTCTAACTGACAATGATCACAATAAAGGCAAGCGCATCTATCGTTTAATAGTATAGTTATGGTAAGACCGAAAATATCGTATCCACAAGGACCAATAGTACTAGTAACTATTTTCTTATTATCTAGCCTAAGAATTGGAGTGATTTCATTTAAACTAAAACTAATTAAAAGCACGGCAGAGAATGAATTAGGAAAACACTTTTAGACAACTTTATGAAAGAGGTAATACCCAAGGAAGAATCCACCTAGACTACACTTATTACTTCTGATTCATACGATTTATTCACTTGACTTAATTTGTAGAAATCCCTGGTTTATGTTAATATCTCTTTTAAGACTAAAAACAACTGACTCTAGGCTGATTAATTGGAATCTCTTTCTAATTAAAACCCCCATTGTTGCATTAACTCGATCTATGGATTCCCTTATTAGATTTGACTTTAATCCGGTAGATTTATGTCGTCCTATATCTAAGATTGCATTCAACTCCACTGAATTGTGTTGATCTACTCTTAAACAGGGACTTTTGGTCCTCTGAATAAGCACATTCGACTTGAATCAATAACTTGAATTATTAAAACAAGAATAAGAACTCACAATTAAGATTAAGAACAAGTATTTATCTTATAAATGAAATAGTAATAAAAATTCATCTAGGTATCATCCCCTCAGGTATTTAAGGGATTTAGTTCATACTAATAGAGGGAAACATCTTAAAATAAGGAAAACTAAAAAACATAAGAAAACCCAAAAACTTCAAGAGAAATTGATAGGAGATCTTCAGTCTTGATGGAGATCCTTCTTCCAAGCTACTCGTAATGGCTGTCTTCGAGTATTTTCTGTTTTCTACTCTGTGTCCCTTTAGGCTCTCCCCTAGGGTGTTTATATAGGCTTTGGAGTACTTTTCTTGGCCCACAAGTAGTCTTTTCCGAATAGAATTAGACTTGGGTTAGGCAGGGACACGCCCGTGTTTGATAGCTTAGGCCGTGCTCGATTCTGCTCATCACACACGGCCGTGTGGTCTGCCCATGTACGACAGTTCAGGCCGTGTTGATTTCTAAGGTAGGCCCATTTTGTCCCTTTTTGGCCCGTTTCTCATTCTTTTCGACTCCCTAAGCTCTCCTGAGTGTAAAACATGAAATTAAAGGATTATGAGCATCAAATTCATCAAATCAAATGAAAATTCATCCAAAAATAAGCCAAGCATGGGGTCAAAATATGTATAAATTATAGTTTATGAAATATCCCCACACTTAAGCCTTTACTTGTCCTCAAGCAAAATCCTCAACTCACAATTAACATTAACTTCCTTAATTCATAATTCTCATCAATAATGTCTCATCATAATTCACAGATAATTCATACATTGATAATTTAACTAAATGAATATTAAAGATCCAAACAATTCAAGTCACAAATTTTATAGCATGAAAACATAGGTGTTTCCCCTTATCTAAATAATTATCTTTGATTCAAAACTGACAAGAATTGACATCCTCACTAAAGGTTCACTCAAATCACTCAAAGTGCTTGCATGGGCTTGCATGAAAATCAAATCTCCACCACTATAAAATGAGATGATACACAAATCAAAATGTCTTTAAAAAGGGTTGTAACGGGGCTTGGGTTAAAGGTGTGGATAGAGGCTGAATTAGAGGGTTAGAATTGAGATTGAATTGACAATTTACCTAACTAGAAAAATAAACTAATACTGAATAATTACAATTGAAAAATAACACGAGCTTCTTATCAAAATGTGAAATTAACTGCTTAAGCTCAAATAACATAGAATTAGTAATATATATATATTTAAGAATAAAAATAAGAAAGAATTTAACAACTGAAATAAAGAACATACTTAGGCAACTGCTTAACTCGAATCTCAACAAAAAAGGGCTAACATAATAGGAAAAATTCTCATAATGGGTTTTGGGTTAATATTAAGGGTGAGTCAAGAATGGTTTATTAAGCTCAAAGGGGTTTACTAGGGGTTAATTATGAAGGTAGGTTTTTAATGGAGTAAGTGGGTTAAAACCTAGGTGCCTTTTTCATCTCAGTATATTAAATCAAGGGTGTGGTCTTAACATGCATAATTGAAGCAAGTTCTAGAATAACAAATCAATATTGACACACTCATAACCAAAAATAAAGTGAGCAAGAAAAGTATATGCTCTAAAAGGCTCAAAGTCTCACAAAATTTATGGTTTTTGATGTCAACCTTGCAAATTTCAAACTTCAAAGTAATATTTAAATTAAGGGAAACAACCTAATAAATTTTTAATTCTAAAAATAGACTTATCATGCTTGATTCTCTAATGTCTTAAAGTTTAAACGATCAATACACAATTACCTATGACGTAATTCAAAACATATCAATGAAAATCATAAGTTAATAGAAGTTTCATAGTAATATGAGAAAATTACTTAAGAACAAGACATAATTCAGGGATTTTCTAATAATACTATAATTAACCTTCCCACACTTAAGATGTATATTGTCCTCAATGTACAAAGATAGATAATGACAATATTGTAAGAAAATCATAAGATAGGGAGAGAAGTGAAACTTCCTGAATTTTGGATGGAATCCGTGAAAAGGAGCCTGGTGAATTAGGCAGAGGTGAATGTGACCTTGAACCTTTGGAAATCGAGTCAATGAAGCAACCTGTATGAACTGGTCAATGAGGAAGTGATGGCATATCTGCTGTAAAGTGGTCGCGTACAGGGAGACCGCGCCGGGATTCTTCCGCTTTTTCGAAGCGGGGATGGCGACCTTGGTCTTGCGTCAAGTATTAGTCATTGTGTACCTAAAAACAATTTGCAATAAATAATTCAGCATCACCACAAGTAATATCGAAATAGTCCTAAATAACAGGATATTCCTAACATAGTGAATTTAAAAGTTAAGCAAAAAATAGTATTTTTAAATTAACAATACTAACTTATGGTACCCTAAGCTAAATCTAAATGGAATGAATAATAAGAAAAAAATAATAAAGATAATACAAATAATAAAAATAAATAATAGAAAATAAATAATAGAAAATAAATATGAATTCAAAATAAGGGGAAAAAGAGTGACCAACGGTGGCAAGGATGGTGGCCGGAGTGGGGCGCAACGGGTTTCGGGTGGGGGAAAGGTTGGCAGCATAAGGTGGTGGCTGGTGTGGTGGCGGTACAAAGAAAGAATAAGGGAAAGGGAAAAGGGGAGGGGGAAAGAAAGAGGGAAAGAAGAGGGAAGGGGAAGAGTTTCGGGTTGAGGGAGAAAGAAAACGGAGAAAGAAGGGAGGAGGTTGGTCGGTGGTGGCCGGAAGTGGGAAGGGGGAAAGCTGCGGTGGCTAGGGTTGGGGGGAAATTTGGGGGAGAAGGTGAATAGTAGACGAGGGTTTAAATAGGGATTGGGGCTCACGGTCGACGCCCATGCTCATGTGCCCTGTGTTTAGCCTGTGTGTTTTGTAAATTTAGGTTTAGTACATGTCTGATTCTTGACCCACGCCCGTGTATAGGCTCACACGGCCGTGTTAATTAATCAGTATCGCCCACGATTTTAAGGCAAGCCCGTGTGGATTTATCGCATCCCGTGTTCTTTAGTCAGTTTCGACCACGACCGCGTTGCACGACCGTGGCATTTTATCTCAGCCCGTGTTTTGGGGAAAATTTTTGTCCTATTCCTGCATGGTCTCCGTCACGCCGATGTACCTACTCGTTGTGTCTACACGGCCACGACCACTCCCGTGTGCAAGGCCGTGTGGGTAGGGAAACCTGCGCTTATTAATTTGGCTAGTTTTTAGTTAGGTGCTAAAAATAAAAAATATAGACATTAATGGGGTTAGTACTCGGGTTGCCTCCCGAGAAGTGTTTATTTAGAGTCTAAGCTCGACTCACCTTTCATTCGCATAATCATGATGGTTCGAGGAGTTGAAATTCTATCAATTTTGTTAAAATAAGGTTTTAGACGAGTTCTATTTACCTTGAAGGTGACAAATTTGGAATGAGTTACCTTGACTGTACCGTATGGGAAAATATTAAGTACCGTAAAATGGGTTGTTCCATTAGGTTCAGAAGTGGCAATACAAGGATTTGCATTATCCATTAGAACTTGGTCTCCAACCTTAATTTTGCTCGTTTTATTTTTAGGCTCGTCATGGCTCTGCTTTAGTTCATCGTGTACTTTCAATTTCTCCTTAAACTGTGTTCGCATTCGTCTAGTTCCTCGATCTGGAGCCTTCGTTCCTCATGAATAGTTTTGTTCTCAATATGAGAGCTAGACCATGGCTCTGTCATCTTTTTCCGAGGAATTTCCTACAAAGTAGATTGAACATTAAGTTCACTTACATTAACAGGATTTGTATCCTCTTGATCACTAGATATTCTGACAGAATCACGTGCTTGGAGTTTAATCATGTCATTACCTACATGAAGTATTAATTCCCCTGTACCAACATCAATAATGGTCCTAGCAGTTGCTAAAAAGGGTCGTCCTAAAATTAAAGGAACGTCACTATCCTCATCCATGTCTAAAACAACAAAGTCTACTGGGAATATGAATTTATCAATTTTTACTAGCACATCTTCAATTATATCCCTAGGAACTCAAATGGTTTTATCAGCTAATTGAATGCTCATCCTAGTTTGTTTGGGTTTCTCAAGACCTAGCTATTTAAACATTTTATAAGGCATAACATTGATACTTGCCCCTAAATCAGCTAAGGCATTATTAACAGATAAACCACCAATTAAGCAAGGAATCGTAAAACCCCCTGGATCTTTTAATTTGTGGGGTAGTTTATTCTGTAAAATTGCTGAGCAAACTGCATTTAACTCCACATGCGACGCATCGTCTAACTTCCGTTTGTTTGCCAAAAGCTCTTTTAAAAATTTTACCGAATTGGGCATCTACGAAAGAGCTTCAATAAACGTTAAGTTAATATGTAATTTCTTTAAAAGTTTAAGAAATTTACCGAATTGTTCATCTGTACGGTCTTTCTTCGTCGCATTGGGGTATGGCACACGAGGTTTGTACTCTGTACTTACCAGTTTTGGTTTATTATGGCTTACCTCCGCCTTACCTTTATCTACCATGTTTTTTTGCCTCGGGTTTGGCTCGTCTAACCCTTCACTATCGTGAGCAGTAATGGCATGGAGTTGCTCCTTTGGGTTAGTTTCAGTGTTGCTTGGCAGACTGCCTTGTGGTTATTCAGAGATCAGCTTAGCAAGCTAGCCTATTTGGTTTTCGAGCCCTTGAATCGATGCCTATTATTTTTAAGTGCTGTTTCAGTGTTTTGAAAATGGGTGTCTGACACCGAGATGAATTTTGTTAGCATCTCCTCAAGGTTTGGTTTTTTCTCCTGTGGGTAGGGTTGCTGTTGAAAGCCTAGAGGGGGTTGTTGTCTCTGATTTCCTTGACCACCCCATGAGAAGTTTGGGTGGTTTGTCCAGCTTGGATTGTAAGTGTTACTATAGGGATTATTCTGAGGTCTAGAATTATTACCCATATAGTTCATCTGTTCACTTTCTATGCCAGGGTTGTGGGATGGATATTCTGTATTGCCTATTCCTCCTCCATTCGTATCGCACTGCATCCTTAGATGTACTTGCGAAGAACCACACAGACCATCAATCTTTTTATTTAAAAGCTCTACCTGGTTTGAATAGCATTGTCACTGCGTCGAGGTTGAAAACACCGGCTGCCTTTGCTGGCTTCGTCCTCATAACTTGCCATTGATAGTTATTCAGTGACATCTCTTCAATGAATTCATAAGCAGCCTCAGGTGTTTTGTTGTTTAGGGTACCGCCGGCGGCTGCATCAATCAATTGCCTAGTTGAGGGGTTCACACCATTGTAAAAAGTTTGAACTAGTAGCCATAATGGTAACCCATGGTGAGGGCATATTCTTACTAGATCCTTGTATCTCTCCCATGCATCGTACAGTGTTTCTAAATTCATCTGCACAAAAGAAGAGATATCATTCCTCAACTTAGCCGTTTTAGCCAGCAAAAAATATTTAATTAAAATTTTTTCAGTCATTTGTTCCCATGTAGTGATTGATCATCGTGGTAACGAGTTCAACCACTATTTAGCTTTTTTCCTCAATGAGAAGGGAAACAACCGAAGGCGAATGGCATCATCAGAAACACCATTTAATTTGAAAGTATTGCAAAACTCTAAAAAGTTGGCTAAATGAGTAATTGGGTCCTCATCCTACAAACCATCAAACTGAACAAACTGTTGAATCATTTGAATAGTGTTAGGTTTCAATTCAAAATTATTTGCAGCAATAGCAGGTCTAACAATACTCGATTCAGCCCCAGTTAAATTAGGCTTAGCATAGTCGTAGATAGTACGAGGAGCAGGATTTTCGGCAACCACCGGAGGAAGCGGATTATTATCAGCCATCTCTTCGGTAGTATTAGTATCGTCCTCTTGCTCTTTCTCTATGTATTATAAACTTCGCCTTATCTCCCTACGATTTCTGCGAGCGGTACTTTCTATCTCACTGTCAAAAAGCAAGGGTCCTGACGGGTTTCTTCTAGTCATAAACTAAAATTACCTGCCAGAAGCAAATAAAAGAAAAATTAGCAAATTAAAATAAAAATAAATTGCAAATAAAAAAAAAAGAATGGCTAAAGTAATAAAAATTAAGTGTTCCTAATATCTTAGTCCCCGAAAATGGTGCCAAAAACTTGATGTGTCTCTAAATGATTATGATCACAAGAAGGGCAAGCGCACCTATCGTTTAATAGTATAGTTATGGTAAGACCGAAAATATCGTATCCACAAGGACTAAGAGTACTAGTAATTAATATCTTCTTATTATCTAGCCTAAGAATTGGAGTGATTTCTTTTAAACTAAAACTAATTAAAAGCACGACAGAGAATGAATTGGGAAAATACTTTTAGACAACTTTATGAAAGAGGCAATACCCAAGGAAGAATCCACCTAGAATACACTTATTACTTCTAATTCATACGGTTTATTCACTTGACTTAATCCGTAGAAATCCCTGATTTATGTTAATATCTCTTTCAAGACTAAAAACAACTGACTCTAGGTTGATTAATTGAAATATCTTTCTAATTAAAACCCCTATCGTCGCATTAACTTGATCTATGGATTCCCTTATTAGATTTGACTCTAATCCGGCAGATTTACGTCATCCTATATCTAGGATTACATTCAACTCCGCTTAATTGTGTTGATCTACTCTTAAACAAGGACTTTTGCTCCTCTGAATAAGCACATTCGACTTGAATCAATAACCTGAATTATTAAAACAAGAATAAGAACTCACAATTAAGAATAAGAACAAGTATTTATCTTATAAATGAAATAGTAATAAAATTCATCTAGGTATCATCCCCTCAGGTATTTAAGGGATTTAGTTCATACTGATAGAGGGAAACATCCTAAAATAAGGAAAATTACAAAACATAAGAAAACCCAAAAACTTCAAGAGAAATTGATAGGAGATCTTCAGTCTTGATGGAGCTGCTCGTAATGGTTGTCTTCGAGTATTTTTTGCTTTCTACTCTGCGTCCCTTTAGGCTCTCCTTTAGGCCCACAAGTAGTCTTTTCAATTAGACTTGGGTTCGGTAGAGACACACCCGTGTTCGATAGCTTAGGCCGTGCTCGATTCTCTTTCGTCACATACACATGGCCGTGTGTGGTGCCGCCTGTGTGACATGATCCAGCGATGTTGATTTCTGAGGTAGGCCCATTTTGTCCCTTTTTGGCCTGTTTCTCATTCTTTTTGACTCCCTAAGCTCTCCTGAGTGTAAAACATGAAATTAAAGGATTAGGAGCATCGAATTCATCAAATCTAATGAAAATTCATCCAAAAATAAGTCAAGCATGGGGTCAAAATATGTATAAATTATGGTTTATCACCTGTATCACTGATCGTAACGGCAACGCTTTACAATTAATTCCTTTGCTAAGCACCCAATGTGACATTCTTTGTCCACGTTGGAGAATTTCATGAATGAAGCTGTGATAACCAACAAAGGCTGTGTTGATCCAGAGTCTTGTAAACGTAGGAAACAAAATTTGGTGAAGCTGGTACTCGTTTTCAACAATGTTGAGCTTGAAACGGAAGGTTTGTTGTAAGGACAAAGGGTCGTCGGTGATGGTGTAGATGTTTGCCAGGCAATCATGGTGGATTGATACCAAAACGAAGTTGATGCTTAATTGAAAATTCATAAAACGGGGAGCAATATCAGGAGTTTGTGGGATGATCTTATTTTGAAAAGTATGGTGGTGAAAGATAGCATACTCGTTTGGAGTTGAAGCCATTAGAAAGAAATGTTTAGACCAAGAACCCACAATCAGAGTTTCTTATTGAAGTTTACAATTCCAATTCTCAGAATCGAATTTATAAGTAGACAATGGCGGTGTAAAGTATGGAGTAGAAATAGGTCAATATATTTTGACTAAATTATAAATCTACTAGGAGTTAGAACCTACAAGTAAGAGGAGTGGATTTACTACTTTACACAATTATTTTTTTTAATACATGCCTTTTCAAGACTTTTTTTAGTACATGCCTCATGATTTCAAGTCCTTATCTACCCTACACCAAAACAGTAATCTTATAAGTTTAAAGAAGTTAACTTAGTAAGTTCTATACATTAAATTCATGGAAGCTTGCTTAAATCCTTAAGGAAACGAGATTTTAGGCATAAAATTAAAATTCCCTGAATTTAGGAAATTTGATCCTATTGAAGTGTTTGGGGGAACTCTGGAAGATAGTGGACATTGGTTAGTAGCAGCAACAAATGTTGTTGGAGGCTTATTTCATGTTTAGGAAAAGCTTTCCCAGTACCATGTAAACTTCCTCATCCATATAATTCAATGTTGTTTGTGAAACCGTATCTTCCATGCATTTTCATGCATAATTTTTAACATCATATTTGGTTTCCTATTGCATCATTTGGCTTTATTCTTATTGATACTCATTTTTCACAGGTTCCCGGATATTCTAATGCTTCCAGTTTCTTTTTCTTAAGTGTTAGTACAAATCTTCGGTGAGGGAAATCTCCAACACACGAACAAAACTCGAACAGAAAAAGAAGAAATAGGGCAAGGCTCCAAGGCGTGTATCAAGCCACTATCTTTAAGGATATATTCGCCCCCACCTATCTTCGGTGTGCAAATGAGTTCCAAGCAAATTAACCTCGAGGATACAATGAAGCCAATGACTATTTGCATTTTGCACTGACGAGAATAGTCCACTACGCACTGAGCAATGTATAACAAAAAAACTCAATTTCTACAAAAGATTTCTGAAGTAATACTTTATAGAATAATCTAATAATATTAGAAAATGAAGGAAGGAAAAAAAGAATATTAGAATTTGTTGGTGTGTTTTCCAAATGAAATCCCAGTCCTATTTATAAGAACTTTCATGTCTTTATCAAAACATCTTTTCAAAAGGTGTCTTTCTGAATAATAATGTCTTGAAAATAAACACATAATTATTTATTTAATATTATAACTATTATAATTATTTTTGAAAAAAATTAAATAATATAACTTTTGATTAATTACATATATTCATTTATAATTATTGGAATACTATAAATATTTGAAAATATTCCAACATTAAGTGTGTGTCATTTGTGGTGATGTAGATGTCATCTAGGCAATCATGGTGGACTGATACCAAAACAAAGTCGATGGTTAACCGTACATTGATGAAACAGAAGCCATTAGCAACGTGAGAAGCAAGAAATCTTTAGACTAAAAACCCACAATTAGTTTTTGTTGAAGAGAAATAGGGAATATCATTTGTTAAAAAGACTAAATTATAAATAATCCTATTATTAATAACTTCTATTAGCAAGGAGTAAATACTAAATACACCATTACATATGGTTTTCAATTTAAATATATTTAAACTTAATTAGCTTATAATGTTACATTCGTTGTGTGTGATTTTACATGTTTAATATTTAATCAATTGTGTTTTTAATTGTAGTAATTAACATAAAATAATATTTCTTATTTGAACTATTTAATATAATTAAAACATATTAACTTATCAACTCAAATATTTAATAGAAAATTTCCAAATCATTATTATATTATTTTCAGCATATTCAACTTGGAATATAATTTTTTGTTAGGTGATCGAGACTTACAAAAAAAAATTATTTGAAAATATGAAAGTAAAAATTAGTAGATAGCAATGAGTCATACCCACAAAGATCGGTAATAATTTTATTCCTTCAACAAAGACATAAAGTAAATAAAAAGGGGGATTGTGAAAGCAAAAATTGGAATTAAACTAAAAAATAAATTTAAATTGAATAAAGCAATAATTAAAAGTTCTAGAAAAATTGATGGGAAAAAGCTCTAACCAAAGGTAAATTTCCGTTTGATTTATGAATTCGATCATCGATACAAATATAACTTCAATGCCTTTAATAAATTAGACCTAGTTGCTGATTTAACACCAAACAACCAATCTTTCCTTAACTATTTGGTAAGTAAGAGATAGTTCATTTGAAATTACTTCCTTAACTGATAAATAACCTCGCAACTCAACAACCAAAATTTAACTCATTGGCAGCATTAAGAGCTAAAGGGAATTAATTCTAACCAACAAACTCACTTCAACGAGGCTCATTTAAGTTAGATCACACATACACCCCACATAAATGTAAACTACGACATAAATGAGATATGCAATTTGTTACTAGTATTAGAATAAAGTAATCAATTACAGATTTAATCCTCCTAATTGACTCAACAACCATTCTAAGAAATTGAACATTGGGCACATATTCACTAAACCTCAGTAGTTGTATTTAATACAAAAGATGCATGAATACTAAAGAACAAAGAAGAATTGAAGTGCAAATAAGTCTCACAAATTTCTTTAAATCAAACTTCGATAAAACCTCTGACAAGAAAAGAGGGTTTAGAAACCCATAAAATAAAGGAAAGAAAATAAAATTAAAAACGGCTAGGTCTCAGTTAGAGGTGTTCATGGGCCGGGCCGGGTCGGGTTCGGGCTAGGCTCAACTAAAAATTTAGGCCCATTCATCGGGCTCGGGCCGGGCAGGGCCCAAAAAATGGGCCTAAATTTTTCCCAAGCCCGACCCATATAAAGATGCTAAAACTCAGGCCCGGCCTAGCCCGCCCGTATTAAATTTTTATATTATTTTATATAATTTTTTAAATATATATAATACATCAAAAATACTAAAAAAATCAAAATAAATATTTTCCAACAAATTGGAAATAAATTTTTAAAAAATATGTAGACTTAAATAACACTAAGATAGATGTAACTTAACAAGCAAATACCTCTAAAATAATAATAAAATTAACAAATACCTTTAAAATAATAACAAAATTAACAATAAAATAAGTTTTATACAGTATTCAATCAATAACAACAAAATAGTAGCAACATAATAGTAATATGGTAGCAAAATAGGAGAAAACAACAAGAAAGTAACATTCAAAAATAAAAAAAAAATAGTAGATTTTTTAGTCATTTAGTGAATTCGGGCCGGGCCGGGCCTAGGCCAAAAATACCTTACCCGAGCCCGACCTATTTTTTAAACGGGCCTTATTTTTTGTCTAAGCCCATTTTTCGGGCTTATATTTTTGCCCAAACCCTCCCAAATTTCGGTCGGGCCTTCCGGCCCGGCCCATGAACATCTCTAGTCTCAATCTTCTCTTAACCTAATAATATTTATTTATAGGATAAAAATAATATATTGGAGATAATCCAAAAGTGCCTTTAATTAAATAAAGCAAAAGTTTTCTAGGTTTCTTGGCAATATTCACATCAAACTTTCAAGTCATATTCAAAAGTCTTCGTAACACTTTTTGGGCTCAAGACATGCAATAACTTCACCTAGATCCTTGAATTCCCATCGTATAAGTATATTATGAGCCTAAAACGGAGACATGTAGTTCAAGTTGTGGTTAAAATACTAAAGCTGCATTATGTTGAAAGTCCAAATCGTAAAACTTTCCAAAAATAAACTTTAAACTCCTTTTTCTCCAATTATTCCCTAAATCAATAATAAATAAAATATAAGTATAAATAATATAATTAAGAACATAAATAGCATAATTCAAGGGGAGAAATATCACAAATAAATAGAGAAATTATGCACTTATCATTTTACTTTATGTAATTAAGACAAAATAACATTATTCAAACAATTGCTGATTAATTAATTAGGGTGAACTACATAGACAGTCACCCAACTATTAAAAATTTTATATTTGACGCACCTAAAATAAAAAAAAGTTTGCAATTTAAGCACCCACGTTACATAGTTCGATCATTTTGGTCACTCTCGTTAAAATCACAAATGACAAGATAATATGGCAGTTAAAAAATCGGTATAATAACAAATTTAGCCATGAAATTTTACATATTATATCAATTCTGTTATATATTTAAAAAATTAACCATCAAAATTTACAATTTTTTTTCAATTTGATCCTAACTAAAAAAAATTCAAATATATATAATACATAAATATTTTTTAAAAAATATAATAATAGATTTAATTTTTATATAAATATTTTTATTAAATAAATATAATTATATTAATATTAAATAAAATAAAAAAAACCCTCCCCCACGACCCTCCTTCCCCCACCTGTTGGATCTAGTACCCTAAGTGTAATATATTGTTTTGTATACTTGTATTTTTTGAAAAAAATGGTTTAATAATAATATACATTAATTACATTAGTACCCTTTATATATTGTACTCATTTTTTTTGTCACGCAAATCAAAATGGAAGCAAATATTGACTCACTGGTTATTTAATGTTTAACTAATACTAAACAGTATTACGTGATCGGATTATAATTGTAACATTCCGATTTAGACCCTAGCCAGAACAGTGATTTCGAGACCACAAATCTGAGTCAGAAAAATGTTTTAATATTATTTTCCGTGTCTACAGTATGTGATTAAGCATATGTGAAAATTTCATGAATTAATTTTATTGTTTGTGTGCTTAATTTGATAAAATGACTTAATCCCGTAAAATGCAAAACTAGAATGCTATATGTAAGGGTATCTATTTTCCATGGCTTTTATTATATGGAGTCCTTATGTTGTTATTAAACTATATGAATATTGGATGGACAAAAATGCCTTAAAATAGTGGATTTTAAATGAAAATAAAAAGGCTAATGTGGTAATTTTTCAAATAAAAGATAAATTAGTTAAAATAAAGACAAATTGTTTGTCATTTGTGTTCGTCCACAACCTAAATTTAGAAAAGAAAAAGGGGTTTAAGAGTTTTGAAGCATTCTGTCATTGCTAAGCTTAATCAAGGTATGTTTTTGTTTCAATTTTTGATAATTTCTACGTTTTTGTGATCGTTGCTTCGAGTACTACAAAGCACATGTTTTAATTTTTGAATTTGATGATGACTTTGTGTTTTGCCATTGATGATAGCTTGTGATTCTTGAGTTTTGATGATGGAAAATAAAAGATATGTGATAGATTAATATGTTTTATCTTAGGATTTTTGATAAATTTGAGTAATTTGGGCTAAATTGTGAAAATAATAAATTGAGGGACTAAAATGTGAAATAAATAAAATGTATGGGCTTGTATGAACATGAGGAAGATTCGGCCTAAGCATGAAATATTAAAATTTTGCATATTTTTTTGGTTTTATTAAATAAATACTTAAATGTAAAAATGTGAAAATATGAGGGCTAATTTGTAAAATGCCTTAAATGTGTGTATTCGGATTGAATTGAATGATTTGGTGAATGAAAGAGTTAAATTTGAATATGTATAGATCAAGAACCAAAGAAAACGAATTTAGATCGGGGGAAGTCGAAAGTGGTCGAATAGTCGTTTCTGTCCGTTCATATCCATACGAGGTCAGTCTATATACAAATAAATGTGTTTGAATTGATTTTTTTATGTTTACATGAAATTGAATTGTGATGAATGATTATGGACGATGTATATGTGAAATCCGAGAAAGTTTCAACGATGTATCAATGTCTGAAAAGTCCCGTACAAACTTTAGGAATAGTTAGGATACATAAGTCATGACATAGGGTTCTGATATGTGATATCGTGTAAGACCGCGTCTGGGACATTGGCATCGATTTGAGAATTATGTGCAAGACCATGTCTGGGACATTGGCATCTATATGATTTCGTGTAAGTCCCTGTCTAGGATAGTGGCATCGATATTTGATTACATGTAAGACCACGTCTGGGACGTTGGCATTGTACGAGTATTCCGAGTTTTCTGAGTATCCTATTTGATTCCGAATGGTTCAACGGACATTCCAAGAATTGAATGAATATGTGAAATGTGTATGCGATACAGGTACGTTGGAAGTGTATGCAAAGTTTGAGTATGAAAAGTAAGTATATGTGAGATATATGTATGGAATTATTGAGATAAGGTGTGTTATATACAAGTGTGCTATGATCTAATGAAATAAATAGAGATGTGGTTTGTTGTAAGCATTTGATTAGAATCAATTGAGCCAAAAAAGGGATATAAATTTGCTATTGTGTTATGCTAAAGATCATGTGAATGAAATGGTTATAAATGTTTCACATGATAAGTTTATTTGTATATGGCTTACTAAGCTTTTGAAAGCTTACTTTGTGTGTGTTTGCATTGTTCTATAGATTATCAAAGCTACGGAAAGCTCGAGGATCATCGAGGATCATCATCACACTATCGAACTATATTTTGTTACCTTTTGAATGTGTACATATTTAAGTATGCCATGTATAGGCTAGTAATATTAGATTATGTTTTGAGATGTATATATAAGCCATGTGATATAGCTTGTTAATGGATGTGGATATGGTAATTTTTAATCTATGTTTTGTGATGCAAAGTTGGTATATTAATGATGAATGGTTGGTATATTGAGTTGATAAGTTTTGGATGGATTTTAAATAGAAGTGTTTGAGGTTTTTATGAGATAAATTGTGCACAAGTTGATATGTTTGATATGTTCATGAATGGATAGAAAATATGTCCTTATTGGTATGTTTTGGTTGCTTTTGGAGTATGAAATGTTGCTTGTTTGTGCTTGTAGAGTTGACCCAAAATTTGGGTGGCAATTTGGCCTTGGAAATGACCTATATTTGCCCACATGGTTGAGCACATGGGCGTGTGTCTCGACCATGTCAGTTAAGTTTGTAATTCGAAACAAGTCAGACTCGCACACGGGCTAGACACACGGGCGTGTGACGGGCCGTGTAAATTAAGTCAGTGTTGCCCACAGGTCAAGCACACGAGCGTGTCTTCGGTTGTGTGGACAAGTCAGTATGTATGCCTTGTTTTGACATGACTTGGGCACACAGGTGTATCTAATCCCGTGTGAGGCACACGGCCTGCCCACACGGGCGTGTGACCTCTGTAACTTTGAAAAATGTTTGATTTTCAAAAAAAATTTGTATGAGCTCGGTTTAGTCCTGACCCTTTCCTAACACATGTTTAAGGTCTCGTAGACCTTTTAAAGGACTTTATGTGTAGATTAGCTATGATATGATGATGATGTATCATGTGTTGTGAAATGATCGTAAATGGTTTGATATGTCCGGTAATGCCTCTTAACCCTATTCTGGTGACAGTTACAGGTTAGGGGTGTTACAATAATACAAAAAGACAACTTGTATTAGTAGATAAACCTAATCATGTCCTTAGTCTAATTGAAAATGGCCAAACCAATTAAAAGACTAATATGTCGTCTATAAAGGCAAATTGGGGAGATGCTTTGTCTTGGGCATCAGAGTGGAAGACTCCTGGAAGATAGAGACATAGATATGTTTGACTAAACTGACAATACATTAGAAATGACCCAAGTATAATAAATCCTACATCTGTTTATGGATTTATTCACTTGTGACATTCACAGTGTGACATACCTTAATCCTAAGTGGATGATGGACTATGTATGTGTGACTCGTATACTTTTATGTAAGTAAAAGCTTGAGTTCAAATAGATAAGGAACCGAAAGCTGATGCGTTTGGTATACGATTTCTACAATACGTAACATCATTTACAATAGTGGAATTCATAGCCTAGCTAATAAGTAAATGATATCCTCTTATCAACATTACATGATAGATAAAGAGTAAACGTGGCTAGAAGTTATTTTTCTTTGTGACAAATGACTTTTTATGAAGGGAGATGTAAATGTTACTATGAGATAAAATAGGATCATATTGAGAGAAATAATTTATCCCAAAGAGATTAAAGATATCTTATGAAGGTAACACATTAATGAAAAGGTCATTGGACGAGTATTAATTAAGTAACTTTTGTAATGGTACATAATTGGAGAGAACTCTGATAGGTGCTAAAAGTAACATGTTTTTAGCCTCATTCTTAATGTGCTTTTGGGTGATTATTCAAAGTTAATGGTTACTTTTATGCTCCTAATAATTTAAATTCATGTTTTTATACTTAGGAGAGAATTTTGGAGCAAAAGGAACGAAAATCAGAATATCGGAGCAAGTTATAGGAGCCACATAGGCTGAACCATTCCACACGACCATGTGGTAAGCCGTGTCAATGTCGTGAATTGCACTCCAAACAGTAGAAAAACACAATTTTTAAGGTTTTTTGTTGGGTATTCTAATACCTATATATGACAAAAATAAGATGATAAAAGAGAGCCGACATAGAATACTCTAGAAAACAACTCAAAAAACACCATTGAAGCTGGTTCAAAAGTAAATTTCTGTCAAGATTGAAGATTCCCAGTTGATTTCTTAGGAGATTATCGTGAGTTTCTTTATTTCTTTCAGTTATATTGTCTTTTGGATGTTTTTACTTGCTAGCATGAACTAATTTTCTAAATACCTAGAGAGATGAACCCTATGATGGATTTTGTCGTTTGATTTCTATTTTATGCAATAAATACTTAGATCATGTTCTTAATTATGTGTGTTTAATTCTTGGTTTAATATTTCTAGACTATTGATCCATGTTTGATGTGCTTAAATCAAAGCAGGAATAGACCCTATTTAAGAGTAGATCTAGCATAATTGAGTGGAGTTGCATGCAATCCTAGAAATAGGACGACACAAATCTATCGAATTATAGTCAAATCTAATAGGGGAATCCATAAATCGAGTTATTGTGATAATAGGGATTTTAATTGGAAAGAAATTTCAATTAATCAACCTAGAGTCAGTTGCTCTTATTCTTGAAGAGAGATATTAGCATAATTTAGGGATTAAACAAGATACTAAGTGAAGAAATTGCATAATTTAGATTGATAATGACAAATGAAATCTAGGTGAAATTTAGGTGAATTCTTTCTTGGGTATTGTTGTAACACCCTATACTCAGCTTGGTCGCCCAAGCCTAGATACGGGATGCCACACCACCGTCTCGTCTCATGTACATCAATTAGGAAACTAAATCCATGCAAAATGATCATCTTTTGTTAAACCAAAAAAGTTTTAAGTCGTCCAAATAGTTAATTAACATTGTTACATGCAAACCATTCGTTAATCAGTCTTACATACAATTAGGAACATGCATAAGGGCTAATTAGCAAAATTTCATAAAAATGTCCGTAGGTATAAATACTGATATCCAAGTATCAATATTTTCCTACCACTTGGAAAAATGATACCAAAAGAGCATACTGTTTCTCGACCAAAATCCTGAAGTATCAAAAATGATCGGTACCAATTACGAAATATCGATACTTTAGCCCTGAGTATCGATATTCGAGATAAGGTATCGATACCAAATCTCTATTCTAACTTCCTGCAATTTTTAAAACATAGAGGTATCGCTTGAATATTGATACCTCTGCCCCTGGACATCAAAATGCAGCATACATATGCAATGAACCCATTCCAAATCAGATTCTAAGTATCATGCATCACTTACATCGGTAAAAAATCATCCCATGGCTAAATTTATCTGTTTAAATCGTCTAAACGAGTCCAAACAAGATACATCAAGCCATCATTAAAGATAAGCAAACATATAAACTCACAAATTTCCAAAAGCGAACTAACAAAGTCAGTAAATAACCCAAACATATCGTGGCACTAAACAAGTCTACCACATTGCCTTATTTCTCGATACGAATATAAATAATAAAGCACCTATGATAACAACCAGCCTTCCTTGGATCACTCCCTCGGAAACTACACCGGCCACACCATAACATCACTAATCTGCATAGGTTGAAATGAGTGGGTGAGCTTCAACAAGCTCAGTGAATGCAAGATTTTCTACAACGCAAACATATCATCATGCAACACAACCAATCATATAGTATCACTCATCTAGCATCATATAGTATCACTCATGCATCGTCTAATAGGTCATTCTCATAACACATATATACTCATTCAAGCATCGAACATATTCCACACAATTACATAAAATAAGATAAGATGACACTTGGATTATGAAACATATAGTGAGCTCTATCATCACACATCAGATACACAGATCTTCATTACACCACATAGACTCATAGAGTCAAACATGTTCCAAAAGTGAAGCATTTAGAATGAGTACTCACAATCCTATGGCATGCCGGCTATATCCAATGGTTCCAAGATCACAAGGCCAAGATATCCGAAAACAACACATATTACTTACCAATTATCCGTGCACCATCACTGCATATTAGCATCTTTTGCAGAACACTAGCAGAGTCATATAGCATATATATTACACATTCATTTCATGTATATGATTTGCACATTACACAATAGCCACTATATTCACATACCACTTTTCATGCACAATACATAACCACAAAATCACAAGATAGTTATGGATTCAAGGAAACTTACACTTGAAACCTAGAGTAGGGGTTTAGGCTACATCTAAATTCCCAATCAAAACATGACTCGTGTTTACAAGTAGCAATTACATACACTCACCACTTTATGCTTTTGTCGAAAAAATGAAAGCTCAACTAACGCTTCCCTCGCTCGTAGCAAGCTCTAACAAATTTGAAGCTTTACACACATAAATCATATAGTAACATAGTTAAATATCAACCAATAATCATATAGTAACATAGACACATAGAGTCAAACATGTCCCAAAAGTGAAGCATATAGCTAACACTCTCATTATTTCCCCTTACATGTCACATGTCCTTTCAAACATGTCCCAGGACTTCAATGCCCAAAACCATTATACAAATAAATGAGTACTCACAATCCTATGGCATGCCAACTATATCCAATGGTTCCAAGATCACAAGACCAAAATATCCAAAAACAACACATATTACTTACCAATTATCTGTGCACCATAACTGCATATTAGCATCTTTTGCAGAACACTAGCAGAATCATATATCATATATATTACATATTCATTTCATGTATATGATTTGCACATTACAGAATAGTCACTATATTCAAATGCAACTTTTCATGCACAATACATGACCACAAAATCACAAGATAATTATGGATTCAAGGAAACTTACACTCGAAACTTAGAGTAGGGGTATAGGCGACATCTAAATTCCCAATCAACACATGACTCGTGTTTACAAGTAGCAATTCCATACACTTATCACTTTATGCTTTTGTCAAAAAAAATGAAAGCTCAACTAACGCTCGTAGCAAGCTCTAACCAATTTGAAGCTTTACACACATAAATCATATAGTAACATAGTTAAATATCAACCAATAATTCACTTAAACCAACTAAAACACAACCTTTAAGCTAAGTTCCCATGCAACTTAAACTTTTAACATAACAAACTTTAAATTCTAATATCTCGGTCCATACTCAATCTTTTGCTTAAAATCAGTTCCGCTCATCTACTTAATCATCTACTCCTAATTCGCAACCTTTAAACTAGACAAATCTACTCAATTCATGGTATCGACATTTTTTGACATCTTTTAGGCATTTTTCAAAAAATTCATTAAAACATGAGAAATCATTAACAAATCTTCAAGATAAGTTTAGAAATCTTCTAATCATGCTAAAACAAATTGAAAAGCACTTTGAAACCAAGTTTTGACTCAAAAATCCCGAAATCCACCATTAGATTTTTGGCTTTTATTTAAAGCATGTGATTTGAGGGCTAATGATTCAGTTTTAGAGTCTAAATAACATTAAAAACCAATGGATACATGATTGATTACCTTTGTTGAAGGAATGAACTAGTTTCGACATAAATTTGAAAACCCACGTTTGGAGAATATGATGAAATCTATGGAGGTTTGGGTGTTTTTCTTGAAGATTTATGATGGTAAATGACTTAGGAATAATAGGAAATCAAGGTATTGTGGTTTGGGAATAAAAAATCAATGGAAATAGCTAGGGATATGGCAAGGATGACACAAGCTTGAAAGGGAATGAAGAAATTGTGAAAACTGTAAGTGGGGATGGCTTTTAGGTTCAATTTTAAAAACTGGTTAAATTGCTACATAAATACTCACTATTTTAACTTTGTTACAAATCAATCCTTTTTCAAAATCAAGGGATTTATAACACATTTTCAAAAATTGATTTAACAGTTAAGATGTCATAGTAAAAAAACATTATTGAGTACCAACCTTACGAAATTTGGAGCTTGTCTAAGCTTAAATTCCTAAAATACCCCTAAAACTCCTAGAACCTATTTTGGGGTTTTACAATTATTCACTTCTTGGCAATTATTCGATTATTTTCCTGATTTGTTTGTTTGTCACGTTCGTAGTTAATTAATTTAGTTAATTTTAGTTTTGATCAATCACTTGAATTTATCGATTAAATAATAGAAATATAGTAAATTACTAGTACTTTTAGTCTTTGTGGGAATGTGATAAGCTATAAAAGTAACATATTTTAATTCGAATATTAATGCATTTTTGGATGATTAATTATGTAAATTAGTGAATTTGATGCTCCTAATACTTTAAATTCATGTTTTTATACTTAGAAGAGCCTTTAGGAGTGAAATGAGCAAAAAATGAGCCAAAATCAAATGAATAGAGCTGTTTTCAGGATCCACCGGCCTGGGCATTTCCACACGGGCTGTCCAAACGCCCCTGTGCTAGCCCATGCCGATATCACACCCTGCTTCCCAAAAACTCAGAAAAATCTAATTTTTAGGCTTTTTGAGCATTCTAAAGTCTATAAATACCAGTTAGAAGAAGATCTAAGGGGGCACTTAGAGAAGATCGAAGAAAAGACTCGAAGAATGCCATCGGAATCAACTTAGAAGTAGATCTCCCTCAAGATCGAAGATCTCCATTTAATTGCTTTTGAAGTTTTATTGAGTTTCTTTATCTCTTGCGGTTTTCCTAACTTTGAGATGTTTCTATTTAAGATCATGAACTAAATTCCCTAGATACCTAGGGAGGATGAAACCTATGATGAATCTTATTATTTAATTTCTATTTTTACGTAATAAATACTTGATTCTTGTTCTCAATTATGTATGCTTAATTCATGTTTTAAAATTTTTGGGATATTAATTCATGTTTAACATGCTTATTTCAGTCCCTATTTAAGAGTATATCTAGCATACTTGAGTGGAGTTGCATGCAATCCTAGAAATAGGACGACATAAATCTACTGGATTAGAGTCAAATCTAATAGGGGAATCCATAAATTGAGTTAATGCGAAGATATGGGTTTTAATTAGAAAGAGATATCAATTAATTAACCTAGAGTCAGTTGTTCTTACTCTCAAAAGAGATATTAACATATTTAGAGATTTCTACAGATCAAGACACAAGTGAATAAATTAATTAATTTAGATTCATAATAATAGGTGAAGTCTGAAACACCCCAAACCCGGCCCATGCGTTATGACCGGATCTGACATGTCACATGAGAAAAAATCCTTTTGTTGCGAACTAAAATAGGTATTATTTTCAGAATAATCAATGAAAACAAGTTTGATTTGAAATATTTGATAGAGTACTACTAACCTCGAAGGTTTGATTGATAAATTGACAATTTGAACTAGAGATCTTATAAACTATGACTTTTGAAAATATTGTTGATAATTTAAAAGAAAATTTTCGAGTTAAATATTTGTAAAAGTTTGTTATGAAAACCGTTTGTTAATTTATTTTGGAAAATCTTT
Source organism: Gossypium bickii (assembly GCA_025503065.1). Classification (NCBI taxonomy): domain Eukaryota; kingdom Viridiplantae; phylum Streptophyta; class Magnoliopsida; order Malvales; family Malvaceae; genus Gossypium; species Gossypium bickii. Next base: position 48,483,765 of record CP106709.1, on the reverse strand, counting down.
ATTTAAGTTTTTAGAAAAATTCTCATTTAAAGAAATTTAAGCAAAATAATAAGTTCGTCAAACATAAAGCAAAAATAAAATATTCTAGAGGCCTTATTACAACATAAAAACCCAAAATAGTAAAAGTAATTTAGTGAACGGAAATAAAAATCTAGAGTTCAAAATAAAACACCATTTATGAAGTACGGCCTCCACCGAATCATCCATGGCCCAAGTCCACATTACTAAGCATTACTTGCAAGGGTTTAAGGAAAAGGGGATGAGTCACTAGAACTCAGTGTATAATCCCCTTCCGTTGTTCAATGGGCCTAAACCCATACTGCAATATCTTGGGCCTAAACCCATTTACAAAACAAAATATATATATAAGCAATGTATGCAACCCAACCCATCCATCCAACACACCCCCCGTACCAACCAATCACACATGTGGGGATCAAGTCAACCCACACCGCTAGTCGCACCAAATCCCAGGCAAATTGCCATTTATAATATTTTATTGTGGCCAAGCCACTCATATCATATGCAAACATCATAATAAACATTTTATTATGGCAGTGCCACCAGGCTACTCTTCTCTTCAACATTTTTCCCAACCCATGCAATATATGAAAATGCAACATACATAAATAGATGTTGAAACACCCCAAACACGGCCCACGAGCTTTGACCAGATTTGGTATTTTCCTCTAGTAAACCGGTTCAAAGTTCTTTTGTTACTTTGGGAAAATAGTGTGTTTTGAAAGAAATATTGTTTTGGGTTGGGCTCGAGTAGAAAACAAAATCGTTTTATAATGAAAACCCTTTTAAATTTTCGGTGATAAAACATATAGAATACATTTAAAGTAAATTACTTAATCTTTAACTTAATAAAAATTTCGTAACATAATAAATAAAAACAGAAATAAAATAGTACACTATGGCCTTATGGCCTTATTACATCAAGTAAATCCAAATAATTCGGAGTACTTAAAAATTAATAGTCCATAAAATAAAAACTTCATGTTGAGCATGGCCACCACAAGTTCTGCCGTCCCGGTCCATTACTCTTCATCACCTGAAACATGGTCACTCAACGGGGTGAGTCAACAGACTCAATGTGTACACAACACTAAATCATAATAGAATCAGGCATAACAAATATTACACATTCATATCATAGCATACAAATTATGATGCATTCCCAAACCCAAACCTAACAAGCCATCCACTACACTCCCTCGTACCAACCTGTACACCGTGGGGACTACTAAGTGGACCCTCCTTCCGCTACACTCCATATCGCGGTCTTAGGTCACCGCATTTGTGGTCTTAGGTCACCACATTCAGATATCGCGGTCTTAGGTCACCGCATTCAGATTACTGTGGTCTTAGGTCACCACATTCAGATACCACGGTCTTAGGTCACCGTGTTCGTGGTCTTAGGTCACCACATTCACTTCCCCTTTCAATAACCCATATGCCCCATTTTGTAATATGCATTAATATGCCAAAGTTCACATTCTCATTCTCATGTTTCAAATAACATATTTCATATTCCTAGTAGGAGTAGGAAACGTACCTGAGTACTTAGTACCATAACATGGTACCTTAGCCACTTTCTTATTCTTAATATCACATATTTTAATTAGACATAGCCATAACCTTATTAAGAATTAGTGTGGGGTACACACCTGATTCGCTTAAGAAATTCACTGAAATCCCGAAATCCGATCTACTGCCTTAGATCCTTAATTCCCTACATTCGGCCATCACTTTAAAAATTTAATGAAAACCATTCGGCCATAAAACTAAATCCTATTAAGATTGTTGTAACTTAAAACTTACCTTGGTGCCGATTGATGTCTAATCAAATGCCGGAAACTTTGTATCCTTCTTTCTTGAAATCGGCAATCACTAGATTACTCGAATAAATTAGTTTTGGCTTTTGAATAATTAATGAAACACATCTATTTACCAAACATGGCCTTGGCCGAATGCTATAAACACTTACCTTGTGGATTTTAAGTCCCGAAACTCACCGAATAACTAGGGAACATGCGGCTTATGGTGTACCTTTGGGAAAAGAACTTCTCCTTCCTTGTAGTCGGCCATAGAGCAACAGTAGAGATTAGATCTCAGATTTCGATAAGCCTAACAGAAAAAGAATGAAAACTGAATTGGATCTTACCTTCACTGAAGAAATCGACAGCACCTATGTTTATCACCACAGAAGTATTCGGCTTTGAGACTTGATGGAGAAAAGAGATGTAACTTACAAAGGTTCAGCGACTAAGGTATTTTGATCTAAGAATTTCGACAAAGATGGGCCTTTGGGAGGGAGAGATTCGACCTAAGTAGAATGGGACAAAATGGTGAGAAGAGAAAGATGAAGAATTCGACAATGATTTCTTGAGTTTTTGGCTTGACAAAGTTTAAGAGAAAAGAGAATAATGGCAGAGAGAATTCGGCAGAGGCTTTCAAGAGCAGAAAATAATGCAGAATGGCCTCCCTTTTCCTTTTATTACCGAAATTACTAGGCCAAGACTCCCTTACTAGGCCATCACTCTTCTATTTTGATAGCTTTATCTCTTTAATTATCAATATATTCCAATTAAAAGAATTTAATCCATCAATTATCTCTTATCTGTTAATAAAAATAATACTAATAATAACCCAACATTATCTATCTATTTGTCGAATTTTAAAGAGAATAAAACTCCTCTTTTAAGAGCCTTAATGCCATCCACCTCTCTGCTCCTTATAGCAAAAATAAAATTCTTTTATTTGCTTCCCATGCGACTTGATCCTTGGCCCATTTGCCTATGTATGTGGCGTCACTTGCTAGGCCCTTAAGTGGCGCCTTGTAGCCATTTTACCAAGGCTATTTTTATGTCATATTTCACATACATTTTCTCTTAAGACCATTTTGCTTCATGTCCCTTTTGTAAACTTTAAACTTGACATTTCTAAAGCATTTCCTTACATTTCTAAGACATTTCCTTACATTTCTAAGACATTTCCTTACATTTCCAAGACATTTCCTTACATTTCCAAGACAAGACGTTTCCTTACATTTCCAAGTCATTTCCTTACATTTCCAAGACAAGACATTTCTTTACATTTCCAAGACAAGACATTTCCTTACATTTCCAAGTCATTTCCTTACATTTCCAAGACATTTCCTTACATCTCCAAGATTCTAAAAATGCACACATCACATCCATAACACATAAGACATACTAATGCATAGGCTATAATCCGAGATGTTACGCTTCTACCCCCTTAAAAATAATTTAGTCCTCGAAATTACTTGGCTAATCTTGCATTCCTACTTACCACACTACGCTTATGTCGCGCGACTCGATCTTAATAGAACCATCATACTTCCTAGGCACAATCTCCAAGTTCACGTCCCCTAGATCTCATTTCTAACGCCGTGATTTAATCTGATTAAAAAGTTTTATGCATCAGAATTTTGTTCCACTTATTAACCGCAAACAATTTTATGAAATAAAGATATTTAGAAGTAGTTTTTTCGATCACACAAAGTTTCAGTTCAAGTTCACTACTCTAACTCAGAGAATCACATTCACATTCATCAACAGAGACACCTTCATTCCTCAATAGAGGCACATTCATTCATCAACATAGACATATTTATTCAGTGGCATCTACCACCCACATTCACTATTCGAACGCTCTTTGCCTTATTCCTATCCCAGAGGTATTTTCGTACTTTGTCCTACAGGGGTATTTTTGTAATTTTTCAAAATAAGGTTCCTAAGTAATTTTGTCAATAAGGGTATTTTGGTAATTTTGCGTTCCCGAGGGTATTTTTGGAAATTCTGAAATCCGAGGGCATTTCGATAATTTTGAAACTCAGGGGTATTTTGGTAATAAACCAGGGTCAATTTGAAAATCCTTACAAATCAACGATATTTCAAAATTTACAAAAACTCGAGGTTATCTTGAAATTTTTTCCAAATCGGTGTTGTGTTGAAATTTTTGAAATCGGGTCATTCTGAAATTTTGGTAAGTCGAGGGTAATTCAAGGTAATTTTCAAATCGGGGTATTTCAATGTTTCACAAAATCGGGTTTTTGGTAATTTTGTAAAGTAAAAATATCTTTGCAAAAGTCGAGGGTAGTATTGGAATTTTAAAAACCAAGGGCATTTTAGTAATTTTACAACCAGGGGTATTTTCGTAATTTTATACATCAAAAATATTTCGAGAAATGTCTTCAAAATAGTTTGTACAAATCAAAAAGGGTAGTTTAGTTATTTAAAAACTAGGGTTTTTATAAAACTGCATGGCTAGTCCCTTTGGGTTTTAATCATTGGTTTAGCCGATGACTAAGTCCTCAGGTTAGGGTGAACAGTTACTACGCACTGGGTAGGATTCAAGTAAAAGGAGGTGAGTCGCTCTGATCGCTTAAATACCAAGCTCTTCTGAATCCACTCCTGACATGCGCACATGCAGATTACCACACCACGACTTGGCGACTTAATCACAGGTTTGTTTAATTAGGCATTAAAGTCTTATGTAATAGTTGGGGTAAACCAGTCCTAGGGTTCACATACTTAATATTCTAATCTACGTTCCAATCCTACCCTTCTAAAATTCATATCATAAATCACACAAATGGATAGAAGTACTTACCTGGTGGACTTCGGGTCGGAGACTTAGGTGCCATGCCAGAAACCTACTTATTTTAAAAATATTTTCATAAAACTCATTTCGGCTCGCTTTGAAAATGTTTTGGGCCTTAAACCCCTAAGCCGAGGGTTTAAAACTGGGCTCTGATACCAAACTGAAACACCCCAAACCCGGCCCACGAGCTTTGACCAGATTTGGTATATTCTTCAAGTAAACCGGTTCAAAGTTCTTTTGTTACTTTGGGAAAATAGTGTGTTTTGAAAGAAATATTGTTTTGGGTTGGGCTCGAGTAGAAAACAAAATCATTTTATAATGAAAACCCTTTTAAATTTTCGATGATAAAACATATAGAATACATTTAAAGTAAATTACTTAATCTTTAACTTAATAAAAATTTCGTAACATAATAAATAAAAACAGAAATAAAATAGTGCACTATAGCCTTATGGCCTTATTACATCAAGTATATCCAAATAATTCGGAGTACTTAAAAATTAATAGTCCATAAAAATAAAAACTTCATGTTGAGCATGGCCACCACAAGTTCTGTAGTCAGGTCCACCCATTACTGTTCATCACCAAAACATGGTCCTCAACGGGGTGAGTCAATGCACTCAATGTGTACACAACACTAAATCATAATAGAATCGGGCATAACAAATATTACACATTCATATTATAGCATACAAATTATGATGCATTCCCAAACCCAAACTTAACAAGCCATCCGCTACACTCCCCCGTACCAACCTGTACACCGCGGGGACTACTAAGTCGACCCTCCTTCCGCTACACTCCATATCGCGGTCTTAGGTCACCGCATTTGTGGTCTTAGGTGACCACATTCAAATATCACGGTCTTAGGTCACCATGATTCGATTATTGTGGTCTTAGGTCACCACATTCGAGATACTACTGGTCTTAGGTCACCGTGTTCGTGGTCTTAGGTCACCACATTCACTTCCCCTTTCAATAACCCATATGCCCCATTTTGTAATATGCATTAATATGCCAAAGTTCACATTCTCATTCTCATGTTACAAATAACATATTTCATATTCCTAGTAGGAGTAGGAAGCGTACCTGAGTGCTTAGTACCATAACATGGTACCTTAGCCACTTTCTTATTCTTAATATCACATATTTTAATTAGACATAGCCATAAAACCTATTAAGAATTAGTGTGGGGTACACACCTGATTCGCTTAACAAATTCACTGAAATCCCAAAATCCGATTTACTGCCTTAGATCCTTAATTCCCTACATTCGGCCATTACTTTAAAAGTTTAATGAAAACCATTCGGCCATAAAACCAAATCCTGTTAGGATTGTTGTAACTTAAAACTTACATTGGTGCCGATTGATGTCTAATCAAATGCCGGAAACTTTGTATCCTTCTTTCTTGAAATCGGCAATCACTAGATTACTCGAATAGATTAGTTTCGGCTTTTGATTAATTAATGAAACACATCTATTTACCAAACATGGCCTTGGCCGAATGCTATAAACACTTACCTTGTGGATTTTAAGTCCCGAAACTCACCGAATAACTAGGGAACACGCGGCCTATGGTGTACCTTCGGGAAAAGAACTTCTCCTTCCTTGTAGTCGGCCATAGAGCAACAGTAGAGATTAGATCTCTGATTTCTATAAGCCTAATAGAAAGAGAATGAAAACTGAATTGGATCTTACCTTCACTGAAGAAATCGACATCACCTATGCTTATCACCACAGAAGTATTCGACTTTGAGACTTGATGGAGAAATGAGATGTAACTTACAAAGGTTCAGCGACTAAGGTATTTTGATCTAAGAATTTCGACAAAGATGGGCCTTTGGGAGGGAGAGATTCGGCCTAAGTAGAATGGGACAAAAAGGTGAGAAGAGAAAGATGAAGAATTCGACAATGATTTTTTGAGTTTTTGGCTTGACAAAGTTTAAGAGAAAAGAGAATAATGGTAGAGAGAATTCGACAGAGGCTTTCAAGAACAGAAAATAATGCAGAATGGCCTCCCTTTTCCTTTTATTGCCGAAATTACTAGGCCAAGACTCCCTTACTTGGCCACCACTCTTCTATTTTGATAGCTTTATCTATTTAATTATGAATATATTCAAATTAAAAGAATTTAATCCATCAATTATCTCTTATCTCTTAATAAAAATAATACTAATAATAACCCATCATTATCTATCTATTTGCCGAATTTTAAAGGGAATAAAACTCCTCTGTTAAGAGCCTTAATGCCGTCCACCTCTCTGCTCCTTATAGCAAAAATGAAATTCCTTTATTTGCTTCCCATGCGACTCGATCCTTGGCCTATTCACCTATGTATGTGGCGTCACTTGCTAGGCCCTTAAGTGGTGCCTTGTAGCCATTTTACCAAGGCTATTTGTATGTCATATTTCACATACATTTTCTCTTAAGACCACCTTGCTTCATGTCCCTCTTTTAAACTTTAAACTTGACATTTCTAAAGCATTTCCTTACATTTCTAAGACATTTCCTTACATTTCCAAGACATTTCCTTACATTTCCAAGACAAGACATTTCCTTACATTTCCAAGTCATTTCCTTACATTTCCAAGACAAGACATTTCTTTACATTTCCAAGACAAGACATTTCCTTACATTTCCAAGTCATTTCCTTACACTTCCAAGACATTTCCTTACATCTCCAAGATTCTAAAAATGCACACATCACATCCATAACACATAAGACATACTAATGCATAGGCTATAATCCGTGATGTTACGCTTCTACCCTCTTAAAAATAATTTCGTCCTCGAAATTACTTGGCTAACTGCATTCCTACTCACCATACTACGCTTATGCTGTGCACTCCGATCTTAATAGAACCATCATACTTCCTAGGCACAATCTCTAAGTTCACGTCCCCTAGATCTCGTTTCTAACGCCGCGATTTAATCTGATTAAAAGTTTTATGCATCGAATTTTGTTCCACTTATTAACATAAACAATTTTATGAAATAAAGATATTTAGAAGTAGTTCTTTCGATCACACAAAGTTTCAGTTCAAGTTCACTACTCTAATTCAGAGAATCACATTCACATTCATCAACAGAGACACCTTCATTCCTCAATAGAGGCACATTCATTCATCAACATAGACATATTTATTCAGTGGCATCTACCACCCACATTCACTATTCGAACACTCTTTGCCTTATTCCTATCCTGGGTATTTTAGTAATTTGTCCTCATCAGGGTATTTTCGTAATTTTTCAAAATAAGGTTCCTTGGTAATTTTGTCAATAAGGGTATTTTGGTAATTTTGCGTTCCCGAGGGTATTTTTGGAAATTCTGAAATCTGAGGGCATTTCGGTAATTTTGAAACTCAGGGGTATTTTGGTAATAAACCAGGGTCAATTTGAAAATCCTTACAAATCAACGATATTTCAAAATTTACAAAAACTCGAGGTTATCTTGAAATTTTTTTTCCAAATCAGCTTTGTTGCAGAAATTTCAGAAATCGGGGTCATTCTGGAAATTTTGGTAAGTTAGGGGTAATTCAATAATTTTCCAAATCAGGGTATTTCAATATTTCGCAAAATAAGGTTTTTGGTAATTTTGTAAAGTAAAAATATCTTTGCAAAAGTCGAGGGTAGTATTGGAACTTTAGAAACCAAAGGCATTTTAGTAATTTTACAACCAGGGGTATTTTCGTAATTTTGTAAATCAAAAATATTTTGAGAAATGTCTTCAAAATAGTTTGTACAAATCAAAAAGGGTAGTTTAGTTATTTAAAAACTAGGGTTTTTATAAAACTGCATGGCTAGTCCCTTTCGGGTTTTAATCATTGGTTTAGCCGATGACTAAGTCCTCTGGGTTAGGGTGAACGGTTACTACGCACCAGGTAGGATTCGAGTAAGGAGGAGGTGAGTCGCTCGGACTGCTTAAATACCAAGCTCTTACTGAATCCACTCCTAGACATGCGCACAACAGTTACCACACCCTGACTTGGCTATTTAATCGCAGGTTTGTTTAATTAGGCATTAAAGTCTTATGTAATAGTTGGGGTAAACTAGTCCTAGGGTTCACATACTTAAAATTCTAATCTACGTTCCAATCCTACCCTTCTAAAATTCATATCATAAATCACACAAATGGATAGAAGTACTTACCTGGTGGACTTCGGGTCGGAGACTTAGGTGCCATGCCAGAAACCTTCTTATTTTAAAAATATTTTCATAAAACTCATTTGGGCTCGCTTTGAAACTGTTTTGGGCCTTAAACCCCTAGGCCGAGGGTTTGAAACTGGGCTCTGATACCAAACTGAAACACCCCAAACCCGGCCCATGAGCTTCGACCAGATTTGGTATGTTCTTCAAGTAAACCAGTTCAAAGTTATTTTGTTACTTTGGGAAAATAGTGTGTTTTGAAAGAAATATTGTTTTGGGCTGGGCTCGAGTAGAAAACAAAATCGTTTTATAATGAAAACCCTTTTAAATTTTCGATGATAAAACATATAGAATACATTTAAAGTAAATTACTTAATCTTTAACTTAATAAAAGTTTCGTAACATAATAAATAAAAACAGAAGTAAAATAGTGCACTATGGCCTTATGGCCTTATTACATCAAGTAAATCCAAATAATTTGGAGTACTTAAAAATTAATAATCCATAAAAATAAAAACTTCATGTTGAGCATGGCCACCACAAGTTCTGCCGTCCCGGTCCATTACTGTTCATCACCTGAAACATGGTCCCTCAACGGGGTGAGTCAGCGGACTCAATGTGTACACAACACTAAATCATAATAGAATCAGGCATAACAAATATTACACATTCATATCATAGCATACAAATTATGATGCATTCCCAAACCCAAACCTAACAAGCCATCCGCTACACTCCCCCGTACCAACCTGTACACTGCGGGGACTACTAAGTCGACCCTCCTTCCACTACACTCCATATCGCGGTCTTAGGTCACCGCATTTGTGGTCTTAGGTGACCACATTCAGATATCACGGTCTTAGGTCACCGCATTCAGATTACTGTGGTCTTAGGTCACCACATTCAGATACCACGGTCTTAGGTCACCGTGTTCGTGGTCTTAGGTCACCACATTCACTTCCCCTTTCAATAACCCATATGCCCCATTTTGTAATATGCATTAATATGCCAAAGTTCACATTCTCATTCTCATGTTACAAATAACATATTTCATATTCCTAGTAGGAGTAGGAAGCGTACCTGAGTACTTAGTACTATAACATGGTACCTTAGCCACTTTCTTATTCTTAATATCACATATTTTAATTAGACATAGCCATAAAACTTATTAAGAATTAGTGTGGGGTACACGCCTGATTTGCTTAACAAATTCGCTGAAATCCCAAAATCCGATCTACTGCCTTAGATCCTTAATTCCTTACATTCGGCCATCACTTTAAAAATTTAATGAAAACCATTCAGCCATAAAACCAAATCCTGTTAGGATTGTTGTAACTTAAAACTTACCTTGGTGCCGATTGATGTCTAATCAAATGCCGGAAACTTTGTATCCTTCTTTCTTGAAATCGGCAATCACTAGATTACTCGACTAGATTAGTTTCGACTTTTGAATAATTAATGAACCACATCTATTTACCAAACATGGCCTTGGCCGAATGCTATAAATGCTTACCTTGTGGATTTTAAGTCCCGAAACTCACCGAATAACTAGGGAACACGTGACCTATGGTGTACCTTCGGGAAAAGAACTTCTCCTTCCTTGTAGTCAGCCATAGAGCAACAGTAGAGATTAGATCTCAAATTTCGATAAGCCTAATAGAAAAAGAATGAAAACCGAATTGGATCTTACCTTCACTGAAGAAATCGACAGCACCTATGTTTATCACCACAGAAGTATTCAGCTTTGAGACTTGATGGAGAAAAGAGATGTAACTTACAAAGGTTCGACGACTAAGGTATTTTGATCTAAGAATTTCGACAAAGATGGGCCTTTGGGAGGGAGAGATTCGGCCTAAGTAGAATGGGACAAAAAGGTAAGAAGAGAAAGATGAAGAATTCGACAATGATTTCTTGAGTTTTTGGCTTGACAAAGATGAAGAGAAAAGAGAATAATGGCAGAGAGAATTCGGCAGAGGCTTTCAAGAACAGAAAATAATACAGAATGGCCTCCCTTTTCCTTTTATTACCGAAATTACTAGGCCAAGACTCCTTTACTTGGCCATCACTCTTCTATTTTGATAGCTTTATCTCTTTAATTATTAATATATTCAAATTAAAATAATTTAATCTATCAATTATCTCTATCTCTTAATAAAAATAATACTAATAATAACCCCTCATTATCTATCTATTTGTCGAATTTTAAAGAGAATAAAACTCCTCTTTTAAGAGCCTTAATGTTGTCCACCTCTCTGCTCCTTATAGCAAAAATAAAGTTCTTTTATTTGCTTCCCATGCGACTCGATCCTTGGCCCATTTGCCTATGTATGTGGCGTCACTTGCTAGGCCCTTAAGTGGCGCCTTGTAGCCATTTTACCAAGGCTATTTGTATGTCATATTTCACACACATTTTCTCTTAAGTCCATCTTGCTTCATGTCCCTCTTTTAAACTTTAAACTTGACATTTCTAAAGCATTTCCTTACATTTCTAAGACATTTCCTTACATTTCTAAGACATTTCCTTACATTTCCAAGACATTTCGTTACATTTCCAAGACAAGACATTTCCTAACATTTCCAAGTCATTTTCTTACATTTCCAAGACAAGACATTTCTTTACATTTCCAAGACAAGACATTTCCTTACATTTCCAAGACATTTCCTTACATCTCCAAGATTCTAAAAATGCACACATCACATCCATAACACATAAGACATACTAATGCATAGGCTATAATCCAGGATGTTACAGTTCTACCCCCCTTAAAAATAATTTCGTCCTCGAAATTACTTGGCTAACTGCATTCCTACTCACCACACTACGCTTATGCTGCGCACTCTGATCTTAATAGAACCATCATACTTCCTAGGCACAATCTCTAAGTTCACGTCCCCTAGATCTCATTTCTAACGCTGCGATTTAATCTGATTAAAAAGTTTTACGCATCAGAATTTTGTTCCACTTATTAACCGCAAACAATTTTATGAAATAAAGATATTTAGAAGTAGTTCTTTCGATCACACAAAGTTTCAGTTCAAGTTCACTACTCTAATTAAGAGAATCGCATTCACATTCATCAACAGAGACACATTCATTCCTCAATAGAGGCACATTCATTCATCAACATAGACATATTTATTCAGTGGCATCTACCACCCACATTCACTATTCGAACACTCTTTGCCTTATTCCTATCCCAGGGGTATTTTTGTAATTTGTCCTACAGGGGTATTTTTGTAATTTTTCAAAATAAGGTTCCTTGGTAATTTTGTCAATAAGGGTATTTTGGTAATTTTATGCGTTCAGAGGTATTTTTGGAAATTAAAATCAGAGGCATTTCGATAATTTTTGAAACTCGGGGTATTTTGGTAATAAACCAGGGTCAATTTGAAAATCCTTACAAATCAACGATATTTCAAAATTTACAAAAACTCGAGGTTATTTTGAATTTTTTTTCCAAATCAGCGGTGTTGCAGAAATTTCAAAAATCGGGGTCATTTTGGAAATTTTGGTAAGTCAGGGGTAATTCAGTAATTTTCCAAATCAGGGTATTTCAATATTTCACAAAATAAGGTTTTTGGTAATTTTGTAAAGCAAAAATATCTTTGCAAAAGTCGAGGGTAGTATTGGAACTTTAGAAACCAAGGGCATTTTAGTAATTTTACAACCAGGGGTATTTTCGTAATTTTGTAAATCAAAAATATTTCGAGAAATGTCTTCAAAATAGTTTGTACAAATCAAAAAGGGTAGTTTAGTTATTTAAAAACTAGGGTTTTTATAAAACTGCATGGCTAGTCCCTTTCGGGTTTTAATCATTGGTTTAGCCGATGACTAAGTCCTCTGGGTTAGGGTGAACGGTTACTACGCACTGTGCAGATTCGAGTAAGGAGGAGGTGAGTCGCTCGGACTGCTTAAATACCAAGCTCTTACTGAATCCACTCCTAGACATGCGCACAACAGTTACCACACCCTGACTTGGCTACTTAATCACGTGTTTTGTTTAATTAGGCATTAAAGTCTTATGTAATAGTTGGGGTAAACTAGTCCTAGGGTTCACATACTTAAAATTCTAATCTACGTTCCAATCCTACCCTTCTAAAATTCATATCATAAATCACACAAATGGATAGAAGTACTTACCGTGGACTTGAATTCGGAGACTTAGGTGCCATGCCGAAACTCCTTTATTTTAAAAATATTTTCATAAAACTCATTTGGGCTCGCTTTGAAAATGTTTTGGGCCTTAAACCCCTAGGCCGAGGGTTTGAAACTGGGCTCTGATACCAAACTGAAACACCCCAAACCCGGCCCACGAGCTTTGACCAGATTTGGTATGTTCTTCAAGTAAACCGGTTCAAAGTACTTTTGTTACTTTGGGAAAATAGTGTGTTTTGAAAGAAATATTGTTTTGGGTTGGGCTCGAGTAGAAAACAAAATTGTTTTATAATGAAAACCCTTTTAAATTTTTGGTGATAAAACATATAGAATACATTTAATGTAAATTACTTAATCTTTAACTTAATAAAAATTTTGTAACATAATAAATAAAAACATAAATAAAATAGTGCACTATGGCCTTATGGCCTTATTACATCAAGTAAATCCAAATAATTTGGAGTACTTAAAAATTAATAGTCCATAAAAATAAAAACTTCATGTTGAGCATGGCCACCACAAGTTCTGCCGTCCCGGTCCATTCACTGTCATCACACAAACATGGTCCTCAACGGGGTGAGTCAACAGACTCAATGTATACACAACACTAAATCATAATAGAATCAGGCATAACAAATATTACACATTCATATTACAGCATACAAATTATGATGCAGTCCCAAACCCAAACCTAACAAGCCATCCGCTACACTCCCTCGTACCAACCTGTACACCGCGGGGACTACTAAGTCGACCCTCCTTCCGCTACACTCCGTGATCGCGGTCTTAGGTCACCGCATTTGTGGTCTTAGGTCACCACATTCGGATATCGCGGTCTTAGGTCACCGCGATTCGATTCATCGTGGGTCTTAGGTCACCACATTCGGATACCACGGTCTTAGGTCACCGTGTTCGTGGTCTTAGGTCACCACATTCACTTCCCCTTTCAATAACCCATATACCCCATTTTGTAATATGCATTAATATGCCAAAGTTCACATTCTCATTCTCATGTTACAAATAACATATTTCATATTCCTAGTAGGAGTAGGAAACGTGCTCACAGTACTTAGTACCATAACATGGTACCTTAGCCACTTTCTTATTCTTAATATCACATATTTTAATTAGACATAGCCATAAAACTTATTAAGAATTAGTGTGGGGTACACACCTGATTCGCTTAAGAAATTCACTGAAATCCCGAAATCCAATCTACTACCTTAGATCCTTAATTCCCTACATTCGGCCATCACTTTAAAAATTTAATGAAAACCATTCGGCCATAAAACCAAATCCTATTAGGATTGTTGTAACTTAAAACTTACCTTGGTGCCAATTGATGTCTAATCAAATGCCGGAAACTTTGTATCCTTCTTTCTTGAAATCGACAATCACTAGATTACTCGAATAGATTAGTTTCGGCTTTTGAATAATTAATGAAACACATCTATTTACAAACATGGCCTTGGCCGAATGCTATAAACACTTACCTTGTGGATTTTAAGTCCCGAAACTCACCGAATAACTAGGGAACACGCGGCATATGGTGTACCTTCAGGAAAAGAACTTCTCCTTCCTTGTAGTCGGCCATAGAGCAACAGTAGAGATTAGATCTCAGATTTCGATAAGCCTAATAGAAAAAGAATGAAAACCGAATTGGATCTTACCTTCACTGAAGAAATCGACAACACCTATGTTTATCACCACAGAAGTATTCGGCTTTGAGACTTGATGGAGAAAAGAGATATAACTTACAAAGGTTCGGCGACTAAGGTATTTTGATCTAAGAATTTCGACAAAGATGGGCCTTTGGGAGGGAGAGATTCAGCCTAAGTAGAATGGGACAAAAAGGTGAGAAGAGAAAGATGAAGAATTCGACAATAATTTTTTGAGTTTTTGGCTTGACAAAGTTTAAGAGAAAAGAGAATAATGGCAGAGAGAATTTGGCAGAGGCTTTCAAGAACAGAAAATAATACAGAATGGCCTCCCTTTTCCTTTTATTGCTGAAATTACTAGGCCAAGACTCCCTTACTTGGCCACCACTCTTCTATTTTGATAGCTTTATCTATTTAATTATGAATATATTCAAATTAAAAGAATTTAATCCATCAATTATCTCTTATCTCTTGATAAAAATAATACTAATAATAACCCATCATTATCTATCTATTTGCCGAATTTTAAAGGGAATAAAACTCCTCTGTTAAGAGGCTTAATGCCGTCCACCTCTCTACTCCATATAGCAAAAATAAAATTCTTTTATTTGCTTCCCATGCGACTCGATCCTTGGCCCATTCGCCTATGTATGTGGCGTCACTTGCTAGGCCCTTAAGTGGTGCCTTGTAGCCATTTTACCAAGGCTATTTGTATGTCATATTTCACATACATTTTCTCTTAAGACCACCTTGCTTCATGTCCCTCTTTTAAACTTTAAACTTGACATTTCTAAAGCATTTCCTTACATTTCTAAGACATTTCCTTACATTTCCAAGACATTTCCTTACATTTCCAAGACATTTCCTTACATTTCGAAGACAAGACATTTCCTTACATTTCCAAGTCATTTCCTTACATTTCCAAGACAAGACATTTCCTTACATTTCCAAGACAAGACATTTCCTTACATTTCCAAGTCATTTCCTTACATTTCCAAGACATTTCCTTACATTTCCAAGACAAGAAATTTCCTTACATTTCCAAGTCATTTCCTTACATCTCCAAGATTCTATAAATGCACACATCACATCCATAACACATAAGACATACTAATGCATAGGCTATAATCCAGGATGTTACAGATGTTAACATACAAATAGCAACCATTTAACGAGTTATTTATTACAATGACTCGGCCCATTTAAGCAATAATAATTCGGCCCATTAAGGCATTCTAGAAATCGGCCCATTAGAGGCATTTCCGTAATTCGGCCCATAAGGGCATTCTAGCCAATCGGCCCATTAGGGGCATTTTCGTAATTCGGCCCATGAGGGCATTTTCTGTAAATCAACACTTTTGAAGGCATTTCAGCAATTCAGCCCGTTAAGGCATTTTGATCAAATGGTCCATTAAGGGTATTTTCGTAATTCGGCCCATAAGGGCATTTTCGTAATTCGCATAGTTTTAAAATCGATTTTGACAAATCTATCAAAATAGTGTAATTTAGGCCAATTTCTCGGTTTATACCATATTATGATTTTAATCAAAAAAATAATAACGATCTATTTCCAATATAATGTGAAATCTTAAATCTACGGGATAACGGTGTGAGATTACACACCTAATTACGGTAAGGACTAAACCTTCTTGATCTTCGGCACCTAAAACACCATAATTCTAGATTAACTAATGTAAGGGATTTTTATTAATCCAAATCTAAATCACGATATAAAATACTTACTCCCAAAATCGTAAACGACCACGATTTGTCGATTCTCACCGGATGATGGTCCACAACCCGATGGAAAGTCTCGAATCGCCGATATCGCCCTTCGTTTGAATTTAGGAGTAGGAGTCGCAAATCTGCTCCTTTTGTGATCTCCGATCGCTTTCCCTTTCAAAGCGGTTCCACTTGCCTCCATAGGAAAAAGTTGTAATAAAAAAATGATATTACAAAATATATCGATTGTCTAAGGGAAAAGGGTCTGGCTTACCACTATTTCCGTAGAATCCACTAGTGAATAATAACGGGCGATTTAGTTCCTATAATAACTGTTTAGTCCAAACTATTAATCCGTTTAGCAACCAATCAAATAATGAACGATTTCAAATAATCCATAAAGAACTCCTTACCTTATCGATATTGGATTCGATTTCCACCGATTGATTTAAAGCTAGAATGATATTCGGCCACCCACTTAGAACACTACGAAAAAGAGGGTGATTAAAATGTGAAGGAGTGGAAGGTAACACCATTTCGATTTAGAAACAAGATTCACAATCGAATGGTGTTAAACACCCATTTGAAAAGGAAAAAAAATGAAAAGAGAAAAGAAACCACTTACCAATTTGATCGAAGAAGAGAATGTCAACACAAATGAGAAAGAAATTGTGAAGGAGAGATTATGGGTTGAAAGGTTAGGCTATAGAGGAAAAATGAACAAGAAATTTCGGCTATGAGAGTATGGATTAGAGAAGAAGGAAGAAGGGTTGAAGAATTTCTTGAAAAAGAAAAGAAAGATGGAGAAGGAATGCTTAACTAGTTTTAGTTTTCAAAGGGAAGATGAGTGAAAATATTTTGGTCACAATGGCTAGGTGGTTTTCTCAATACAAAGTAAGAAAAGAAAAAAAAAATACTCACTATTGGCTTGAAGTTTCGGCAATGAGAGAAGAAGTTGGAGAAAAGAACACAAAAGAATGCTAGAAGAAATTAGGCCTAACAAGCACCAAAATTCTACCAAAAGACTAAAGAAAATTCAACTACTCCAAGACTCCTCTCAAACCGTGTATACCATACCAAAAGGAAAAAAAATTGACCACAAAACTTTCCAAAACATTCTCCCCAAAACCGGCCAACATATCCCCCTTTTTGCTCATTTTCTTTCATTTCTTTCCTTACCCTCATCCTTACCTTATTTCCTTAGCCACCTTTCCATAATTAAAATGTCTTCCTTACCTTAAATACATCCATGGCTGACACTATGGATGAATAGCACAAAAAAATAATCAAAATTTGCATCAAGTAGGATTCGAACCTCCTCCCCTAAAGTCCTTCATCTGACGCCACATCCACTTTACCTTATGCTCATTTATAGCAAATTACTCACTTATTTCCATAAGCATTGATCCCATTTACTATCTCTTCATAAAGTGCTTAAACACAAAAACTTTGCTAAGGCCCAATTCAATCCCGAGCCTTCTTAGGACCCCTAATGAAACACCCTAAACCCAGCCCACGAGCTTTGACCAGATTTGGTATGTTCCTCGAAGAAAACCGGTTCCAAATTCGTTTGTTCTTTGGAAAAACCTTGTGTTTTGAGAAAGATTTTATTTGGGTTGGGCTTGAGTTAAAAACAAATTTATTTTGATAATGGAACCCTTTTAAATTTTAAAAATAAAACATATAAAGTACATTTAAAATAAATTACTTAATATTTAACTTAATTAAATTTGTAAAAGTAAAAAATAAAAATAAATGTAAGTTCAATGGTGGCCTTATTACATCAAATAAAAATCCAAAATTATAAAGTACTTAAAAGAAATAAAGAGTCCAAATTAAATAAAACTTCAAGCTGAGCATGGCCACCACAAGATCTGCTGTCCCGGTCCATCATTGTTCATCACCTGAAGCATGTTCCCACAACGGGGTGAGTCAACAGACTCAATGTGTACTACAACACTAAATCTTAACAACTTAGGCATACATAATCATATCACATATCAATTCATATAACAGATCAAAATAATGATGCAATCCCGAACCCAAACCTATATGCCATCCGCTACACATCCCCGTACCAACCTGTACACCGTGGGGACTAGTAAGTCAACCCTCCATCTACTACACACCATCGAAGGCGGTCGCTGCAGTCGATGTGCTCATCGCCCTTATGAGTGTTCGTTGTCTTAGGTCACCACACTCAGATATTGTGGTCTTAGGTCACCACATTCAGATATCGTGGTCTTAGGTCACCACATTCAGATATCGCGGTCTTAGGTCACCGCATTCAGATTTCGTGGTCTTAAGTCACCACATTCAGATTTCGTGGTCTTAGGTCACCACATTCACTTCCCCTTTTCAATAACCCATATGCCCCATATCATATTATGCATTAACATGCCAAAGTTCACATTCTTATCATTATACTTATGTTAAATATAACATATTTCATAATCCTAGTAGGAGTAGGAAACGTACCTGAGTACTTTGTACCATTCATGGCACCTTAGCCATATTCTTGCACATTCTTATAATCACATACAAATTAAATATTGCCATAAATATATTAAGAAGTAGTATGAGGTACACACCTGATTAACTTATCGAATTTACTGATTTCCCGAAGAATTCCGATCTACTGCTTTAGATCCTTAATCCTTACATTTGGCCACACTTAGTATTTTAATAAAAAGCCATTTGGCCATAAATCCAAATCCTATTAGGATTAGTACACTTAAAACCTACCTTGTTGCCGATTGGGTCACCAACAGATCTGAAAATCTTTGCTTTATTTCTTTTGTATTCGGCCAAGCATTAAATCACTTCAACAAATTAGTTTCAGCCTTTGTAAAAATAAGGAATAGATCTTAATCAACAATTTAAGGCCTTGGCCGAATGTACATATGGACTTACCTTGAAATTCTCAAATCCCGGAATCCCTGTATACCTCTGTCGAAATCCCTATAGACTGATATACATTAGATCTGATTTTCAATCACTTAAACATAAGAAATAACCTTAGATCGATTGGCTCACCATGGATCTTTGAAAGTCTCGACAGATCTCCTCTTATATTTGACAACCACTAAATCCCGAAAGAACCTTCATGATTTTGGCCAAAGACATTAAGGGGAATTAGTCCCTTGATTTCGGTTAAAAGAAAAGTAATGAAAATCGATAACTATTAATCTTACCCTCAATCTTTGTAATCGACAGCCCCTTTTCTTGAGTCCTCAAAGATTCGGCTTAAGGCCTAGGGAATAGTCGGCTATGATCCACCTATGGATTCGGTTTCAAGATAAAAAGAGAAGGATATTAGGCTTAGAAAGAATCGGCACTAATGGAAGAAGTTTTTGGCTAGAACATATGGTATTTCGGCTTTGGAAAAAGAAAAGAGAAGAAAGGATTTTTGCTAGGAAAATTCGGCAGAGAGAATAGAGAAGAAGAATGAAGGAATGGCCTTAGTTCTCCTCCTTATGCCGAAATTACTAGGCCAAGACTCCCTTTCTTGGCCATCACTCTTCCTTATCATTATCCCTTAGTTTTAAAATTAAAGAATAATCCCTTATTATCTCCTTGAAAAATAATTTAAGATAAATCATCATTTATCCACCTATTAGCCGAAATTTTAAGAGAATTTAAACTCCTCTCTTGGGTTCCTTAGTGCTGTCCACTTCTCTACTTCTGGAAGCAAAAATAAAACTTTATTTTGCTTCCCATGTGACTCGATCCTTGGCCCTTCCTCACATGCTGGTGGCGTCACTTCCAGGGCCCTAAGTGGTGCCTTGTAGCCATTTTACCAAGGCTATTTGTATGTCATATCTCACATACATTTTCTCTTAAGACCACCTTGCCTTAGTTTCCCCTTTTTAAGCTTTAAAACTTAACATTTCTATGACATTTCCTTACATTTCCAAGTCTCTAAAAATTTTCACTTTCCTCTTTTGAATCATTTCTAAATCATTTCCTTACATTTCCTAGTTTCCAAAAATGTTCACTTTCCTCTTTTAAACCTAACATTTCCATACATTTCCAGGTTTCCAAAAATGTTCAAAATATATTCATAACACATAAGACATGTCATTTCGTAAAATTAAACGGAAAATGCATAGGCCCTTTTCAGGATGTTACAGTTCTACCCCCTTAAGATGATTTCGTCCTCGAAATTTCCTAGCTAAAATAATTGAGGGTATTGCTATCGCATTGCCTCTTCTGGCTCCCACGAAGCTTCTTCCGATCCATGATTGCGCCATAAAACTTTGACTAGAGGAACTGACTTCTTCCGTAGCACTTTCACATCACGTTCCAATATCTGAATCGGCTCTTCCTCGTAGGATAAGTCTGGCCTTAGCTCCACTTCTTCAACTGGTACTACATGAGATAGATCCAATCAGTAGCGACGTAGCATGGATACAAGAAATACGTCGTGCATCTGCTGCAACTCTGGTGGCAAGTCTAACTGGTATACCACTGGTCCAACTCGCTTCAGTACTCGATAGGGCCCTATAAACCTTGGGCTTAACTTCCCTTTTCGACCAAACCTCATCACCTTCTTCCAAGGCAAGACCTTCAGAAACACTTGGTCTCCTACTTCAAACTCCATTTCCTTCCGTTTAAGGTCTGCGTACGACTTCTGCCTATCAGAGGCTTCCTTTAACCATGCCCTAATTATCTCAACCTTCTCTTCAGTTTCTGCCACTAGCTCTGGGCCCAAAACTCGACGTTCTCCTAACTCAGTCCAACAAGTAGGAGTTCGACACTTCCGACCATAGAACGCTTCATATGGTGCCATCCGAATGCTAGCCTGATAGCTGTTGTTGTAGGCGAACTCTGCTAAAGGCAAGTAGTCTTCCCAACTTCCTCGGAAATCCATCACGCAGCCTCTCAACATATCCTCCAACACTTGTATAACCCGTTCAGACTGCCCGTCTGATTGTGGATGAAAAGCCGTGGTGAAGTCTAACTTAGTGCCTAAAGCTTGATTAAGTGCCCTCCAAAATCGAGACGTAAACCTTGGGTCTCTATCGGAGATGATCGATACCGACACTCCGTGTACCAACTTCTGAAGTGAATAATCCACTCTTACTGGAATGAAATGCGCCGACTTAGTCAAACGGTCCACTATTACCCATACCGAGTCCTTCTTAGTAGGCGTAAGGGGAAGCCCACTAACGAAGTCCATGGTAATTCTCTCCCACTTCCACTGTGGAATCTCGATTGGCTGTAGCAATCCCGATAGAACTTAGTGTTCAGCCTTAACTTGCTGACACATCAGACATTTTCCCACAATTTATGTAACTTCCCGTTTAAGATCAGGCCACCAAAACTGTTCCCTTAGATCTCTATACAGCTTAATGCCTCCGGGATGCATAGCGTAAGGGCTACTATACGCTTCCCGAAGAATCCTCTGTCTCAACTCCTCGTCCCTCGGCATACAGACTTTTCCTTTGTAGCGCAATACTCATTCATCATTAACGCCATAATCCTCTAATTCTCCGTTCTGTACTTGCTGTAACTTAGCACTTAGGTCCTTATCAGCCAACTGCCCCCTTTTCACCTTATTCAGCCATGTGGGCTTGACTTGCAACTCTGCCAACAGGCTTCCATCATCATACAGACTCAAGTGTGCGAACATAGCCATTAGGTCCGACACAACCTTCCGACTTAGGGCATTAGCCACTACATTCGCCTTGCCCGGGTGGTACTCTATCGAGAAATCATAATCCTTCAATAACTCCACCCACCTTCGCTGCCTCAAGTTCAACTCCTTCTGAGTCAACAGATACTTAAGGCTCTTGTGGTCTGTGTAGATCACTGACCTTTCTCCATAGAGGTAGTGCCTCCAAACCTTAAGGGTGAAAACCACTGCTGCCAATTCCAAGTCATGGGTTGGGTAGTTAACCTCATGCGACCTTAACTGCCGAGACGCATAAGCGACTACTTTTCCATCTTGCATTAGAACACACCCTAATCCCGTGTGCGAAGTGTCACAGTACACCACAAAATCCTTCCCTGCCTCTGGCTAAATTAACACTAGAGCTTCTGTCAACACCCTTTTAAGCTTTTCGAAGCTCTCCTGTTGCTTATCCGTCCATTTAAAGGGTACTTCCTTCCTTAGCAACTTTGTCAAAGGCGCAGCTATTGACGAGAACCCTTCCACGAACCTTTTGTAATAGCCTGCCAAACCTAAGAAACTTCGGATCTCAGCCACGGACCTAGGTGGTTTCCAATCCAACACTGCTTCAATCTTCCTAGGATCCATCCTTATACCTTCTCCGGATACTACATGTCTTAAGAATGCCACCTCCTTAAGCCAAAATTCACACTTGCTGAATTTGGCATAGAGCTTCTTCTCCCTTAACACTTGTAGCACAACTCGTAGATGCTCATCATGCTCCTCTTCAGACTTGGAGTACACCAAGATATCGTCGATGAACACAACGACGAATCTATCGAAGTAGGGTTGAAATACTCAGTTCATCATATCTATGAACGTGGCTGGTGTATTCGTCAATCCAAATGGCATTACTACAAACTCAAAATGGCCGTATCTTGTCCTAAAAGTGGTCTTATGGATATCTGCCTCCTTCACCTTCAATTGATGATATCTCGACCTTAAGTCTATCTTCGAGAATACTGCAGCCTCCTTCAGCTGATCGAACAAGTCATCGATCCTTGGCAAAGGATACTTTAATGGTCAGCTTATTCAACTGATGATAGTCTATGCACATTCGCATAGTTCCATCCTTCTTCTTTACAAACAGGACCGGTGCTCTCCATGGAGACACACTGGGTCGGATGAACCCACGATTCAGCAATTCTTGAATCTGAGCCTTGTGCTCAACTAACTCCTTTGGCACCATTCGGTATGGAGCAATTGACACAGGAGCTGTACCAGGTAGCAAGTCTATTCCAAATTCCACCTCCCTATCCGGGGTATTCTGTAATTCCTCCTAAACACATCTTCAAAATCCCTTACAGTTCTAACTCTACTGACACCTTTTTCCTTTCCACCCAACGCACTTACAAAGGCTAAGAACGCCTTGCACCCTTTCCTAACCATTTTCTCAGCCTTCAATACCGAAACTACGTTAGATAGGTAGTTTCTCCTTTCTCCGATCATTACTACTACTTCATCCTTCGGAGTCCTTAGTTCCATTCGTTTAGCCGCACAGTCCAACACAGCTCGGTGCTCTACTAGCCAGTCCATGCCAAGTATGAGGTCAAATTTTCCGAAGGGTAACTCCATTAAGTCAGCCCGAAAGTTCACTCCTTGAATTTCTAGGGGTACACTCTGAAAGATCTTATCCACCACTACGGTTTGGCCTAATGGGCTTACTATAGTCATCTCCCTATCAGAAAGTTCAGAGTCTAGGCCTAGTGTTTCCACTACACTACATGTAACATATGAATGGGTTGAGCCCACATCAATAAGAGTAAAATAGGGCTTGCCATGAATAAGGAACGTACCGGTTATGACATCTGGCGCGTCTCTATCCTCCCTCCGGTGAACCGCATAAACTAAACCCGGTTACCTTGCCTCAGTATTGGCAGCACCTCTGCCTTGAGTTCCACGTCCTTTGCCAGCACCGTTACCTCTATTATTCGAACCATGACCTCGTTGAGGCTGTTGTACACCTCTACCTGCCTGACTAACATTCTGCGCTGCTGGCCGACTCTCCTCCAATTTCTTTGGACAATCCTTAATCATGTGGTCCTTGGACCCATACCTAAAATATCCTCCTGTCCTCCTCCAACACTCTCCTAAGTGTCTCTTTCCACACTGATCACAAGGACGATACTGACCTCCAACTTGCTGACCTCGTGGCCCACCAACTCTGGGCCTTTTCTGCCCATTCCCAGACGATCCTGACGACCCATAACCCCTCTTGGGCCTATTCCTATCAGAGCTCTGCTTTACCGAGTCCTTGATTCCCTCGGCTACCTTGGCCTTTTCCACCAATGCAGAAAATTCCCGTTCTTGATGTGGGGCTATGAGCAACCTTAAATCATCCCTCAACCCGTCCTCAAATCGGACACACCGTTCATGCTCCGTAGCCACCACTCCTCGAGCATAATGGCTCAACCTCAGGAACTCAGCTTCATACTCTGCCACGGACTTGTTCCCTTGAACCAGCCCCATAAACGCCTTTGCTCATCAGTATACTGGGTACCGACATACTTCTTTTGATAAGCCATCTTAACATAGTCCCATGTCAGATCCTCAGCTGTGGCACCATCACGAACTGTGAGCCACCATTGGTACGCTTCATCGCGTAGGAATGCCACCATTCCTTTCAGGTTCTCCTCAGGAGTCAGATCTAGCTCATCCATAATCCACTCAGTTGATTCCAACCAATACTCAGCGGTATTGGGTGCCACTCCTGACACTCCACGGAACACCTCAGCTCCGTTGGCACGAAGTCACTCAGGTACCGACTTCCGAGATCCCGAATTTCCTCCTGCACCAGCCACCAACTCAAGAACTCGCAGCACAGCCTGCGACACAACTTCATTCCCCGTCTGAGCTTGCTTCTCAACACCAACAGCTGGGGGTGGTGGTGGCGGTGGTACCTCATTGTCAGACCCCTGACCCGACCTAACGGGTTCCGACACGGTCATCCTACCTCTACCGCGTCCTCGCACGTTACGTCCATGTCCCCTAGAGCTTATTTCTATCGTCGCAATCTGATTAAGAAGTTTTATGAAAAGAATTTTAGTCCTTGTTTCACTTGATTACCCGCGAAGAAGTTTTATGAAAAGAATTTTAGGAGTGGTTCTTTCGTATTCATACACGTACATAGTCTTTTCATTCATACATCCATCAATCAATTATGAACTTTCGTTCATTCAGAGAAATGTTGTAGTTTCCATTGTTGTTGTTTTTCCACCACCCAGGGGTATTTTCGTAATTTGTCCTACAGGGGTATTTTCGTGATTTTTCAAAAGGGAAAAAATTCCTTGGTGATTTTGTCATAAAGTATTTTGGTAATTTTAAATTCCTGGGGTATTTTTGGAAATTTTGAAATCCAGGGGTATTTCGGTAATTTTGAATCTCGGAGGTATTTTGGTAATAAATCAGGGTAAATTTGTAAAGTTTAATAATTTCGGGGTATTTCCAAATTTGCAGAACTTTGTGGGTTCTTTTTGAGAATTTTACTTTCCAAAACGATGAGGTTGCAAAAATTTAGGAAATCAGGGTCATCTTGGTAATTTTGTAAGTTAGGGGCAATTTCGTAATTTTTCCAAAATCAAGGTATTTTTGATAATTTGCAAATTAGAGTTTTTTGGACTTGTTATGAAGTAAGGAAATTTTGATAAGAACTATGGGTATTTTGGGAATTTCATAAATCGAGGGCATTTTTGTAATTTTACCACTAGGGGTATTTTTGTAATTTTATAAATCGAAAAATTTTCGGGAAAATTTTGTAAAAATAGTTCTCACAAATTAAAAAGGTAATTTTAAGAGTTTTAAAACTAGGGTTCTTATAAAAACACGGCTAGTTCCCTTTCGGGTTTTAGTTATTGCGTTTAGCCTATGACCGAGTCCTCTTGGCCGGGGTGAACCAAAGCTACGCACCAGGTAGGATTCGAGTGGATAGGAGGTGAGTCATGCGGACTGCTTAAGTACCAAGCTCTCACCGAAACCGATCCTAGACATGCGCACAGAGGTTGCCACACCCACTGAGTCTTCTTGGTTAAGGTGAACCGAAGCTACGCACCAGGTAGGATTCCAGCGAAAAGGCGGTGAGTCACTAGGACTGCTTAAATACCAGGCTCTTCCGGATCCAATCCTAGACATGCGCACAGGGGTTACCACACCCTAACTCGGTGACTTAGCCATAGGGTTGTTTAGTTAAGCATTTAAGTCTTATGTATTTGTGTTTGAGTAGACTAGTCCTACGGTTCAAGTACCTAGCATGCTATTCTACGTTCCATTCCATTTCTACCCTTCTACAATTCATAAAGCACACAAATGGTTAGAGGTACTCACCTGGTGGACTGCGGGTCGGAGACTTAGGTGCCATGCCAGGAAACCTGCCCATTTCATAAAATATTTCCATAAAGCTTACTTGGGCTCGATTTGAAAACATTTTGGGCCTTAGCCTACAGGCCGAGAGTTTAAAACGGGCTCTAATACCAAACTGAAACACCCCAAACTCGGCCCATGAGCTTTGACCAGATTTGGTATGTTCCTCGAAGAAAACCGGTTTCAAATTCGTTTGTACTTTGGAAAAACCTTGTGTTTTGAGAGAGATTTTATTTGTGTTGGGCTTGAGTTAAAAACGAATTTATTTTGATAATGGAACCCTTTTAAATTTTAAAAATAAAACATATAAAGTACATTTAAAATAAATTACTTACTATTTAACTTAATTAAATTTGTAAAATTAATAAATAAAAATAAATGTAAGTTCAATTGTGGCCTTATTACATCAAATAAAAATCCAAAATTATAAAGTACTTAAAAGAAATAAAGAGTCCAAATTAAATAAAACTTCAAGCTGAGCATGGCCACTACAAGATCTGCCGTCCCAAAATCACACTGCTCATC
This sequence comes from Gossypium bickii, assembly GCA_025503065.1. Lineage (NCBI taxonomy): Eukaryota > Viridiplantae > Streptophyta > Magnoliopsida > Malvales > Malvaceae > Gossypium > Gossypium bickii. Next base: position 48,456,895 of record CP106709.1, on the reverse strand, counting down.
ACCAAACATGTTCCTACAACGGGTGAGTCAATGCACTCAATGTGTACTACAACACTAAATCTTAACAACTTAGGCATACATAATCATATCACATATCAATTCATATAACAGATCAAAATAATGATGCAATCCCGAACCCAAACCTATATGCCATCTGCTACACATCCCCATACCAACCTGTACACCGTGGGGACTACTAAGTCAACCCTCCATCCGCTACACACCATCGAAGGCAGTCGCTGCAGTCGACGTGCTCATCGCCGTTATGAGTATTCGTGGTCTTAGGTCACCACATTCAGATATCGTGGTCTTAGGTCACCACATTCAGATATCGCGGTCTTAGGTCACCGCATTTGAATTTCGTGGTCTTAGGTCACCACATTCAAATTTCGTGGTCTTAGGTCACCACATTCACTTCCCCTTTTCAATAACCCATATGCCCCATATCATATTATGCATTAACATGCCAAAGTTCACATTCTTATCATTATACTCATGTTAAATATAACATATTTCATAATCCTAGTAGGAGTAGGAAACGTACCTGAGTACTTTGTACCATTCATGGTACCTTAGCCATATTCTTGCACATTCTTATAATCACATACAAATTAAATATTGCCATAAATATATTAAGAAATAGTGTGAGGTACACACCTGATTAACTTATCGAATTTACTGATTTCTCGAAGAATTCCGATCTACTGCTTTAGATCCTTAATCCCTACATTTGGCCACACTTAGTATTTTAATAAAAAGCCATTTGTCCATAAATCCAAATCCTATTAGGATTAGTACACTTAAAACCTACCTTGTTGCCGATTGGGTCACCAACAGATCCCGAAATCTTTGCTTTATTTCTTTTGTATTCGGCCAAGCATTAAATCACTTCAACAAATTAGTTTCGACCTTTGCAAAAATAAGGAATAGATCTTAATCAACAATTTAAGGCCTTGGCCAAATGTACATATGGACTTACCTTGAAATTCTCAAATCCCGAAATCCCTGTATACCTCTGTCGAAATCCCTATAGACTGATATACATTAGATCTGATTTTCAATCACTTAAACATAATAAATAACCTTATATCGATTGACTCACCTTGGATCTTTGAAAGTCCCGACAGATCTCCTCTTGTATTTGACAACCACTAAATCCCGAAAGAACCTTCATGATTTCGGCCAAAGACATTAAGGGGAATTAGTCCCTTGATTTCGGTTAAAATAAAAGGAATGAAAATCAATAACTATTAATCTTACCCTCAATCTTTGTAATCAACAGCCCCTTTTCTTGAGTCCTCAAAGATTCGGCTTAAGGCCTAGGGAATAGTCGGCTATGATCCACCTATGGATTCGGTTTCAAGATAAAAAGAGAAGGATATTAGGCTTAGAAAGAATCGGCACTAGTGGAAGAAGTTTTTAGCTAGAACATATGGTATTTCGGCTTTGGACAAAGAAAAGAGAAAAGAGGATTTTTGCTAGGAAAATTCGGCAGAGAGAATAGAGAAAAAGAATGAAGGAATGGCCTTAGTTCTCCTCATTGTGCCGAAATTACTAGGCCAAGACTCCCTTACTTGGCCATCACTCTTCCTTAGCATTATCCCTTAGTTTTAAAATTAAAGAATAATCCCTTATTATCTCCTTGAAAAATAATTTAAGATAAATCATCATTTATCCACATATTAGCTGAAATTTTAAGAGAATTTAAACTCCTCTCTTGGGTTCCTTAGTGCAGTCCACTTCTCTGCTTCTAGAAGCAAAAATAAAACTTAATTTTGCTTCCCATGTGACTCGATCCTTGGCCCTTCCTCACATGCTGGTGGCGTCACTTCCAGGGCCCTAAGTGGTGCCTTGTAGCCATTTTACCAAGGCTATTTGTATGTCATATCTCACATACATTTTCTCTTAAGACCACCTTGCCTTAGTTTCCCCTTTTTAAGCTTTAAAACTTAACATTTCTATGACATTTCCTTACATTTCCAAGTTTCCAAAAATTTTCATTTCCCTCTTTAAACTTGACATTTCCTTACATTTCCAAGTTTCCAAAAATGTTCACTTTCCTCTTTTGAATCATTTCTAAATCATTTCCTTACATTTCCTAGTTTCCAAAAATGTTCACTTTCCTCTTTTAAACCTAACATTTCCATACATTTCCAGGTTTCCAAAAATGTTCAAAATATATTCATAACACATAAGACATGTCATTTTGTACAATTAAACCGAAAATGCATAGGCTCTTTTCAGGATGTTACACCTAAACATACACAATTAATATTTTTAACTAGCCTATCGCAAGATATAATGCAACACATAAAATTCTAAATTTTAGGATGTTACAATTCTACCCCCTTAAAGAAAATTTCGGCCTCGAAATTTACCTAATTAAAAGAGATGAGGATATTGTTGCCGAATTGCGTCCTCAGACTCCCATGTAGCTTCCTCCGATCCGTGATTACGCCATAATACTTTGACTAACGGTACCGACTTCATTCTCAGCACCTTAATGTCCCGATCTAAAATCTGTACTGCCTCCTCTTCAAAATACAAGTCAGGTCTTAACCCAACTTCCTCCACTGACATTACATGAGATGGATCCGAATGATAACGCCTTAACATCGATACATGGAATACACTATGTATCTGACTTAACTCCAGAGGTAACTCAAGTTGATAAGCCACTGGTCCAACACGCTTCACTACCCGATAAGGTCCGATGAACCTAGGGCTCAACTTGCCTTTCCTTCCAAATCTAAAGATCTTTTTCCAAGGTGAGACCTTCAGAAAGACTTGATCACCCACCGCGAATTCTATATCCTTATGCTTCAGGTCTGCGTACGATTTCTGTCTATCTGAAGCTTCTTTTAACCCTGCCCAAATTACCTTAACTTTTTCCTCCATCTCCGAGATCAAATCAGGACCCAACAACTGTCGCTCCCCCAACTCAGTCCAACAAGTAGGAGTACGACACCTACGACCATACAACGCCTCGTAGGGTGCCATCTGGATGCTGGATTGGTAGCTGTTGTTGTAAGCAAACTCTGCCAACGGTAGGAAATCTTCCCAACTACCCCTGAAATCGATCACACAGCCTCTTAACATATCTTCTAGAATCTGGATCACTCTCTCTGACTGACCATCTGATTGCGGATGAAACGCCGTGCTGAAATTTAACCTTGTACCCAAAGCTTCATGTAAAGCCTTCCAAAATCGTGATGTAAACCTAGGGTCCCTGTCTGATATAATAGACACTTGTACCCCATGTTAGCTCAGGATCTCTGCTACATACAACTTGGCCAACTTCTGCAATGAATAATCCGTACGAACAGGTAGGAAATGAGCAGTCTTCGTTAACCGATCCACTATTACCCATACATAATCTTTCTTAGTAGGCGTTGAGGGTAACCTACTAACAAAGTCCATTATTATCCTTTCCCATTTCCATAATGGAATTTTCACCGGTTGAAGCAACCCTCACAGCAATTGATGTTTCGCCTTCACCTGTTGACATGTTAAGCACTTACTCACGAAATCAGTAACCTCTCGTTTCAACCCTGGCCACCAATACTGCTCACGGAGGTCTCGGTACATCTTATTTTCCCTGAAGAGCATAGCATATAGACTACTATGCGCCTCACACAGAATCATTTGCCTTAATTCTGAATCCTTGGGCATACAAATTCTTTCACGGAAACACAATACTCTGTCGCTATTCAATCCAAAATCCCCTATCTCACCACCTTCCACTTGCTGAAGTAAAGAACCTAACCTTTCATCTAATAACTGCTTTTCCTTAATCTAACTTACCCACACAGGCTTCACCTGAAGTTCGGCTTACAGACTACCATCTTCATAAAGGCTGAGATGAGCGAACATCACTCTCAAATCTAATATCACCTTACGACTCAACGCATCTGCCACTACGTTAGCCTTTCTGGGATGATACTCGATTGAGAAGTCATAATCCTTCAACAGTTCTATCCACCTCCGTTGTCTTAAATTCAACTCCTTCTGGGTAAGGAGGTACTTCAGACTCTTATGATCCGTATAAATTTGTCGATTTCTCACCATACAGATAGTGTCTCCAAATCTTCGGAGCAAACACCACTGCAGCTAACTCCAAATCATGAGTGGGATAGTTCACCTCATGAGACCTTAATTGACGAGATGTATAAGCCACCACTTTCCCCCCTTGCATCAACACACATCCCAAGCCCGTGTGTGACGTATCACAATAAACAATAAATTCCTTACCAGCCTTAGGTTGAATCAATACTGGTGCTTCTGTCAGAATCTTCTTCAATTTCTCAAAGCTCTCTTGCTGCTTATCTGACCACACAAACGGTACTCCTTTATGCAACAACTTAGTTAAGAGTGCAGTAATCAACGAAAACCCTTCACTGAATCGCCTGTAATACCCAGCCAAACCTAGAAAACTTCAGATTTCTGCCACTAACTTTGGTGGTTTCTAGTCCAATACAGCCTCCACCTTCTGGGGATCAACTCTAATTCCTTCTGTAGACACAACATGCCCCAAAAAGGTCACTTCCCTCAGCCAAAATTCACACTTACTGAATTTGGCATACAGTTGCTTCTCCCTTAATATCTGCAATATAATCTGTAGATGCGAATCGTGCTCTTCTTCAGTCTTTGAGTACACTAAGATGTCATCTATGAACACCACCACAAACCGATCTAGATAGGGTTGGAAGACCCGGTTCATCATGTCCATAAATGCAACTACTGCATTAGTCAACCCAAACGACATCACCAAGAACTCGTAATGCCCATAACGAGTTCGAAAAACAGTCTTAAGAATATTCGCCTCTTTGACCTAAAGCTGGTGATAACCCGATCTCAAATCTATCTTCGAGAAAATCGAAGCTCCTCGCAGTTGATCGAACAGATCATCGATCCTCGGTAACGGATACTTGTTCTTGATTGTTAACTTATTCAATTGTCTGTAATCGATGCATATATGCATCGACCCATCCTTCTTCTTAACGAATAAAACCGACGCTCCCCACGGTGACACACTTTGTCAAATTAATCCGCGATCCAACAACTCCTGAGTTTGAGCTTTAAGCTCCACTAACTCATTCAGCGCCATTCTATAAGGAGCAATGGACATCGGAGCCGTTCCTGGCAATAGCTCAATGCCAAACTCTACCTCCCGATCCGGAGGCAATCCTGGAAGCTCCTTGAGAAAGACGTCTGAAAACTCTTTCACCATTCTGACACTTTCTACCATCAACTCTTTGGCATCCAAAGCACTAATAAAGGCTAAGAATGCTCCACACCCCTTTCGAACCAACTTTTCTGCCTTTAAAGCAGATACCACATTAGACAGATAGTTTCTTTTTTCACCTATCATCATCACTTCCTTTGTAATGACCTCAAAAGTATGAATATCAAAAAATGAGTTATCGGGTCTTCATTTTTAGTAAACGGACTTGTAAAATATTTATTAAAAATATTTATAAAGTTAGTTATTTGTTTAATCACGTTTTAATTAAGTGAATTTAGCTCAATTAAGAGCAATTAGTAAAAAAAGACTAAATTGAAATAGGAGTAAAAGTTGAATTATAGATTAAAAGAAATTATAAAGGACCAAAATGGCAATTAAACCATTTTGTATAGTTTGAGGCGGTGTAACGTAGAAAAATCTGAGATTTTTTGTTTAATATATATTATTATATTATTATGTAATAAAGATATTTTATGTTTTAATTATAATATATTATATTATATTGTTATTTTATATATATATGTGTGTTATAAAGAGAAAGTAAAAGAAAGAAGAACAAAAAAGAAACAGAGTATAGACGAAACAGAGAAGAAACAAGGGAGAAAGAAAGAAAAAGGGAGAATAGAGTTTTTAAAGCTTGGATATTTAATAGGTAAGTTAATTTAGTCCTTCTCTTTTAATTTTGATGCTTTATAAGTTTTAGAACAAAGTTTTGTTGAATTAAGTTGAAATTTTGAAAATTCTTAGATTTTTGAACATGAGTTATGTGGATCAAATTGATGAATTAGGGGTTTAATTGATGGAATATCTAGTTAGAAATTGATTTTAGGAACTAAATTGTGAAAATATTTGGAATTAAAGACTATTACTGAAATTCTGATTCCTAAAGGTTATGAAGTAGTTAATTGAGAAAAATCAGCTCAATTGAGAAATTAATTGAGTAGGGACAAAATTATCATTTATTGAAAGCTTAGGGGAAAAGTGGTAATAAACAGTTTGCACTTAAACAGTTTTGACAGCAGTAGTAGACTGACTTTGAAAAATCATGTAACACCCCAAACCCAGTCAACACACCACGTCCGAATCCGACATATTACAGAGGGAAAACTTTTTGAAGAAAACGAGTTACCAGTTTATTTTCAATGAAAACCCTTGTATTGCGTAGCGTTAGGGGAAAACTTTTGTATGTGAAGTTGAGAATGTTAATTTGTCTTTAAAATTCCGAAAATTCTTTGTAAACTTGTCTATCATTGCTATGGAAAACGTTTATGTCAATTAAAACCCGAGTGATTTTAAGCTTGATTAATTAAACCATTTGTAATTGAGCTGGGAAAACTTAAACTTGAAAAATCATTTAGGTTGACTTGTTATCATGCGAATTGTGTTACCCGATGGTAGAGTTTCGAAAACTCGTTGCGTAGTTTAAATAGAAATCTTTGTGTCTCATGTTATTAAAATAAATCAGTTCATTTACTGAATCATATTTGAAATCCAATTTAAAGCAGGTAAAAATTAACCAAGACATAATTTAAGAGCCTTATTACAAACCCAAGTAAAAACCGAAATTTAAATAAATTAAAGTACCCAAAAGATATTCAATGAAACCCGAAAGCAAGTATCGCATGGCCACCACAAGTCCACTCGGCTCCTCATCCGCGATCTACGAATCACCTGAAAATATAAGGGAGAAGGTGAGTCACCAAGACTCAGTGCATAATCCCCCTCCCGATTATAGCAACATGCTTACACAAATCATAATCACGCAAATATATATCATGCACCCAAACCTAGCCATCCATAACTCCGTGCTCTACCCCGTGTGGTACCAAACCACTGGTGGTGCCAAACCACTGGTGACCCAAAGTCACAGATATCAATAATAATGTGGTGCCAAACCACTGGTGACCCAAAGTCACAAATAATCCGATTGTGGGGCCAACCCACGTTGTGATACCAAATCACTGGTGACAATCCCGTTATATCAAATGTGGGGCCAACCCACTGTGATGCTAAGCCACTGGGACAAGTCGCTATGAGGTGCCAAACCTCTGGTGACCCAAAGTCACGGAATAAACTGTGGTACCAAACCACTGGTGACCCAAAGTCACTGATATCAACTTCCCCCTCCTCTCATATCACCCATAATTATGCAACACATATATAAATCGTGCCAACATGCATTAATATTAAACATATATCAAATATATCGTAGATCATAGCATCAAACATCATATGGCATAATCTCATCAAAACAAACTTACCCGAAATCCATGCTCATACCCATTAAGGTATCATAACGAGATCTACACAACTTTCAGCTTTTAACATATTTAGGTTATTAGCATATTTACTACGATTAAGAAGTGTGTAACTTACACACCTGGCTACCAACACTGTTACTGAAACTTGAAGTTCCCGATCTAACGCACTAGATCCCCTTTTCCTACATTCGGCCAACACATAGTTTATTAGCAAAAGCCATTCGGCTATACTAGCAAATCCCGAAGGGTGAGATAATGCACAATAAAGCCCTTACCAAGATTGATTACACTCGAGCCCTTAAGCTTAATTCGCACGCCAACAAATCCCGGAGATCCCTACAATCGGCCAACTAAACAAGGTCACTCATAGCCTTCGGCTTTTCAAAAAAAATGTTAGAAAGATTAGATCGACACGAGCCCTTACCACAGACTAGATGAAATCGATTGACAGAGAATAAACAACCCTGATCTACTGCCTCCAAAATCCCGAAGAACCTAGGAGAAATCGATTCCCATAGATGATTAGAAATCATGCTAACAAATGCCGAAATACAGCTTTTGTCCCCATAAGAGTCGACAGAGAGAAGAGTAAAGAAGTAATAGAAATTCGGCCAAGAACACTTACCCCCTTCAAATCCGATTAGAGAAGAACCAAGGAAGACCTATGCCTGATTGCTATTCAGCCACAGATAGAACAAGAAGAAAGTAGGGAGATTTCGGCAATAAAGTTGAGTGATCAAAGGGAGATTCGACTATGGTTGATAGAAGAGAAACAAATGGGATTCGGCCAAAATGAAGGAAGAGAATGGAAAAGAAAAATGAAATGGGAGAGGGAGGATTCGGCAAAGAAAGAAAGAAGAAGATTTCGGCACAAGGTTTTGAGAAAAGAAAAAGATGAAGGGGAAGAGGAATGCTTTCGGCTCTGAGCAAGAATGGGAGAAGAGAAGTGAACAAGTTTCGGCTTCAAGACAAATGAGAGGAAAGCAAATGGAAATTTGGCTCAAAGGCTAAGAGAGTAAATCGGCAAGTGCAAAAGGGTTTCGGCTTTAGCTAACACAAGGCACCAAGGAAGAAATCGGCACAAGCTAAGAGGTTTTCGGTTTAGCCTCCCAACCGGAAGCACTATAGCCTATACTAGCCGAAATTTCCCACTTAGCCAACTAAAAAATTTCGGCACCCCCTTACTCAGCTTCCCAACCGAATACTCTTCTTCAAACAAGAGTTCAAAATTCGGCAACTGCTTCAAGCTCCTCCTGGCCACAAATTCAAATGAGTTTGAATTTCTCAAGTTCCTAAATTTTCTCCTTGCCACCAGTTCAAATTAATCTAATGTAATCCATAATTATCTGACAAAGTTTGAGCTGGCCACAACTCCTCCCTCATTGGCGTCAAAATGATGAGCAGAAAATGGGATTTCTGCTGCTCGAACCTGCGCTCCCCCTTCCCTGCATGTGGCGTCATTCTCAAGGCCCTAAGTGGCGCCTCCTTGCCACTTTTCCAAGCCCATTCTTGTGTCTAAATTCCCCACGAAATATACTTAACCCCTAGCTCCTTTAGTTCCCCCTAACTAAAACTTAAAAATATAATTTTTCCTATAGTTCGAGCCTACTCTTGACTTATAACTAACCTTTAGACTACTTCAAAACATAATACAATTAATCCATACGTATGCAAAGAAGTTTAAACACAATAGCCCCTATTTAACGATGTTACAAATCACTAAAAATCGTAGAAGTGGAATTAGAAGTTAATTGAGATATGAAATTAAAGCTTATTGAGTCTAGTTTCTCATAGAAGAAACGGTGTAAGCAATAGATATATAAATCATGAGATATAATGAATTTTGTGAGACTGGTTCAGAGTGATATCGAGATCCCCTGTTTTGACTTATAAAAATCATTAAAACTTGTACAAAAATAATTTTGGGACATAATTTATATGGTTAGATTCCTTAACGAGTCTATTGTTATAAGAAACAAACTAGAACATCATTTGAATTCTGTTCAAAAAGATAATTAAATTTTAGCAAAGAGTGATCGGAATTGTCGACAACGAGTAATGTGGGTGAATTTAAAGAATAAACAGTACTTATCAATTTGAATAAAAAATTCTGAAAATTTTATGACAAGAATATATGTGAGTCTAGTTTCATAGAGAATTTACGGATCTTAATTTGGAATTCTGTAACTCAGGATATAGATACTTTCGTTGTAACATCCTGAAAAGGGCCTATGCATTTTCGATTTAATTGTATGAAATGACAAGTCTTAAGAATTATGAATAAATTTTTGATATTTTTGGAAACCCAGAAATGTATGAAAATGAATGGAAATGAATATTTTGGAAACACGAAAATGCATTAGGACATGAACATTTTAGGAAACCTAGAAATGCAAGGAAATGGTTCAAAAATGGAAAGTATACATTTTTGGAAACTAAGAAATGGAAATGGAAATGATCCAAAAATGGAAAGTGAACATTTCGGGAAACTTGGAAATGTAAGAAAATGGTCACTAAACAGAGCCGATCGAAAATTTTAGGAAACTTAGAAATGATGCAGAAATGTCAAATTTTAAGGTTTAAAATAGGAAATAAAGGCAAGAGGGCCTTAAAAGAAAAAGTTGGTAGAAAACTAATGAAGTGATATGGTGTCAGCCGAAATCACAAGGAAGGAATACCAAGATTCGGCACTTGGTTCTTGAAAACAATTCGGCAATAAGGTAAGAAATACAAATCCTACTAGGATTTGGTTTTAAAGTCAAAAGGGGTTTATTATGTATTTTAATAATGTGGTCAAATATAGGGATTGAGATCTAAGGCAACAGATCAATTTCTTCGGGATTTCAAGGAATCTATTAAGCGAAAAAGGCGTGTACTCTTACTAACTTTCAATAAGTTACATGGTAATTATTAAATATATAAATATGTAACAGTATGTGAATGTGGCTAAGTACCACAAATGTGGTAAGGAGTACCCAGGTACGTTTCCTACTTTTGATAGGAATATGAATGTGATATACTTTGAACATGTGATTAGTAACATGAATGAAAATTTAGTATGTGGAATATGTTATAAAATAATTGGGGCATTTGGGATATATGTGGAGGAAGAAAGTGAAGGTGATGACTACGGTCTCACCAACGTAATGTGGTGACTACGGTCACATTAAGTGAATATGGTAACCGGTTACATTATCCGAATATAGTGTCTAATGACACAACGTAAGTGGGGCGATGAGCACGTCGTCTCTGCAATGATCGCTTCGATGGTGTGTAGCGGATGGAGGGTCGACTTAGTAGTCCCCATGGTGCTTGGCGAATACGGGTGGTGTGTAGCGGATGGACAAATAGGCTTGGGTTGGGTTGCATCATTCGATTTGAATATGTTTGATATGAATATGTATGCACAAATATTGATTGTTAGTTTGTGTACACATTGAGTCTGTTGACTCACCCTTCGTGGGACTATTTTTTTGGGAGATGAGCGATAATGGACCGGGTCGGCAGGAGCTCAAGGTGGCCATGTATCACTTGAAGAATTTATTAGAATTTGGACTTTATTAAATTTTAGTATTTACAATTTTATTTTTTACTTTGGGTTTGAATGATGTAATAAGGCCTTAAGGCCCAGTTGGAGTTTCGTTATTTTGTTTATTTTTAATCGATTGTGCTACAATTTATTTGATTAAAGTTAAGAAAAACTAAATTTATTACTTTTAAGGTAATATATCCTAAAACTATTTGACACCTTATTTAAGATGGACTTTGTTTTTTTTTCAAAATTTATTTAAAAGGGTTTCAATCTAAGCCCAACCCAAAATAATTTTCTTTAAATCTTACAATTTTTTTCTAAGTAGCAAAGAATTTGAAAACCGATTTACTTAAGGAACATACCAGATCCGGTTCAAGCTCGTGGGCCGGGTGTGGGGTGTTTCATTTGCATATCGAGCCCGTTTAAACTCTCGGCTTTGTGGGCTAAGGCCCAAAATGTTTTCAAAGCAAGCCAAAATGATTTTCTTTGAAATAAAGCGGTGTTCTTCATGGCACCTTTGAGTCTCCAACCATGATCCACTGGTAAGTACCCCTAACTCTATGTGTGATTATGTGATTTATATAGGGGTAGAAAAGGCATGGAACGTAGAATAGTGTGATAGGAATTTGAACCTTAGGATTAGACTACTCAAACACATGAAACTCATAAGACTTAATGAACTGAACAAACCTATGGCTAAGTCACTGAGCTAGGGTATGGTAACCCCTATGCGCATGTCTAGGATTGGATCCTAAAGAGCACAGTATTTAAGCGATCCTAGTGACTCACCTCCTCTTCTCGCGGTATCCTACAGTGCGTAGCTTCGGTTTACCACTAACTAACTCGAGGGCTCGGTGGTGTGGCAACCTCTGTGCGCATGTCTAGGAATGGTTTCGATGGGAGCTTGGTATTTAAGCAGTCCGTGTGACTCACCTCCTCTCCATTCGAATCCTGCCTGGTGCGTAGCTTTGGTTCACCCTGACCAAAGGGGGCTCGGTCATAGGCTAAACATAATGATTAAAACCCGAAAGGGAACTAGCCATGTTTAAAAAAAAAAAAGACAACAAGACAAATGACCTAGTTTTCAAAACTCTTAAAATTACTTCACTAAATTTTCGAAAACCATCTTTACAAAATTTTTCTGAAAAATTTCTAATTTGTGAAAATTACAAAAATGCCCTTAGTGGTAAAATTACCAAAATGCCCTTGATCCACAAAATGTCAAACTTTTCAATGGTTTTGTCAAAACTCCATTATTTTATAATGTTCATAAACCCTAATGTGCAAACCATCAAAAATACCCTGATTTTGGAAAAAATTACAAAATTGCCCCCTAACTTGCAAATTACCAAAATGACCCTGATTTCCAAATTTTTGCAACCTCACCATTTGAAAGTTTAAACTCTCAAAAAGAACCCACAACTTTTGAAATATCCCTGATTTGTTAGTTTTTCCAAATATACCCCAGTTTGGGAAAAATTACCAAAATACCCCTGAGGTCGAAAATTATCGAAATAGCCCCGGATTTCAAAATTTTTCCAAATTACCCCAAAACTTTGAAGTTTTCAAAATGCTTTTTGACAAAAGCACCAAGGAACATTTTCTCTGAAAAAAATTACGAAAATACCCCTGTAGGACAAAATTACGAAAATACCCCTGGGTAGTGAAAAACAACAATAATGAAAATTACAACGTTTCTCTGAATGAACGAAAGTTCATAATTGTTTGATGGATGGATGAATGAATGAAAGACTGTGTGCTGTATGAATACGAAAGAACCACTCTTAAATTCTTCTTCATAAAACATCTTCGCGGGTAATAAGTGAAACAAGAATACTAACTCATAAAACTTCTTAATCAGATCTCGACGATAGAAAATGAGCTCTAGAGGACGTGGTCGTCGCGTGGAAGAGGTAGAGGAAGAATGATCGTGTCGTAACCCGTTAGGTCGGGTCAAGGTTCGACACAACGAGATACCGCCGCCACACCGCCACCTCGGTGTGTGGTCTTTGGCGAAGCAAGCTTCGAGACGGAGAAGATCTTTGTGTCGCAGCCGTAGTGCTGCCGCGAGTTTTGGAATTGGTGGTGGTGCGGGTGGAAATTCGGGAACCCGTAAGTTCAGTGCTGAACGGCTCCGAGCTAATGGAGCCGAGATGTTTCGTGGAGTGTCTGGAGTAGCACCCGATCTGGTGAGTCTTGGTTGGAAGCAACGGACCGCATCATGGATGAGCTCGACTTGACCCCAGGAGAAGTTGAAAGGGATGGTGGCACCGCACGCGCGATGAAGCGTATCAGTGGTGGTTAACTGTGCAGGATGGTGCCACAGCTGAGGATCTGACCTGGGAGTACGCTAAGGAAGCGTACCAAAAGAAGTATATGGGAACTGTAAGAGTATGCCCAAAGACCAATCATGAGATGGTTGTAATAACATACTTAATTTACCATGTTTATTAATATAAAGCGTTGTCATTATTATTTCGCTTTTTCTTTACGTGTGTATAAATAAACTGTTTTATAATAATGTCCTAAGAATAATATGATTATTCTTAAAAGATCCTTAGTCGAGTATTATTGTTGACTAGGACAACAATAATGCATTAAGACTAACATGTAGTTGATTGATGATAAAGAGTTGTCATTGATGTGGATTGTCAAAATCAATGCATGAATATGTGTGTTAGAGAACAACATATTGGATTGACCCGTTATGAGTATGTTTATTGGATTATTATGTAATTGTCACAACATTACTCATAGTGATTAATATGTATATGATCCTCGGACTTGAGATAATTATTATCTCAACATCGTGAGTTGTATATTTTGATACTGATCAAACGTACACCATAATTGGTTGTTCTATAAAGACGATGTTGGATATACCACAATCTATGTAGAGGATATGGTTGATCAATATAGGATAAGTTCCTCCTACATAATGGGAGTAATATCTTAGGCCACTTGATTGAGTGAGACTAGAAATGCATGGCCATGCTCAAATAAGTTGACATGAGATGTCATACTAATTTGTATATCATAGTCTACTCAAGATATCAAGAAACATGGGATGGACTATACAAGTGTGACTATTCCATGACTTGTGTCCATTCCAGAGATAAAGGACTTAAGGATTAATGTATGAAAGGTTAATCACAAAAAGTTATATGGAATCATGACTTCTTGTAACTTAGGTAGCAATGATGCATTGCTAGATGCCACTCATTGTTTGTGACATTAGAATCGTTCTATTATTACCGCGCTAACGTTGCAAGAACCTCTGTGGTCACACCCTATGGTTTAAATGAACGGAATAAAATATAATTGGTATTGTTTTTAGTTGTCACATGAATTAAATTAATTAAAGAATTAATTTAATTGGGCAATCAAATATTGAACATATTATATGTACAAGGATGTTGTACACATAATGACAACATAATTCTATTAATATATGAATTTGATTCATATATAAATTTAAATAAATATAGTTTATCAAAATCCTTATTATAATTAATGTAATTATAATTTTCTTGATATAATTAATGTAATTATAATTTTCGGTTAAAAACTTTATTATATTTATTTAATCTTATGATACATTCAAGAGATACCAATTATAAAAGGGTATTAAAAGGATACCAAATAATGGGCCCAATGAAAAAAAATACCCATTATAAAAGGCCCAATTAAAAGGATACCCAATATAAAAGGTATTTAAAAGAGGCAAAGCTTATGTGAAAACCCTAAGAGATTGCTTGTTAGGTCTAGCAAATTCAAGCAAATAAACCTCAAAATAGTTTTGGAGATTTCTTCCGTTCATAGTCAAACCGGGTGAATCACGTAGAGGCCGACATCGAAAAGGTTGTGGCTTGATTCGACAGTAGATCAAAACTCTTGTTGCCAAGGCGTCGCTAGCTACTCAGATTGAAGTTTTGGTAATTTCGAAACCTTTATTTCACCCCGATTCGTTCCTCACACATGGATCCATGGTTTGGATCGCCGGATCTAATTTTATTCTGCTACGCCATGGGGTATCGGCGTTCCAACAGGAACCAGGTACACTGATGAGCAGAGGAAAGCTTTTCTGGGGCTAGTGCAAGGGAGCAAGTCGGTCGCCGAATATGAGGCGGAATTTCTGAGGTTGAGCCGCTATGCTCGAGGAGTAGTGGCAACTGAGCATGAGCACTGTGTCCGTTTTGAGGACGGGCTAAGAGATGATTTGAGACTGTTGATAGCACCGCATCAGGAGCGGGAATTCTCTGCTTTGGTGGAAAAGGCCAAGGTGGCTGAGGGAATTAAGGACGCCACCAAGCAGGCTGTGGATAGAAATAAGCCCAAAAGAGGTTTTGGGCCATCTGGAAAGGGTCACAAGAGGCCTAGAGTTGACGGGCCACAAAATCAACAAACTGGTACGGGCCGGCAGTATCGCCCTTGTGAGCATTGTGGAAGGAAGCACTTGGGAGAGTGTTGGAAAAAGACGGGACGATGTCTCAAGTGTGGGTCCAAGGACCATATGATTAAGGATTGTCCCAAGCTACTAGATGAGAGCCAACCAACCAGCCTCGTAATGCTAACCAGGCTGGTAGAGGCGGACAGCAGCCTCAAAGGGGTCGTGAGTCGGCCAACAGAGGTAGTGGCAGAGGCCGTGGAGCTCAGGGCCGAGGTACTGCTAATACTGAAGCAAGGCAACCGGGTTTGGTTTATGCGGTTCACCAAGGGAGGAGGATGAGACGCCACGGGATGTGATAACCGACGCGTTCTTTATTTTTGACAAACCTTATTTTGCTCGATTGATGTGGGCTCGACCCATTCCTATGTTGCATGTAGTATCTTTGGAAACACTAGGCCTAGACTCGAACTCTCTGAGCAGGCGATAATCGTAGTAAGCCCATTAGGCCAAACTGTGATGATAGATAAGATCTTTCGGAATGTACCCTTAGAGATTCAGGGAGTGAATTTTCGGGCTGACTTAATGGAGTTACCCTTCGGAGAATTTGAGCTTATACTTGGAATGGATTGGCTAGTAGAGCATCGAGCCGTGTTGGATTGTGCGTGTAACACCCCAAACCCGGTCCAAACACCACGACCGAATCTGGTATGTTACGAGGGAAAACCTATTTGAAAATTTCGATTTTGTACTAAATAGACTTGATAAAACTTTGTTGTTTCTTTCTTTTTTTTTTGAAAACGAGAGGTTGAGTATTAAGTCTTAGAAAAATTTTTGGTTCCAAGTTTGAGTCCGATTGTTTTTCTTTCAATTATGAAAACGGTGTGATACCCGATGGTATAGTTCAAAACATATCGCTTTGTTGGTTTGAAAACGTCGTTTTTCCAAATTTTAATAAAATTTGTACCAAGTTATTTTGTTACAGCATATTAAAATCCAATGTAAGCATAAACAGTAATAAGCACATCTTAAAAAGCTTTTACAAATCCAAATAAAAATAAATAACTAAGTACCCAAATGCAATAAACTAAGCAAAGCTTTTATTAGCGCATGGCATGTGCACCCCGAGTCCCCCGGCTCCAAGTCCGCGTCACGAGTCACCCGAAATGTCAAAGGAGAGGGTGAGTCGAGTGACTCAAAGGTGTAAATCCCGCCCCCGAATAAACCACATGCTAACACACAAAATACAAAGCAACATGATTAATGCAACCCGATCCTAACCAAATGCATATCACTGTTTCTACCCCGTGTGGTACCAAACCACTGGTGACATACAGTCACGATGTGTTACCAAAACACGGATGTCCCAAAGACATAATATCCGTCAATGTGGTCCCAAACCACTGGTGTCCCAAAGACACAATTGTGCTACCAAAGCACCGTGACCAAGTCACAAATCCAACGATGATGGGGCCAACCCATCGTGTGTTACCAAAACACTAGCGATTTATCCCATATCTCAAGTGGGGCCAACCTACTCGGTGGTCAAACCACGTGGACAAGTCGCAAGGAGGTGCCAAACCTCGGTGTCCCAAAGACACAATGTGCTACCAAAGCACTGGTGACCGTAGTCACAAATCCGGTGATGGGGCCAACCCATCGTGTGTTACCAAAACACTGGCGTCAATCCCGTATAATCATCTGTGGGGCCAACCCACCGTGGTACCGAGCCACTGGACGAGAGACGAGGTACCAAACCTCGAGGTGCCAAACCTCTGTGACCCAAAGTCACAAAGTGTGCTACCAAAGCACCGGTGCTCGTCAAGACAAAAAATCACACCGCTCCCTCATCTCATATCACCCATCAACATGCCATACTCATGTATCATGCATCTCATGCAAGTCATGCATATTATGCCAACATACCAAGCATCATAGCATACATACAAAAAACATAGGTCATGATATAATACTTTATTAATAGTACTCATAATAGAACAACTTACCCGAATCGTCCCACATACCCCATTTTGGGTATTCACTTAACCATCATATCATTATAGTTTTTAACAGCAAATGTGTTTAATTAACAACATTACCAAGTATTGGTGTGTTAGTTTACACACACGATAATACGAGCCTAGAAATCCCGACCCAAAGCGATCTAAATCCCTCGATTGCTAACTCCTACAATCGGTCAAACGAAGGGATTAGGCATCCATAGCATTCGGCCAAAGCTATCAAACCAAAAGGGCTTACTTAAAAACTCCTACCTTCGATAGATTTGGTTTCCTCCCAAATCCGAACCAACAGTGGTTCTTTTGCCAATCGGTCAAGTCCCTAACAACAAACAGTTAGTCCTTTGCCTTAATCGAACTGAAAGAATAAACATAAGCCCATACTTACCAACACCTACCAGTCGTTTAACAAAAGATTGACGATTCCCTTGCTTGCTTCCACCCTCCAAAGACCCTATAATAACGAGATTAGAACCCTTCCATCAATAACCATATTCGGCCCTTAAGCCAACCCACATCAACAGAGTGTAAGGGAGAAGGGAGATGACCATTCGGCCAAGGACTTACCAATCTCCAAACGATTGAAGCAAAACTACAACACCAACAAGGTTCGGCCAAGGTTTTTGAGAAGAAGAAGAAAAGTGATTATGAGGTAGGTGCTTGTCGGTTTTGAGAGAAAAGATAATATGAAATGGAAGCAAAGTTTCGGCAAGAGTTGAGAAAGATGAATGGAAGAGTTGGTTTGGAAAGAAAATGGTGAGTTCGGCTCTTAAGAAAATAGGAGAATTACGAGAGGGAGCAAAGCAATTTCGGTTACCAAGTATTCAACAAAAGAAAAGAAGGAAAAATTGGAAAATAAAAGAATACCACTTTCGGTTTGAGTAAAGAAAATGTGAAGAAGCTCTTTGGAAATTCGGCTTAACTCAATTGAAAGAAAGAAGGGAAAATGGGGAGTAGCATTCGACTAGCAAGGAGAGAGTTAGAAGAAAACAACAAACTTCTAAGCACAAGCACTTGGACTTTCGGTTTTAACCAAATGAAGAAAATTGAGAGAAAACCTTGGTAAAATTTCAGCTAACCGAACCCAAAATGAACACTTTTGCTTACCAAAAAGAAGACCGAAAATGTACCCAAAACCAAAGTACATTCGGCCTCCCCCTTTCCCTACACTAAGCCGCCCTCCCCCTTCCAACTCCCCCAAAATTTCGGCCAAATCCCTACTTTTACTCCAAGCCACCATTTCAAATAAGTTTGAACAAGTCTTCACCCTTAATTTGCTCTCCACCATCCAAGTCACCCCTTCACCAAGTCTTAGGCGAGTTCAAATTGCCACAAACTCTTCCCTCCTATGCCGTCCCAAAAGAAAGCAAAATGTGGCCACTTTGCGGCTTGAACACAGACCACACCCCCGCAAGTGGCGTCACATTCACAAGCCCTTAGTGGCGCCTACAATGCCACTCCACCAACTCCTCTTTTGTGCCATAAAACTCCATTTTATTTTCTTAAGCCCCAACTCTATCGCCTCCCACACCTAAGGCCAAAAATTAAAATTTTCCTACCTACTCGTGCACACACTTAACCTATAATTAAGCCCCTAAAACACCGAAATAGCAACACAAAGCGCACTAACACATGCAATAACATGCAACAACAAAATAGCCCCTAACCCGGATATTACGCTTCTACCCTTAAAAATAATTTCGGCCTCGAAATTACCTGATCAAAAGAGTTGCGGGTATTGTTGTCTCATCGCATCCTCGGGTTCCCACGTGGCTTCTTCCACGCCATGATTCCACCAAAGAACCTTAACCAAAGGCACAGACTTTCTACGTAGAACCTTGACATCTCGATCTAGAATCTGCACAGGTTCCTCCTCCATAGTCAAGTCTGGATTCACCTCGATCTCTTCCACTGCTACCACATGCGATGGATCTGATCGATACCTCCGAAGCATCGAAACGTGAAAAACATCGTGGATCTGACTAAGTTCTGCTGGCAACTCAAGCTGATACGCCACCGGTCCAACTCGTCTCAATACCTTATACGGCCCAATAAACCTCGGACTTAGCTTGCCTTTTCTTGCCAAACCTCAAGACCTTCTTCCACGGCGAGACCTTTAAGAAAACACGATCTCCCACAAATAACTCTATATCCCTTCGCTTCATCGGCGGCATAAGACTTTTGCCGGTCCAAGCTTCCTTTAAACGAAGTGCAATCAACTTAACCTTGTCCTCGGTCTCAAAGAACCAACTCGAGTCCTAACAACCGACGTTCACCTAACTCTCCAACATGTAGGTGAGCGACACTTCCTACCATACAAACGCCTCATATGGTGCCATCTTGATGCTTGCTTGGTAGTTGTTGTTATAGGCGAACTCGCCAACGGCAGAAACTCTTCCCAACTGCCCCTGAAGTCCAGAACACAACCTCTCAACATGTCTTCCAAGATCTGAATAACCCTTTCTGACTGCCCGTCAGACTGCGGGTGAAAAGCCGTGCTAAAATCCAAACGAGTACCCAGAGCTTGATGCAACGCTCTCCAGAACCTCGACGTAAACCTGGGATCCCTATCCGAGATAATCGAAATTGGAACACCGTGTAGCCTCACTATCTCTGACACATAAAGCTTCGCCAACCTCACGAAGTGAATAGTCCACTCACACCGAATGAAATGGGCCGACTTAGTCGACGGTCCACGATAACCCAAATCAATCTTTCTTGCTTGGCGTGAGCGTAAACCACCGACGAAATCCATAGTTATCCTTTCCCATTTCCACCGAGGAATCCTCTCACAGTCAAGCAAACCCGACGGCAGCGATCGATGTTCCGCTTGACTCACGACAAGTCGGACACTTCCCAACAAACTCACACCTCTTTCTTCAAGCCGCCACCAAAATCGTTCTTTAAGATCCCTATACATTTTACTACCTCCGGGATGCATAGCATAAGGATCATATGCGCGCCTGAAGAATCTTCTCGCCTCGGCTCAACATCTTTAGGCATACAAGCCTTCCCTTGAAAACACAGAACCTCATCATTAGACAAGCTGTAACCCTCCAAACCACCATTCTGCACTTGTAACCTTCGCGCACTCAGAACCTCATCTTCCAACTATTTCTCTCTAATCTGCTCAACCCAAGTAGGCTTAACCTGCAGTTCTGCCAGAATACTCCCGTCATCATACAAACTCAAATGGGCAAACAAGGCTCTTAAGTCCGAAACAACCCTACGGCTCAACGCGTGCGCGCCACCACGTTAGCCTTGCCCTGATGATACTCGATCGAACAGTCGTAGTCCTTGAGCAATTCAACCCATCTACGCTGCCTCAAATTCGGATCCTTCGAGTCGATGAGGTACTTCAGACTCTTATGATCTGTGTAGACGATCGACTTCTCACCGTACAAGTAGTGCCTCCAGATTTTTAGAGCGAAGACTACAGCTGCTAGCTCCAAGTCGTGCGTCGGATAGTTGACCTCGTGTGGCCTCAGCTGCCGAGAAGCGTAAGCCACAACCTTACCCTCCCGCATCAAAGACACAACCCAATCCCGTATGTGATGCGTCGCGAAGACAATCGTGAACTCCTTACCACCTCAAAGTTGAATTAAAACAGGAGCCTCAGTCAAGATCTTCTTCAGCTTATCAAAACTCTCCTGCTGTTTCTCAGTCCAAACGAACGGAACTCCTTTCCTTAACAACTTAGTCATCGGTGCTGCAATTAACGAGAAACCCTCAACAAACCTTCTGTAGTATCCTCGCCAAACCGTGAAACTCCGAATCTCGACCATCGACTTAGGAGGCTTCCAATCCAAAACCGCCTCAACTTTCCGAGGATCTACTCTAATCCCCACCGTGATACTACATGACCCAAAAATGTCACTTCACTAAGCCAGAACTCACACTTACTGAACTTAGCATAGAGTTGCTTCTCCCTCAAAATCTGCAACACCACTCTTAAGTGTGCATCATGCTCTTCCTCCGACCTTGAATATACCAAGATGTCGTCAATAAAAACCACGACGAACCGATCCGGATCATCAAAAACACCCTATTCATCATATCCATAAAAGTCGCGAGAGCATTAGTCAACCCGAACGGCATTACCGGAATTCGTAGTGCCCGTCTCGAGTCCAAACGCTGCTTTATGGATATCCGCTTCCTTAACTTTCAACCGATGGTACCTGCACCTCAAATCGATCTTCGAAAACACCGATGCACCTTTCAGCTGATCAAACAAGTCATCTATCCGTGGTAACGGATACTTGTTTTTAATCGTCAGCTTATTCAGTTGGCGGTAGTCGATACACATCCGCATCGAACCGTCCTTCTTCTTGACGAATAATACCGGCGCTCCCCACGGCGAAACACTTGGCCTAATGAAGCCTCGATCCAACAGCTCCTGAATCTGAGCCTTAAGCTCCACCAATTCCTTTGGTGCCATCCTATATGGAGCAATAGACACTGGCGCAGTCCCTGGTAGCAGATCTATCCCAAACTCTACCTCACGATCGGGTGGCAAACCCGGAAGCTCCTCTGGAAACACATCCACAAATTCCTTAACAGTACGAACCTTCTCGACGGCAGATTCCTTAGCCTCTAAAGCATACACATGAACCACATACGCTTCGCAGCCCTTTCTGACCATCTTCTCCGCTTTCAGAGCAGATATCACATTGGATAAGTAATCCCTCCTATTACCTATCATACTCACTTCATCTCCCTTATCCGTCGATAGAACCATGCGCTTAGCCGCGCAATCCACCTTGGCCTGGTACTTCACCACCACCCATCCCGAGAATTAGATCGAACTCCCAAACGCGCGGTTCCATCGGATCGAGAAGAAAAATGACCCCTTGGAGTTCTAGGGGTACATCCTTATACAACTTATCTACCACTACTGAGTGACCTAGAGGGCTAAGTAATCACATCATATCCGCCTAGAAGATATCTCGAGTCTAAGTCCATGGTCTCAACTATACTACTAGCAACATACGAATGCGTGGAACCCAAGTCAATTAAAGCGGTATAGGAGAACCAAAAATCAAAAACGTCTGGTGATTACGTCCCGTGCGTCGCCGCCTCTCGCGCGCGCCTAACCGCATACACTGCACAGTGCCGCGTGCCTCGTAACTACCCGCACCGCCCGTGCTCCACGACCTCGACCAAATCCATTGCCACCTCTGCCATTACCACGGCCTCTCTCGCGGTGGCGGTCCATTACCTCTGAATCGATTACGGCCCGATTCTCGATCGAATCCTCGCCATCCTACGCGACACGGTCCCCTAATGCGATGATCCGTAGATCCACACTCAAAGCAACCTTTTCCACCACCCAACAACCACCCCAATGAGTTTTCCCACACCGATTACATCACGCGCGGTCCTCGCTAGCAAAGAACAAACCTAGCGGATCGATTCTCGCCCACTCCTGGCCTAGCCCTTTTCTCGCGGATTGCCGGGCGATCCGTAAGACCCAAAGCTCCTCTTAAGCCTACTCCTATCCATGCTCGTCTTCATCGACTCCTTAACACCTTCGGCTACCTTAGCCTTCTCAACTAAGACAAAGAAACTCGCGCTCCTCACGTGGAGCAATCAAGACCCTCAACTCGCCTCGAAGCCCATCCTCGAAACGAACACACCTCTCATGCTCGGTGGCTACAATGCCCCGGCATACCTACTCGATCTCGGGAACTCACCCTGACTCGAAGAATGATTTACTCCCCGAACAAGCCTCGAAAATGCCTTCCTCTGGAGTCGATGTAACTAGCCCCTATGTACTTCTTTTGATATGCAAATTTCTAAAATAATCCCATGTCGATCCTCACCGCCACACTATCCCGAACCGTGAGCCACCATTGATATGACTCATCCCGAAGAAGCGATACAATCCCCTTAAGTTTCTCCTCAGTCGTCAAGTCCAGATCGTCCATGATCCGCTCAGTTGCCTCTAGCCAATATTCAAGAGTGCTAGGAGCAACACCCGATACACTCGGAAAAATTCGCCCCATTAGCCCGAGCCTCTCAGGAACAGATTTCCTAACTCCTGCACCACCACTTACACCAGCTACTCTTTCCAACACCCGCAAAGATCGCTCGTGACACCGCATCGTCTCGATCGATCTTGGAACTCACCACCTCCACCGGTGGCGAACCGGAATCATCTCATTTCTCAACCTCGCCCTCCGCCTGATCCTACGGGCTCGTAAACCGCTCATTCTACCCCTACCTCTACCACGAGTATTACGACCACGTCCGCCTCGAGTGCTCATGTCTAACGATCTACGCTTCGATTAAAAGAATTTTATGCATTAGTATCGCTCCACTTTCTTAACCCCAAAGAAATTTTATGAATAGAGTTTAATCGGGGGTTCTTTCGAGCAATCAAGGTTTCAGTCTTCTATCCTATTCACCCAAAAGAGATTATACATTCATGCCTTAACCCTTTCCATACCTATTCACTCTTCTGACATTGCGCCATTCTAGCCCAAGGGTATTTTTTCGCCATTTTCCTACAGGTATTTTTTTCGTAATAAAAGATATTTTAAACTTTCGTAAAACCGGTCAATTTGAAATTCCAAAAATTTGAGAGTGTTCTTTGAAAATTTTGTAAAATACTTCGTTTTGGAAACCAGGGGTATTTTAGTAATTTTTCACAAACTGAGGGCGTTTTCGTAAATTTTCCAAAAATCAAAATTTTCGATTGATATTTTGTAAAACAGAGTGTTTGAATTTAGTAACACCATTGAAATTTTGGGGCAAAATCATTGAGTTGATATTTTATAAACCGAGGGCATTTTAGTAAATTTACCCCTAAGGGCATTTTTGTAATTTTCCATAAATCAGGGTTTTTCGAGAAAATCGTTGTAAATGTGACATTTTCGGTTTTGAAAGAGTTTATTGCAAAAAGTGTGAAAACATTAGGGTTGTTGTTGTATTTTCGAAAACATAGCTAATTCCCTTTTCGGGTTTTAATCGTTAGGTTAAGTCTATGACTGAGCCTTCTTGGTCAGGGTGAACTCGAGCTACGCACCAGGTGGGATACCTGCGAAGAGGAGGTGAGTCACGAGGACTGCTTAAATACCAAGCTCTTCCTTCCTCTCCTGAACATGCGTCAGGAGTTACCACACCCTAGCCCCGTGGCTGAGTCATAGATTGGTTTAGTGCTTTAAGTCTTATGCTTTAGTTCGAGTGTTTGAGTACTCTAATCCTAGGGTTCAAGTCCTATAAATCTAACTACGTTCCATATCACCTACCCTTCTACAAATAGTAATTCACAGAAGAGTTAGAACCACTTACCTGGGCGAACTGGTGCCGGAGACTCGGTGCCATGCCTTGTAAACCATGTATTCAATCCCAAAAACTCTTAAAACAAATTTTTGAAAACAGTTTGGGCCTCAAGCCCACAGCCGAGCTTTTGAACTTAGCTCTGATACCACAATTGTAACACCCCAAACCCGGTCCAAACACCACGACCGAATCTGGTATGTTACGAGGGAAAACCTATTTGAAAATTTCGATTTTGTACTAAATAGACTTGATAAAACTTTGTTGTTTCTTTCTTTTTTTTTTGAAAACGAGAGGTTGAGTATTAAGTCTTAGAAAAATTTTTGGTTCCAAGTTTGAGTCCGATTGTTTTTCTTTCAATTATGAAAACGGTGTGATACCCGATGGTATAGTTCAAAACATATCGCTTTGTTGGTTTGAAAACGTCGTTTTTCCAAATTTTAATAAAATTTGTACCAAGTTATTTTGTTACAGCATATTAAAATCCAATGTAAGCATAAACAGTAATAAGCACATCTTAAAAAGCTTTTACAAATCCAAATAAAAATAAATAACTAAGTACCCAAATGCAATAAACTAAGCAAAGCTTTTATTAGCGCATGGCATGTGCACCCCGAGTCCCTCCCGGCTCCAAGTCCGCGTCTACGAGTCACCTGAAATGTCAAAGGAGAGGGTGAGTCGAGTGACTCAGTGTGTAAATCCCGCTCCCGAATAAACCACATGCTAACACACAAAATACAAAGCAACATGATTAATGCAACCCGATCCTAACCAGCCATATCACCGTTCTACCCCGTGTGGTACCAAACCACTGGTGACATACAGTCACGATGTGTTACCAAAACACGGATGTCCCAAAGACATAATATCCGTCAATGTGGTCCCAAACCACTGGTGTCCCAAAGACACAATTGTGCTACCAAAGCACCGTGACCAAAGTCACAAATCCAACGATGATGGGGCCAACCCATCGTGTGTGTTACCAAAACACTAGCGAGACGATCCCATATCTCAAGTGGGGCCAACCCACGGTGGTCAAACCACAGGACAAGTCGCAAGGAGGTGCCAAACCTCGTGTCCCAAAGACACAATGTGCTACCAAAGCACCGTGACCGTAGTCACAAATCCGGTGATGGGGCCAACCCATCGTGTGTTACCAAAACACCGGGCGCCAATCCCGTATAATCATCTGTGGGGCCAACCCACTGTGGTACTGAGCCACTGGGACGAGACGCTGAGGTACCAAACCTCTGGAGGTGCCAAACCTCTGGTGACCCAAAGTCACAAAGTGTGCTACCAAAGCACTGGTGCTCGTCAGCACAAAATCACACTGCTCCCTCATCTCATATCACCCATCAACATGCCATACTCATGTATCATGCATCTCATGCAAGTCATGCATATTATGCCAACATACCAAGCATCATAGCATACATACAAAACATAGGTCATGATATAATACTTTATTAATAGTACTCATAATAGAACAACTTACCCGAATCGTCCACATACCCCATTTTGGGTATTCACTTGACCATCATACTGTTATAGTTTTTAACAGGCAACAGGTTTAATTAACAACATTACCAAGTATTGGTGTGTTAGTTTACACACCTGATAATACGAGCCTAGAAATCCCGACCCAAAGCGATCTAAATCCCTCGATTGCTAACTCCTACAATCGGTCAAACGAAGGGATTAGGCATCCATAGCATTCGGCCAAAGCTATCAAACCAAAAGGGCTTACTTAAAAACTCCTACCTTCGATAGATTTGGTTTCCTCCCAAATCCGAACCAACAGTGGTTCTTTTGCCAATCGGTCAAGTCCCTAACAACAAACAGTTAGTCCTTTGCCTTAATCGAACTGAAAGAATAAACATAAGCCCATACTTACCAACACCTACCAGTCGTTTAACAAAAGATTGACGATTCCCTTGCTTGCTTCCACCCTCCAAAGACCCTATAATAACGAGATTAGAACCCTTCCATCAATAACCATATTCGGCCCTTAAGCCAACCCACATCAATAGAGTGTAAGGGAGAAGGGAGATGACCATTCGGCCAAGGACTTACCAATCTCCAAACGATTGAAGCAAAACTACAACACCAACAAGGTTCGGCCAAGGTTTTTGAGAAGAAGAAAAAGTGATTATGAGGTAGGTGCTTGTCGGTTTTGAGAGAAAAGATAATATGAAATGGAAGCAAAGTTTCGGCAAGAGTTGAGAAAGATGAATGGAAGAGTTGGTTTGGAAAGAAAATGGTGAGTTCGGCTCTTAAGAAAATAGGAGAATTACGAGAGGGAGCAAAGCAATTTCGGTTACCAAGTATTCAACAAAAGAAAAGAAGGAAAAATTGGAAAATAAAAGAATACCACTTTCGGTTTGAGTAAAGAAAATGTGAAGAAGCTCTTTGGAAATTCGGCTTAACTCAATTGAAAGAAAGAAGGAAAAAATGGGGAGTAGCATTCATTAGCAAGGAGAGTTAGAAGAAAACAACAAACTTCGGCACAAGCACTTGGACTTTCGGTTTTAACCAAATGAAGAAAATTGAGAGAAAACCTTGGTAAAATTTCAGCTAACCGAACCCAAAATGAACACTTTTGCTTACCAAAAAGAAGACCGAAAATGTACCCAAAACCAAAGTACATTCGGCCTCCCCCCCCTTCCCTACACTAAGCCGTCCACTCCCCCCTTCCAACTCCCCCAAAATTTCGGCCAAATCCCTACTTTTACTCCAAGCCACCATTTCAAATAAGTTTGAACAAGTCTTCACCCTTAATTTGCTCTCCACCATCCAAGTCACCCCTTCACCAAGTCTTAGGCGAGTTCAAATTGCCACAAACTCTTCCCTCCTATGCCAGTCCAAAAGAAAGCAAAATGTGGCCACTTTGCGGCTTGAACACAGACCACACCCCTGCAAGTGGCGTCACATTCACAAGCCCTTAGTGGCGCCTACAATGCCACTCCACCAACTCCTCTTTTGTGCCATAAAACTCCATTTTATTTTCTTAAGCCCCAACTCTATCGCCTCCCACACCTAAGGCCAAAAATTAAAATTTTCCTACCTACTCAGGCACACACTTAACCTATAATTAAGCCCCTAAAACACCGAAATAGCAACACAGCGCACTAACACATGCAATAACATGCAACAACAAAATAGCCCCTAACCCGGGATATTACAGTGCGGCTAAGCGTATGGAACTAAGAACCCTAGAGGGTGAAGTAGTAGTGATGATCGGAGAAAGGAGGAACTACTTGTCCAACGTAGTTTCAGCACTGAAGGCTGAAAAGATGGTTAGGAAAGGGTGCGAGGCGTTCTTAGCCTTCGTAAGTGCGTTAGGAGGAAAGGATGAAGGTGTCCATGGAGTTAGGATGGTAAGGAACTTTGTAGATGTGTTCCTAGAGGAATTACCAGGAATACCCCCAGATAGGGAGGTGGAATTTGGAATAGATTTGTTACCGGGAACAGCTCCTGTGTCGATCGCTCCATACCGAATGGCGCCAAAAGAGTTAGTGGAGCTCGAGGCCCAAATCCAAGAGCTGTTGGATCGTGGGTTCATACGACCCAGTGTGTCTCCATGGGGAGCACCAGTCCTGTTTGTGAAGAAGAAGGATGGAACTATGCGTATGTGCATAGATTATCGTCGATTGAACAAGTGACCATCAAGAACAAGTATCCTTTGCCAAGGATCGACGACTTGTTCGATCACCAAAGAAGCAAAATGTGTTCTCAAAGATCAACTTAAGGTCGGGATATCATCAGCTAAAGGTGAAGGAGGCTGATATTCATAAGACCGCTTTTAGGACAAGATACGGTCACTTTGAGTTTGTGGTGATGCCGTTTGGATTGACAAACGCTCCAGCCGCGTTCATGGACATGATGAATCGGATTTTCCAACCCTATTTGGACAGATTCGTCGTAGTGTTTATCGATGATATTTTGGTGTACTCGAAGTCGGAAGAGGAGCATGATGAACATCTCCAAATGGTGTTGGAAGTGTTAAGGGAAAAGAAGCTCTATGCCAAATTCAGCAAATGTGAATTTTGGCTTAAGGAGGTGGCATTTTTAGGACATGTGGTATCCGCAGAAGGAATAAGAGTGGACCCAAGGAAGATCGAAGTAGTGATGGATTGGAAACCAACTAGGTCTGTGGCTGAGATTTGAAGTTTCCTAGGCTTGGCAGGCTATTACAGAAAGTTCGTGGAAGGATTCTCGTCAATAGATGCGCCTTTGACAAAGTTGCTAAGGAAGGAAGTACCTTTTGTGTGGACGGATAAGCAACAAGAAAGCTTTGAAAAGCTTAAGAAGGTGCCGACTTTAAGCTCGGTGTTAATTCAAATGGAGGCGAATAAGGACTTTGTGGTGTATTGTGATGCTTCGCATACGGGTTTAGGCTGTGTGCTGATGCAAGATGGAAAAGTGGTCGCCTATGCGTCTCGGCAGTTAAGGCCTCATAAGGTTAATTATCCAACCCATGACTTGGAACTAGCAGCGGTGGTTTTCGCCCTCAAGGTTTGGAGGCATTACCTTTATGGGGAAAGGTCGAGAATTTACACAGCACCACAAGAGCCTTAAATATTTGTTGACTCGTAAGGAGTTGAACTTGAGGCAACGGGTGGGTGGAGTTGTTGAAGGATTATGATTGTTCGATAGAGTATCACCCAGGTAAGGCGAACGTGGTAGCTGATGCTCTAAGTAGGAAGGTTGTGGCGGATTTAAGGGCTTTATTCACTCACTTAAGCTTGTATGATGATGGAAGCCTGTTGGCAGAATTGCAAGTAAAGCCCAGGTGGCTAAACGATGTGAAAGAGGGACAAATTGTGATAGGGATCTAAGTACTAAGTTACAGCAAGTCCAGAACGGAGGATTGAATGACTATGGCGTTAATGATGATGGAGTGTTGTGCTATAAAGGAAAGGTTTGTATGCCAAAAGACAAGGAGTTAAGACAAAGGATTCTTCGGGAAGCGCATGGTAGCCCTTATGCTATGCATCCCGGAGGCATCAACTGTATAAAGATCTAAGGGAACAATTTTGGTGGTCAGATCTGAAACGAGAGGTGACTGAATTTGTGGGGAAATGTTTGACGTGTCAGCAAGTTAAGGCTAAACACCAAGTCCCATCGGGATTGCTTCAACCAATTGAGATTCCCCAATGGAAGTGGGAGAGAATTACCATGGACTTCGTTAGTGGGCTTCCCCTTACACCTACTAAGAAGGACTCGGTATGGGTGATAGTGGACCGTATGACCAAGTCTGCGCACTTTATCCCAGTAAGAATGGATTATTCTCTTCAGAAGTTGGCTAAGTTATATGTGGCAGAGATTGTGAGGTTACATGGAGTACCAATGTCGATCATCTCTGATAGAGACCCAAGGTTTACGTCTCGATTTTGGAAGGCACTTCACCAAGCGTTAGGCACTAAGTTGGATTTTACGACGGCTTTCCATCCACAATCAGACGGGCAGTCTGAACGAGTTATACAAGTGTTGGAGGATATCTTTGAGGAAATCATGTGATGGATTTTCGAGGAAGTTGGGAAGAATATTTGCCTCTAGTTGAATTCGCTTACAACAACAGCTATCAAGCAAGCATTCGGATGGCACCATATGAAGCATTGTATGGTCGGAAGTGTAGAACTCCTACTTGTTGGACTGAGCTAGGAGAACGTCATGTTTTGGGACCGGAGTTGGTGGCGAAAACTGAAGAGAAGGTTGAGATAATCCGGGCAAGGTTGAAGGAAGCCTCTGATAGGCAGAAGTCGTATGCAGACCTTAAGAGGAAGGAAATTGAGTTTAAAGTGGGAGACCAAGTGTTTCTAAAAGTCTCACCTTGGAAGAAGGTAATGAGGTTCGGTCGAAAAGGGAAGTTAAGCCCAAGGTTTATAGGGCCTTATCCAGTACTGAAGCGAGTTGGGCCAGTGGCATATCAATTGGAGTTACCACCAGAGTTGTAGCAGATGCATGACGTATTCCATATATCCATGTTACGTCGCTATCGATCGGACCCATCCCATTTGGTACCAAACGAAGAAGTGGAGCTAAGGCCAGACTTATCCTACGAGGAAGAGCCGATTCAAATCTTGGATCGTGATGTGAAGGTACTACGGAGGAAGTCAGTACCTCTAGTCAAGGTGTTATGGCGCAACCATGGATCGGAAGAAGCTTCGTGGGAGCTAGAAGAGACAATGCGACAGCAATACCCTCAGTTATTTAGTTAAGAAATTTCGAGGACGAAATTTTGTTAAGGGGGTAGAACTGTAACATCCTGAAAAGGGCCTATGCATTTTCGATTTAATTGTATGAAATGACAAGTCTTAAGAATTATGAATAAATTTTTGATATTTTTGGAAACCCAGAAATGTATGAAAATGAATGGAAATGAATATTTTTGGAAACCTGGAAATGCATTAGGACATGAACATTTTAGGAAACCTAGAAATGCAAGGAAATGGTTCAAAAATGGAAAGTATACATTTTTGGAAACTAAGAAATGAAAATGGAAATGATCCAAAAATGGAAAGTGAACATTTCGGGAAACTTGGAAATGTAAGAAAATGGTCACTAAACAGAGCCGATCGAAAATTTTAGGAAACTTAGAAATGATGCAGAAATGTCAAATTTTAAGGTTTAAAATAGGAAATAAAGGCAAGAGGGCCTTAAAAGAAAAAGTTGGTAGAAATTTACACACAAACAGGCTTGGAAAAGTGGCTTGGAGATGCCACTTAGGGCCTATGGAAATGGCGCCATGTACAAGAGGCATGGGCCTGGGTTCGAGTCACTTGGGAAGCAAATAAAGAAATTTTATTTTTGCTTCTAGACACACCAAGGTGGACGGCACAAGCCTTCTGGAAATAGAAGTGTTTTATCTCCATAAATATTTGATTAATTAGGGATAAATAAAGGAGTTTTATTCGCATAAATATGTGAATAAATAAAGGATTTTCTTTTAACAAAATTGAGGAGATAATTGATGGATTAAAGGCTTTTATCTTTTAAATAAAAGAGATAATATTATCAAAAAAAGGAGTGGTGGCCAAGTAAG
This sequence comes from Gossypium bickii, assembly GCA_025503065.1. Lineage (NCBI taxonomy): Eukaryota > Viridiplantae > Streptophyta > Magnoliopsida > Malvales > Malvaceae > Gossypium > Gossypium bickii. The sequence goes on along the minus strand of CP106709.1, from coordinate 48,425,126 downwards.
GGACTCTTTGGCTGATAACTTTGTCTATAAAAGGAAAGGAGGAGGGCTACTCCTCGCTTACTTCTTTTACGCTCTCTGCAAAAATTCCTAGCTATTTTCCCTCTCTCAAAATTTCTCTTCATCTTTTACGCTTCTCTTTTCTTCATCTGTCAAGCCAAAACTCTTTTTTTTCCTTTTGATCCCTGACTAAAACCCCATAGCCGAATCGCTGTGACTCTAGGCAAGGAGGCAATCGACTACGGTATTAAGGTAAGAACAATCAATTTTGTTCTTCTAATTCTCCTAATCCAGATTTAGGGAATAATCTCTTCTATTGTCTCTTAGCCGATTATTAAAGAAGAATATTGAGATTTCAGATTCAAGGAATTCCGGCTAATCAGGAAGATAGATCATTCGGGATTCAAGATTTAAAAGGTAAGTATCAAAATAAATTCGGCCAAGGCTATTTTAATATATATGTATATGGATTATTAAAAAGCCGAAAACTAATGAAGTGATATGGTGTCAGCCGAAATCACAAGGAAGAAATACCAAGATTCGGCACTTGGTTCTTGAAAACAATTCGGCAACAAGGTAAGAAATACAAATCCTACTAGGATTTGGTTTTAAAGTCAAAAGGGGTTTATTATGTATTTTAATAATGTGGCCGAATATAAGGATTGAGATCTAAGGCAACAGATCATTTTCTTCGGGATTTCAAGGAATCTATTAAGCGAAAAAGGTGTGTGCTCTTACTAACTTTCAATAAGTTACATGGTAATTATTAAATATATAAATATGTAACAGTATGTGAATGTGGCTAAGTACCACAAATGTGGTAAGGAGTACCCAGGTACGTTTCCTACTTTTGATAGGAATATGAATGTGATATACTTTGAACATGTGATTAGTAACATGAATGAAAAATTAGTATGTGGAATATGTTATAAAATAATTGGGGCATTTGGGATATATGTGGAGGAAGAAAGTGAAGGTGATGACTACGGTCTCACCAACGTAATGTGGTGACTACGGTCACATTAAGTGAATATGGTAACCGGTTACATTATCTCGAATATAGTGTCTAATGACACAACGTAAGTGTGGTGATGAGCACGTCGTCGCAATGATCGCCTTCGATGATGGTGTGCGGCGGATGGAGGGTCGACTTAGTAGTCCCCATGGTGCTTGGCGGTACGGGTGGTGTGTAGCGGATGGACAAATAGGCTTGGGTCGGGGTTGCATCATTCGATTTGAATATGTTTGATATGAATATGTATGCCTGAAATATTGATTGTTAGTTTGTGTACACATTGAGTCTGTTGACTCACCCCTTCGTGGGACTATTTTTTCAGGAGATGAGCAGTAATGGACCGGGTCGGCAGGAGCTCAAGGTGGCCATGCATCACTTGAAGAATTTATTAGAATTTGGACTTTATTAAATTTTAGTATTTACAATTTTATTTTTTACTTTGGGTTTGAATGATGTAATAAGGCCTTAAGGCCCAGTTGGAGTTTCGTTATTTTGTTTATTTTCAATCGATTGTGCTACAATTTATTTGATTAAAGTCAAGAAAAACTAAATTTATTACTTTTAAGGTAATATATCCTAAAACTATTTGACACCTTATTTAAGATGGACTTTGTTTTTTTTCAAAATTTATTTAAAAGGGTTTCAATCTAAGCCCAACCCAAAATAATTTTCTTTAAATCTTACAATTTTTCTCTAAGTAGCAAAGAATTTGAAAACCGGTTTACTTAAGGAACATACTGGATCCTGCCTGGCTCGTGGGCAGTGTGGGGTGTTTCATTAGTGACAAAGACTCGAGCAGATGACATTGAAAGAACTTATAAGTAAATAATAGAATTGTGTGTAAAGAATGTGGAATAAAGAGGAAGAGTAGGGAATTGAATAAAATTCAATTAGTTTTGTAATTTAATGTTGTAATTAATAATGTAAATCATTATTATTTCTATAGCAAACAAGGAATTCGAGACATTGAGCAAGGAAGGAAAAGAGAAAAACAAATGAGGAGTAAAAACGAGAAATTCAGGTTAGTATTACTATAATTCAAATTTGATTATTTGTTAAATTTTAAATTAATATATTTATATATGATAAAAAAAAATTGAAGTAAGTATCAAGAATGAATTAAGTGATAAATATGTATTGAAATTGAATTTATTATTAGTAATTGTTGTATTTTGAGTAATATGTTTAGTAAATAGAAATAAGGTTAATATTGATATTGAATTAGATAAAACTGAATTTAATTGTGAATTGAATGAAATTGAAATGAAGTTTGAATATGTATGAGCATTTGATGATATAATGATTAGAAGTGGAAAATGCATTGAATTGATGATATATATATAAATGAATGGAATGGAAATGTGAAAAGTGATTTGAAATTGAATGAAATTGGATTGAATGTGATTATTTGAAATGTACATGGATTGAAAGTATGAGGAAGTGATTGGGTTGAAATGTTCATGAAATGAATGAAATTATGAATATGTGTGAATATATGAATTGTATATTGATTGGAGAAGTGAATCGAATTGAATTGAATCAAAGTGAAATTATCTGAAATGTGTATTGATTAGATATTGGAAAGTGATATAAATACCCTATTAACTAGTTGGGCTTAGTCGGATATAGTTGGCATGCCATAAGATTGGAAGTGTTTAGGGATTCTTCGACCTTGAGTCGATGAGACACTGGGTGTCATATTATTTACTTCAGATAGATTTAATAAGGTACCGGGTACCACTTTACTTCGGCTAGGCCGATGAGACACTGGGTGTCACTATATTGCTTCGAACTATCCGATTAGGCACTGGGTGCCAGTATGGTGTGTTTGGTTGGATCCGAGTATCCGCCAAAGTCCGAGTCAAGTTAATAGGGGTAAATAAATGAGATTATAAATTCTGAATAAATGTGATTAAGCTATTGAAAGAAATAAGAAAGTGAATTTGTCAAGTAACATATGAAATGGAATTTGTGATATGAAATTGAATGCATGAACCAAAGGTTCATGAAATGATAAAAAAAAATAAATTGTGGATTGAAATATTATATAAGATGGAGAAATGAAATTAAAGTTCACAGTTTTGCTTGAATGATATAAATAATATATGAAGTTAATTGAAAAAAATAATATAATTGAATTATATATTTTAAGTGTGAATTTGATATGAGAAAACGAAATTGAGATATGACTTTAGTAAAAAGAAATTGCAATAGAATTAATATTGAATAAAGAATAAAATTTAGTGAATTGCATATGATATGAAATGAACTAATTAAATAAAATATGGAAAATAATAATAATAATAATAAAATTCTATAAAAATTGGATAGTGAAATAATGTATAAATCTAATTAAATACAAGCCTTGAAATAATGTTTATTATATTAGATGATTTGATTTAAAGAATGAAATAACTATTAAGTAATTGTATCATAAATTGAAGGTATATAAGTTATTATATAATTTGAATTATGGTAATACCACTAAGTATACCCTTACTCAAATGCATTTGTTTTTCCGCGCGAGTTAATTGAAAGTCGATTATCTGGTCCAAAGATCCGAGTAATCCCGACCTCAGAGAAAATTTTGAGTAATGTACTTTTCTTTGATAATGGTGGCATGTACCTAGGTAATGAACGGGTTGAGTATATGGGCCTTATAATTGAGAAAATTTTAAAAATGTTTGAAAATGTTCTAAGTATTTGAATTAGTCCCGAACCATTCCTATCGAAGATTCATATAAGGGACTATAAGATTATTTTATATTATGATTGATAATAATTGTGTATTAATTGTAAAGTTGTCTGATTGATCTGGTAGCACTCCATAACCCTATTCTAATGATAGGTTGGGGTTAAGGGTGTTACATTTTAGTGGTATCAGAGCTATCAGGTTTAGCCGATTCTCGGACTTAATCGAGCTCGAAAATTGATTTTAGAGGTACATGCCATAGTTGAGTCAAAATTGAGTCGGGATTTGGATGCTGACCTATTTGTTTGTTTCTATATTATAGGTTAAAGATGACTTATGAAAGAATAAAAATAAAAATACCGATTTTGTGATGCATACTCGAAAGGATGAATTTATGGATTTAATAAAATAGAGTTGGTTACCTCTTAGTTTAGAAAGAGGAAATGCTAAAGAAAGAAACGTTTTCCAATCGAAATAATTTCGATAATTCTAAAAGTGATGTTCAAATAATTAAGTAAAATGTTACTTATGATGAAACAGAATTTGAAAAGGTAAGGATAAATATCATATAGTAAGAAATGATAAATGTTATGTTATATGAGTATATATATGAGATTAAATTATGAGGCCTTACGATCTCTACCCCCTTATTGGTACAGTTATATTTATAGTGAAATTGATAGGAATTATAATGATTTAGTTCAAAAGTGTGGAACTGAAGAGTTTAAAGGAAAGAAAGATGATGACCCAACTGAGGCTGAAGAATGGTTAGAGAACAGTTAAAGAATATTTGAAGAATTGCAGTAATCAAGGGATGAAAAGTTAAAATGTGCAGTATCTTTATTAAAGGGTGAAGCTTACCAATGGTGGAACAGTGTCATGAATATCCATTTTACAGAGAAAATTAATTGGAATTCCTTTGTATCAAAATTTAAAAAGAAATATGTGAGTCAACTTTATCTTGAGAAAAAGAAAAGAGAATTTCTGGATTTGAAGCAGAACCACATGTCTGTTGCTGAATATGAACGTGAATTTATTTGATTTCTTTTCTGAAAATTATTTGGGGGATACACAGTGCTACTATCAAAGGAAGAAGTCTTATATCAGAAATTGATTTATTTAGATATGGTAACTACAGAATGAGTTAACTGAAAATTTTATGACAAGAATATATGTGAGTCTAGTTTCAAAGAGAATTTACGGATCTTAATTTGGAATTCTCAGAACTCAAGATATAGATAATTTAGTGACAAAGACTCAGCAGAGATGACCTTGAAAGAACTTATAAGTAAATAATAGAATTGTGTGTAAAGAATGTGGAATAAAGAGGAAGAGTAGGGAATTGAATAAAATTCAATTATTTTTGTAATTTAATGTTGTAATTAATAATGCAAATCATTATTATTTCTGTAGTAAACAAGGAATTCGAGACATTGAGTAAGGAAGGAAAAGAGAAAAACAAATGAGGAGTAAAAACGAGAAATTCAGGTTAGTATTACTATAATTCAAATTTGATTATTTGTTAAATTTTAAATTAATATATGTATATATGATAAAAAAAAAATTGAAGTAAGTATCAAGAATGAATTAAGTGATAAATATGTATTGAAATTGAATTTATTATTAGTAATTGTTGACTTTTGTGTAATATGTTTAGTAAATAGAAATAAGGTTAATATTGATATTGAATTAGATAAAACTGAATTTAATTGTGCATTGAATGAAATTGAAATGAAGTTTGAATATGTATGAGCATTTGATGATATATTGATTAGAAGTGGAAAATGCATTGAATTGATGATATATATATAAATGAATGGAATGGAAATGTGAAAAGTGATTTGAAATTGAATGAAATTGAATTGAATGTGATTATTTGAAATGTACATGGATTGAAAGTATGAGGAAGTGATTTGGTTGAAATGTTCATGAAATGAATGAAATTATGAATATGTGTGAATTTATGAATTGTATATTGATTGGAGAAGTGAATCAAATTGAATTGAATCAAAGTGAAATTATCTGAAATGTGTATTGATTAGATATTGGAAAGTGATATAAATACCCTATTAACTAGTCGGGCTTAGTCGATATAGTTGGCATGCCATAGGATTGGAAGTGTTCAGGGATTCTCTGACCTTGAGTCGATGAGACACTGGGTGTCATATTATTTACTTCGGATAGATTCAATAAGGTACTGGGTACCACTTTACTTGACTAGGCCGATGAGACATCAAAAGTCACTATATTGCTTCAACTATCCGATTAGGCACTGGGGTGCCAGTATGGTGTGTTTGGTTGGATCCGAGTATCCGCCAAAGTCCGAGTCAAGTTAATAGGGGTAAATAAGTGAGATGATAAATTCTGAATAAATGTGATTAAGCTATTGAAAGAAATAAGAAAGTGAATTTGTCAAATAAAATATGAAATGGAATTTGTGATATGAAATTGAATGCATGAACCAAAGGTTCATGAAATGTTAAAAAAAATTAAATTGTGGATTGAAATATTATATAAGATGGAGAAATGAAATTAAAGTTCACAGTTTTGCTTGAATGATATAAATAATATAAGAAGTTAATTGAAAAAAATAATATAATTGAATTATATATTTTGAGTGTGAATTTGATATGAGAAAACGAAATTGAGATATGACTTTAGTAAAAACAAATTGCAATAGAATTAATATTGAATAAAGAATAAAATTTAGTGAATTGCATATGATATGAAATGAACTAATGAAATGAAATTTGGAAAATAATAATAATAATAATAAAATTCTATGAAAATTGGATAGTGAAATAATGTATAAATCTAATTAAATACAAGCCTTGAAATAATGTTTATTATATTAGATGATTTGATTTAAAGAATGAAATAACTATTAAGTAATTGTATCATAAATTGAAGGTAAATAAGTTATTATATAATTTGAATTATGGTAATACCACTGAGTATACCCTTACTCAGCGTACGGTTGTTTTCGTGCGCAGGTTAATTGAAAGTCGGTGTCCGGTCCAGCATCCAGAGTAATCCCGACCTCAGAGAAAATTTTGAGTAATGTACTTTTATTTGATAATGGTGGCATGTACCTAGGTAATGAACGGGTTGAATATATGTGCCTTATAATTGAGAAAATTTTAAAAATGTTTGAAAATGTTCTAAGTATTTGAATTAGTCCCGAACCATTCCTATCGAAGATTCATATAAAGGGACTATAAGATTATTTTATATTATGATTGATAATAATTGTGTATTAATTGTAAAGTTGTCTGACTGATCTGGTAGCACTCCATAACCCTATTCTAATGATAGGTTGGGGTTAAGGGTGTTACATTTTAGTGGTATCAGAGCTATCAGGTTTAGCAGATTCTCGGACTTAATCGAGCTCGAAAATTGATTTTAGAGGTACATGCCATAGTTGAGTCAAAATTGAGTCGGGATTTGGATGCTGACCTATTTGTTTGCTTCTGTATTATAGGTTAAAGATGACTTATGAAAGAATAAAAATAAAAATACCGATTTTGTGATGTATACTCGAAAGGATGAATTTATGGATTTAATAAAATAGAGTTGGTTACCTCTTAGTTTAGAAAGAGGAAATGCTAAAGAAAGAAACGTTTTCCAATCGAAATAATTTCGATAATTCTAAAAGTGATGTTCAAATAATTAAGTAAAATGTTACTTATGATGAAACAGAATTTGAAAAGGTAAGGATAAATATCTTATAGTAAGTAAGAAATGATAAATGTTATGTTATATGAGTATATATATGAGATTAAATTATGAGGCCTGTAACATCCCGAAATTGGGCCTAGGAGAATTGAGCCCAATGGGCCTTAGGCGGAGTAGCGTTTAAATTTTTGGAGAACAAGAGATCGGCTTAAATGCTAGTTAGACCTATTGGATAAGTGATTTTGGAAGGTTAGAGGGCTTCTATGAAGTCCCGGGATCAAATATTGGCTTTGGGGAAATTTTGGTTTTAGGTGAAAAAACCACGGAAGTTGGCGAGATAGGCCTTAAGAATAAAATATGAAGGAAAATAACACAAGTGGAGTGTGTGGTGTAGTGGCAAAGTGATGCCACTTAAGATATAAGGGGATGACACCACAGGGAAGGAAGGAGGTCCAAGGTTCAAGTCTTGGCTTTTGCATTTTGGTTTCTTTTTGCTTGGACCTTAAAATTTGGCCCATAGTTTATATTTAGTTGCGCATGGTTTAAGAAACAAGAGGAGCTTGTGGCCAAGTGGTTAGCGGCGTGGATTATGTTGCAAGGGAGCCTGGGTTCGAATCTCATGATAAGCAATGGAGTATTTATTTTACAGTTGGACGGCAAGAGTTTCAAATTTGAATTTAAACTCTCTTGACGAAGGATCCCACATCGAAAAGACACAAAGAATGAAGGTGAAGAGCTAGCTATATAAAGAGCATTCCAGGAGGAGAGTTAACACATCTTGGAGGGCGTTTGGGCACAAGAGTGGTCGGAGCGCGGATTAGCCCAGAGTCCTATCAAGTGTGTAACTCTCTCTACTCTAGTTGTAGAGCGGCAAATGCCGAAATGCCGGTCACACGGCATTAGTAGCCACACGAGCGTGCGAGCACACGTGTGGGGCTTCGACGCGATAGTTGAGGCCATCAGTAGTATTCTCGTGCGTTGGAGCTGCTTGGGCCTCGATGGGCCGAAGTGGGCGTAATGGGCCCGTGGGCCCATATGAGTAAATTGCATGATTGTTTAGTATATGTTGAACTAGACTAGGTGGAAGTTATATACGTGGCTAGATTCGTGCTAGGTGGGCCACACGAGCGTGTGGGCCTGGATGGGCCGAAATCGGGTTTTAGGCCCAATCGTCCGGTACAACCGAAAATGGTAGCTGAATCGCTAGTGGCGACATTAGGCCTTTAGAAAGGCCATTGCAGGTGTGAATTTACGAAAATACCCTTAGTAGGTAAAATTACGATTATACCCTTAAAGGTTGATTAGCATGATTATGTTGTTTAGTTTTGGCCGATTGTAGGGGAAGGCTTGATCTCGCATATCTCGGGTTGTGGCTAGTGCTCGAAAAGTGTTAAGGAAGGGGGATCTAGTGCGTTAGATCTTGATCTACGGGATTTGATAGTCGCATTAGTAACCAGGTGTGTAAACTAACACACTTCTTGCTCTGTATATGTTTGATAAACTGATTGATTGGTAAAACCAAAGCAAAGATGGTTGAGTGATATGATACCCTATGGGGTATGTGCACGGATTCAGGTAAGTCCGTTTCATTATGAGTACTGTTATTGATACATGATGTCATGATTTATGATGTATGTGCTATGAGATGCAACGTGAAACATGTTTGCATGATTTGAATACTATACATGAGTTGGTATGATGATGGGTGATATGAGAGGAGGGGGAAGTGATATTCGTGTCGACGGACACCAGTGGTTTGGTACCACATTGTGACTACGGTCATCAGAGGTTTGGCACCTCCAGATGTTTGGCACCTCACAGCGTCTCGTCCAAGTGGCTTAGCACCACAGTGGGTTGGCCCCACAGTTTACATTATGGGATTGACGCCAGTGATTTGGTATCACACGATGGGTTGGCCCCATCACTTGATTCGTGACTTCGGTCACCAGTGATTTGGTATCACATTTGAAACACCCCACACCCGGCCCACGAGCCTGAACCGGATCTGGTATGTTCCTTAAGTAAACCGGTTTTCAATGTCCTGAATAACTTAGAGAAAATTTGTGTAGTTAAGAAAAATTCGTTTTGGGTTGGGCTTAAATTGGAACCCATTTAGTAAATTTTGAAAATCCAACTTAAATAAGGTGACAAACTAATTTTAGGGTTTATTATTTTGAAAGAAATAAATTTACTTAACTTTAATAAAAAATAAATTATATCATAATCAAGCAAAAAAATAAATGAAATAAAGAAAATCCAACTGGGCCTTATGGCCTTTTACATCATTCAAACCCAAAATAAAGTTTAAAGTACTAAAACTTAATAAAGTCCAAATTTCTAATTAAACTCTTCAAGAGATGCATGGCCACCTTTAGTTCCTGCCGACCCGGTCCATTCTTTGCTCATCACCGAAAAATAATTCCCCAACGGGTGAGTCCACCAACTCAATGTGTACACAGTACTAATTTTCAACAAATCGGGCATACAAGTCATATCAATTTCATGTTCATACAAAATAAAGGATGATGCAACCCAAACCCAAGCCTATTTGTCCATCCGCTACACACCACCCGTACCAACTTTGTACAAGTGGGGACTACTAAGTCGACCCTCCATCCGCTACACACCATCGAAGCGATCATTTGCGATCGCGTGCTCATCGCCCACTTACGTTGTGTCTTTAGACACTATATTCGAATAATGTAACCGGTTACCATATTCAATTAATGGGACCGTAGCCACCATATTTCGTTGGTGAGACCGAAGTCAGCACCTTCGTTGGTGAGACCGTAGTCATCACCTTCACTTTCTCCCTTCACATATATCCCAAATGCCCCAATTATTACATATCATTCATGTCATACTTAAATTCACATTCATGTCACTTTTCGAAATATAACACATTCATAATCCTATCAAAAGTAGGAATACGTGCACAGGTACTTTTTGCCACATTTGTGGTACTTAGCCACATTCTCATTCTTATACACATTCATATATTAAAACAATTATTGCCAATATATATATTGAAAGTTAGTGTGAGTACACACCTGATTCACTTAGCAAATTCCTTGAGATCTCGAAATCTGATCTACCGCTTAGATCCTTAATCCCTACATTTGATTATTCACTTACTACTTTAATGAAAAGCCATTCGGCGATAAATCCAAATCCTAGTAGGATTAGTATTCTTAAACTTACCTTGAAATTCTCAAATCCAGAAATCTTTGTATCCTCTGTAAAATCCCTATAACTACATGTTAGATCAATTTCTAACATTTATTCACAACAAATAACCCTAGCCGAATGTTAAATATGACTTACCTTAGATTCTTAAATCCCAAAATTCACCGAATAACTAGGGAACACGCGACTTATGGTGTACCTTCGGAAAAGAACTTCTCCTTCCTTGTAGTCGACACTTAGTAAATCCCAAAAGATCTCTTCGACAACGGATATTAAGGGTATTAGAATCTTAATTTAATGACCTTAAAAAGAAATAGAATGAGAATCTAACCTAATCTTACACTTACTGAAGAATTTGATGGAACTCTTGCTTGAACCCTTAGCAGTATTCGGCTATGGCTTTGATGTGGATAACAATTTCGGCTCTTGAGACTTAGTGAGAAATCGACTAGGGCTATTGGTATTTTCGGCTTTTGATAGAAGAATAAAAGAAAAGAGAAAAAGAGAATAATGGCAGAGAAAATTCGGCAGAGAGAAGAGGAGAAACTTTAGAGGATTTCGGTAGAGGTTTTCTTGAAGAGAAAAGAATGAATGAAGAATAGCCTTACTCTTCCTTTTATAGCCAAAATTACTAGCTAGAGTCCTTTACTTGGCCACCACTCTTCTATTTTGATAGCTTTATCCTTTAATTATCATAAATAAAAGAGTTTAATCCAACATTTATCTCTTCAAAATAATCCAATTTAAAAATCCTTTATTTATCACCTTTTTAATCGAATATTTATGAAAATAAAACACCTCCTTTCTAGAAGCATGTGCCGCCCACCTCGATCTTACGGAAGTAAAAATAAAACCTCCTTTATTTGCTTCCCAAGTGACTCGAACTCAGCCCATTCCTCTTGCATATGGAGCCATTTCCTTAGGCCCTAAGTGCTATCTTGAGCCACTTTTCCAAGCCTGTTTGTGTGTCAAATTTCACCAACTTTTCTTTTAAGGCCACCTTGCCTTAATTTCCTATTTTAAACTTTAAAACTCATCATTTCGGGGTCATTTCTAAGTTTCCTAAAATTTTCGATCGGCTCTGTAACTTGCCATTTTTCTTACATTCCAAGTTTCCAAAAATGTTCAGGTTTCCTAAAATGTTCGGCCCTAAAATGTTGAGTTTCCTAAAATGTTCAGTTTCCAAAATGTTCAGGTTTCCAAAAATGTGTACTTTCCATTTATGAACCATTTCCTTACATTTCTAAGTTTCCTAAAATGTTCATGTCCTAATGCATTTCCAGGTTTCCAAAAATATTCATTTCCATTCATTTTCATACATTTCCTTACATTTCCTTACATTTTCTTACATTTCCCTACATTGCCTTTCATTTCCATACATTTCCACACATTTCCACACATTTCCATACACTTCCATACATTTCCATATATTTCCATACATTTCCTTATTTCTAGAATTCACATAACACATTCATAATTCATAAAACATGCCATCTTACCACATGGTTCCTTGTGTCATGCTTCACACGGAGTTTCTTTTAAAGCCTCATTTACCTAGCTCCCCTTTTTATTTAAAAGCCAATAATTTTCCAAAGCTTTCTTCTTCCATCCTAAAATTCTAAAAACCCTTAATACACTTCCAACACTGCCAAAACCTACTAACTCATGAATTATGCACAAACGCATAACCCCTAATCTAGGATGTTACAGTTCTACCCTCCTTAAAAATAATTTCGTCCTCAAAATTACTTACTAACAGTCGTACCATCCTTCTCACCGCACTAGGCTTACGCTGCGCACTCTGATCTTAATAAAACCATCATACTTTCTAGGCACATTCTCTAAGTTCACATCCCCTAGAACTTATTTCTAACATCGCGATTTAATCTGGTTAACGAGTTTTATGCATCAAAACTTTTGTTTCACTGATTAACATGACGCTTTTTTATGAAAAAGTATTTAAGAGTGGTTCTTTCGTATTCATACATGCACTCAGTCTTTTCATTCATTCATACATCTAACAATCAATTATGAACTTTCGTTCATTCAGAGAAATGTTGTAGTTTTCATTGTTGTTGTTTTTCCACTACCTAGGGGTATTTTCGTAATTTGTCCTACAGGGACATTTTTGTAATTTTTCAAAAGAAAAAGTTCCTTGGTGATTTTGTCAAAAAGTATTTTGGTAATTTCAAAGTCCCGAGTAATTTGGAAAAATTTTGAAATCCAGGTATTTTGGAAATTTTTGGCCTCGAGGGGTATTTCATAATTTTTCATGAAATAAAAATTTGTAAAAGTTAACAAATCAGGGATATTTTAGAAGTTGTAAAACTTTGAGGGTTCTTTTGAGACTTTTATTTTCCAAAACGGTGATGTTGCAAAATTTTTGGAAATTAGGGTCATTTTGGTAATTTTGTAAGTTAGGGGCAATTTCATAATTTTCCAAAATCAAGATATTTTTGATAGTTTGCAATTTGAACATTTATAAAATAATGAAGTTTTAGCAAGACCGTTGAAAAGTTTGACATTTTGTAAATCAAGGGCATTTTGGTAATTTTACCACTAAGGGCATTTTTGTAATTTTCACAAATCGAAAATTTTTCTGAAATTTTGTAAAGATAGTTTTACAAATTTAAAAGAAAGTTTTAAGAATTTTAAAACTAGGGTTTGTTGTTTTGTTCTCCTCTTTTTTTAAAAAAAAACATGGCTAGTTCCTTTTTGGGTTTTAGTCATTATGTTTGGCCTATGACCGAGCCCTCTTTGGTCGTAGTGAACCAAAGCTACGCACTGTAGGATTCGAGTGGAGAGGAGGTGAGTCACACAGATCGCTTAACTACCAAGCTCCCATCGAAACCATTCCTGGACATGCGCATGAGGTTGCCACACCACCGAGCCCTCTCGAGTTAGGGTGAACCGAAGCTACGCACTGGTAGGATACTGCGAAGAGGAGGTGAGTCACTAGGGCTGCTTAAATACCGTGCTCTTCCCCGATCCAATCCTGAGACATGCGTGCAGGGGTTACCACACCCTATCTCAATGACTTAGCCATAGGATTGTTAAGTTCATTAAGTCTTATGGGTTACGTGTTTGAGTAATCTAGCCCTGGGTTCAAATTCCTATCATTCTATTCTACATTCAATGCCTTTTCTACCCTTATACGCTTCATAAATCACGAATCACTCATAAGGTTAGGGGTACTTACACAGTGGATCATGAGTCGGAGACTCAAAGTGCCATGCCAGAAACTCCTCGCTTATTTTCACGAAAAATCATTTGGGCTCGAATTAAAAATGTTTTGGGCCTTAGCCCACAGGCCGAGAGTTTAAAACTGGGCTCTGATACCAAACTGAAACACCCCACACCCGGCCCACGAGCCTAAACCGGATCTGGTATGTTCCTTAAGTAAACCGGTTTTCAATGTCTGAATAACTTAGAGAAAATTTGTGTAGTTAAGAAAAATTCGTTTTGGGTTGGGCTTAAATTGGAACCCATTTAGTAAATTTTAAAAATCCAACTTAAATAAGGTGACAAACTAATTTTAGGGTTTATTATTTTGAAAGAAATAAATTTACTTAACTTTAATAAAAATAAATTGTATCATAATCAAGCAAAAAAATAAATGAAAATAAAGAAAATCCAACTGGGCCTTATGGCCTTATTACATCATTCAAACCCAAAATAAATTTTAAAGTAATAAAACTTAATAAAGTCCAAATTTCTAATTAAACTCTTCAAGTGATGCATGGCCACCTTTAGCTCCCGCCGACCCGGTCCATTACTTTGCTCATCACCGAAAAATAATTCCCAACGGGATGAGTCCACCGACTCAATGTGTACCTGATACTAATTTTCAACAAATCGAGCATACAAGTCATATCAATTTCATGTTCATACAAAATAAAGGATGATGCAACCCAAACCCAAGCCTATTTGTCCATCCGCTACACACCACCCGTACCAACCTCAGCATAATCGTGGGGACTACTAAGTCGACCCTCCATCCGCTACACACCATCAAAGCGCATTTGCGCATGACGTGCTCATCGCCCACTTACGTTGTGTCTTTAGACACTATATTCGAATAATGTAACCGGTTACCATATTCAATTAATGGGACCGTAGCCACCATATTTCGTTGGTGAGACCGGAAGTCAAGACCTTCGTTGGTGAGACCGTAGTCATCACCTTCACTTTCTCCTTCACATATATCCCAAATGCCCCAATTATTACATATCATTCATGTCATACTTAAATTCACATTCATGTCACTTTTCGAATATAACACATTCATAATCCTATCAAAAGTAGGAATACGTGCACTGGTACTTTTTGCCATATTTGTGGTACTTAGCCACATTCTCATTCTTATACACATTCATATATTAAAACAATTATTGCCAATATATATATTGAAAGTTAGTGTGAGTACACACACGATTCACTTAGCAAATTCCTTGAGATCTCAAATCGATCTACCGCTTAGATCCTTAATCCCTACATTTGATTATTCACTTACTACTTTAATGAAAAGCCATTCGCGATAAATCCAAATCCTAGTAGGATTAGTATTCTTAAACTTACCTTGAAATTCTCAAATCCAAAATCTTTGTATCCTCTGCGAAATCCCTATAACTACATGTTAGATCAATTTCTAACATTTATTCACAACAAATAACCCTTAGCCAATGTTAAATATGACTTACCTTAGATTCTTAAATCCCAAATTCACCGAATAACTAGGGAACACGCGCTTTATGGTGTACCTTCAGAAAAGAACTTCTCCTTCCTTGTAGTCGACACTTAGTAAATCCCGAAAGATCTCTTCGACAACAGATATTAAGGGTATTAGAATCTTAATTTCGACACCTTAAAAGAAATAGAATGAGAATCTAATCTAATCTTACACTTCTTCAAGAATTTGATGGAACTCTTGCTTGAACCCTTAGCGATGATTCTGGCTATGGCTTTGATGTGGATAACAATTTCGGCTCTTGAGACTTAGTGAGAAATCGACTAGGGCTATTGGTATTTTCTTTGCTTTTGATAGAAGAATAAAAGAAAAGAGAAAAAGAGAAATAATGGCGAGAGAAAATTCTACAGAGAGAGAGAGGAGAAACTTTAGAGGATTTCGGTAGAGGTTTTCTTGAAGAGAAAAGAATGAATGAAGAATAGCCTTACTCTTCCTTTTATAGCCAAAATTACTAGCTAGAGTCCTTTACTTGGCCACCACTCTTCTATTTTGATAGCTTTATCCTTTAATTATCATAAATAAAAGAGTTTAATCCAACATTTATCTCTTCAAAATAATCCAATTTAAAAATCCTTTATTTATCACCTTTTTAATCGAATATTTATGAAAATAAAACACCTCCTTTCTAGAAGCATGTGCCGTCCACCTCAGTCTTCTGGAAGTAAAAATAAAACCTCCTTTATTTGCTTCCCAAGTGACTCGAACTCAGGCCCATTCCTCTTGCATATGGAGCCATTTCCTTAGGCCCTAAGTGCTATCTTCAGGCCACTTTTCCAAGCCTGTTTGTGTGTCAAATTTCACCAACTTTTCTTTTAAGGCCACCTTGCCTTAATTTCCTATTTTAAACTTTAAAACTCATCATTTCGGGGTCATTTCTAAGTTTCCTAAAATTTTCGATCGGCTCTGTAACTTGCCATTTTTCTTACATTCCAAGTTTCCAAAAATGTTCAGGTTTCCTAAAATGTTCAGTTTCCAAAATGTTCAGGTTTCCTAAAATGTTCAGTTTCCAAAATGTTCAGGTTTCCAAAAATGTGTACTTTCCATTTTTGAACCATTTCCTTACATTTCTAAGTTTCCTAAAATGTTCATGTCCTAATGCATTTCCAGGTTTCCAAAAATATTCATTTCCATTCATTTTCATACATTTCCTTACATTTCCTTACATTTTCTTACATTTCCCTACATTGCCTTTCATTTCCATACATTTCCACACATTTCCACACATTTCCATACACTTCCATACATTTCCATATATTTCCATACATTTCCTTATTTCTAGAATTCACATAACACATTCATAATTCATAAAACATACCATCTTACCACATGGTTCCTTGTGTCATGCTTCACACTGAGTTTCTTTTTTAAAGCCTCATTTACCTAGCTCCCTTTTTATTTAAAAGCCAATAATTTTCCAAAGCTTTCTTCTTCCATCCTAAAATTCTAAAACCCTTAATACACTTCCAACACTGCCAAAACCTACTAACTCATGAATTATGCACAAACGCATAACCCCTAATCTAGGATGTTACAGTTCTACCCTCCTTAAAAATAATTTCGTCCTCAAAATTACTTACTAACAGTCGTACCATCCTTCTCACCGCACTAGGCTTACGCTGCGCACTCTGATCTTAATAAAACCATCATACTTTCTAGGCACATTCTCTAAGTTCACATCCCCTAGAACTTATTTCTAACATCGCGATTTAATCTGGTTAACGAGTTTTATGCATCAAAACTTTTGTTTCACTGATTAACCGCGAACAGTTTTATGAAAAAGTATTTAAGAGTGGTTCTTTCGTATTCATACATGCACTCAGTCTTTTCATTCATTCATACATCTAACAATCAATTATGAACTTTCGTTCATTCAGAGAAATGTTGTAGTTTTCATTGTTGTTGTTTTTCCACTACTCAGGGGTATTTTCGTAATTTGTCCTACAGGGACATTTTTGTAATTTTTCAAAAGAAAAAGTTCCTTGGTGATTTTGTCAAAAAGTATTTTGGTAATTTCAAAGTCCCGGAGTAATTTGGAAAAATTTTGAAATCCAGGGGTATTTTGGAAATTTTTGGCCTCAGGGGTATTTCAAAGAATTTTTCGCAAATCAAAAATTTGTAAAAGTTAACAAATCAGGGATATTTTAGAAGTTGTAAAACTTTGAGGGTTCTTTTTGAGACTTTTATTTTCCAAAACGGTGATGTTGCAAAAATTTTCGAAATTAGGGTCATTTTGGTAATTTTGTAAGTTAGGGGCAATTTCATAATTTTCCAAAATCAAGATATTTTTGATAGTTTGCAATTTGAACATTTATAAAATAATGAAGTTTTAGCAAGACCGTTGAAAAGTTTGACATTTTGTAAATCAAGGGCATTTTGGTAATTTTACCACTAAGGGCATTTTTGTAATTTTCACAAATCAGAAATTTTTCGGGAAATTTTGTAAAGATAGTTTTTACAAATTTAAAAGAAAGTTTTAAGAATTTTAAAACTAGGGTTTGTTGTTTTGTTCTCCTCTTTTTTTTTAAAAAAAACATGGCTAGTTCCCTTTTGGGTTTTAGTCATTATGTTTGGCCTATGACCGAGCCCTCTTTGGTCAGGGTGAACCAAAGCTACGCACCAGGTAGGATTCGAGTGGAGAGGAGGTGAGTCACACAGACTGCTTAACTACCAAGCTCCCATCGAAACCATTCCTAGACATGCGCACAGAGGTTGCCACACCACTGAGCCCTCTGAGTTAGGGTGAACCGAAGCTACGCACCAAGTAGGATACCTGCGAAGAGGAGGTGAGTCACTAGGACTGCTTAAATACCAGGCTCTTCCGGATCCAATCCTAGACATGCGTACAGGGGTTACCACACCCTATCTCAGTGACTTAGCCATAGGTTTGTTAAGTTCATTAAGTCTTATGGGTTCTGTGTTTGAGTAATCTAGCCCTAGGGTTCAAATTCCTATCATTCTATTCTACATTCCATGCCTTTTCTACCCTTATACGCTTCATAAATCACGTAATCACTCATAAGGTTAGGGTACTTACAGTGGATCATGAGTCTGAGACTCAAAGCCATGCCGAAACTCCGCTTATTTTCACGAGAAAATCATTTGGGCTCGAATTAAAAATGTTTTGGGCCTTAGCCCACAGGCCGAGAGTTTAAAACTGGGCTCTGATACCAAACTGAAACACCCCACACCCGGCCCACGAGCCTGAACCGGATCTGGTATGTTCCTTAAGTAAACCGGTTTTCAATGTCCTGAATAACTTAGAGAAAATTTGTGTAGTTAAGAAAAATTCGTTTTGGGTTGGGCTTAAATTGGAACCCATTTAGTAAATTTTGAAAATCCAACTTAAATAAGGTGACAAACTAATTTTAGGGTTTATTATTTTGAAAGAAATAAATTTACTTAACTTTAATAAAAATAAAATTGTATCATAATCAAGCAAAAAAATAAAATGTAAATAAAGAAAATCCAACTGGGCCTTATGGCCTTATTACATCATTCAAACCCAAAATAAATTTTAAAGTAATAAAACTTAATAAAGTCCAAATTTCTAATTAAACTCTTCAAGTGATGCATGGCCACCTTTAGCTCCTGCCGACCCGGTCCATTACTGCTCATCACCTGAAAAATAATTCCCCACGGGTGAGTCCACCGACTCAATGTGTACACAAGACTAATTTTCAACAAATCGGCATACAAGTCATATCAATTTCATGTTCATACAAAATAAAGGATGATGCAACCCAAACCCAAGCCTATTTGTCCATCCGCTACACACCACCCGTACCAACTTTGTACACCGTGGGGACTACTAAGTCGACCCTCCATCCGCTACACACCATCGAAGGCGATCACAGATCGACGTGCTCATCGCCCACTTACGTTGTGTCTTTAGACACTATATTCGAATAATGTAACCGGTTACCATATTCAATTAATGGGACCGTAGCCACCATATTTCGTTGGTGAGACCGGAAGTCAAGACCTTCGTTGGTGAGACCGTAGTCATCACCTTCACTTTCTCCCTTCACATATATCCCAAATGCCCCAATTATTACATATCATTCATGTCATACTTAAATTCACATTCATGTCACTTTTCGAATATAACACATTCATAATCCTATCAAAAGTAGGAATACGTGCACTGGTACTTTTTGCCACATTTGTGGTACTTAGCCACATTCTCATTCTTATACACATTCATATATTAAAACAATTATTGCCAATATATATATTGAAAGTTAGTGTGAGTACACACTGATTCACTTAGCAAATTCCTTGAGATCTCAAAATCGATCTACCGCTTAGATCCTTAATCCCTACATTTGATTATTCACTTACTACTTTAATGAAAAGCCATTCGGCGATAAATCCAAATCCTAGTAGGATTAGTATTCTTAAACTTACCTTGAAATTCTCAAATCCCAAATCTTTGTATCCTCTCTGAAAAATCCCTATAACTACATGTTAGATCAATTTCTAACATTTATTCACAACAAATAACCCTTAGCCGAATGTTAAATATGACTTACCTTAGATTCTTAAATCCCAAATTCACCGAATAACTAGGGAACACGCGGCTTATGGTGTACCTTCAGGAAAAGAACTTCTCCTTCCTTGTAGTCGACACTTAGTAAATCCCGAAAGATCTCTTCGACAACAGATATTAAGGGTATTAGAATCTTAATTTCGATAAAATTTTTAAAGAAATAGAATGAGAATCTAACCTAATCTTACACTTCATCAAGAATTTGATGGAACTCTTG
The DNA here is from genome assembly GCA_025503065.1 of Gossypium bickii. NCBI lineage: Eukaryota > Viridiplantae > Streptophyta > Magnoliopsida > Malvales > Malvaceae > Gossypium > Gossypium bickii. The sequence goes on along the minus strand of CP106709.1, from coordinate 48,405,048 downwards.
CTTGAACCCTTAGCGATGATTCGGCTATGGCTTTGATGTGGATAACAATTTCGGCTCTTGAGACTTAGTGAGAAATCGACTAGGGCTATTGGTATTTTCGGCTTTTGATAGAAGAATAAAAGAAAAGAGAAAAAGAGAATAATGGCAGAGAAAATTCGGCAGAGAGAAGAGGAGAAACTTTAGAGGATTTCGGTAGAGGTTTTCTTGAAGAGAAAAGAATGAATGAAGAATAGCCTTACTCTTCCTTTTATAGCCAAAATTACTAGCTAGAGTCCTTTACTTGGCCACCACTCTTCTATTTTGATAGCTTTATCCTTTAATTATCATAAATAAAAGAGTTTAATCCAACATTTATCTCTTCAAAATAATCCAATTTAAAAATCCTTTATTTATCACCTTTTTAATCGAATATTTATGAAAATAAAACACCTCCTTTCTAGAAGCATGTGCCGTCCACCTCAGTCTTCTGGAAGTAAAAATAAAACCTCCTTTATTTGCTTCCCAAGTGACTCGAACTCAGGCCCATTCCTCTTGCATATGGAGCCATTTCCTTAGGCCCTAAGTGCTATCTTCAGGCCACTTTTCCAAGCCTGTTTGTGTGTCAAATTTCACCAACTTTTCTTTTAAGGCCACCTTGCCTTAATTTCCTATTTTAAACTTTAAAACTCATCATTTCGGGTCATTTCTAAGTTTCCTAAAATTTTCGATCGGCTCAGAACTTGCCATTTTTCTTACATTCCAAGTTTCCAAAAATGTTCGTGTTTCCTAAAATGTTCGATTTCCAAAATGTTCAGTTTCCTAAAATGTTGGGCCTTCCAAAATGTTCAGGTTTCCAAAAATGTGTACTTTCCATTTTTGAACCATTTCCTTACATTTCTAAGATTCCTAAAATGTTCATGTCCTAATGCATTTCCAGGTTTCCAAAAATATTCATTTCCATTCATTTTCATACATTTCCTTACATTTCCTTACATTTTCTTACATTTCCCTACATTGCCTTTCATTTCCATACATTTCCACACATTTCCACACATTTCCATACACTTCCATACATTTCCATATATTTCCATACATTTCCTTATTTCTAGAATTCACATAACACATTCATAATTCATAAAACATGCCATCTTACCACATGGTTCCTTGTGTCATGCTTCACACGGAGTTTCTTTTAAAGCCTCATTTACCTAGCTCCCCTTTTTATTTAAAAGCCAATAATTTTCCAAAGCTTTCTTCTTCCATCCTAAAATTCTAAAACCCTTAATACACTTCCAACACCGCCAAAACCTACTAACTCATGAATTATGCACAAACGCATAACCCCTAATCTAGGATGTTACTGAGCTTCTACCCTCCTTAAAAATAATTTCGTCCTCAAAATTACTTACTAACATGCAAATACCATCCTTCTCACACGCACTAGGCTTACGCCGCTCACTCTGATCTTAACAAAACCATCATACTTTCTAGGCACATTCTCTAAGTTCACATCCCCTAGAACTTATTTCTAACATCGCGATTTAATCAGTTAACGAGTTTTATGCATCAAAACTTTTGTTTCAATCGATTAACCATGAATGATTTATGAAAAAGTATTTAAGAGTGGTTCTTTCGTATTCATACATGCACTCAGTCTTTTCATTCATTCATACATCTAACAATCAATTATGAACTTTCGTTCATTCGAGAAATGTTGTAGTTTTCATTGTTGTTGTTTTTCCACTACCTAGGGGTATTTTAGTAATTTGTCCTCTGAGGACATTTTTGTAATTTTTCAAAAGAAAAAGTTCCTTGGTGATTTTGTCAAAAAGTATTTTGGTAATTTCAAAGTCCCGGAGTAATTTGGAAAAATTTTGAAATCCAGGGGTATTTTGGAAATTTTTGGCCTCAGGGGTATTTCAGTAATTTTTCGCAAACTGGGGTAAATTTGTAAAAGTTAACAAATCAGGGATGTTTTAGAAGTTGTAAAACTTTGAGGGTTCTTTTTGAGACTTTTATTTTCCAAAACGGTGATGTTGCAAAAATTTTGGAAATTAGGGTCATTTTGGTAATTTTGTAAGTTAGGGGCAATTTCATAATTTTCCAAAATCAAGATATTTTTGATAGTTTGCAATTTGAACATTTATAAAATAATGAAGTTTTAACAAGACCGTTGAAAAGTTTGACATTTTGTAAATCAAGGGCATTTTGGTAATTTTACCACTAAGGGCATTTTTGTAATTTTCACAAATCAGAAATTTTTCGGGAAATTTTGTAAAGATAGTTTTTACAAATTTAAAAGAAAGTTTTAAGAATTTTAAAACTAGGGTTTGTTGTTTTGTTCTCCTCTTTTTTTTTTTAAAAAAAACATGGCTAGTTCCCTTTCGGGTTTTAGTCATTATGTTTGGCCTATGACCAGCCCCCTCTTTGGTCGGGGTGAACCAAAGCTACGCACTGTAGGATTCGAGTGGAGAGGAGGTGAGTCACACAGCATCGCTTAAATACCAAGCTCCCATCGAAACCATTCCTGAACATGCGCACGCAGGTTGCCACACCACCGAGCCCTCTCGAGTTAGGGTGAACCGAAGCTACGCACCAAGTAGGATACTGCGAAGAGGAGGTGAGTCACTAGGATCGCTGCTTAAATACCGTGCTCTTCCCGGATCCAATCCTAGACATGCGTGTGAGGTTACCACACCTATCTCGATGACTTAGCCATAGGTTTGTTAAGTTCATTAAGTCTTATGGGTTCTGTGTTTGAGTAATCTAGCCCTGTGGTTCAAATTCCTATCATTCTATTCTACATTCCATGCCTTTTCTACCCTTATACGGTTCATAAATCACGTAATCACTCATAAGGTTAGGGTACTTACTCGGTGGATCATGAGTCGGAGACTCAAAAATCCATGCCGAAACCCGCTTATTTTCACAGAAAAATCATTTGGGCTCGAATTAAAAATGTTTTGGGCCTTAGCCCACAAAGCCGAGAGTTTAAAATCGGGCTCGATATTAAATCGAACACCCACACCCTACCACGAGCACGAACCGGATCTGGTATGTTCCTTAAGTAAACCGGTTTTCAATGTCCCAATAACTTAGAGAAAATTTGTGTAGTTAAGAAAAATTCGTTTTGGGTTGGGCTTAAATTGGAACCCATTTAGTAAATTTTGAAAATCCAACTTAAATAAGGTGACAAACTAATTTTA